>ML677365.1:8757377-8956041 GCA_007922305.1 Dermatemys mawii | reverse complement strand
ACACACACACACCCCCCAATTAAAGCCACATTTTAAATTAATATAAAAGTTTAGAACAGTCAGGAGATAATATAGTAAAATATTTCCAATCTCAAATCAGACATCAGAAACATAAGTTTGATACTTTGTACACTATCTTTAGTAGAGATAAACAAACAGAAATAAAATATGCTTACTTTCTGTCTTGCTGCCATTATCTACTCCATTTTAGTCAACTATTTTTCACTCCACTAAAAATGCATTTACTTAATTTTAACATGAGAACAATTTCTCTCTTTTTTTAAGAACAGGAATTCATTTTTCTAATTATTTTAGGATTTATGTTTACAAATCATAATCATGTACATGACCAACTAACATTTGACTTCATCATTACTATTAATATTACAGTTGGAACTGCATTTATTTTTATAAGAATATTAAGTTATTTGACAGATATAATTAAAATTACAATATGAAAATAAGTCACCTTCATCTGCACAGTGTCTGAAGTGGCGTGTTTAGAGAATTCTTTTTAAAACTGGCACTACCTAAGGTGAGTAAAAGCTAAATTTACATTCTCCAAGAATATTATTTGACTGTATCACTTTAAATAATGATTGACAAAGCACAGTATGGTAATAAAAGTAACAAGGATAATTACTCCAGCCAGGACAGGTTAAGCATTTAAGAACTCACTATTCAAATAATTAAATTTAAGCATAAGAGAGAATAAAATTATGAAATGCACAGATCAGTCAAAAAACTAATAACAGTACTGTAATTCTTAATGAACTTTGAGAGAATAAAATTAGAGAATAGATGTGCATTGTCCATTTCAACAGGAAGTACCAAGTAATACCGCCATGTGTACGCATGCATGAGAGTGTATGTGCACGCCTGAGAAAGCGTGTCAGTGTGCTGTCTCTCTCTCTCTGAGTGGAGCATCCAGGAGCTGGAATGTTTTTTCAGTACAGCAGCCGCCGCATCTCCCACTTCTGAGTCAGAGGCACCAGCACAGACAGGCTCCCTATCCTCCCACCCTAGTTCAGCTGAGACCCATGGTCCGGCCATGGCCAGCTCTTGCATCAGACAAGCTCCCATACACCAGCTATGGATCAGCTCTCCAAAGAAGGGGAAATGGAGGTGACAGGAGTGTAGGGTGACCAGACAGCAAGTGTGAAAAATTGGGATGGGGGTGGGAGGTAATAGGACCCTATATAAGAAAAAGCTGCAAAAACCAGGACTGTCTCTATAAAATCGGGACATCTGGTCACCCTACAGGAGCATGGCAACTGCTGGCCAGGTGCCTAGCTCTGGGAGAGGTGGCTCCAGGAGGGCTATAACTCCCACAGTCCTTGCCTCCCGCCGCAGTGCCCCAGTCTCTAGTCTTATAGCCAGGGCTAATCTTCCTTTAAAATTTTCCTATTATTGAGCATAAAGAATCATTTGAAGACCCTCCTTACATTTCAAGTGTTTTTTCCTGATATTGGTCTGCTTTCCTTTGCACGAGGGAGGGGGAATAGGGTTGCAAAACTGACTGCCAGTGGAATAGTTTAGCAGAAAAAAGGTGAGATGTTACATTAAAATGATTCACTGGCGAACACGGAGTACCCTCCATAATGTAATGAACACAGAGTACCCTCCATAATGTAATGAAGTTCCATCCCATTCATTTAATTAAAGGTAGTAGTATTGTTGCCTATCCTCAGTATCTTAGTTTTCTTCAGGCATGTTTTGAATTTTCTGAATTATTACCCACTGACTTTTTATATAAGACTATTCTAAGATTCCTTCAAGCAGTTTAAAGGCAAACCTCTTAATCATTGTCAGTCACGTGACAATTCAATGCTGACTCCATATTTTTCCTGTCCTCTTATCTATAAAGGAAGGTATTCAATATGAAGGCTGATCTTCCTATGTGAATTAACTTTAAAAATAAATCGTTCACTAAAGGTGACAAAGAGCTGGGTTAACTACCACTACCTGAAGTGAAACAGGCTCTCAGTATAGATCCACATTCTTGGGAAGTGCATGCATTCTCAGAGTTGAAATCAGAACCTTTCTGAAATGTGACAGGGTTTTTATGCATGTTCCCTTGTGGCCCTGAAATGTCAGAGTGGTTACATCAGGAGATGCAGATGCAAACTCTACATTCCCTTCCACTTGAGAGGGTACAGTCAAATTGAAACCTAGTTCATTTTTTAAAAAGCATCATTACAAATAATTTTAGGTGTTACATCTGCCCATGGAACCTAATGTCAATTTTTTTAAAACACTTCTCTCATCTCTGTTGTTGTTTTAAGGTTAACACACAAAAAATTGAAAAGTATAGTGGAAAAATGAAAGTGAGTATATGAAAAGTGTAGTAAGATGAGGCCCTGAAACATGGATCCTGGTATCAGAGGCCCAGTATGAGGCCTAAGGCCTGAGCTAAAGTAATGGTCAAGACTTTGCTAACAAAGTAAAGTTAAGCTGTGAGCTATAGGCAGGCCGGGCTCACAGAAGTTGGCAAGGAAAGGGCTGATGTTGCAAAAGGACGCAGATCTAAGATGTACCAGAACACTGGTACATTCCATACAGATAACAAGGAACAAGCTGACCCATCCTAAAGACATGGGCAAAAGGGTAATATGATGGATAGAGTTGTTTTGCTCGAACCAACCTGTACAAGGTGAGAGGCGGCACCTTATTACATAGAGGGGATGCACCCTGTTGTGTAGAGAGGCTGTACCTCAGTACGTCAGGAGTGATGTGTAACTTGTTTGTACCTGTGTACAAGAATAACAGCCCTGGGGCAGTGTCTTTGTCCAGCCTAGAGGGCAGCGGCGATCCTGCTGCTGACTGAACTGTGTCCATTGTCAGTGAGCACAAATTCGTAGTATGTCCCGTAGAGTCTACTGGAAACTATCACTGTGCTTCGTTTGGCAATAAAGCTGGCCTGGGTGCCTTCGTATCTTACTAGAGTCTGTGGTCTTTGGGGGTTCTCTTGGGGTCTGCTGGGTCAGCTATCTGCACAGAGCTGGGGCAGCACACAGAGGAAACATGCACGCAGCCGACTGATATCATCATAGAACAAGAGCAGAGCACCACACCGGTAGCTATTGACAATACTGGTGACCCCAATCACTGATCTGGTGAGTAAGCGAGCTGTCCGCTGTAGGAATCGCGATCTAACATGACAGAAAACCGCGAGCTAGGGAATCCTCTTTTCCCCTCCCTTTAAATCCCCATGGAGTTTGATAACTCCTGGACCTGCTGGATTGCCAGTAAGGGTGGTCCATATGAATTTTAAAAAAAGTGGGGAAACATGGACTGGCATAAGTAGAGAAATAGTAGAAACAGAAGGTCTAAAGAATAGTAACAAAAGTAAAAAAAGCTAAAATTTTGCAATTAATATCCATGGCAGTAAAATGGCTTAAACAGCACGCCACAAAACTGTCAGGGCAAGTAACAGTAAGAAAGAATGAATTAAAAGAATCAAAAGAAACTACACAGCCCTGGAATGCTTCCCCCACCCTTGCAGGGTGGCAAGCAGCCCAGAGACAACCCGCACAAGAACAGAATAAAACACTGGAAACAGCCGCAAGGAACCTACAAAAAATACATGTGCCGTCCCCTGTTATAAATATTGGTGGTAAACAGCAGGCTTCAGGTAGCTACCCTGTGCCTGGAGAACAGGGACAGAAATTGAAAAACGTCGCCCTAGTAAAACTAAAAGATGAAATGAGGTCCACTGCAGTGCAACCACTATCTCATGATAAAAGCCAGGTTCTGGTAAAGCCAAAACTGGAACCTATACTGGTGCCTGTCAGAATGGGACAAGCAAGTGCACAGATGGGAAAAGTAACACACAATACTTTCACTGAATTGGTAAATCAAAAGATGGCAAAAATGGAACAGTTCACAGAGCACATTAGGAGACAGGAGCTGCGACTCGATCGCAGGAGAATGGATAAAAAGAAATTTCAAAGTCAAAAACTAAAATTGAGCAGGTTAACACCTACAATTGATACATGAACATATGAAGTTGCCCAAGAACAGTTAACTGACACAAAAAAGGGCACTCCTAACATCCATTCGGCATGCAGTCAAACACAACAGACACTGGGGGAACAAATTCAAGTTTTACAAGAGCAGGTAATTACCCCCACTCTCATCTCAGAGCCAGGATAAAAACCACGGGCGCAGTTTCCAACTGTGCAGGTTCCCAATTGCTTTGACCCATGGAACCACACTCCACGTTCATATCTGAAAATACAACCTTCTTTCTCAAATATCTTTACATACTGGTTGAAGTTCTTCCTTTATATGCCTTCTCAGTTTGTTGAGCTTGTTACTGCTAACTGTACTTCCAAAAACCTTGAGAGAGTTAATCTCTCTTGGCTCAGGTCTCACTCCCTTCTTAGGTTGTTCTTTACCACCCCGTTCCCCCGCCTTTCCTCACTTTGATTTTCTCTCCTTATTTTAAAAGTTAAAAGTTATAGTTTTTACATAAACCTCCAAAAGACAGAGCAATTGAAAACAGAACCAAACAAGAAACAAAAAGAGAACAAGGTAAAAACTTAAGTAAATTATTTTAACCCTTCAAGAATGCAACAGCTGGAATTATTCCTAACTTTCTTGAAGATATGGTTGCTAAGCAACAGAAATGCAGGCTCTTCTTCTAATCCTAACCACACACTAATATTTGAAACATGGGCTTTTTCTAATTTTCATAGAGCAAAGTTTTAAAATAATGTTAAATATATAATAAAGCAAAAATTCTTGTTACCAAATTAATACACTTGGCATATATTAATATATTTTCATCAATTTATATTGAAAGTTTTAAATAAGATAATAACTGGTTTATTCAAATGTTTAACCCTTTTTATTTTTGTTTGCCTTATTTTGTATAGTTATGAATAGAATTCTGGCGCCATTTCTTTTTAACTGTGAGTTCTTTTTAATTGGGAGTTTGTCCTATATGTCCTGTGTTGTATGCTGTGTGCGTCACGTGACTATTTTTTTTTTATTTATTTTTATTTTGTAGCTACTGACAACAAAAAGGATCTACTGAAATTTTTGGACACAATTTTTTGACGAAGTTATGTTGAAATTTCAGTTTTTGAGAAAAAATATTTTTATTCAGTTTTTGACCAGCTCTAGAACTAGCCATTTTTAATTAAAACTTTCAACAACATTTTTCCAAAACTATTTCAAAATTTCAAAAATATTTCCTGAAACTGTAGGAATATCTTTTGGATATTCCTACAATCCGGATAGCTCGGATTTGCATGTGCCAACATTTATCTGCCCAGAAGTATAGGCTGCTGGGAAGATAAATGAGAGACAAGTGAACAATGTTGAGGGTAGGATGACCAGCCAGCAAATGTGAGAAATTGGGACAGGGAGTGGGCCTAAGAGCCCAAAGAAGAAAAGACACAAAAATCGGGACTGTCCTATAAAATCGGAACATCTGGTCACCCTAGCTGAAGGAGACAAGATGCGGGTCAGATAGGGAGTTTAGCAATGGCAAGTGAGAACTGAGCCAAGGTTATGGTTTAAACAAGGTGAGTGCAAAGAGACAGGAGGCCAGATGGGAACTCTACCTGTACTCACAGATATGAATTATATAATTCCACCCTTTATAGGACCATTTGTGATGCTGGCAAACCAGTTGCTAGCTCATACCAAGGCCCCTAGGAATCAACTGAACACTGATAAATAGACGGCTGGAACAAGGCTGGCTTACCTGTGCATTAATATCTTTAAAAAAGTATTAGAATTATAAAAATGTGCTTAGTGTTTAGACTTTATGGAATGCTTGTAAATTACAGCATGCATTAATCTCACTTGTACTATGTGTATCCCATGTTATAAGGCAATATTTAAATGTTTGTTCTGTAACCGTAAATCACCAGACAGGAGAGGAGCACTGACAAATGTTAAATACTAATTTGCTAGTGGAGGTGTTATCTCCTGCCCAACAAAAGGCAGCCCAACTACACAGGATGAACCATTGTGGATCCTCAGAGGACAAAAGATTTTGTTGATTTCTTCATGGGTGGGGAGGAGAGCAGAAACATGCAACTGACTTCCTCTCAACATCTGAATGGGACAGCTATACCTCCAACAGCTATACCTCTGAGTGGATCTATTCAAGAACTAATGCTTTCTCAGACAGTGATAATTCTAATATCTGCTTTCATTGAAATGAAATATTAAATTTCACCACCATGCCCTCTCCATTTCTCCCAATGAGCAATCCAGTAAATTAGTGTGTGACTATGTCCTCTGATGCTTGCCAGATTGTGCTCACAGTCTGTGTCCTATGAGCATTCATTATTACCAGCTGTTCTAGAAGAGTTTTCTATTCTGTGTTCTACTTGGTTTGCTGGCAGAACTGCACTGAAACTGTCTTGTCTCATAAGAATGCCCAGAAATCTGAGTGTAAAGAGCAGAATGGAGAATAAAGGTTGAACAATTAGGATCAAATTTTCTGCTTGTATAACTCCATTGAGTCCAATAAGTCTAGCCACGTTTTTAACAACTTATATTTCCTCTGCATCGCAAAACAAATGCATAATCTAATCTTGATGATTTGGGAGAAGTCTTTTCCCTGGGAGATATATTGTCTTCTATCTGTCCATTATTCCCAAATTACATAGTGTTTAAAAAAAATCCTCATTCCTGATCGATCATGGCACATTTCAGCTTCTACACTTTTCTGGTGTCCTCTAGCCAGTTTCACCTCTCTGTCTCAGCTCAGAATCTCTTAGAATTATCAATGAAGAGTTGCTTTCTCCCTAATTCTCACTACTTACATGCCCAAATGCCAGCACTTGATGCCTTTGTACAGTGTGTTTCTCTCTTGCTCTCTACATATTATACCATTACATATATAATGAAAATTAACTAAAAAGTTGTTATGCACATTTTGCAGGGTGAGCTAGAGAGCTCTTTTCATCTTCACCATCATAAATCACCAATAATTTTTTGGAGTGGTTTTGAATAAGATAAAGCTAATCCTGTAAAGCTGTTTCCTCTGGCTTATCACTCACTGCTACTGTACTTTATTTCATCATTCAAGTTTTTCCAAATAATTAAAATTAACTATAAGCCTTCTTTCTTCCTCATGCATTCATATATTCAAAATATGACAGGGTTCTTCAGTTCTCATCTTTAAGTGCAGACTTTCGCTACTGACATGGAAGTACTTCACTTTAATGTCTGTGGTTTGAAAGACTGTACCACAGTCTTTCAAACCACAGAATGTACGAACGTCATATTTCACTTCATGGACTGTTTCTCTTTCTTGTTTATCAGTTCAGATGCTAAAAGTTCTCATCTACGTGTGAAATAGGACTGCTGCTTCAAATCTATTAAAGTGGATTTTCAAATGTGGGTCTTGCATTCACTGGAGTTTTCAGTTCTGTATTCAAAGGAGCACCTATGTGCTTTCTCCCATGTTGCACCTCACGCTTCGGAAGTATTCCCTAAAAACATATGCAAACGTCACTCATTATCTTCCTTCACAACCTCTCTCAAAACTTTATTTTTCTGTGATGACTCCAAAATACTTGATAATGGTTAGGCTGCTGCTGTCGTGAGACCACTGCCTATCAAGCTGATTCATAGTGTTTAACTGTTTCCTTTTACTCTTCCCCTCAGTTTCTCTCCATCTGTTGTTTCTTCTCTTATATATGGATTGTAAGTCCTTTGGTGCAGGGACTTTTGTTCTATATTTGTACAGCACCTAACACAGCCTACGAAAGCTTATGCTTAAATAAATTTGTTAGTCTCTAAGATGCCACAAGTACTCTTCTTTTTTTTTGTGGATACAGACTACCATGGCTGCTCCCCGGAAAACAGTCCATAACTAGGGCTCCTAGGTGCTGTAGTAATATAATTAATAAATCATATATTTGAATTTTTAGATATGTTTCAAAGTGATCACTCTATATCTGAATTATTGGTCTCACCCTCAAAGGAAACCTGAACAATACTTTCAAAAGACTAGCCTGGGAGCTTAAATTCATAACTTTGATCGACGCTAAAAATCATGGTCTTAAAGACACTGGATGTATAGCTTATTACAACCATCTGTAATCCACTAACCCCTCATTTTGTCATAAGACTGCAGGAGTGTTGACAGGCCTTGAATGGTCCCTAAGAATATCTGTTAGCAACTTATGCTAAACTCTCTGTTTAATCTTGTATTTAGCTGTGAGACTGACTACATTTCCCAGACCTCAAGAGCAGCTCCGTGTAAGCCTGAAAGCTTGTTTCTCTTACCAGCAGAAACTGATTCAATAAAAGATATTACCTCACCCACTTGATCTCAACTATGGCAGTGTGGCAAAGAGAAAAAGTTGTTCACTCAGGATACGTCTTCACTACCTGCCAGATCGGTGGGTAGCAATTGATCTTCTGGCGATCGATTTATCGCGTCTTATTAAGACGTGATAAATCGATCGCCAGCGGTGCCCCCGTCGACTCCGGAACTCCAACTTGCCGCAAGGCGCAAGCTGGAGTCGACGGGGGAGTGCGCCGCCGCCCGCCGCCGCCATGAGGACAGCAGGTAAGTCGGCTGAAGATACGCTGACTTCAGCTACGTTATTCACGCAGCTGAAGTTGGGTATTTTCAGTCGACGCCTCCCCCACCAAGTGTAGACCAGCCCTCAAGTAGCCAGGCCCCAAGGCATTTAGAGATTCCAGGACATAATCAACACCTTTAACTCCACCTAGGAGCCAATGGGCAGCCAATGAAGAACATGGAGCACCTGTAACATATGCCACCACTGAGAAGCTCAGGTTAAAAAATGAGCTATCGCATACTGTACCATTGCTAAAACTCACTTGAAATAGTTATCTTCAGATCACAGTGTTACTTTCCATGAATGCTGCTTCTTAAAGTTAAAATTAGTCATGAAGATAATTAAAAGATTAATATTTTAACACTGACCAAAAGCTACTCATTAAAATATTATTGTCAGTACCTAATGAAGAGCACGACAGATGTCCCAGCAGCCAAGTGAAAATTTTGACCGGGTAGCTGATTTATTAAAAAGGAGAACTTGGATTAAAGAGTTAGTTTTAGGTAATTCTATAATCTGAACATTATCATGGAAATTCACATTTCAGGTCAATTTAATAACACTACTGTAACCATTTTTCACATGGTTCTTGCAAAGCAAGTAGAAAAAAACAAATGTCTTTAAGCTCATGTAATCAAATTTTACAGCTAACTAAAATAAAGCCACCATGTCAGTTATTAAAATAATTATGAGTTCTGACTATAATTACATTAATTAATTAGAATCATGTTGTCCCCTTTGGTTTACATATTATCATCCACTTATAGGAAATAAAAGATCAGCTGTCCTTTCTTTAGCCTGAAAAAGAGAAACAGTCAAACAAAATGACATGTCAGTAACTGCTATTAACTTCTTGTTTCCAGGGATGTACTTTTTTCTCTCAAAGGAAAAGGAAGAACAATCTTGATAATTCCTGGACATAAATTATTGGGGGCTTGTAAGGAGAACACACAGGCATATTATATATATATACACACACACACACCCCTATCTATTGTGACGGAGGAGTCAGACCAGAAGGATATAGGAGAGTGCTGGAAGGCAGGTATATTAGTCTCAGGATGTGCAGGTCCTTGTTCCCTGGATAGCCAAACAAAGGCTACTCCAGACCAATCAAGACACCTGGGGCCAATTAAGAACCTTCTAGAAAGGAGTAGAAACAGCTAGCCTAATTGGGACACCTGAAGCCAATCAGGGACTGGCTGAATCCAGATAAAAACCTCCCAGTTAGTCAAGTGGGCTGTGTGTGTCAGGAGCTGTGGAAGGAGGTTGTGCTGTTGGTGAGACTGAGTGGTGGACAACATATCATCCAGAAGGAAGGAGGCCCTGAGGTAAGGGTGAAGTGGAGTTTGAAGAAGCAGGGACTGCTGTGGGGAAGTAGCCCAGGGAATTGTATTGTGTTTTGTGGATAAAAGGTCAGCCATCTTAGCTGATACTATTAGGGTCCCTGGGCTGGAGCCCGGAGTAGAGGGCGGGCCCGGGCCCGAGCTCCCCCCTGCTCTTTCCACCTTCCATACTGGCCTGTGATGAAGGTAACTCACTAGGTGGTGACTCTTGCCAATTATACTGAGAAAGGGAGGTCACTCTGGGGCCTAGGTGAGTTTCTGAGGCCCCTAAATCTGCCAGGAAACGCAGGACCCACGAGTACAAACTTGGAGCTTTGTCACACTATCTATACACACACATCCCTACAATATCCTTTATTGCAGTCACTCTCTTTCATAAAGGTTTGCCTGCTTAATCAATGGTTAAGTTTTCCTGCTCCAGATATAATTCTCATAACTAGTCCTTACTTGGGAAGCAGCTATACTTTAAAATCATGATACAAGAATGGTTATGGATTACAGTTAACTTGTAAGCAGGGGAAGGGAGAGAGTGAATAAAAAAATATATGTAATGCTCAGTGTTTCTGATATTAAAAGCCAACCCAAAGTTGTTGTACGTTGGACACTATCATGTATATAGTCTGTATACTAAAATAATTTGCATTGCTGCTCATTTCATAACATTTTAACTAATTCATACTAGCTTTATCACCATCAAAAAGCATAAACTGAAAAGCAGATATGTAACTTTAAGCTACAAAGAATAAAAGTGAAGATAAACAGTTCATGAACAGAATTTGTTTTAGGATATTTCTAGACAGTACTAGGCTGCTTACTAACTGTTCTTGCTCTTAGGCTTTCTTTAGCCACAAATCTGAAAGTCAACTTAATTTAGATTAAAAAGGTAGGGACATAAGTGTGTGTGTCTGTCTGTCTCTCTAACGGCCGGCCAGACAGACAGATAATTACATCTATTACAAGACAATAACTACTACTACCACCTGAAATAAAACCCCCTTTCATCTGGTGAAAAAACTCTATGACCTTCTTTACCAAAAGGTCTTTTGGATAACCTACGGCATTCTCTCCTGAGAAGAGGCTATCTGGACAAAAAATTCAAAGGGCTTTTTGAAAATGAACCCTCAAAGCCCCACCATGTAATGATCAGGTCCCAAGTGTCCAAAATGAACAGGGACAATCAGAGGCTAAAGACTCTAAGAGATCTTAGTAGGCTATAGAAAGTGACTGGCTAGTAGGCTATGCACTCTACAAGCCTTTAGAATCAGCTTGCTTGTTGAAAGTAGTCTTGCACTCTACCATAGGAGATGGAGATGGATAACGAGCTTTCAGAATCAGCCATCAGTGAGAAAGCCATACCTTTCACCTTGTGGGGAAAGCCGAAAGGACAGGATATATACCCAAGAGAATACAGGATAAACTTTGATTCCTCTATTTTCTGCTCTCCTCTCTTCCTCAAGGCCAGCTACATATGTGCTTTAGGCAGGGGGAAAGAAAGGAGGGCTTGTGAGTAGGCTAAGCCTATCCCTCCCCTTCTTCTCAAGACCAAAGGGCTGTCCATCACCCTGCAGATCTGATCCAACTCCCACCACTCCTCCACCCACTATACACACTCACACAGGGATGAAGAGGATTTAATAAAGTATTTTAAAAACAAACCAATTTGCATTGAGCCTGTTCTTTCCTAGTAGCTAGCTGGCAATTATTTGATCTTTGAGTGTAAAGAGGAGCTCTCTCATCTCACAAGCATTTCTTTGCTTGTTATATGTACAGTCTCTGTAATGATCTTTTTCACAAAGATTGCAGTTAATATATTAGCCTCATGGGTTGGACACAAACAAGATGCATTATTACTCTCACATACAGGACTTTTCAGAAAGTGCTTTGTTGATTAGTCATGGAAGATTATTTTTTAAGCAAACAGCAACCTGTTCTTATAAAATCATAAAAAAAGATTTGTGAAGTACTAGAACAATTTTCTACTAGTTCTGAAAATATTTAACTAATATGAAAGATGTTTTCATACACTGTTTGATCTTCGGGGACATAGCACTTAGCATCCACTCCTTTAATACACAAGACTTCTCCCTGTCGGAATCTGTTTTCATATATGGTAGAGTTTATAAGTGAAATGAGTTTGGTAGTCTTAAATCTCATCCATGGGGCGTATTTTCTCACATTAGAGCATCATACAATTTAGCAAATATAATGCAAGTCAGAAACACGGCTATGTTGTAAAACATGCATCACATCTGCCTGCTAATACTCCCAACAATGGCAACACTTTAATAAGAATGAACAAATTAATTCAAAATCACTTTTTATAAAATACCTATTTGCAAATGACTAAACTTGCCTAATCCTGGTGCAAAGACATCCGAAGACCAGAAAAACTACTAGTCAAGCAAGTATCCAAGACAAAAGTGGAGCATAACACAGACTGCTAAACAGGCAGTATACATTGCCTCTGAATACTGGACAGATTTAATTTTTGGTTTTGAATATTGACATTTGTTTTATCTACAGTTTGCAAAGATAAACAAAGCTCCTCTGAATCCCATCTACTCAGCTACCCCAAAATAAACAGATGTAACTGGGCGAGCCTTTGGGAAGGGAAAAAATGACTTAGCAAAACTTTGTGAAGCAGGAAAAAACAGAAAATGTACACTTCTCTTTTACATAGGAGATTAGAGGAGGGAATATTATTTAGGTTGATGGAACTCACAAGATCACATAACTATTCTCTCTGCACATGCTCAGTTCAGTAAGAAGTATCATCTGTGCAGATTCCACATGCACAAATGAATCATAACCGTGCCCTAGTTCCTTAAGTGCAGGGATTTTTTCCTCCATTATTTTCCCTGAAATTTACTGGCACTTGGTGACAGTCTAGCCTCAATAGCTTGTATAGGCTCTGTGAAAAAGAGAACCCAAAAGAGTTCTGACTTTACTGAATGTAAAGTCATAGGGAGATATTCATCCCTTCTCAAATAATCACTGTTAAAATGTATTAATTTTGTTTCTTAAATTAATATCTTTATTAAATTGATTTGAAAGAATGGATGTTTCTCCGCCATACATTTTTTCTAATTTCCTTAAATATAATTATTCCTGATTATATGAAGATGTGTATTGTAAATGGCTTCTTGATCATTCAGCCTCCGATTGTAACCAAGCTTGAAACAAATGACTGTTTCGTGCAAGTTTCACAAATTTGAGGTAGGGTGTTAAGTTCCAGATATATGCTGTGCATAGATGAAAGATACTGATCACTGTGTAAGATGCAATGTCACTCAATCTACTGCTCTCAGTTATTACAATGAAAAATAAACATTTCCTAAGAAATCATATTTTAAGTTAAAGACCTTAAGCTGTTTATCTCAGCATGACAAGGAATCATTTTTGCATATCAGTTGTACTGTTTAGAAAGAAAACAAGGAAACCATATACTTTTTTCTAGCACACTTCAAATGAATTCAGCAGAATGGCCAGTTTCTACTTTCTTAAATCCTTAGTTGGAATTCATTCCCAATTGCTGCTATTATATACTTTTAAAATTAGTATCATGCTATATCAAATGCATCACTTTGAAATGCAGCCTACAATACCAAGAAGTAATTTTTCTTCAGACTGCTAGCTTCAAGAGATGAAAGACTGGCTTACCATTAGAGATCAGCTCTGATGTTTTGGTCAAATGCTCTGACCTTGGGAAAAGTATCATGTGTTTTTTATTAATTAGTAATGAGAACCTCAGTTTTATTTCTCATCTGAAAGGTAGCACTTTCAGTAGACAGTATCCTCTATCAGCATCCTGAGGCATTAATTCTGTACCATTTTACAGGGAATCACTAAGCAAGTGAATTTTTCTAAGTAGTCAGAGCTTTAAATATGAGAAAATGAAGATAAATATAATAGTTGTTAGCAAATATTACAATTTACTCTGTGTTAAAGATGTCATATATCAAAAATTTGATAACTGAATTCCATCTCATCTATTGAATCTATTGTGAGACTGATTCTATTGCTCTTATGAGGAGGAGAGAGGAACTTTTTTTTAGTAGCTCTTCGTAACAAGTGTCCCTGACAAAGTTCAGAGAGGGGTGTGAAGAGAAGGAATGAAATGGAAGTGGATAGAATAACCCACTTTGATGAGCTCCAGTATCCATTTATATGAGGTATGGTGCTCCCAGGAAAGTAACTAGCATGATAGATTATCTCCAAAGGAAGGAAGTTGCACAACAGCTGATCGGATTGCTTGATGCCCTTGACTGTAGTGTCAAAAGTGCCTGGCAGAGGGAGTGGCTGATTGAGCAGAAGTAGGGGTGGGAGGAAGGGCTCCTGAGGCTTAGTGAAAGCGTATGGATGGTACCGCAATGATTTTGATATCTGAGTGGGTTGGAATCTATTACAAGGCCTTTGCATTGCAAGCACATAAATGGGAACTTTCCCTGGGGACAGATGTTCAGGATGTCCACTGAGGAATGTTTCGGCTCTTAGACTTCCTTTACTGGAATCTGAAGAGTGTCCACTAGCTTCTCTCTGCTATTCTGGAAGGTCTCAAAAACATTAGCATAGGAGACCAGCGGTGCCATTACCATCTTGTCTGGAGACTAAGAGGACTTTACAGATGGAAATGAGATCTTCTCAGTCAAAGACTCTTGCTCCTCCTGTATATCGCCCAGTACTGGAGAAGTGTACAGTACTGAAGTGCACAGTATTGGAGGACGGCTTGTAGGTGTTGGTGGACAGTGTGACACCAGTGGGTGCCAGTGCTTTCTCGTAGGCAGTCGATGGAGCTGGTTGCCATAGTGGCCCATCTGTCCCAGTAACCCCACTTCAGTGCAGGATAAGGGAAGGGATCTCAGTTATAATCTATCTCTAGGCCTATGATGTTTGGTAGGTTTCCTAAGATCCTCATCATGAAAGGGACTTATGGTAGTAGAGTAATATAATATCAGGACAGATCTCAATACCAAAATCTCTGAGTCTACCAAATCTTTCCCTGACGTAGGGTAATATAGTATCAGGACTGATCCCGATACCGAAATCTCCGAGTCCAACAAATCTTTCCCTGAGCTAAGGATGAGCGTGGCCTCCAATGTCCTAACTGGTACCAAAGCCTGGAGACTTAAGCAAGTCTTGCTACTTTCTCAGAGGTACTAGGGACATGGCACTGGTAGACCTTCACAATATTGGTGACTCTGGGTTCATGAGAGAGAATAAGATCCTCTGAAGAAAGGAACTGGGAATGAGGTGGAGGGCTCCGATAGCCTTACATGAAGTTTGGGATGGTTCCAACTGGCGAGATGGAGGCTGTTGACATATCAAGGTAATTGTGGCGTTATTGCCTCTTTCAGAGGTATGGTTAGATGCTGGTACCATGGCACTGATAGTAGACCTGTCTCTTGCAATGCTGCAAGGTGTTAGATGATGCTGCCTCAGTATGTCCAAACGTGGTTTTGCCTCTGTACCAAGGCTTCAGTACCGCACTCAGTCAGAGCTTCTACAATATCATTAGAGGGACAAGAGGTCTCCTGAGAGTAGGTCTTATGGGGCAGTCTACCTCTTTTCTTAATTTCCTTGTTTGAAGAGAGAGGCTTCCTCTTCTTTAGAGTTTTAATGTCGAGAGCTGCAAATGAAACAGCAACCAGGACCAAGGTGGTCTATGATGTAGAGACCAATGTTTGGGGGGATGGGGACTTCTCTAGAGCTAGGGCTGAAAGAGCCAAGAAGTGAAGGGGAAGGAGCCCCCCCTCCCTTCTTCTACTAATACACCAGTGTTAAATAAAATAAACAGGCATTAAATGAATGCAGAAAAAAAACCTACTAAAATAAGTAATAAGGTGAAGAATTCACAAAGTGAAGGCAGGAAGCTGCATACAGAAGAACTCTCTGTGTTGAGCCACAGGCAGCTGAGAAAGAACAGTGTGGTGGCAGGCTCATGACTCCCCATAACCTCTCATTCAGAGCATGAGGCACTGCTCTCCGCAGGCCTATGGTCACTACATTGCAGTCTCTGGTTCCACAGGCATGCACACATCCTATAGTGGAGCACTGACAGGAACATATACTAGAAGAACTTAGATTTCCAAAATAGCATAGCTGTAGAAGGATCATCAATTAAAACCTGTGATGGGGAGATTTTTGCAAAAGAGTACTGCTACAGCATATATATTTGTGCAAATATGCAGCTAACTACTACTGAGATTTTTCATTATAGAAAGTATTTACAAGATGTCAGTGAAGCTACTCCAATTTATACCAACTGAGTGTCTGGTGAGGTTTGTTAGACTTCTCACAGAAATCATACTTCTATACTGAAGTAAACTGAAAAATCTTGAATGGGAGATAGTTGGGTAAGTATAATTGGATTTCATATTTCACTTACCACATGAGTGATTTTCAAGGTGTTACCATCAAATCTGCATAAGCTTGTGCTGTCTTCAAGAAAAATATCACATTCCTCCAATTCCTGTGCATTACAAGGAGGATTTTCTTTGTCAGGGTTTGGATTCTGAAACCAGAAAACAAAAAAATGCACTGAAAATCTGGATTACCCAGTACACGTTATACTAAATGACATATTCATAATGGTGCTTTACAGATCAAGAGCAATGATTTATATAAACAATTTACAGTTCTGCAGCTTCTTTCACATTCAACAATCCAAAAGCATTTCATGCATTTACTTATCTTCCAGAAAAGCAGGCACTTCTGGGGTGGAAAGCAGTAGATAACTGGTATACAACACACAATAGTTTTGGAAGGGGAACTTTTTGTTGAGGATACGTGTACGATTCCAGGTTCTGTCGACGTAAAGTGCTCTTTAAACTGGTATCTGTACTCCACCTCAGCATGGGAAGTAGCAGCAAAATTGGCATTGCTGTTCCGAATTTCAGTTACTGTGGACACAATCCCAGAATGCTCTATTGTGACCACTCTGGACAGTACTCTCAATTCAGATGCACTAACCAGGTACACAGGAAAAGCCCTATGAACTTTTGAATTTTATTTCCTGTTTGACCAGCGTGGTGAGCTCATCAGCACAGATGACCATGGAGTCCCAGAATCACAGAAGAGTTCTAGCATGGACTGAACGGGAGGCAGTGGATCTAATCGCTGTACGGGGAGAAGAATCTGTGAAGAAGGCAAACGCCCTCCCAACCATCCCAAGGCAGGCTCCTGGACCATGAAGCCAGAGAAGACTCCTCTGGTGTATGTACCTTTGTAAATATAATACAGGGTTTAAAAGCAAGCATAACTAATGTTTAATTTGCCCTGAAGACTTGGGATGCATTCACAGCCAGTATAGCTACTGGAAAAGTCTGTTAATGTGTCTGGGGATGGATCGGAAGTCCTCCAGGCACATCTCCATAAAGCTCTCTTGGAGATACTCTAAAAGCCTTTGCCACACGGGGGGGTGGTGGCCCATTCATGCTGAGCTGTTCGCGTTTGGCTGAGAGGGATCTTCCCTGATACTAGCCACCTAGTGCAGGGAGGAGGGCGAAGCACATGTGCTATGTAATATGAATCACTTGATTCAGTGTGAAACAGTCTTCCCTTTGTTCTCTAAAATGTATCTTTTAAAATACTATTCTCCCTTTTTTTCCCCTCCCGCAGATGCAAATGTTTCTACGCTCCCCCATTATCTCCATCCCAGAGGCTAATAAGCGTAATGTGGGAGCAAACTGACATGCTCAGGTGCCTGATGGAGCTGCAGGAAAGGCAGCAGGAACACAGACCATTGTTGCAGCCCCTCTATAACGGCCTGCACTACTCCTCAAGTTCCATATCCTCCTCATCCAGATGCCCAAGAACGTGGGGCAAGGAGGCCCAACCACTCCACCCCAGAGGATTCCCAAGCAACAGAAGGCTGGCACTCAATAATTTTTGAACTGTAGTGTAGTCTTGTCCTTCCTTCCTCCCCACATCTACCACCCAACCTGGTACTTCCCTCCTCACCCGCCCTCCGGGGCTACCTTGCGAGTTTTCCCCCTGTTTGTGTGATGAATTAATAAAGAATGCATGACTTTGAAACAGTAATGACTTTATTGCCTCTGCAAGCGGTGATCGAAGAGGTGAGGGTGGTTGGCTTACAGGAAAGTAGAGTCATAAGGAGAAACAAACAGAACTGTCACACGGTAGCCTGGCCAGTCACAAAACTGGTTTTCAAAGCTTCTCTGATGTGCAGCGCGCGCTGCTGAGCTCTTCAAATTGCTCTGGAGTCTGGCTGTGCGTAAGCAGCCCGCCAGGTAATTTGCCTCAACCTCCCACCTCGCCATAAATGTCTCCCCCTTACTCTTAGACATATTGTGGAACACACAGCAAGCAGCAATAACAATGCAAATACTGGTTTCACTGAGGTCTAAGCTAAAATGTGCCAGAGAGCTTTTAAACATCCAAATGCACATTATACCATCATTCTGCACTTGCTCGGCCTATAGTTGAACTGCTCCTTACTACTGTCCAGGGAGCCTGTCTATGGCTTCATGAGCCATGGCACTAAGGGATAGACTGGGTGTCCAAGGATAACTATACACATTTCAACATCCACAAGGGTAATTCAACTGTGAGGGATGCTCTCATCTTGGTATTCTTGCTTCAGAGCAGGGGAAAGCAAGTCACAAAGTTCCATGAAAGTGCCTTTACGCATGTGAAATTTTTGCAGCCACTGGGAATCATCCCAGACCTGCAACACTATGCAGTCCCACCAGCCTGTGCTTGTTTCCCAGGCCCAGAATCTGCATTCCACAGCATGAACCTGCCCCATTACCACTATGATGTCCAAATTGCCAGGGCCTGTGCTTTGAGAGAGAGATGAGTGTCCTCATCACTATCATGATCATGTTGTCATCGCCGCCTCGCCTGCTTTTGCAAGTTCTGCACATACTGCAGGAGAATGCGTGAGGTATTTACAATGCTCACAACAGCAGCGGTGAGCTGAGCAGGCTCCATGCTTGCTGTGGTATGGCATCTGCAGGAAAGCAGAGTTCAGCAGAAGCAGTAGATGACAATGGTTAGCACATTTCCAGAGGAAGAACACAAGTTCCCAGGAGCCCATGAGAAATTCACTATCGAGGCATGAGCAGAGTTTCAGCGGAAGCGGTGGATGTCACGAGAATAGATATTTATACAGAATGGCAAGATCACCTGCAAAGTGGATTCATGGCACCAGGAGAGCAGAGTTGGAGGAGGGATAACTCAGTAGTTTGAGCATTGGCCTGCTAAACCCAGGGT
The DNA here is from genome assembly GCA_007922305.1 of Dermatemys mawii. Taxonomy (NCBI): domain Eukaryota; kingdom Metazoa; phylum Chordata; order Testudines; family Dermatemydidae; genus Dermatemys; species Dermatemys mawii. The sequence goes on along the minus strand of ML677365.1, from coordinate 8,936,900 downwards.
TGCAAGTTTAATCCTTGAGAGGGGTGATATGGGGCAAAAATCTGTTGAATGATTTAATTGGGGATTGCTCCTGCCTTGAACAGGGGGTTGGACTAGATCTCCTGAAGTCCCTTCCAACCCTGATATTCTCTGATTCTATGTGGGTGATATAGGTTCAAATCCCTGCTCTGGAGCAAGAAGTTGAAGCCAAGTCTCCCTTCTCTTAGTGCCACAATTCCTGGATTATTGGTCATTCCGTGGTGGGTCTCCCACTCTCTGCTGCTGAAGGTGCTCCTTTTTGTATAAATGATTAAAAACTAATTGGAGCAGGGACTCAAACTTGGGTTGGCCTGCTGAGTGCCCTAAATACCACATTCCATATCATTCCCCTCTGCCTCTCTTTGTGGCCCAATGTCATTCAAGTCTTTTATACAATCTGGAATGGTTTCAGCCAGAAAGACTGAGACCCATCTCAGAATATCCAATAATGATTAAGGCAGTGGGAGGGTCTGATCCTTGAATTGAATCTTTCATTTGTTTTTAATTAAAAAACAAAAGGTTACAAATACCTGGAAATGACAAAACATTTAGTTTCAGGTCAGACACAAGCTTTTGTTTGACCTGAAATATCCATGTCAACACTGGTCTCTATTTGATCTTAATGGATTTTCCCCTCCCCTCAAGAGAACCAGAGAAAAGGAGATTGTTTGGCTGAAAAAAATACACCAACTTCTTCCTTCCTCCCATACCCTCAGGATTAGTGCTTCTACATGCAGGAAAGGCTGTCTTGAGGACTTGTGCAATAGGAAGGTAGAGCCTAATGTGAAGGCCTCTGGGAATATAGGGCAAGGTGCCATGAGGGGATAATACGTGAGGTACATGTGCTCAGTTTGTCAGCCAGTTCACCAGCTCAGCTCGCTAATAACTTTTTTAAGATGGTCAATCTGCAAGAAGGAGTAACAAAAACCACACAAAATGTTCTTATAACTCTAAGAGGAACACTTCCAGTGTTCAGGGACACATGGTTACCCCATAAGGAGAAAAAATATGAGAAACGTTTTTAAAACTGCAAGGGAACAGATAGGATACATGAATTATATTGTAAGCTAAGGCACAGGACTCAAGAACAACCACAGCTCGTTCATTAATGCTGATGTAAAAATCAAGAGGTAAAGTATTAGGATGAAGAGCAGTGCAACCTCAGTTTATCTCAACTTCCCCTTTCTGAATACCTCTAGGATCCAAAAGATGGTCATACTCCAGCTTTGCTGGGGTACATGATTATTTCTAATACCAGCAGATTTTATTTGGGGGAGGGGTTCATATAGGAGCTTGTGGGCTATCATCTCATTAGACTCTCTTTAGAATCAGACAGTAGACCTTGATGAGTGCTCTCTGGCATTCCCCAAATGTTTTGGGTATCAGGTCTACATACCATTAATCTTAAAGAATTGTTTTAAGAGACAGGATTAAGAACGTGCAGAGTCTACCAAGCACAACACTGCTGTAGGTCCCATTTTCAAAGTTCATAAAAAACCACAACCCTGACTTCTAAAATTTTTATTAGAAAACACACTCTCCTGGAGCACTTCAATTTATTCTGCCATAAAATTTATTATTTAGCGAACAGATGCAAATGAGTGACAAAGAGCCTTCATTTCAGATTGAAGGATTAGAATCAAAGTATTGTACATGTTAGAAAAATATATTCTATTGGATTTTCTAAAATGTTTATTTTAAAATATTTTAAAAATTTGATAATTGCAAGGGCATCTTTTATAAACTGTTATTTTGTAGTCTAATATCATTTGAACACAGACTAGTTTTAAAATAAAATACTAAACTTCAGTTTTTAGCTAAACAAAGCCAGTTTATGTCTTTTTATCTTAAAATTAACTAGCATTTTTATCTCAATAGCCAAATCCACTGTTTGTAAATATAAAATTTGAACACTCCTGATTCACTAATAAAATACCAGGTGTATGATTTAAGATTACCTGGAAACACCCCCAAATATTGAATCATATCACCTAAACACCACAGAATTTGACTTGCAAAATTAAATGATGATTGGAATAAAATGGTCTCTGGTTACTTTACATTACCTACTAGGTTATCAGCATGGACATGAATAGGAGTTGAGGGCACTGAGTAGGATCAAGCTTTTATATAATGCATTTATAGCTATAAAAATCCAAGCTCAAAAAAAATATTTTAGCACGTGCTTATGGATTTGATAAATAAGGTGGTTACTTTCCAAATTCAAGCTACTAAACACGGATACTTACACATCCTCAAACTATCACAGAGATAGTTTTTTTAAAAGAAAGCACAACTCAAAAATTATATCAGAAGTTGCTAATTTTGACTTTATGACCAAAAGACCAATACTTTTCTCTTTAACCTCATTGGGAGTGGGGGCGGGAAGGGGGAGAAGGAGGAAATTAATCCAAAACATTAAAACATCAGAATCCATGGGGAGTCGCACGTCCCAGATTTTATATCAGATATCACTCTCTAATTAAGCCCAAGGGGCAGTTAAAATGACAGTTTTTTGGTCTTTGTTTTAAACAGGTCTTTTGGGAAAATAAAAAAAGATAAAGGTTCATATAAATGTGAGTCAAGCTTATCTTTGGAGTTGACTTTTTAAATGTCATTTACACTCAATCAAAATTAAACTATGTACAATTTCCCCAGACAGAAAAATGTAGAAGATACTCTAATTTATTAAAAACAAGAATTTAAATCATCCTGGCTAGAATTTCACTTACTGTTTTGGTGTATTCATGGGCCAAACTAATCCTTGATGCAACATTCATAAGGTCAAGTTATGCCATGGATGAATTTGGCCCTGAGTTTCTACATACTATACCTGTTATATTTTACATGACCACAACATATTCAAAAACCTGTGTAAATCTCAACCCATCTGTAACAGTACTGCAATATATACCTCAGATTATTATAGGCAGGGATGTTTGCACTGCTTATTAAGGTTGCCCAACATTTCTCACTAAAAATACCTGTTTTTAGTGGTTTATAGCTTTGCCAAACTTTAACCACTTAGGTTGAAATTATCCATGCTGATGTCTGCCTCAGACTTATTTTTCTGGAAATTTTCACCAAAAAGGGTTCAACTGTTTCCAAGAATGAGGCTAAGGGGGAAAATAGGTTGTTTTACCGGTTACAAAATTCTCGTGACCTCTTTGAAAAGCTCTAGCTCTCCCATGCTTTACAGCAGGGACTCAAAATTTGGTAGGAGAGTAACCTGTCAGGGGTGAGCCTTTTCTCTCTCTTTATGAAAAAACTGGCCAAGTTATAAACCTTTGAAAAAAAAAAATCAGTGTGGCACACGCTCAGTAGAGACTTGTTAGAACTTAATAACTAAAATCTCCAATGGTTCCATCCTCACTGAGCATGCTCAAGCCTCAAGTCCTCAACTGAAATCAATGGGAGCTGCACTTTGAACACAAAGTGTTATACAATACCAAATTCTCTGAAAAATCAAGTCCTAAGCATTTCAATTTGGACACAAAGCTAGGGGAAGTTTTGACCTTAATCTTTGTGTCTGAGCTCCCCTTTGTCAACTGGAGATAATACCACCCCCTCACTTCACAGGGGAGTGGTGAAAATAATGTCATTAATGTTTGTGAAGCACTCAGATTCTACAGTGATGAGCACCACAGATAAATCATAAGGAAAGCAATAATTCTGTCCTCAGATCAGGGTTTGAATAGTGTGTACTAAATAACACTTAAGGCCACACAATATTGAATAGCTGCTGTATAACTATTTTTATTTAGATGTGCATAGGTGTCTAGCCAAGCAATGGCATCTTCAGCGGTGTGATGCAATTCTTCTAAGCCACAGTTGAACCCAGTCAGCAAGCATTCCTCAACAATGTACATCGTCTGTGTTGTGCCGCAGCTGCACAAAGGGCTGTCATGAAGGCCCCAGCAATACTGGCTGGCTGAACAGAAACCTTGACTGGTTTGGAACTTGTTCAACAGGGACCATTGACGATGGGGCAGGTCAAAACCACGTAGGCAAATTGTGGGGTCAGCGACGAGGGACTGGTCTGGGATTATCAGACCCATTCCTCTCACCAGAGTGTTTCCTCCCAAACATCGTGGTGTGGCAGATGAGACCATAATGTGATGTGACGGCAAATGTGTAGCTGGTGGTTTAAAAAGGTCATCATGCAGTGACAGGCTTGAGTTGCCACATACTTTCTCCAGTAATTTGCCAGTGGCAACCTCTCATCTGATATGAGAAAGAGCAATATTGCTCAGAACTGGAAACCATGGAAGTGGAGTTGAACACAGAGTGCTGGAGATGACGCGCATGGCGGCATGTAACTACGTATACACCAGTTTGGTGTGTGACCATTAACTCCAAACTGGTACGCAGGACTCTGCCACCGAGTACGAGGTGGCAAGAGCTGACGTCCACAAAGTTGGAGCATGAGCACTCTGTGACGAACCTGACACTTTGCTAAGAAGATTGTTACCTATCTTTAGCTGCTGTCTTCAGGTGCCATGGTAACTAGGTCACCCCTTGACAGACCTGTTCTACTTCATGCTTTACCTTCTGACCATTCAGATAAACACTGTCTATCCTATGTACTAATTGAGGCAGGGGGTCTGTGAAAAAAATTGTGATGTATGTGATCATGTAATTAAAGTCTGTACCTATATGCATATAAACTAGAGGGTCAAATTTAGTTCATTATAGCATTTCCTACCTTTTGAGCGCTTGTAGCTTTGTTCTTTTAACACAATTTTTCTGTGTTATATTTTCTAACGGTGGAATAATTAATTACAAAAACGCCACTTGCTGTTCCATAGTTGAGAGCATTGATATTTGCACTTAAAGCAGGGATTCAGTTACTTTGTTAAATGTGAAAAATGCACCTTATCCTCCCCAAAGTTACAGCATTTCAATATTGAATGAATTTTCTGAGAACTTGCAAGTAAATGTTTTAATCAATTTAGGAGCTAATATTAATTTTTAAATGAGTCCTTTAAGAAATTTGCCAACCTGTGTCAGACAAATTTTTGGCATGAACAATCTTCATAATAGAATAATTAAGATCGTTCAAATTTCTCATATAATTAAATTCACTGACACTTCAGACCTGGGATATAGTTTTTTAAAAATTATGACTACTGAACTTTTTGCCATTACTTTTCAGACAAACTTAAGTCTTCAGCAGGGGCTGATGAGTAGTGGTCTATTACTGAGAACTTCACTCTTTCCAAAATAGGCTGCATTCATTCTCAAAGGGAGTGAGGCGAAAGTGCCTTTCGAGAAAATATTCACCTAGGGCAGAAATTGTTTTCAGTAGTCATCATTGTGTAATGTTTTAAGAGAACAATCTCATCTCCATAATAGCTACAGTGAGTCTCATTCAGTCAGACAATGGTCTCACCCACTCAGACATGGATAGATCTCCAGTGCAAAAGATACACCAAAAATGTAAAAATGATGTCCATGTCCTTGCCTGATAATCACTTCTTTAACAAACAGGAGTTCTCCCCAACGCCTTTGATTCTAGAAGCAGAAAGAACCACATAGTGGCACCCTTAAAGTTCATGGACTTTGTAGGGATTATTGTACTCCATGCCAGAGAATACTATCCTTCCCAAAAAACAGGTCTGGTAAAACATCAGGACCTCTCACCATTTACAGCTGACACACTGGCCCCAAACGTGCATGAGCATATTACCTGGACAGAGCACCATGGTTCTCAGATATACCCAGAGAGTTTAAGCACAAGGGCAGAAGGCTGGAGCGCCAAGGGGTAATGACCAACTGAGAATCAGACCACATGCAGTATAAGGAATTCACATGAACTCATGTCACAGAAGTGACTGAAGCCTAAAGACGCTTCTTGACCACAAAAATGTGAGCAAATTTTGAACAATTGAATTGTTCCAAATCTTCAATTGTGCAGCAAATTTATATTGCCTTTTAGTTACACCTCTAACTGTGAGATACTTCCCATGTACTTTGAGAATCTGAGTGTCTCTTGGGGTCTGAAATAAGTGTTTGACAAAAACCCTGCACACTATCTGCCACTCACTGCAGATGGAGATATCCAGTTCAAAAGTCTATGCCTTCAACCGAGAGTTAGATAAAAATGTATTTTACAGTAAGAAGCTCACATTTTAAATCTGTGCACTCACATTATGGCATCCAATTTACAAAGGTGGTTTCACAAAATGGCATTTGGTTCTCAAAACAAGTACCTGAGCAGCTACATGACTGTTTCAGTGCTCATATGAGGAAATGAATATGCTTGCTTACACATCAACTTTGAAGACTGGGCTTTCTATACAGTATATTTCTGTGTTTTGGCTAAACAGCCAAAGATTAAATTACTAGGTTATTTGTTTATTTTTTGTAGTTCATAATTAGGTTTTACTAGCATATCTGTCAGGTGAAAAACATTCTCTAAAAATTACTTTAATCAACTCAGCTTGGAACAGCCATTTCACAACTGGTAGGTGTAGTAGAAAGAGAAAGCCTGAAACATGAGGCCTGGTATAAGAAGCCTGAGGCCTGAACTGAAGTAGAGGTCAAGTCTTACTGATATAAAGCAAAGTTAGTAAACATCAGGTTATGAGTGTCCTGCGCCTAGTACTCCTGGGTTTCTGGGGAGTCCTCCGCGCCCTGGGTCGCTGCCGCCGCCGCCTCCTCCTCTTCCTCCCTCCGCCCTTGCACTGGTGGGCTGGGAAGTGTCCATGGTGGTCGATGGAGCGGATGAAGGATTCCCCCCGCAAGTATCGCGTCCTGCTCCTTGTAAAAACTGCAAGTTGCCGGGGCTGCTCTATGAGTGGCCGTTTTCATCACAGGCTTTGCGATATGCATTCCTAAGCTCCTTTACCCAACAGTGCACAGCATCCCGCTCATGGCCTCTTTCAGTCAAGGGCCGCGATATCTGCCCATAGGTATCATAATTCCTGCGGCTAGACCGCAGCTGGGACTGGACAGCTTCTTCCCCCGAAACACTGATGAAGTCCAGGCACCTCGCTATTGCTCCATGCTGGGGATCGCCTGGTACGTGGAGGCATGCTGAAGTACAACAATCACCTGCAAAGATTCACTGAGAGCACTGCACTCCTGGCTGGAGCAAACAGGAAGGGGATTTTCATATTTCCCAGGGAATTTAAAGGGTGGGTATGACAGTTGGTCACCTGAGGACAGGACAAGAGAGTTTGAAAGTGATGACCAGAGTGGCTTGAATGGGAATTATGGGACGGGCTGAAGGCCAATTACTGTGCATTGAGTGTCCGCAATGGCGCCGCTGCACTACAGCGGGAGCGCTACAGCTGTTATTTCCCATGCAGAGGTAGATTACCAGGACGGCTATAACCACGGACTTACAGCAGCCTACGTGCCTCACCAGTCTGGACGGATAGGAGGTTATAGCACTCCTGGTGGCTTTATAGTGCTATAATGTGCCAGTGTAATCAAGCCCTCAGGAAAACACATTCCGGAAGGGTGTTACCAGAACACCCTGATACAGTGTTATGATGTAAACACTTCCTGAAAGATGATATAGGTACACACTGATCCCCTGTTAAAGGTAAGATTATTATAACAGGGTGATTAAGAGAGATGTTTTGATCAAACCTACAGGTACAAGAAATGGTGGTAATTAACTACCTCAGAGGGACAAAGCATAACTTGATTGCATCACTGTATAAAAGAAGGGTCACATAGGTTGTGTCTTTGTCTAGAGGAGGCAAGAGATGAAAGTCCCACCATTCACTGAGCTGGTCCATTGTAATGTTACAGGTATACATGTGTCATTGGTCCTGTAAAGTCTACAGGACACTAGGACTGGGCTTCATTGACAATAAATCTGTCTGGGTGCCTTGGCGACTGAAATGGGTCTGTGGTTTTATTAGCCAGTTCGATCGAGGTCTGCTGTGTCCACTATCTGTGCAGAGCGGGGACAGCATACTGAAAGAACACACACACGGCCAATCACTAACTACAATAGGAAAACAAACACACAACACACCACACTCAATCATCCTGGTGTGCTTTGTTAAGGAAACACTAAGTCAGCTGAATTCAGTCTGTATGTGGATTACATTACAATTTAAACCTCGTATTGTATGTGTAGATTACGAAAAATTATTAAAAAGCTACTTAGTACCATTATGGTTTAATAATTGTTATCTGACCAGAAGAGAAATGTTAGTAGTTCGAATCTTAAATGACCTGACTACATAATGTCAGGCAAGGGAGAGCCTGGCTCCCCAAGAAGGCACAACTTGAGCATCTCTATTAGGATTTTCAAGCGCTATTTTTAATTTCTTACCATTTCTTCAGAGGTAAGATGCATCAGACGTTCAGCTACCGCAGAACACTGGGAAGAGTCCATGATGAATTCTCCTTTTGTGTCACCCACTATCAGCTCTGGCCACATGGGTCCTTCATCTTTCTTAATTAAAGAAATCTCCAAACTAAAGGACAAATATGGGGTTGGAAGGTAAGAAAATATACAACATTAAAGATAACATTACATTCTCAAACTGACAATCACCACCTATAAATGTGAATTTTTGAGTCGGGGGAGGAGAAGGGGACGGATTAGTAATCCAAAAATTATATCCTAATATTTGCCATTCACATAATTTGCAATAAAAAGTTTCTTTTTGTAGTTACTACACAGTAATAATATTCATCAGAAAGTCAAAACAAAGAGAGACGCAGGCGACATCTAGAGGTTTTTTCATAAATTTCAAGGCCAGAAGGGACCACTGTGATCATCTAGTCTGATCTCCTGCATACCTTCTCCAAAATAACTCCTAGATCATATTTTTTAGAAAAAGATCCAAGTTTGATTTAAAAATTGTCAACAAAGCAGAATAGATCAAGAGCCTTGGTAAGTTGTTCCAGTGGTTAATTACTCAAACTGTTAAAAACATATGCCTTATTTTCAGTCAGAACTCATCTAGCTTCAACTTGCAGGCATTTGACTGTTATATCTTTCTCTGCAAGATTGATGAGCTAATTATTAAATATTTGTTCCATATGTAGGTTCTTACAGACTGCAATCAAGTCACACCATCACTGGTTCATTCACGTGCACGTCTACCAATGTAATATACACCATTATGTGCCAGTATACCCCTCTGCTATATACATCAGCTAAACTGGATAATCCCTACGTAAAAGGATAAATGGACACAAATCAGATATTAGGAATGGCAATACACAGAAACCTGTAGGAGAACACTTCAACCTCCTTGGACACACATTAGCAGATTTAAAGCCAGCCATCCTGCAGCAAAAAAACTTCAAGACCAGACTTCAAAGAGAAACTGCTGAGCTACAGTTCATCTGCAAATTTGACACAATCAGATCAGGATTAAACAAAGATTGTGAATGGCTCGCCAACTACAAAAGCAGTTTCTCCTCTCTTCATGTTCACACCTCCAGATCAGCTGCTGGAAGTGAGCCTCACTCTGCCTGACTGAATTTACCTTGTTATCTCTACCCTGATTCTTGCCTGCATATTTATACTTGCCTCTGGAGATTTCCACAACATTCATCTGATGAAGTGGGTCTTCGCCCACGAAAGCTTATGCTCCTAAACATCAGTTAGTTTATAACAGGGGTTCTCAAACTTCTTACATTCCAGACCCCTTTTTGCTATGATGTGTCCGCTGCCACCCCGGGTATGTCCATCGAATTGAACTCTTCTGGTTTCCACAGCATTTTGGCGGGGACACCGCATTTCTCTGTGCGTCCGCTGAAATGCCACCGAAAGAGTTCCATTCGGCGGCAATTTGGCGGACACACTCCCGCATTCGGAGCATCCGCTGAATTGTAATGGGAGTTCACGACCCCCTTGGAATCACCCCGCGACCCACAGTTTGAGAACCGCTGGTCTATAAAGTGCTACAAGACTCTGTCACTTTTGCAGGTCCAGACCAATATGGCTTCCCCTTTGATACTATTCTTATACTGTACATCAAAGGCAACACACAAGATTAACTCCACTGTAAGCCACACTTGAACAACAAGACTTGCAGGACAACTATATAACTCATTTTAGGTACAGCCTTGCTATACTGGTCTTACAGTTAAATGCAGCATTAAAACCTGGAATGAGGAAATTTGGGTTTTATTCATAGCTCTGTTAAAATCTTGCTGCATGGCAAATTGCTCAGTCTTTATGTTCCTCCCTTTTCCTATCTGCAAAATGAGGACAATTATACATTCTTGTCTCTTAGGGGTATTTGGTGTCTAAGGAAGCGCTACAGAAGTTTAATGTATCAATATTACATGCAATTTTGCTAGTGCTTATTTAAGAGACACCATCCTGCTTAAAGCCCTGTACTGCATTGTCTTAGTTCTCTCATGGTCCTCCTCCAACTTCTCCTTCAGTGCCTTGTTTGGTAACATTCTCTTCTATTCTCTGTCTTTCAATAAAAGAGCCAATAGGTCCCTGCCACTGCAGGACTCTTCCAGAGTAGGTTATTTTAGGTTAATGAATCTCTTTTCAAACATATATTCACCACATAGATATTTTAACTTTTAAATTGACATATTTTCTGGTTCAATATCTGCAGACACTTCAGCTGTGCTATATTCCTTGTCCAATTCTATCATCAAATAAAAGATAATTATTACAGTTTAAACATTCACATAAAATCACTGTGATCAACCCTTTGTTTTATCATTGTGTACCAATTTTCTCCCTCTTCTCCCACAACTGGATCATCCTACAAGCCATGAGGTTCATTATTTTACACTATTCTATCATCAACTCTCAAATACTCCTCACGAAAGCAACCTTCCATATGGTACATGGAAGAAGTTCCTTGTACCAGTCAGTCAAAGAGATCAGCCCAGAGTAATTTTCACTCTTCCTCCACAACACAGAAAATTAGCACAATTCACTTGGCTAAGTACTTTCATGAACTGGGGGAATCTAAGTGCACTATACTCTACTTCTATCAGTCACAAAACAAGTGCAGGACTCCATCTTCGATATATATTATGGTAATCGTAAAGTCCACTAGACTGGATTCAAATCTCTCTAGAAATTATACTTTAATTTTGATTTTACAATATTTAAGAAATGTGAAGAGAAAAAGAGGAGAAATTTGTATCCAGTGAGGCTTCTATTCAAATAATAAATATTGCAGTTCTGCAATGCAATTAGCTGTTGCACATAATGCCAAAAATTAATTTAAAAAAGGGTAATAGCTGAAGCTAATTTTCAAAACTTATGATAAATACTCCTTTTCCATTCAGTCATGATTGTTTTATATGGATTTTGGATTAACACTGATGTCTCTCCTTCAGAGGGACTCCAGATTGTAGTGTATTACTAATGGCAAGAACGTGCCATTTATAAAAATAATTTCATGGATTCAGAGAATGTAATTGGTGATACAAAGTCACATTATAAGTTACACCTACTTATCACATTGAAAAACTAAATTAAAGAACACTATTTCCTTTATCTTTTTACAGTGAAAATATCTGTAATAAAAAAATAGTGAGCACTATACACTTTGTATTTGGTGTTGTAACTGAAATAAATATATTTGAAAATGAGAAAAACATCCAAAATATTTAAATAAATGGTATTCTATTATTGTGTAACACCAACTAAAACAGATTAATCAGGATTTTTTTTTAATCGTTTGACAGCCCTACATTTAATTTATATCACCAATTGTTTAACTTCTCAGTTTAATCTAGGAAGCCTAGAATGATCATTGAGAGAATTTCAGGATGTTGGCAAATGTGTACATAGGGGAAGGTGTCTTGTTTTGTTTTTCTAAACAGGTAATTGCTCTAGATTTACACTTCACAATGGAGATGCAAACCAATAAGTCATATCTTATTTTTCTGAAAACAGAATGCTGTTGATACCTAATTGTTTATTTTTCACTCTGTAATTCACTACTACTAACACTGCCTCTGTATTAAAATAGAAATTCAATACTATGACAAACATAATTAAAAACATTGGTCTAGGCTCATTCCTACTAAACACCTATGTAATTTGCATTAGGGTCCAGCTGCCACCCTGAACACGTAAGCACAATAGTTCTCACACAGTAAAGGTGACAATAAAAACTACCCTGAATTATGTTATTGTATCTGCTGTGCTTGGTTCATGAAAAAATACAGACTTGCTAGAAGTCACAGATATTTTGAGAATACCACTTTTTAGAAAGTTTTCCAATGAGATAAACTGGACAATTCCAGTTCAGAGTAAGATAGTGTTTTACAATACCTGCCTCATTAATAAAATTTTGAATCCTAACACGAGGAAAAAACCCTCTTAAAATACTTACATAAAGTTGTGTGTTCTTGGGAAGCTGGGGATAGGGGTGGGAAGAAAGTCTCCAAAGTCACAAAGTTCAAATCCATATATATGAACTTTCCCAAAGTTCTGGAAGTGTGAGGAGGTTTCAGATGTTGGGCATGGTTTTGATCAGAAAAATAAGAAGAAAAGAAAAGAAAAAAGAAAAGACCCAAATACACACTAGTTAGTCTCAATTTTAGCAAAGCTTTTGATATGGTCTCCCACAGTATTCTTGTCAGCAAGTTAAAGAAGTGTGGATTAGATGAACGGACTACTAGGTGGAAAGAAAGCTGGCTAGATTGTTGGGCTCAAGAAGCAGTGAACAATGGTTCAATATCAAGTTGGTAGCTGGTACCAAGGGTCAGTCCTGGAGCCAGTTTTGTTCAACATCTTCATTAATAATCTGGATGAAAGGATGGATTGCACCCTCAGCAAGTTCGCAGATGACACTAAACTGGGGGGAGAGGTAGATATGCTGGAGGGTAGGGACAGGGTCCAGAGTGACTTAGGCAAATTGGAAGATTGGGCCAAGAGAAATCTGATGAGGTTCAACAAGGACAAGTGCAGAGTCCTGCACTTAGGACAGAAGAATTCCATGCACTACTACAGGCTGGAGACTGACTGGCTAGACAGAAATTCTGCAAAGGACCTGGGGATTACAGTGGATGAGAAACTGGATTTGAGTCAGTGTGCCCTTGTTGCCAAGAAGGCTAATGACATATTGGGCTGCATTAGTAGGAGCACTGCCAGCAGATCAAGGGAAGTGATTATTCCCCTCTGTTTGGCATTGGTGAGGCCACATCTGGAGTAATGTATCCAGTTTTTGCCCCCCCACTCCCACACAAAAAGGACGTGGACAAATTGGAGAGAGCCCAATGGAGGGCAATGAGAATACACCCAACCCTCGCTATAGCTCCGCATTGCTGTAGCGCGGGTTCACTTACAGTGCAAACATGGCGATGGATCCCAAATTTAAATATTTAAATTGGGATCCACGAAACGCGTCTCACACGTTACAGCAGGACTGCGCATGGATCCCGAAAACCGGGCTATAGCGAGGGCCTGGTGTAATTAGAGACTGGGGCACATGATTTATGAGGAAAGACGGCGGGAACTGGGATTATTTAGTCTACAGAAGAGGAGAGTGAAGGGCGATTTGATAGCAGCCTTCAACTACCTGAAGGGGGGCGGGTTCCAAAGAGGATGGAGCTCGGCTGTTCTCAGTGATGCCAGAACAAGGAGCAATAGTCTCAAGCTCCAGTGCAGGAGTCTGGGTTGGATATTAGGAAGCGGTGAAACACTGGAATGGTTACCTGGGGAGAGGATGGAATCTTCACCTTTAAAGGTTTTTAAGGCCCGTCTTGACAAAGCCCTGGCTGAGATGATTTAGTTGGGGATTGGTCCTGCTTTGAGCAGGGGATTGGACTAGATGACCTCCTGATGTCTCTTCCAACCCTAATCCTCTATGATTCCATGAACTGTTTAGGCTTCCAAGGAGACCATTTAGAGATAATCTGTGAAGAGATCACTTACCACTTCATACAATCTGCATATCACACAAAACAGGGAAGCAAAAGCATGGAACAATTCAATTCTGTCCAAACAGAAGGTTAGACATTGCCTGACAGCCAACACACAGGGAAACTGCTCCTCTGGAGATGAACATGCCTTAGGAAAGAACACAGGTTATGGACTGCTGCTTCAAATGAAACTGACGTATCACCTTACACAAAAATTGTCTATGTGGTTGTAAAGTCACTCAGTCCTTGGAGAAGTGTGTATAAGGAGGCTCAACCAGTAGAGCCTGCAACTCGCACTCACTTCTTGTGGATGTTATCGCTATCGGGAACACAGTCTGATACAAAAGCGGAAAGGGACAAAAGATGCAGGGGCTTGAATGGAGGTCTCATTAGAGCTGTTAGGAACATGTTAAGGTCCCACAGAGGAACCAGCTCTTAGACTGGACAATGAAGATGAAGAACACCTTTTAAGAATCTTGCTATCATGGTACTGGAGAAGACTGATATTCCCTGAGTGGGGGATGAAACACCACTATTGCTGCTAGATGCACTCTCAATGAGTAAAGTGCAAATCCCAAAAACTGAAGGTACAGCAAGTATGCCAAGATCTCCTGAAAAGAAGTCACCATTGGCTGAAATCCACAGGCCAACAACTACATCAAAACCAGCTTCCATTTAGCTGAATAAGCCATTCTGGTAAAGGGATTTCTACTGTTAAGTGGGACCGGTTGAACAGCTGCTGAACATCATTCTTCCTCCTCATTTAGCCATGAAGCAGCCATGCCATGAGATGTAGGGAGCTAAGCATGGGATGTGTGAGTAGTTCAGGATGGCAAGGAAGGGAGAGTCTGAACTGACAGTGGAAGAAGGTTGGAGAACCAAAGGAGAGCCAACTGCCAGCTGAGACGGAAAGCGTCAGACAGAGAGGCAGGGATGAGGCCCCCTTGAGAGCAGATCAGATGATATTTCCTGCTGTGTCTTGTGGCAAAGAGCTCGATCGTCAGAATGCCCCAAGCTGCAAAGATGACCTAGAGGATTCAGCCCTGGCAAGGTCCTGGACCAATGGAAAGGTCAGGATAGAAAGAGAGAAGAAGTCCATTGCCTTCTGATATGCCGCTGGCACAAAACCAGCCAGTATTGGCACTGCCCTTGTCAATATAGGACTCAGACTCAGTATAGGACTCAGATGCCCTTATGAAAGTGCAACTTACAAATGAAAGAGCCTACAAGACAAAGCATGAAGGGGCATACCAATGTTCAGCATATCTGGCATGTAAATACCTTGCAATGCCAGCTACAACAGTGCCATGAAAATACCTGTTCTCACTTGCAGGAGAAACTGTAAGTAAGAAGTGGGCAGGATTATCTCCCATAAATGTAAACAAACTTGTTTGTCTCAGCGATTGGCTGAACAAGAAGTAGGACTGAGTGGACTTGTAGGTGCTAAAGTTTTACATTGTTTTGTTTTTGAGTGCACTTACGTAAAAAAAATTCTACATTTGTAAGTTGCACTTTCATGATAAAGAGATCACACCATAGTACTTGTATTAGATTAACTGAATACTATTTCATTTTTACAGTACAAGTATTTGTAATAAAAATATGAAGTGAGCACTGTTCACTTTGTGTTCTGCGTTGTAATTGAAATCAATACATTTGAAAATGTAGAAAAGCATCCTAAAATATTTTTAATATAAATTGGTATTCTATTATTAACAGTGTGATTAACATTGTGATTAATTGTGACTATTTTTATTTCATGATTAATTGCAATTAATTTGTTTGACAACCCTAGTACTAATTAGCTGTGTACAACTAGAAAAGTCACTATGAAGCAGAGAAGTTGTGAGGTTAGAAACCACACAGAGGACCCCACTTCAGCCATAAGTAGTAAAAAGGAACAGTGGGATGGGAGCAGTCGAGCAGTGCCATCTCACATAGCCAAGGTAGAGGCTGTGGCCACTAGGTACAAGCGCTGACCGTCTATGGGTACTGCTAAGCAAAATTCTTCGGCTCCAGTGCACTGGGCATGTACATACCTAAGTGGAACACAAGGCTGTACCTACTCAAAGAACTCTTCATTTTCAAAATTGCTCTTGGAAGGAAAAGGACCATGTTTTGAACAATAAGGGAACTAATTTCATACCCAGTTGGAACAGAATCCACACCTCAATATAAAAACACATTCAGATCAAACAATTTTTTCAGCCAATTTTTTGGCTGCTGCGAATTGTATCTGCTTCTCGGGCTGTCAAACATATTCAGTACAGTCAAAAACCTAGCTACCCACCCAACAATAAGTGGTCTCTTATTGAAAAAAAATGAAGCACTGGTGTCAGCACATTAGACTGTGAATACAGAAAGCCAGATTCTGATCTCAGCTGATGTTTGGCATTGAATCAGCATGATCTGTACTTGACTTGGTGGCTTTCAGAACACTACAGATGTTCTTGGCTGCCAACTTTTGCTCATGGAACAAAAGCTAAAGCTAATGACACTAGTTATTTGGCACGTCATTGATTTGTTTTCTCTTTCTTCTTGAAAAAGTGTTGAAATTAAAATTTGTGTCAATAATTCCTTGACATACACTGCAGTTTGACACTTAATGTAATATAATTTTATATTTAAAGAAAATTAATTTCCATGCATATTATGCTCTTAATCATATTGTAAAAACAAGGAAAGAACACTGTGGCTCAAAATACTTAAAGGGTCAGTCAACAGGGCAGAACAAGGTGGTGAATTCAAGCACACCGCTGTAAAACTGTAGAAACAAATTATTCTTGAAGATATACATTCATTCAACTCCTCATTTAAGGTCAGAATAGATAATCATAACGGTCACTTTTGGCCTTTATTTATATAAAGATATGAATATTAAGAAGGTTGAAAAATGTTTGAATATTTTTGCCAAGTTTGCTGCAGGTGGAATAACCATTTGGCTCCCAGAATTGTCTCTCTTTAGCTGTCTGATTGAACAGCGTCTTTCCAAACTAAGAGGCTACCAGAGAGCATTTCCTGCTAAAATGGTCACAAACCTTTGCTCCAGAAAGAAAACGTGAACAAATTTTCCATCGCATAAGTATCCCTCTATTGTACATCTATCTAAATACATCAAATTAAAGCATTCTGAATAGTGGTCGCTGAGAAAGCACAGTAATTTAGTTCAACAAAAATTCATAAGGAGCTCCTAAAACCTTGACATTAATGTATATACATTGGAGTTTCACTGTACCTTTTATCCGTAACAAAGAAATTGGCTTAAAAGCTGAGCCATTTAAGGCTTCATTCTTGTGTAACCAAAATTTTTTAAAAGGGTATATTTTTAAGAGAGCAGGAGCTCCAGCCTCCCTTTTAGCATATGCATATGGAGCTCACAGTATTTGTATCTAGAGAAATGAATTGTGGATGGCAGTCTGAGTACTTAGGTCTCTAACTTCCTAATTTGCACCCACAACTGATCTTTGCACGTGCAAATTCTGCAGACCCAATGGCAATATAGTGAATAGAGATTAAGACCAAATAAGCTTTTTATTTCAAAACCTCTCTTTCTTCTTCCAAACCATCTTATTGTTTATAAAGTTCTACATGTGTGTCACTTTGAAAGTTTTAAAACTTTTTCATTTCAGAAAGAAAGAATGACTGGAAAACCATGAGACACTTGTGCATGTTGAACTACTCATGCATGCGTAACTTATAAAAATATTTACAGAAGCATGCCCTTTTAGAATAAAGGCCTGATCCTTCATTAGTTGACATCTACGTCAATGATTTTATATAGCGCATGTTGCACGGACTGGATTGGAGAGAAACAAAGTTATTAAAAAAATAAAACCACACTTTAACTTAATATATATTAACACGAAAAATAAAATCAACGTATAGATTATTAATACCTATTATCTTTAATTATCCATGTGCAGCTTTCATGGTCAACAGATGAACAGAGTTTTCCTTCTACCAAAGGAGGCTGACTTTTCAATGCTACAATAATATGATCAGGAGAAAACTGTACTTGTATGTCATCTTTAGTAAGGTCTTCTGGAAGATGAATTGTTACTGTCAAATCATCTTCAGTCTGTTGCCAGTAATAGACAGGGTCTACAAATGGAAACATACATATAAATGCAAAGTCAGTTACAAAATGCAAAGTATATAGTTGATGCGGGGCGGGACGTGGGGGACAGGAGAAGAAATTTGGTAAGGTGTGTGTATTCACTTTCTACTCTGAAAAATATTCTGATCACTTATTTTTAAAAAAGAGAAGAGCATAGTTTTCTGCTACCAGTAGGTATTTGACCAAAGACCACTTGTGTCTCAGTTATGGAGACTTGCTTATACTCATTAAATGTGTACATTTAAATACACAGGTGTACACTCAGTTGAACAATATAAATATGCACTTGTAGTTTTTTTTAACATGTATCCAATGGCATTTCAAATAGTCATAATGTTATTAAATCAATACACAAATTAATTGAAATAAGCTAAGGCACTATATCTCAGTGAGAATTTATCCCATTATCTAGGTTCAGCACCTTTTGAGTTATCTTCATGACTCCACAGTAACTGTCTTTGAGATATGTTGTCCACATATATTCCACTTCTGATACAAGTACCCCATGTGTGAGAGATCTGAATCTTTTTAAATACCAATGTTCACTGGGACCAGGCCTGCATCCAGTATGCCCTCTGGCACACCATAGCCAAGGGAACAAAGAACAGGACAGCTGTAACTAGCCTTGTTACAATAAAGGATGGTTTCGTTACAGAAGTCTATGAAAACATGATTAGGATAAATATTACCTTTCTTTTTATCCACTATTTTCCTATCTTCCTTTTTTTCAAGCTGGTTCTCCTCATCCTGCATAAATCTGAAGGGTTTGTAGGAGACAATCATTAGACCATCCCCACCCGGCTCTATAGCTGCATAATGAGGGACTGATTTTCCTTGGAGAACTCTGCGCTTGAAGATTTCATATCTTTGATTATCTGTAAAAGAAATACAAAACCAGAAAAGTAATATTTTCTGGGAGGAAAAAATTCAATTATAAATGTGACAAATGGATTGTACCTAAAAATAATACAGCTACATCAGTCAATGCATAATATTACAGCAGTTCATCTCTGTCCTTGATTCCAGAGATCTATTACACAAGCCTATATCTAGCAGTCACAGGAGACTGAAAGTAAACAGGATTGAAATTAAAGCCCTGTAATCAGGCACACTGTAGGTTTTCCCACCTATTTTTCTAGCCTCCCACATTAGCCACTATTGGAGACATGATAAATAAAGGATTAGATGGGCCATTAGTTTCTTCCAGTGTGGTAATTATTTATCATTTGTACTTCTGTATCACCTAGAGTTCCAAGCAGGGATTAGAGCTCAAGTGTGCTAGGCACTGTACTACTACTACTACTACTACTACAACAAGAAAGACAGTCCCTGCCCCATGTAATTTACAATCTTAATATATGATGAATCAAAAGGTGAGAATGAACAATGGAATGAGGAGAACAAGTAACAATGAATCTAATTTGCTATAGTAAGCAGCAATCACAGCATGCCCACTGCCTACTCATTCTTAATAATGGAGCATAATTCTTGTTTTCTCCACTACTATATGGAATTCAGACTTGATATTGGAAAGTTCTGTTTTTCATCTTTTAGAAATGGGCTTCTGCTTTCTTGTTTTTAAAATTTCCTTAAATTTAACAATTTTTAGTAGTGTTTGGAGTCATCAATTCAGTTGTCTTCCATGAAAAATACAGAGCAGAATACCATTTTAAATAATCATTTGCAGAACATTATATATGTATGGCCTCTGTTTAACTGATAATGCCTTTTACAGGTTCCACACAAATCCTGATTAATGCTAACTAGCCCTTCTTAATTCAAAATGCTCATCTTGCCCAGCATTTGTACAAAATGTACAGCTATCATCCATCCCATACTGTGCTTCTAACAAAATGTATCAAGAGAAACAGAAGCTGACATTGGTACGAGCATTTCCCCCTTTGCCTCAGAATCTAAATCCACTCAGCTCAATAGTAACTAATCACTTTTGAACAACCATTGATGTCAGAGAAGCTAGCTAAATATTTTAGACCTTGTTCAAATTCTCTACAGATCGTAAATTTCTAGTTGTTCTAGATTTAAATGAATCTAAAATACATTTTATCTCTAGTTGTTTTCAATACTCCATATTTAACTTCTATTTCCTTTCAAATGAAACTATTGTACTTGTAAGTAGGCTACTACATGACTAATTTAGAAGTCACTGGAAGTAGAGATGTGTTATATAAGACACACTATTTTTCCTCAAAACAGAAGGGGTGTTTTTAAGACCAGCAAATACACGAATATGGGCAAATATTTCAGATCTGCCAAATTTTGTAAGCCAAGGCACTGTTTTAATATAAAGGCTAGACAGACCATTCTACATATGAAAACTGTATTAGAATACATAATGACAGACAAGCTAGGTAAGTTCAGGCATGGTCACAACTTGACTATAATGGACACTTCGTCTGACCCACTATGGCCATTCTTATGTCCAAGGAAAATTAAGATATTATAGGAAATAACACTGTATACCAGTAAGTGGTACGATTCATTAAGAGTCAGTATAGATATGTCTATATGCATTATAAACCTGGATTCAAGTCTGAGCCCAAACACCCCTACTGTCTACACTCAAAACTTTCTGACTCAGGTCACCAAACCCTCAGGACTGGGCTCTAGAGCCCACCTCGGGAGGTATGTGTGTGTGGGGGGGGAATGTGGATATGGTCTAGGCCTTAGTCCTGCTGGGACATGGGTCTAAGCACTGCCATTGTACAGGATAGATGCACCTCAAGACTGGGTCCCCAAATTAATGATTGGAGAGTTGGCCAATGCTGTCCCACAATTCCCTGGGCCTGCGTTTCTTAGCCCTTCATTTAATTCCAAGGAACTGGAAGCATCCCCGCTTTGTTCAAATAGAGTTCATATGCAGCTGCTTGGCATTCAGCTCTGCCTTTCCATTCTCACCATTCACCTGGAAATACATTTAATAGTCTCCTATGTTAGCTATGATTCCTGGATAGGAAGAAGTCCTACAAGTGCACTGCTTGCCAGTCACAGGCATACAGCGTTCCAAGTGTAGACAGTGCCTCAGATAGGCTTCTGAGTGCTGTTTGGGGTTATTGTGTCTGCTGGTTGTGTTGATCTCTTAAAAAAAAAGAAATCAAATTATATTCTGCCTTCCTAAATCCCCACCAAAAGGGGCCTGATCAATTTGGACATAGTATTGTTTTTGAGCACTATTAGACAGCCAACCCATTTCTTCACACAGGTATTCGCATCTCTGCGGTAAGCAAAGTGATGCCTGCTAATGTAAAATTTATACGATAATTTAGGATCCTCTGGAATCAAGTTATTTAAAAAAATTCAGAATCACTATAACTGTGAGGTAGTGTGACTACTAGTGCAGGGGTAGGCAACCTATGGCATGAGTGCCGAAGGCAGCACGCAAGCTGATTTTCAGTGGCACTCACACTACCTGGGTCCTGGTCACTGGTCTGTGGGGTCTGCATTTTAATTTAATTTTAAATGAAGTTTCTTAAACATTTTAAAAATCTTATTTACTTTATATACAACAATAGTCTAGTTATATATTAAAGGCATAGAAAGAAACCTTCTAAAAATGTTAATGTATTACTGGCACGCAAAACCTTAAATTAGAATGAATAAATGAAGACTCGGCACACCACTCTGAAAGGTTGCCAGCCCCTGTACTAGTGTAATAATGGTGCCAGGAGCAAAAAAAATTTCAAGTTGTAATCCCTACCATGTCCACTCAGGCAAGTCACCTGTTTGGCTCAGACTCCCAATCTACAAAATAGGGATATTACCACCTACCTACCCATTTCAACAGGATGCAGAGGCAATAACTAGTATTATTAATTTACTTTGAAAAAATGTAAAGCACTACTTGTGAATGCCAAGCATTAAAGTTGTACTAACATTTGAATAACAAAACCATATTGAAGTCTATGATAAAAAAAGCACTATAGAAGAACTAAGTTATTATTATTTATTTTTGAAGATGATCACAATGTTTTGCCCCAGGGTAGAAGTCTAGCATACAAGATCTTAGCAATGATCCTCCCTTCCCCATCTCACTTTTCAAGACACAGTAAAACCTCACAGTCACAAAAAAAAAGAGAGTTACAAACTCATTTGGAACCAGAAATACACAATCAGGCAGCAGCAGAGATGAAAAAAAGGCAAATATAGTGAAGTACTGTGTTAATTGTAAACTATTAAAAAAGGAAAAGATTCAAAATATTTGACAAGGCAAGGAAACTGTTTTTGTGCTTGTTTTATTTAAATTAAGAGGGTTAAAATCAGCATTTTTCATCTGCATAGAAAAGTTTCAAAACTATATTAAGTCCCATGTTCAGTTGTAAACTTTTTAAAGAACAAGCATAATGTTTTGTTCAGACATTACAAATGACCTCTATTCCCAGGATGGTCTATGGTAATTAGTTAACTTTAAACTAGTAGATGAAAGCCTCTGCTGTCACACAGGGTTAATTTGTAAAGCCATGTAAAAAACAAAAAAAACCCAAAACAGCTGAGAACTTAATAACTGGACTGCAACAGACCACGAATCCCAGTGATGATTAAACCTGGTGATATTCTAAACAAAAAGAGCTCTCAACCATGCTTACAGCTGTTTTCATCATGTCACACTGAAATAGACTGGGTCTACAATAAAAAACTAGACAATCCAACCATATTACTAAGGGGTGTGAAAAATCCATAGCCTTGAGTGATATAACTAACCTGATCTAATCCCTGGTGTAGACAACACTAGGTTGACAGAAGAATTCTTCCATTTACCTAAGTAGTACCTCTCAGGGAGATGGATTATCTTCGCTGATGAGAAAACCTCTCCTGTTGGTGTAGGTAGGTAGCACTACACTGAAGTGCTACAGTTGTGTGGCTGAAGCGTTCCAAGTGTAGACAAGGCCTCAGGTATTCTAGGCTTCAGAGTGCTGTTTGGGGTTATTATGTATGCTGGGTGTGTTGATTTGTGCCTGGAATAGACTGTGATAGGAGATTTGTGCTGATTGGTGTGAATGATAGTTGGGTGTTGAGTATGGCAGTTAAGGCAAGTAATCTACTGTGATGGAGTAGGAATGCTCTTAATGGTTCCTCTGAATATTGTGTGGCGATGGGCAACTCCCCTTCCTGGACAGCTGTAACTTGAGCCCAGGTGTGGGAGGGAGGTCAGGTGACCTCCTGGCCCGGGAAAGAAACAAAGGAAAAAAGAGGAGGGCTGGAGAGTGAGTTTCAGTCTGGATCTGGCTGGGAACAGGCAGAAAGCTACAGGCAGGCTGCCTGGCTCTTTGGCCCCCAAAATGGACCCAGTGGACGGATCGCATTCGCTCTGCCTACAAGCTCTGTTTTAGATCATGTTCCTGTCATCTAATAAACCTCTGTTTTACTGGCTGGCTGAGAGTCACGTCTGACTATGGAGCTGGGGTGCAGGACCCACGGGCTTCCCTAGGACCCCTTCTAGGCGGGCTCAATGGGGGAAGCACACGGGGGGGGCAGAAGGTGCTGAATGCTCAGAGATCAGACCCAGGAAGGAAGAAGCTGTAAGCTGTGAAGCTCCTAGCCCTGGAGACAGGCTGTTCACAGAGAGGAAGCTTCCCCCCAAAGTCCTGACTGGCTTCATAGGGAGCAGTTCCAGAGTATTGCCCCGGGGACTCCGGGGCATCTACCATCTGTGCAGTCTCCCTCATACATCCATTGAAATTGTTGCAATAAAGTTATAGAGCCAGGGTTCTCAAACTTCATTTCACTGTGACCCCCTTCTGACAACAACAATTACTACATGACCCCAGGAGGAGGGAGACCAAAACCTGAGCCCACCCAAACCCTGGCCAGGATGGGGGGAAGGTGTCCAATTTGGGGTCCGAACCCAAAGTTTGAGAACCACTCAATAACAGACTTAAAAGTGACAATTCTTCAACGAAAAAACTTCAAAAACAGACTCCAACGAGAAACTGCTGAACTGGAATTAATTTGGAAATTGGATACCATTAAATTAGGCTTGAATAAAGAGTGGGAGTGGCTGCGTCATTACACAATCTGCAATCTATTTCTCCATGCTAAGTATCCCCCTATTGTTACTCACACCTTCTTGTTAACTGTTTGAAATGGGCCATCCTGATTATCACTATAAAAGTGTTTTTTTAATCCTGCTGATAACTCACCTTAATTAATTAGCCTCAGAGTTGGTATGGCAACCTCCACCTTTTCATGGTCTCTGTATATATACTTCCTACTGTATGTTTCACTCTTTGCATTGGATGAAGTGGGTTTTAGCCCACGAAAGCTTATGCCCAAATAAATCTGTTAGTGTCTAAGGTGCCACAAGTATTCCTCGTTCTTCTTACTGCTGTAGAGTAAGAGTGGGGTTGATTGAGTTAACTTTGACATCTCAATGGTTAAAAATCTTGTCATGGCCTAGAGACATGCCTTACTGTACCTGTACACTACCTGGATATAATTCATAAAGTCAAAATGCTTGAGAATTTAAAAATTGTATAGTAATAGACTTTAAAATGCAGCAAGGATTCAACTTGGTGATACTCTGAACAAAACAGAAAAGCTCTTAACCATGCTTCCATTGCATTACATTGACTTAAAGTACATTCTAGGCTTCAGAGTGACAATCCTGAAATTATGTAGACTATGAAGCATGTATTGTGATATATAGTACAACATGCAGTCATCTGGTTAGCAAAAGATGTTTCAGAGGTCTAACAAATTTAAAAAGTCTATTAAGCAATTGGAGTATAAGCAAGTGATATTTGGTAGTGTTAAAAACAAAAAAACCCCACATGCACGCACATAAAGTTCATTTGCACATAAGGCAGTCAGAGCTCTGACAAATCCTCTCTCTACTGGGACACATCTGACACACAGGGAAGCACTAGAGATATATTTTGACTCAGATACCAGATGCATTAGATACCTGAAAACTAGTTAAAGCACAGAGAGTTCACAGCCTAAACTTGGCATTTCCTCACTTTTTGTTTTGGTTTCTATTAGGCTTCACATCCTCTGATTTATACAGATTTAGTGATTATGAATCAACATTCCTTATGAAAGGATAGAAGCACACTTTTTCCTTTAACAGGTAACAAATATAGAAGTTATTTTCAAACAAGAAAAAATGTACACACCAAACAGTAACTACGTCTAGACGCTTCAATGTGTGTGAGATCTTAATTTCATCCAGTCTATCAAAGCAGTGATATGAATACATTTTCAAGTGTGGACAACCCCAGATATGAGCAGTATAATTAATAGGAAAAAGAAAAGTTTCCTACTATATTTGAAGGAAAAAGAAATACGTATACTGATAAAAATGTGATTAAAAAGCAGTTGCTCCTGATATAAAACCTTAAATAAAGTTTTGCTGCTGATCAAGATATATACTTCCCTCTAAAAAGGCAGCACTATAATATTTGTTCTAGGTTTAGAGAATTTAATTGCTTACTATAAAAAAAGAAAAATTATAATCTTTCAACCAGTTTATTAAATTTTGCTGCATGCTGAAGATTGTAATTTAGTTTTCAAATGATTAATCACACCTTTTCCATCATTGAATTTTATAATTACAATATATCAAAATTATTCTTAATGTAACGTTAAAGGTGGAAAAATGCTAGCCTAGTGCAACACACACTGAGAGAATGCAAAAACATAAGAACGTAAGTGTGAAAATGTTGCTCAGGGAAAGTGTATGCAATATGGCCAAATTAACATCTACCTGTTTCCTAACCTCTAAATATAAAATAAATAAAATAAATACATTTCCTAACCTCTGTTTCCTGTTTCCTAACCTGTTTCCTAACCTCTGTTTTCCTAACCTCTGTTTCCTGTTTCCTAACCTGTTTCCTAAGCTCTATGAAACATGCACAATTTTTGGATGCAACAACAGCATTCTTAAAGAAGTGCAGAGTACAGAATTTATAAGCTCTGTACAGGTGCAGCTGAACTCAGCCAGGAGCCAGAGGTGGATCAGTCAATGGGCCAGTGGGGCCCATGCCTGGGGCCCCAGCCAATTGGGTGGCCCTGGAAAAAGAGGCTTCCCAGCACCACAATCTGCTTTGCCTGCCCAGAGCTCCTGTTGGGGAGCGGGGGAAGCTCCTGTACCCCGACCTCTCTCTCCAGCGGAAATGTGGGGGGTAGGGATGTGAGACTGCTCGCAGAGGGGGTGGGGAGAGGCTCCCACTTGTTCTGGCCCAGAACCCCACAAAAGCTTCATCCACCTCTGCCAGAAGCAGCTAGCAACCTGCTTCCCACTAGGACAAGGGGGATCAGTTATTAGTCTCAATGGTTCTTACCCAGAATGCCAGGGGAACTAGAGATACCTGTGGATCACAGGCCAGTCAGGGAGTAGCTTGAGGATATAACACACTGACCATAAATTTCTAGTTTCCCCAGAATCTTAGAACATCAGATCACATATCTAAAAATAAAATATCCCAATTAGTGGAATTCAGGCAGAATTAAAAAGGGGCCAAGAGGGACAACCAGAAGGTGGGAACATTCAGATAAAAAAAATGCGGTTGGACAAAGAACATTCATCATTTGAGTAGTGTGCACAAGGGCAGCATGTTGACACAACTAAATAAAGTTTTCTACTGCAGATAGTCTGCACATAGTTTTCAAGTGAGCATGACATTGCTTGTCCAAAATCATCTCCAAAGGAGGACTGCCCAGCTTTCCCTCTTGAAAACGTTCACATTTTCATCCATATATTTCTGTGATATACAACTTTCTTCAAAGGTGGCAACAAAAATGGAGCATCATGATCCCCCATCTATCAAAGAATTACTTCAGGCTTTTGTACGGCTTCAATTCAACTTCACATGGGTGTATTTATTTATTTATTTTAATCTACAAGCCAGGCTCATCTGTCATTTTGAATTATAATATATTTTTTAAAAGAGAAATACTGTTAGTTCTTTACAATTTAAGTTTGCTTTTTGAAACTTCATAGTTATTTTTGTACTGACTGTAGTTAGAAAATGTTGCCTGTTTCTCATTAATGTTCAAGGATGGGAAGGGCTTCGTGTAATCAGGGTCTTCAATCA
Source organism: Dermatemys mawii (assembly GCA_007922305.1). Lineage (NCBI taxonomy): Eukaryota > Metazoa > Chordata > Testudines > Dermatemydidae > Dermatemys > Dermatemys mawii. The sequence goes on along the minus strand of ML677365.1, from coordinate 8,909,885 downwards.
ACATTATCAAATTATACAGCAATGAAACAAATATCCCAAGATATATTCTTCAGGGAGTTGCAAATTATCTATATCAGTCTCAATTTCAGCTGCTTTATCACTCAAAATGTATTCATCAAAGGAAACTTATCAAGATTTCCTTTTCCAGTGCAAGCTTTCCCTCATCAAAACTCTAAGATTTCATGTAAATATAATCTCTTTCTGCACTAAAGTGGCAGGGCACTCTGTCATTCTTGTAAACTTCACATTCATAAAGGTGTGCAGAAATATTCACCAAATCAATGAGACATACATGTAAAGCAGGATGAGCACACAGTTATGCTCAGTTATACTCACACAGACGGGAATACAGGCGATATATACAAGTATGCATTACTCCCTTTATTCCTTAAACCCTTACTTTAAAATAAGCAGGAAAGATAAGGGGCAAAGAAGATCTCTACCCCCCCAAAAGTACAAAGAAAAATAGCTGCCAATACAAAGAAATTTAAAAGTCGTTTAACTAGAACATATGAAATGAATAAATCTTTACACTTCTGTATCAATTTGTCAAAGCATCTCAAAGCATTTTTGTAAAAATTAGGAACAAAAATAGAAACTAGAAAAAGACAGTACAAGGAAGAGGAAACAAATCCAAAAGTATAATCAACTGAAACAAATAAACAATACAACATTAGAACTAAATTCAGCTGAAAATTCTAGCAAGCTTTCTTTACAAGCCCTAAATCCTAGATCTGAAGTAGGCCTATCAAGCCAAAAGAAATTTCAGCATAAAAAGCAGCAACAAAAGAAGTCAACACCCGAGATGCAGGTTATACTCATCCAGGAAGAAGGAAGGGCATAAAAGTCATTTCCTTAATCTCGTGCTCCAAATTGCAGATTCTCCACTCCCTTTTAAATCCCCACCTCTCACTCCTATGATACAAATAGGATTTAATGTAGACCTAGGCTGGAATAATCCTCCCACTATGCCCATCTGAGACTTAGTGGAGGGGTGGAATCATCTAAGATACTTTTTTATAAATTCAAACAGAATATGGGACTTCTGCGTAGAGAACTGCTCTCGTACAACCACTGAATTGCTGCATGGGGCCTTCATGTTAATCTTTAGACTGTTTCAGCAAGTGGTAAGGAAGGAGGAGATGGAGAATCCTCCTCAACAATACCTAGACATTAATTTAAACTTTTTTTTTTTTTTTTACACATCTTCAGGACATTTATTTCACTCTTAACTGACAAGTCAACTAGAAAAGAGTCTACTCCAATATTAAAACAGTTAGAGACCTCATAAGCATGTTCAACAGAGTCTAATTCCCTGAGAGCTAGGATACTATCTATGGTAACAGAGCTGAGCAGAATCAGCTTGTCCAGTCTCGTTAACTCATATCTTCTGCATCCATGAGTGTAAAGTTTATTATGGACCAGAAGGCACTGAAATACTATTTAGGCTGCAATGGACCCTTAGAAATTTGATCTAGGAGAAAAGGCTGGGGGGTGGGGGGAGGAGAAAGAAGAGTTAACGTATTAAGTCAGAGAAAGAGGGGGACTGGTGGGAGAACCAAGATGACAGAAAAAAGTAAATTAGCTGCTCTATACTTAAGTTATAAGGCAGGATTAATTAAATTCGTAAGACTTCAAAAATGAGCTCCCGCCCCTATCAGTTACTGGCTGGCTTATATTCTGAAGCATGGGGTCTTAGATTCCTTGTAAAAGTTACCTATTTAATGCAACTGTGGATGTTTATATTATCTCATTCATCTAGCTATCTTGCCATATATATATATATATATATATATATGTATGTATATAATACACACACACACACACACACTTACATACTTCGCTGGATTTTACTGAACTCTTGGCATCAGTTATGTGTAAAGGCATTGAATTCCACAGTTTAACCATTATATAAAAATCACTATCAGATTTAAATTTGTTGCCTTTCAACTTAGTTGAATGTCTTCTTATTCTTTTTATTATAGAAAAGGTTAAAGAGCATGCAATATTCTTTCTATATACCATTGATTTGTATACCTATATTATGTCCCATTATATTTGTTTCTAATCATAATTTGTAAATCCCCTTACCATTCAAGTTCCAAGCCTCTTAACCAGAGGCTAAAAACAGTACCTAATTGTCCGTGGTTTGGAGATTAGAACTAAGGTTTGCTAAGACTTTGGTGAGAGGACCTAACTTATTTTTATTTGGGACCACTCTGGGAATTTGCATTTACATCTCCACATGTGAAGTGCTACCGCACTAACCTTTTCTTCTAGTCACCCACATCATATGAACATTGGTATTGTTTATCAGTTAATTGGCCTTAGAGATATTTAGCTAATTAAAGGTTTACATTCCCCATCCCCAACTCAAATTGGAAAAAAAAAAATCAAGATAGAAAATTACATTTTTCAAAACTTTAACTGAATTAAAAGAACTAGAATTGTGAAATGACTAATCATCATTTTTTAAAATAATAAGGTTGCAGCTTTTCAAAATATCTGCCAACAATATAAACATAAAATACTCACTCTCTTTGTCTACTTCTGTGATTGTAACCCACTCCAAGGACACATGGAAGCCACTTCCTTTTGCATCCAGTTCATCTTTTTCTACTCGAAGGAGAAGCCCAGCTATTGAATGCACATCTGACTTTACAAAGGAAACACTGTGGGCTATAACGAAGGGACTCCCAAGTTCTTCATTAAACATAATCTGTAAAGTAGAAAGAAGAAAAAAAGAAAGAAAAAGGAGGTTGGAGGGGGAAGGGAGGAGTCCATAGTAGCTACTTTGCTATCCACTAGAAAAAGAATGAGAAAGTTGACTGAAGCTATCCAACTAGATCACTGCCAACCTAGATCACTCAGTGGTTTCCTCTTCTGGCTTGTTTGTCCTGCCTCCTGTGCCCAGATATTTTTGACATTCTTTTTATTATTAATTTGAATATTAAAGTAGCAGCTAAAAGGCCCATTATGCTCAGCACTACGCAAACACAGTAAGATAGTGGATACATGAGCTGATGATTTTGATAATAAATTAACTGTGGAAAACAAAATCAGAATGTTTAATGTTTCTTTTATATTGAAGCTTAGAGATACCTAGTTTAAAGTAATATACAGATGATGATATTCCCTGAATAGGTGTATAAACCCAAATTGGCCAAGTCTCCTTTAAGTGTGGAACAGAAATCTTTTGAAAGATAAATAATGATTTAGAGTGATGCAATCTGCAGTTTTGTTATTCCACTGGAGCCTCTCGTATTTTTATTTGAGGACAATATTTTTTAACTTTATGTTCTGGGAAGCACAAAGCATCTGGCTGTCCTACATATAAACAGTACGCATATAGCATGTAGACACATTTTGTAATTCAGAATTTAACATCAGTGCTCAAGTGATTATGCAGCATAGTTCTCAGGAAAACTGAGCTCATTACTAGTCAGTTGACCTGAAAAAAGGATGCTAAAGAAAACTGGCATACAGGTTAATAGTGGTAATTTACTTCTAAGGACCCTAACCCCCTTTGTTTCAGTTGTAAAGGTGTAGAAATGTATTGATTTAGTAGGGCTATAATACCTACTACTACATGGTCTCGCGCCACTTGCTTCTCCATTTTGCCATATAGCCATCACTCCCTTAGATGCTAGCACTATTACACTACTGTTGCTATGCCACCATGTGGTTATCTTCCTGGTTGCCCACGCAAAGGTACATCTAAGTAGAGATGGGTCAAAGATTCCCTGAATCTCATTTTTAATAGGTGTCATGCTTCACAAAGGATTCAGAAGGGTAGCGGGCTACTGTTTATGACTATCTAATCAGAGGGTCTTGTTGTGGTTATATACACAAACACAGCTATTTCAGAAGATCCTGAAATCTTAATCAATATTTCAGATAGCCAAAGTGCTATTACAACTGTTGCAATGAAATGGAATAGCTGTTTCTATGCTACAAAAACTTGCCTTTCCAGAAAACTTATATACATAGTCATATCTGCTTTTTGAGAAACTACTAAATTATGCACTTGGAGAATAAAGGAAGGAAAATTGTTATGGTGGATATATAATTTCTGAATAGTTTCCTTGCCATGCTTTACTAATAGTGTTTTTCTAACAAGCAGTTGTGTTAAACTAAATGCAATTAATTACTTGGAACAATGTTTACAAATCCCATCTACTGTGTGTATTAAAACTTAACTATCTATATAAATTCAGTCAGAGGGAATGGGTTGTGAACAAAATCAGATCTCACATTTCAGGAAGCAACTAATTACGCAACAGCAATGGGAGGCATGCTTCAAAAGAGTACAGCAAACAAGGACAAGTCCTCTTGAGAGAGACTCCAGACTATAATACATTTCTAAGAATATTCTGCAGTATCCTTTATCCACACAGTCAAAGTATCATGCAAGACTCAGACAAATAGAGGTTAACTTGTGTAATTGGGGGTTTTCCAAGATGTATGGTGCCTATTTGTATTCCACAGGTGGGTACGCATGCGCACCATACACTTGAGAGGGGAAAATCTTGCAAGTAGCATCCACTGGACCACACCTGAACCCTGGCTCTCCTTGTGCTCTGCATCCAGGATAAAAGAGGAAGTGCGGACTGATCGCTTCAGATCATGACTGGATTCCTGGGAGAGAAGGTTCCTGGGTCAGGCAGAGGGGAAGGAGAGTGAGTAATGGAATACAAATAGGGAACACACAAGTAAATAACCTCCATTCCATCTTCAAGTGCTGATCTCTAGGTGTACTCCACATGTGGTTGACTTGTAAGCAGTACTCAAATATGAGGGGGACACAAGAACGCAGGAGTTACAGATGTAACACTGAAGATCCAAAGGCTATATCAGCAGAAAAGGCTTGAACCAAAGCTTAATGTATTATGAAAGCATGGATGGAACTCCAGGTTGCCATCTTACAAACATCCAGCATCAGCACTTTTCAAAGAGATGCTACTGAGTTCACCTGTGCTATTGTGGAATGGACCCTGAAACTGCCCAGAGGGGGGGAAATGTTTTAAATGATAGCAAAGGAGGAGAATACAGACATAAATCTCCCTTGAGAGTCTCTGAACAGATATCACTTGTCTCCATGCTCACTCAACTAGAGCAACAAGCAGTCTACATGATTTCCTAGTCAGTTTTGCTCTTTGCAGGTAGAATGCCAATGCTCTTCTGATGCTGAGAGAATGAAATCTCTTCTCACTGGTAGTGGGAGACTTTGGGAAGAATCCCAGTAAGTGAATCAACTGGGTTATGTGGCACTCAGAAACTACCTTCAAGATAAGTTTCAGATGGAGACGAAAGAATACCTGCTTTTTATAAAATATAGCATACGATGTCAATCATGAGTGCAGAGGTTCCTTTACCCTACTGGCAGACATAACTGTGACCAGGAACATGACCTTCATAGACACATGGGACATCCAGTACACGATCAATGGTTTTAAAGGTAGCCTGTAAGTGCTGAAAGTACAAGACTGAGGTCTCACTGTGGTGTTGGCTTCACTACTGATGGGAATCTGATAGACACCAGGTAAGTAAAAATAGAATGTGTTGGAAGATGATATACCCTGACTGCTAGTAGGTGGATCCACAGAGACCTAATAAAAAGACATGACATCATGAGATTGAGGAGGTAGTGTAAAATAGCAGGAATACCTGCTGACCATTATAACTGATTCTATCATGCTCAGGTAGAGAAATACCTCATTTGACTAGATAACGTTTTCTGGTAGAATCTTTCCTGCTGTGATTAAAGTGTAGTTTATTCAGCTTCCAAACATGAACGTTTTAGGTCTGACACTGATCCAAACACTAAACCATGAGGTGAAGAGAATCCGGACTGAAATGTCTGATTCCACCATTCTCCTGAGCTGGCAGGTCCAGGAGAATACTGATGGATTGACATTTGTAGGAAGTCCAGAAACAACTGTCTAGGATAATTGGGCATGAGAATGACTTGTGCTTTGTTGTAACGAATATTCCATAGAACCTGGGGTAGCAGCAGGATGGGAAGGAAGGTGTACTTCAAATGGCTGGTTCAGAACAGCAGGCAAGCATTGCTCCTGGAGTCCCGACCTAGTGCTGCTCTAGAACAATATATGCTGAACAGGTCCCAAGATACTCTTCTCCACTGAGTGGGGATTTTGTTCAGCACTGAATTATGTAACTCCCACTCATGATCAGTGTGCAGTGAGGTTTTATCCACCCCTCTACTTTTCTCTACAAGGGTTAGGAATTAAATTCCCCCAGCAGGACAGGACCCATTTTTGAACTTCAAATAGTTCATAGAATCCTATTCTGCTTACATAGCCTGGTAGTTAAAGATTTTGAACTGGAAGCTGGTGGATGTGAACACCTTCTTCCCCAGAAGATCAACGTATTTAGCTCCCTTGTCTGCCTGGATCCTTAGGATGTTGCTGACTGGATCCTTCCATTGCTACTTGTACTACTAGTGAGTTGGGGATGGGAGGGTGGAGAAACAAGAATTCTGCCCATTTGACAGGCATAAAATAGCTCTTCTCAGCCCTTTTAGAGGTAGAGGTACATGTTGCCAATTTATACCATATCACTTTAGCTAGTACCATAATGGCCTCATTCACTGGAAAAGGTACTGAAAATGTTCCAGTGGGTTTCAGGACATCCAAGAGTATTTTGGACTTCTTCTAATAGGGAATCTGAAGTTTTACCACCACCCTCTAAAACAGTTCTTGATACTGATACTCCAGCTGGTACTCTAAAAGGGAGAGCCTGCTATGGGAGAAAAACAACATGTTGACAAAACACTGCTAGCTCTTCTCTACCTGCCCGTGGGTCTCCCCGCAACACTGGCATCCTGACTCTGGACCCAGGTGTTGGTCTTGACTTGCTGGGAATTCAGCCTGCATGTCCTTGCTAACAAAAGCCGGGGGCGGGGGGAAGAGAGGGAGAGACCAGGTAGTGTGACAGATGTCTGTTGCTGGAGACCTCAGGAGAAAGGTAAGAAAGCTGCAGGAGGAACTGGATCGCCTGCATAGCATCGGAGAGTACAAGGACTTTAATCAGCCGGACACAGGATACCAACCAACTACAGATCTGCTCAGGGTCTAACCTCCTCGAATGGGTGTCCACATGCCGCTCTTGAAAGAAGGTTAAGATATAACTTTATCATTTATAAGTACCTACATGGGGAAAAAAATGATATGGACTCTAACTGCACAAATAAAAAGCAGAACACGATCGAATGGGTAGATATTGAAGCTAGGCGAATTCAGAATGGAAGCAATGTACACATTTTTAACAGTAAGTAATTTACTACTGAAACAATTTATTGAGGGTTGTGGTAGATTCTCCATTACTGACAATTTTTAAACCAAAATTGGATGTTTTTCTAAAATGTATGCTCTAGTTCAAACAGGCACTAACTCAGGGAACTTCTGTGGCCTGTATTATGCAGGAAGTCAGACTAGATGACAGTGATCCCTTCTGGGCTTAAAAATGTATGAGTTACTATGTGCAGCCCTTTGCAAGACTGAATCCTAAAACAGGAATAGTATGAGAACAACACTTATCAAACTTGTATTTTAGCAAAACTTACCTCCCACTTTTCAGATGCAGCATCTCCACGTTTGCCTGTTTTAATAAGATACAAACTTCCTGTTCCATCTGAAATGGTAACCCAGGTAGAAGATGAAAAGTGTATTGATGCACAAAGTCGATCATCACAAGCTGTCAAGTCTGTAGGGAGCCTGAATACTTCCCTGGGCTTTCGAAGGGCAGTGTCCTAAAAGCAAAAAGCAATGAGATGTTGGCAGAATTAGATATGAATAAAACACTTCATGAATAATTGTTTTATTATAACCAATTTTAGATTAAGAAACCTGTTCACCAGCTTCTCTGCTAAAAAAAACCTCTGCTAAACGAGACAAAATATACCCACATTTCAAATTTAACTCCTAGTATGAGTCAACAGTGTGCTCTTGTTGCCAAGAAAGCTAATGACATTTTGGACTGCATAAGTAGGGGCACTGAGGCCTCATCTGGAGTACTGTGTCCAGTTTTGGGCTCCACACTACAAGAAGGATGTGGAAAAATTGGAAAGAGTCCAGCGGCAGGCAACAAAAATGATTAGGTGGCTGGAGCGCATGATTTATGAGGAAAGGCTGAGGGAACCGGAATTGTTTAGTTTGCAGAAAAGAAGAATGAGGGGGGATTTGATAGCTGCTTTCAACTATCTGAAAGGAGGTTCCAAAGACGATGGATCTAGACTGTTCTCAATGGTACCAGATGACAGAACAAGGAGTAATGGTCTCAAGTTGCAGTGGGGGAGGTTTAGGTTGGATATTAGGAAAAAAAATTTCACTAGGAGGGTGATGAAGCATTGGAATGGATTACCTAGGGAGGTGGTGGCATCTCCTTCCTTAGAGGTTTTTAAGGTCAGGCTTGACAAAGCCTTGGCTGTGATGATTTAGTTGGGGATTGGTCCTGAGTTGAGCAGGGGGTTGGACTAGACCTCATATGGTCCCTTCCAACCCTGATATTCTACTATTTTGTTACAGAACAAGCTAATTCAATTTTATACCTAGCTTTACATCTGTCACCACCAAAACGCTAAATACTTTATATTAAGAAATCTTTCATCTTAAAGTACTTTACCAACTGAAACAGACATATAGTACAAACACAGGAACACTTCCACCACTACTGAGATGAAGCCACTTCCATGTTTCAGTTCTCAGCAACATTAAACTGTTTAGGACTGGAAATGACCACCACCATATTTAACTAAAGTTGCAGAAACATTTTAGTTAGAATATAATAGTCCAAGTTGGAATTCAACCAGAAGTGTAAAAGTTAACATCTCTGTTCTCATAAGAAGTGTTAGGGGATCGAATCACTGAAATATATGTCATCAAGTCTAGTCCTCTATGCTGATACTTAATGATCAAGGGCTCAGACTTCAAATGAGTCCCAAAATATCCTTTATATGAAAATCTAACAAACAAAATGGACACAGCTGTTCTAATTATTATACAGTACTATCAAGCCTGCCTGCTGAAAGCAACAGTGAATTGTGAGTATTCTACTTCATCTAGACACTAGGTCTTTATTGAAAGAAAAATAACTGGTACCGTAAATACTGAAAGGTTACTCTGGATTAATAATAATTTTTTAAAAATCACACCTTCCAGAAACTTTTACACATACTTTGGCAAAGGCTCATATACTTTAAGGCCAGAAGAAACCAGGTGGGCTTGGGGTAGAAGTTATTTTCCTTCATTAATGAATCAACTGTTATAGAAATAGTCCAGATTTTAACCCTGATCAAGAATCTGAGAGTTTTAAAGATTGAGCACAGCAGGGGAAAGCCAGTTGGTCAGATGTTCAAAGATTTTTTTTAAAATTGATTCAGAAATTAAAACCAACTTTAACTGGCCTCTTAAGAAATGCATTGTTTCTCAACTTTTCTAGAAAGTTGTTTTATATAGAAAGCTAAATTTTAATAGAAGTGATGGCTAGCAAACAAGCAAGCAAACAGCAACGGATATCAGTCTTTTCATACACGTGATGGGGAGGAAAGGCTTTGGATAGGACTGTGAAACCTTAAGCAAGCCTCTCGTATGTATGCATTTTGATACAATTTTTAATGTCAAGCTGCCCAGCCTATAGATACCCAAGTCATCCCGTTTACCCTTTTTAAACACTGGCACTATATTACCTTTCTTCTAGCCCTCTGGAATTTTTCCAATATTCCAAGACTTAGTGAAAAAAATAAACACTGCAGTTTCTTGGCCAGCTCTTTTAAAACACTCAGATACAAGTTTTCTGGACCTAACGTTAGTAGCTGCTGTTCTAGATCCTCTTCAGTTAATGTTGGAAAGAAAAGGATATCATCATATGACATGATTACATCACCTAGCTTTTTCCCAAATATAGAACAGGCATCTCCACTGAACACTTTTCTATACTAACCACCATTCTACCATTTCAGCTGAATAATGAACCAGTGTCATTGTTTTCTTCTTTGGTCTTTTTGCTTTATGAAATTTCTACAATTTCTAACTTGTATTAATTTTTATCAACTTCACTTTATTCCATTTGTTAGAGAGAGAAACTTAACTTCCCCTCTAAGAGGGATTGTTTTTTTTCCCCATCAGTATAGTCATCTGTCAGTTTTAGAACTTGTGGATTTTGGGGCAATTAGTAAAATATTCTTAAATGGTTCCCAATTATTCACATCTCTTTGGCTGGAAGAGAGAATTTGAACAATTCGGCTCAACTGTGTTCCACTTTCTGAAATTGGTCTTTTTAAGGCATCTTGTATAAATATTACTGATGTAGACTTCATTCTGTTTGCTCACAACAAATGTAAGTAATGATCACTAGGCACCTAGGCAACCACGAAATTTTAGTTCTGTAGTCAGGTCCTCTTTATCAAAACGAAATCTAATACAGAATTTGTCCATTTTGGGTGCAACAATATTTTAGTTCAGAAACTGCCATTTATCATTTTAGAATTCCATCAGTGTAATCTGTTTGGATGTTCCTGTTAAATGTTATTTATTGCATAGCTTAACATTTGAAATTTAATGGTGAAAACTCTATTCTGCATCAAGTGATCAATGCAATTGTGTTTGTTTTTCCCATTATGATTCTTCATCTATAGAATAATTTAAACACACCAAACCCCACACTCAGTGCTTTGTACCAATTCTATCAAAAAAGGAGCCAGGAATGTGCCTGAATGTCATTCTGCCTTTACAACGAGGAGTCCTTGCGGTACCTTAGAGACTAACAAATTTATCTGGGCATAAGCTTTTGTGGGCTAAAACCCACTTCATCAGATGCATGAAGTGAAAAATATAATAAGCAGGAGAGAGAGAGAGAGCGCGAGCGCGCACACACGTAAAAAGGAGTTGCCTTACTAAGTGGAGGGTCAGTGCTAATGAGGCCAATGCAATCAAGGTGGACGTCGCCCATTCCCAATAGTTGACAAGAAAATGTGAGTATCAGCAGAGGGAGAATTACTTTTTGTAGTGACCCATCCACTTCCAGTCTTTATTCAGGCATAGTTTGATGGTGTCCAGTTTGCAAATTAATTCCAGTTCTGCAGTTTCTGAGTGGGGTCTGCTTTTGAAGGGTTTTTTTTTTTTATTATTATTATTATTTTTTTTTTTTTTTAAGAATGGCCAATTTTAAGTTTGTCATTGAATGTCCAGGGAGATTGAAGTGCTCTTCTACTGGTTTTTGAATGTTATAATTATTGATGTCAGATTTCTGTCCATTTATTCTTTTGCACAGAGACTGTCTGGTGTGGTCAATGTACAAGGCAGAGGGGCATTGCTGGCACATGACAACATATATCACACTGGTAGATGTGCAGATGAACAAGCCTCTGATGGTGTGGGTAATGTGGTTAGGTCTTATGATGGTGTTCCTTGAATAGATACGAGGAGAGTTGGCAACGGGGTCTGTTGGTTAGTGTTTTTGTTGTGTGGTGTGTAGTTGCTGTTGAGTATTTGCTTCAAGTTGCGGGGGCTGTCTAAGCGAAGACAGGCAGGTTCTTACTTACACAGACAGCCCTCCACCTGAAAAAAATACAACCTATCCTGAAGGACAATCTCTCACTCTTACAGACCTTGGGAGACAGGATGGTTTTTGCCTGCACTGGTCTACTTGTCTAGGCATAAAATATCATTGCAACACATCTTGTGCAAAGTACCAATGGAAAGTTTTGATTTGCTAAATAAGATTATGCTGTTTAAATTTATGTATTGCTGTATCTGAAGTTATGAATATTGGCTATATATCTGTATTTCAAATGCATTTGTTCCTGGGGTAACACCTAAGGTAGCGTAGATCCAGTCCAGCCAACACATTGCAAATGGACTACTCAAGCTTGATGACCCATTAAAGACCCTCAGCTCTCCCAATAAGTCCTAGAAGAGACTCATTTCACTCAGATGTCTCTTCCTGCAGACTCCTCAGACTCCAAGGGGCCAATGGCTACCCCCTCACCCTGTGAGTCATCAAGCCATGCAAAGACATGTGATATGATCATGTGACCCTGGACTCCATCTTGTGCCAGTAACTTTCCACAAACTGGTTTTTGAGCTTTGTTTGAAATGGAAAATTTCCAGGCACATGGCAGAGGGTCTAAAAGACTCCTGGAATTACTCCATTTTGTCTCTTTCCTGTCCTGATTCCCTGGACTGTGGATTTACTACAAGGATCATATTGAACTATGAACTGATTCCAATCTTTTGAAGTTAGCAGAGAGAACTTTTTGAACACATGCGATGGACCCTGGCACTTGCATTTCATACACTTTGCCACAAGCATGATGGAATTTCCTATAAGGCTTTAATAGGTTATATTAACTTAATAGGTTGATTTATGTATAGGGAGGACAACTTTCCCTCTTGAGGTGGGGGGAGTAATATGTCTAAGTTTGTGAGGTTTTTCTCCTCCACAAGCTCCATTTGTATACCGAGGGACATGGCCATCCTTTTCAGGAGTTCTTAGCAGGATTTAAAATCATTAGATGTGTTTGGTACCACAGCCACAAGTGGTGATAAGGATGAAGCATTCAGAGGCATCAGGCTTCTTGAGGATGGTCTTGAACTGTCAATGTAGAAGACATAGCTAATACAGGCAATGGGCAGTCCTGGTTTTTGGTGGCCAGCATTAGCTCATTACCACCTACTGAAACCTCCCTCTTTGAGGGGCATGTTTCTTTAATGCAGTGGTTGCTCAGTACTGACTTTGAATAGTCCATTGGTGTTATATGGGGAAACTTCCCTTTTTGGGGATGTCTTTCAGTAGTGCAGTGGAGTCAACGACTTGGACATTGGTGGCATCTCCCAAGGTATCCAGAAAGGCCAATGGTGGTATTGCACCAGACACCAATTGGGCCTACACCAGGACTCCAGTCCTTCAACCTGTTCTTCTTAGCATGACTTCAGTGAGAGGGGGAAATGTAGGAACCTGTTTCACACTCTCCGGACTCTGTAGGCCAGAGTGGTGCAATACCAGCTGTCAGCATCTGAGATGAAGACTGTGCTCTATGATGGGACATACTGGTAGCAACATCAGGGGCTTCCTGGCTATCAGTACCATGTGGTAAGGCAGAGTGGTTTATAGTACAGAAAATTCTCTCACACCAGTGCATGAGGCACATAAGTGCATGTACACACAGTGTAATGGACATTTCAAGTACTCAAACAAAAGCTTTGTATTGTTACAATAAGAAAAGTACAATGAGATTTTACATCTTGATATGAAATACTCTACATTTTATCTGATACATCTTTTCTTACCAACTGTAAGCATCAAATACAATGGATTTCTTATACATGCAATTACTAACAGGAAAACAAATATCGATCTTCACAAACAGGTGTCCATTTTATGCACAGAAAACTGAACACCAGTATCTTAAAATTACATATAAAGTCTTGCAACTGCAGTGGTATAGAAAAATTACTCATTACTCATTTGAAAGATGAAATATATGTGATTTATTTTTAAAAAATTATATTATGCCTATACCCTAACACCAAGACATCAAGGTGATGAGTGCTATATAGCAGTTAGACAAAATAGATAGGATTGGTGAGGGCACACTAAATTATTCAATTGTATGACCAGGCTCTCTTTCAAATACAGTTCAATCTGCATATTGACGAACTAACATAAAATATCAAAAAAGCTCTCTTAGAAGGTGGCAAGGGTCAGAAGGTGTTCTTCCCTTAAAAATCAATTCCATCATATCAGCTTCTATTTACCTAAAAATCTAAAGGTCTGTTTCATAAGCAACATCTCCAAGGTAACCATGCCTGAATGCTTAGCATTTACTATGGGTAAAGCAATGAATATACTGAATACATTCCTGACTTGCTTCCTGAATCAGTTTGCAATTAGATCAGTGTGTCACTCTAACCTTTCAGCTATGAGTGCTATTAATAAACGAGAGGCACAGATACATCAGAGCAGCACATCCAAGCACAATTATTAGAAACAGAAACATCTTCTTTAGAGTGCTGCCTGTTTCACAAAAGTAGAAGTCTTATTTTGTAAGTCAATCATAAAATCTCCACAGCAGAAGTTCTGAATTTTTCTCTTACCTCTCGCTGTATGATTCAATAACTTGTTTACACAGATGTACGTCTTTTCAACAACCTCTACTCTTGCTAAATTACAGAATTGTCCCACTTTTCTCCCACCCACCCTAAACATTAAATCAGCAATTATTTTTTCTTCGGATTTGCCCACTGGTGTACTATTTTAACAATCGGTGGGCAGGCAACGTAACAATTTTAAGATGTTCTTCTGTAAGGCTACAAATATGGCAAGTGGTTATTTTAAATATTTTTCACTCACCAATGTATCAATATTAACACTTTAGAAAAGGCTCAATGATGCATCAGTAGTGATATGTGCTACTACATGGGGGCAAGGAGGAAAGGGGCTTCAGTGGAAGCATCTTTTATTCCTAGGAGTAAAAGCCAGGGAATACTCTGAGATATAACCTGGCCCAATACCCCTTCACCAGTCTATTGTGCATAGACCCAATTTCTGGGTGCCACACACTTCCAAGGCGAAGTGGGGAACATATTCTAGTTATTGCTCCTAGATCTGGGACTCTCTCCAAGAGGACACACTTTCAGGGTCAGACCAGTGGTCTGGGATGTAGGGTGCCACTGTTCAGCAGCCTTAGACCTTGAAATCAATGTCTGAGACCTCCAAGCACTTCAGTTGCTCAGCCACTCTCATAGTTCCACCTCGGCTGTGAGTATGCTGGGCTTCTAGTTTAGGGAAAAACAGGGATTTCAGAGATGAAATGTCAGGAAAAGAGCAAGGAGTTAAAGCTAAGCAAAGGAATTTCTTAACCACACACTTGAGCGTCACCGAAAACATCATTAAATCCTGAGACACACACCCCCAGTCTCAGCTCACCCTTTGTGAGATTCTGTGGCAGGGTAGGCAGAGTCTGCCTGTCCTCTTTCTTGCAACTCCTGCTTATACATGGTCAATCTCGCTACACAGAGCGGAATCCCCCTCTTAACCAGAGCTCTGTCTTCTTCCTATGCTTATAGGACACAGGTGGCCAACCAACAGCTCCAGAGCTGCATGCGGCTCTTCACAAGTTAATATGCATCTCTTTGCACAGGCGCCAACTCTGGGGCTAGAACCACAGGCGCCAACTTTCCAAGTGCTGGGGGATGCTCAACCCCCAAGTTCTACCCTAGGCCCTGCCTCCATTACAGTCCTTTCTCTCAAGGCTCCTTTCCCGAGCATGCCACATCCTCATTCCATCCCCCAGTCTCCTACCCATCTACATGCTCAGTACCCATCAGCAGCCTTAACAGTCCGCTCCTCCCTCCCATAATGTTTCCTGCCCTCCAGCGGCCACACCGATCAGTGTCTCCCCCTCATAAGAATCGCCATATTGGATCAGACCAAAGGTCCGTCCAGCCCAGTGTCCTGTCTACGTGCCCCAGAGTGAGTAAACCTAACAGATAATGACCAAGTGATCTCTCTCCTGCCATCCATCACCACACACTGATAAACAGAGGCTAGGGTCAGCATTCCTTAACCATTATGGCTAATAGCCATTAATGGACTTGACCACCATTAATTTATCCAGTTCTCTTATAAACCCTGTTATAGTCCTAGCCTTCACAACTTCCTCAGGCAAGGAGACCAACAGGTTGACTGTGCGCTGTGTGAAGAACTTCCTTTTATTTGTTTTAAACCTGCTGCCCATTAATTTCATTTGGTGGCCTTTAGTTCTTATATTATAGGAACAAGTAAATAACTTTTCCTTATTCACTGTCTCCGCACCGCTCATAATTTTATATACGTCTATCATATCCTGCTTTAGTCTCCTCTTTTCCAAGCTGAAAAGTCCTAGCGTCTAATCTCTCCTCCTATGGGACCTGTTCCAAACCCCTAATCATTTTTGTTGCCCTTCTCTAAAATCTTTTTTGAGATGAGACCACATTTGCACACAGTATTCAAGATATGGGCAGACCATGGACTTCTATAAGGGCAATAAGGTATTCTCCATCTTATTCTCTATCCCTTTTTTAATGATTCTTAACATCTTGTTTTCTTTTCTGGCTGTCGCTGCACATGACTGTGGATGTCTTCACAGAACTATCCACGACTCCAAGATCTTTTTCCTGATTAGTTGTAGCTAAATTAGTCCCCATCATATTGTATGTATAGTAGTTTGTTTTTTTCCAGTGCATTACTTTATATTTATCCACATTCAATTTCATTTGCCATTTTGTTGCCCAATCACTTAGTTTTATGAGATCTTTTTGAAGTTCTTCACAGTCTGCTTGGGTCTTAACTATCTCGAGCAGTTTAGTATCATCTGCAAACTTTGACACCTCACTGTTTACCCCTTTCTCCCGATCATTTATGAATAAGTTGAATAGGATTGGTCCGAGGACTGATCCTTGGGGAACACTCCTAGTTACCCCTCTCCATTCTGAAAATTTACCATTTATTCCTACCCTTTGTTCCCTGTGTTTTAACCAGTTCTCAGTCGATAAAAGGATCTTCCCTCTTATCCCATGGCAACTTAATTTAAGTAAGAGCCTTTGGTGAGGGACCTTGTGAAAGGCTTTCTGGAAATCTAAGTACACTATGTCCACTGGATCCCCCTTGTCCACATGTTTGTTAACATGTTTGTTAACCCTTTAAAACTCTAATAGATCAGCAAAACAATTTCCTTTTACAGAAACCGTGCTGACTTTTGCCCAACAATTTAAGTTCTTCTATGTGTCTAACAATTTGATTCTTTACTATTGTTTCACCTAATTTTCCCAGTACTGACGTTAGACTTACTGGTCTGTAATTGCCGGGATCACCTCTAGAGCCCTTTTAAATACTGGTGTTATATTGACGTTATTTTAGCTATCTTCCAGTCATTGGGTACAGAAGCTGATTTAAAGGACAGGTTACAAACCACAGAAGTGACAGAGTCCTGTGGTATAGAGATGCTACGCTACATTGATGACATCTTCATCATTTGGACCCATGGGAAAGAAACTCTGGAAGAATTCCACCATGATTTCAACAGCTTCCACTCCACCATCCACCTCAGCCTGGACCAATCTACATGGGAGGTCCACTTCCCAGACACCACGGTGCAAATTAATGAGGGCCACATCAACACCACCCTATACCGAAAATCAATCGACAGCTATGCCTACCTTCATGCCACCAGCTTTCATCCTGGACACACCACACGATCTATTATCTACAGCCAAGCACTGAGGTACAATCGTATTTGCTCCAACCCCTCAGACAGAGACCAACACCTACAAGATCTTCACCAAGCTCTCTCAAAAGTACAATACCTGCACAAGGAAGTAAGAACACAGAGCGACAGAGCCACACGTGTACCCAGAAGCCTCCTGCTGCAAGACAAGTCCAAGAAAGAAAACAACAGAACACCACTGGCCACCACCTACAGTCCTCAGTTAAAACCTCTCCAACGCATCATCAGTGATCTACAACCCATCCTGGACAACAATCCCTCACTTTCACAGGCCTTGGAAGGCAGGCCAGTCCTGGCCCACAGACAATCCGTCAACCTCAAGCATATTCTCACCAGCAACAGCACACCGTGCCACAATAACTCTAACTCAGGAACCAATCCATCCAACAAACCTCGATGCCAACTCTGCCCACATATCTATACCAGCAATACCATCACAGGACCTAACCAGATCAGCCACACCATCACTGGTTCATTCACCTGCACATCTACCAATGTAATAAATGCCATTATGTGCCAGCAATGTCCCTCTGCTATGTACATCAGCCAAACTGGACAGTCCCTATGAAAAAGGATAAATGGACACAAATCAGATATCAGGAATGGCAATATACAAAAACCTGTAGGAGAACACTTCAATCTCCCTGCACACATAATTACAGATTTAAAAATCACCATATTGCAGCAAAAACATAAGAACAACAAAAACACAAAGAACACCACAAAAACAGCAAAAACACAAGACCAGACTTCAAAGAGAAACTGCAGAACTGCAATTCATTTGCAAATTTGACACAATCAGCTCAGGACTGAATAGGGATTATGAATGGCTAGCTAACTACAAGAGCAGTTTCTCTTCTCTCGCTATTCATACCTCCAGTTCAGCTGCTAGAGGAATACCTCACCCTCCCTGATTAGAGATAACAAGGTTGTTCAGCCTCATTGGACTAACCCTGTTATCTCTAACCTGGTTCTTGCCTACCTATTTATACCTGCTCCTGGATACTTCCACTGCATGCATCCGAGGAAGTGGGTATTAGCCCACGAAAGCTTATGCTTCAATACTTTAGTTAGTCTTTAAGATGCCACAGGACTCTGTCACTTCTGCAATTCCAGACTAACATGGCTACCTCTCTGATTTGTTACAAACCATAGTTAATAGTTCTGCAATTTCACATTTTAGTTCTTTCACAACTCTTTAGTGAATGCTATCTGATTCGGGTGACTTGTTACAGTTAAGTTTATCAATTAATTCCAAAACATCCTCTAGTGATTCCTCAGATCTATCACCTACAACAAAAAAAAAAAAAAAAAAAAAAGGCGCAGGTTTGGGAATCTCCCTAAAGTCCTCAGTCAGGAAGACTGAAGCAAGAAATTCATTTTGTTTCTCCGCAATGACTTTGTCGTCACTGGCTGTTTAGCAGGCTTCCTGCTTCTGATGTATTTAAAAAACATTTTGTTACTGCCTTTTGAGTTTTTGGCTAGCTGTTCTTCAAACTCCATTTTGGCTTTTCTTACTACATTTTTACACTTAAATACTGCCAAATTATGCTCCTTTCTATATACCTCACTAGGATTTGACTTCCACTTTTTAAAAAATGCCTTATCTCTCACTGCTTCTTTTACATGGTTAAGCCAAACCACGGTGGCTCTTTCTTTACTTCCTTTACTGTTTTTTTTTTTTTTAATTTGGGGTATACATTTAAGTTGAGTCTCTATCTATAATGAGGTCTTTGAAAAGTGTCCATGTAGCTTTATTTCACTTTAGTCACTGTACCTTTTAATTTCTGTTTAACTAACTTGTTCATTTTTGCATAGTTCCCCTTTCTGAAATTAAATGCCACAGTGTTGGGCTGTTGAGGTGTTCTTCCCACCACAGGAATGTTAAATGTTATTCTGTTATGGTCACTATTTCCAAGCAGTCCTGTTATAGTTACCTCTTGGACTAGATCCTGCGCTCCACTCAGTAGCTCTTGTGGGTTCCTGTACCAGCTGCTCCAAGAAGCAGTCATTTAAACTATTGAGAAATTGTGTGTCTGCATTTCGCCCTGAAATGACATTTATCCAGTCAATATGGGGAAAACTGAAATCCCCCACTATTATTGAGTTCTTTATTTTGATAGCCACTCTAATCTCCTTTAGCATATCATCACTATCACTGTGTTGGTCAGGTGTTCAATAATAGATCCCTAGTGTTATATTCTTATTCTTCCCCATGCCCCCTGCACACCATGATCAGCTGTTTTGTGGCATGCAGGAGACTCTAGGGGGAGGAGCGAGGACACAACACTTGGGGAGGGGACAGAATGAGGCAGAGCGGGGACAGGAAGAGGAGGGATGGGGCTGGGGGCTTGGGAGAAGGGGTGCAGTGGGAGCAGAGTGAGCGCAGAGCCAGGGGTCGAGCACCCCCTAGCACGTTGGAAAGCGTGCGCCTGTCTCCTTGAATCTTTCCACAAGCACACAGTGAGTAACCTCCATAGTCGTATGTCACATCTTGCCTGTGATGTTATGCGACTGCTCATGGTGAGCAAATTACTCAGTCTGGACTCAGAAATGGGAGCATACACACCGGGCTGCTATGAAAATTTATCGAACTTGACTTTACAGAAGATCACTGCCATTGCAACAAACAGGGCTCCAACCATGTGGAGATCTGTCAATGGATCAGTAGGGCTTTGTAAGTCTGATCAGAGCTTTCCCGAATTTTGGACATTTCACTGCATTATTCATCAAGGGCAATTGGTATCTAAAAAATCTCAAATTTGATCACATCATGAAACCTCTTAAATGCACTCAGTCACAGACAACTTCAAAATCTAATTTAACTGAATGAAGACTCCTCTGCCAATTTGCCATTTCACTATGCAGTTTGATGGCTCTCAAAAGGCAAAGTTATTTCCCCTTTTTTTCAAGTTCCTGGAACCAGTAAAATTGTTTATGGAGAAGCAGCACAGAATACACCTCGAGCTTACAGATCCTGGGTGTGTACTAGATCTGGCATTTCTTGCAGAAACGCTGCTGCATTTGGATAAACTAAACACGGACTTAAAAGAAAAATTCCGGTTGCTGTGATCTAGTGCAAAGCATATTTGTGTTCATGAACGAACTCTAGTTTTTTCACAGACAAATGGCTGAGGAAGAGCTGACATACTTTCCCTCAATATCACAACATGCTGCACTGAATGCAAGGGCCACTGTAACTGACCATGACCATTATACATATACAATCATTACATATTACTGTGGTTCTTTGGCAATGTACATTGGTAAATTCTGGCTCCTTTTCAGGCTCAAGTTGGCCACCCCAGTCCTAGGAAGTTACAGGTCCACCCACTAGCCCCTTCCCCCCATAAGGGCCTTTGGTAGAAAACCCATTGTTTCATGGAGGTAGGCCAGAAGTCAAAAGACACTCAAAGTCATTGGCCCACACTGTGATCTTTGATTTCTCTTAATGATAGTCCTTCTCAACAAGGTAACAAACATCTTTCCTGGGGACAGCATTTGTTTAGAATGCAGTGAAACAGGTTGTCTGCAGGTATGTCTAGGTTTGTGCAGTCAGTGTCCAAATCTTTCCACACAGATCAAGATTGTGTGAAATTATGACTGTTGACATATCCCACTCTGTCACGCCCCGTTTCAGGGGAAAAGTGATCTTATTGCTCCAGGAGCAACTTCTGATGGCTGCTAGGTTCTGAAGGGAGCAATAGTAGTGTTTGCAACAATAGGCTTGTGTTTACATTGGCAATTCACCCACACTCTTCAGCCCTCTGCCCTGGATTTTATGTCCTGGGAGGTGTTCTTCCTATCCACATCAGCCTTTGCATGATGCAGACTGCAGTGACTACAACTGAGAAACACTCCTGACAATAGTCACACAGTTGCATTGAAAACATCCTTATGTCAGTTAAAACTCTATCCAAGCAGATCTAATTTTGCAGTTGTCTTTTGTGAATAACTGTTGAACTGCTAGAGTACAACTGCACCAAAAAAAAAAATGTGGCCATGCAAAAGGGACAATGTGGCATAGTCAACTGTTGTTAAACAAATAAGAAATACTGTGACAATATTGTTTGCCAATGAAAGATAGTTAGACAGTAACCACCCCTCAAAAGCCTATAGTCTTAAAGATGTTCAGATGATTGGGAATAACTGCAATATATAAGACCAGTATGACAGAGCTAACAAACCATACAGATATGCAATCTTCAGGTCCAGGAGGCAGTGATCTGCCCAAGAACAGACAATGAAGGTAGAGCATATTCTTGTTAAGGAGCATCACGCTTACGTTTGGAAGGAAAAGAAAGTAAGGTGTACATGCTGGGGGGCTAGGATAGAACAATAATCAGAGATTAACAGGACTATTAACGCGACACCAATTCTGATTAGATAACATGTGAGCCAAGACTTCCATTTTTCAATTGTTACCTTATCCTCCCCACTTCTGTCTTGAGCCCGATGACAATTTCATATCAGATAACTGGATTGTAAATCCTCTCAGGCAGACAGTCTTCTTTATTTCTTGTTTGTATAGTGTACAGGACCCTGATCTTTAATTTTGTATAAACTTAATAAATAGGGGCTACCATAACAGAAATAAACAGACTATATCACTATGGTGCAGGTAGGGAGGGCAGAAACCCCCACCCCCTATCCCTGGAAAAGGAGGAGAAAAAAATGTGGAACAAATGGAGTTGGGTGAGCCATCAGATGAAAAGTCATGCTGCACTTCATGTCAGACTCTTAAGTCCTCACCCCAGTGTGGAGTGGAAGCCAACGTCTCGTTTTAAATTTAAATCTGGCATCCCTACACTAGAACATCCTGAAAAATGTTAACAGAATACAAAGAAGTTGGGACAGATTTGCAAGGAGAACAGATGTGATCACTTCACAAAAGGGGCAGGCAGATCTCTGGGAAGCAACTGAAGGGATTGATTTGGAACCAGAAGGGCTGTTAAAAAAGAGTGACAGTAGAAGAGAGCTCGAAGAAACCTTTCATTAGTCTCAGCTCACATACGCTTCAACAAGCTTCAGGGACAAGCTTCTCAGATCCATACTTCAGATGTTGCCTCCAAAATGTTTTCATATCTAAAGCTGGAGATCTGTGACTTTAAGAACACAGCCTGGATCTGCCATGCATCTTTGAAGGAAGATTTTTTCATTCTATTAGCAGTGATGTTTATGGCATGGATTATATGTAGAGAAAATATGAATGAGCTGCAATATTAGGGCAAGAATAAAGCTACCTCACCCTCATGAGCATTTGTCTTCATTTTAAACTACATTAACATAGGTTTCTTTCACCCAGCAATGAGGAATTTTCTCCAAATGAGCCCTAGAAACTGTTTGAAAATAAGCAGCAATTACACATACCTGTGCTACTGTTGTATTAACTGATTCCAATAGGTAATAACTAAATAAATAGTTGTCAGCTACTGCATTAAACTGCATATGTCACAAACAGCATATTAGATAGACAGATGGAACTTCAGACTACCTTACTAATGCTGCCTCATTAATTTTAATTCAATTATAAACAGCTAGCTGGAAAAATTTTACATACAAATGTTTTAATTTGCAGTACAGCTTCTATTATAATCCCATAAAAATGCATATTAAAACTAGGGCTGTCAAGTGATTAAAAAAATTAATTGTGATTAATCGCACTGATAAAAAACAGAATACCATTTATTTTAAATATTTTTGGATGTTTACTATATCTTTCAAATATATTTCAATTACAACACGGAATACAGTGTAAAGTGCTCACTTGATATTTTTTATTCAAAATTGTATTTTTCAATTCATCTTATACAAGAACTGTAGAGCAATCTCTATCATGAAAGTTGAACTTACAAATGTAGGCTCTAAAGTTTTACATTGTTTTATTTTTGAATACAGTTATTTTGTACATAATTCTACAAGTCCACTCAGTCCTACTTCTTGGTTAGCCGATCACTCAGACAAACAAGTTTGGTCACAATTTGCAGGAGATAATGCTGCCCACTTCCTGTTTAAAATGTCACCTGGAAGTGAGAACAGGCATTTGCATGGCACTGTTTTAACTGGCATTGCAAGATATTTACATGCCAGATGCGCTAAAGATTCATATATCCCTTCATGCTTCAACCACCATTCCAGAGGACATGCTTCCATGCTGATGATGGGTTCTCCTTAATAACAATTCAAAGCAATCCAATCTTATAAGCAAGACAAAAATTACAGCTGACCCATGTTCATTTTCATCATCTGAGTTAGATGTCACCAGCAGAGGGCTGATTTTCTTTTTTGATGGTTTGAGTTCTACAGTTTTTGCATCCGAGTTTTGCTCTTCTAAGACTTCTGACAGCATGCTCTGCACCCAATCCCTCTCAGATTTTGGAAGGCACTACAGATTCTTAAATTTTGGGTCGAATGCTGTAGCTATCTTACGAAAGCTCACATCAGTGCCTTCTTTGTGTTTTGTCAAATCTACTGTGAAAGTGTTCTTAAAACGAACAATGTGCTGGGTCATCATCCGAGACTGCTATAACATGAAATATATGCAGAGTGAGGGTAAAACAGAGCAGGACACATACAATTCTCCCCCTAAGGAGTACAGTCTCAAATTTAATTGATGCATTTTTTTAAGCAAGCATCATCAGCATGGAAGCACTTCCTCTGGAATGGTGGCTGTAGTGTGAAGGGGCATACGAATGTTTAGCACCCCTGGCATGTGAATACCTTGAAACCCTGGCTACAAAAGTGCCATACGAATGCCTGTTCTCACTTTCAGTAAATTCACACTGTAAATAAGAAACAAACAGGCAGCAATATCTCCCGTCAATGTAAACAAATTTGTTTGTCTTAGCGATTGGCAGAATAAGAAGTAGGACTGAGTGGACTTGTAGGCTCTAAAGTTTTACACTGTTTTGTTTTTGAGTGCAGTTATGTAACAAAAAAATCCGCATTTGTAATTATACTTTAATGATAAAGAGACTGCACTACAATACTAGTATTGTTCAGTTCACTGCATACAATTTATTTTGTTTCATTTTTACAGTGCATATATTTGTAATAAAAAATAATATAAAGTGAGCACTATAGACTTTGTATTCCATTGGAATTGAAATCAATACTGAAAATGTAGAAAGACATCCAAAAATATTTAATACATTTCAATTGGTATTCTATGGTTATAAATGCCTAATCACAATTAATTGTTTTGTTAATCACCTGAGTTAATGGCGATTGACAACCCTAATTAAAACTAACATACTTGGCAATCACCCCACTACTTAAAGTGTAAATACATTACACCTTGATTAACACATTAAGAGTAACAGCTCTTTCAAATTAATCTTATAAGCAATCTTATAAGCAAGATATAATGCACGGTAAACACAAAGTTATATTGGGCTAAAAACCTCTCAAAGGAGAATGTACAAGGACAGTAGGAGAAAGGATATTTGGCTTGTGTCTTTTTTTGCTTCTTTGTGGGTTTACAGAGGGCATCCCTAATCTCTTAAATAAAAGGTGTTTTTTAAAAAAAGACAAACAAAAAAACACACAACCTAGTAGAGCTAAGCGCTGTTTATGAAAAATAGGCATATTTTTAACTAACTGCAGCTAAAATCCTAATGAAGACCAGGAAGTTTGTAGTTTTCATAAGTTAAACAGGTTGAGTTAAAGATTAGGCCAAGTGCACACTTTTGGTCTCCTAATAAAGCCACACCCTAGGAATTTTACATGATGAAAGACTAGTGAAGGTAGAACTAGTGAAACTATAACATTAAAAGAATTCAGAGACATCAAACAATCAAGATAGAAAATATTTTTATATTTAAAATTCTGCTTCGGAGTATTTTTGTGTTTTTTTAGTTTAACAGAACAGCAGTGACTGATTAACATTATATAAATGATTTCTTCATGGAACATCTCACCCTTCCATTAATGAGTGAGAGTTTACAATATGCATGAACTGAGCCACATTAGAGATCCTACAGCAAAACCAAACTTCACATTTATTTAATCACCGATTTTGTGTGTTTTAAATACAACCTGCTGGTCTTCTGTCCATTTGTATTATTCAAGACTGACAGGATCACTTTTTCCTTTCCAAATCCAACTTTCCTACTCAATACAATCATGAATGGATCATGCTTAACACATAAGAAAATACATGCCAGGACAAAGAAATCCTTCATCTAGTCCAGGGGTCTTAAATTCAAATGACCACAAGGGCCGCATGAGGACAAGTGCATTGGCCCAAGGTCCACATCACTGACACGCCCCCCCTTGCTGCCGCCGCCCCAGCCCCAGCCCCGCCCCCACTCCACCCCTTCCATGAGGTTTCACCCCTGCCCCACCTCCTCCTCTGAGCACACAGCTCCCCCCTCCGCCTCCTCTCCCCCCCACTCCGGGAAAGTGCTAAGCATTGCCAACAGCTGTTGGCAGTGGGAAATGCCTAGGAGGTAGGCAGGGAGGGGTTGGGGTATGTGGGGAGCTTGGCAGTTGCAGCAAATAAAGTGGGGGGAGAGAAGGGGCATAGGGAGCTTGGAGGGCCACAGAAAATAACCCCATGGGTCACGTGTTTGAGACCCCTGCCTTACGTGAACTACTCCACCGCCTAACAAATCTGAGCCTCATACTCAACCTCAGTGTTACACATACAAACAGTACAAAAGTATAGTCAAAAATGAAAAAAATGAAGAGTAATATAGGGTGCTATTAAATTTATTAACTTTTTTTATTAACTTCTTAATAAAAACCTCAGCCCTGCACTAGACTGTACCCCCACTCCACTCCTTCCCTGTCTCCTTCCAACCCCTTCCCCAAAGTTCCCACCCCAACTCCCTCCCCCTTCCCACCCCTAGTCCAATCCCTTTCCCAAATCTAACTCTTCTCCCCCCTCCTCCCCTCTGCAAGAGGCTTAGCGCTCCTAGCCCCTCCCTCCCAGAAACTGCTATGCCACCAGAGAACTGCCTGGGGGTAGATAGAGCAGCGGGAAGCAGTGTGGGGTGGGGGGAGGTGGCAGAGAGTTTAGCAGCCCTAGAAAACAACTCGAGGTGCGGGGCGGGTGGGGGAGAGAGCTTGGCAGGCCCCATGTTTGAGATCCTGATCTAGTCCTATATATCTTGCTGCTGAATTCTGCCAATGCAAAATGAAAGATGCTCAGATTTTCAAAAACAGGACCCTGAAGTTAGACTCATAAATTAGACACCAAAATGAGTGATCTGATTTTCAAGAGTGTTGAACATTTAGCATCTCTGACAGTAAGGTTATAATTTTTGCACAATTCCTTCTTTTTCCTGTATTATCTCCTTACATCCCCAGGAGGAAAATAGAAACATGTGAGACTAATGAACTCCCCAAAACATCCAGTGGTATGACGACAGCCCTGATTCAAAAGTCATTAAAAATATAACAGTCTGTGAAGTTTTAGACAAGTGTTTTATCACAGGAGCATCACTTCAAATAAGACATTATTCTGGCTATATTCTATACTGCTGATAGAAAAGGAAAAAAGACAAAGAAAAGGAGGAAGTACAATATAGATTAAACACGAACAGAAACATGAGAAAAATAAAGACTATAGAGATCAAACTAAGAGCAGGTCTACACTACCACTTATATTGATATAACTTACGTCGCTCAGGGATATGTTGAAGCCACCCCGTGAGCGATGGAAATTATAGCAACCTAAGCGCTGTCCACACAAGCACTATGTCAGTGGGAGACGCTCACCTGCAGACATAGCTTCTGTCTCTCATGGAGGTGGAGTAATATGCCAACGGGAGAACGCTCTCCTTTCGGCATAGAGCATCTTCATCAGATGTGCTGTAGCTGCATTGATGTAGCACTTCTAGTGTAGACTAGTGCTAAGTAAAGCAACATAAAATCAAAGAAATTAATCAAGAATGAAGGAAGAACTGACAAATGTAATAAGGAGATAATTGGAAGTAAAAAAATGGAGGAAAAAAGAGCTTGAAAAATAATAGTTGAAGAAGAAACAGGACAGGGACAGAACCTGAGGTAGACTGCTGGTTGAGACACATTTTATATTTTGATGTATTTAAAAAGGAGTACTGCCAACTGAGTACCTGTATATTTTTATAATGAAAGTGTGGGGGAACTACATTTTGAAATGAGAAACCCTAATATCACCAAAATATTTTCTGGTACAACAGTGGAAGCTACATCCGCTTTTATAAAGTCCTGGGGAAATATGGTACATATAAAAACAAGGACAACTTTTGCAGTATTTTACTGGTGTTCAAGGCCAAATTCACCCTTTTTGTACAAAAAGTTTCAGCAGGAGATCAAGAAAACAGTGAACTGTTGATAAATGAGAAATGTCTTGTTACAGATCATGAAGACACAGTCACACTACTTAAACAATATCTATGTACTTACTGATCATTATCTTTGCCCATTATGTATTCTAATATCACACGCTAGACAGAAACAAACATTAGCTCTGGGTGTTTTCACTCCTACTACTAAACCCCCCCCCAAACAAACAAACAAAAAAACCCCAACAAAAACCACCACCTACTCGTTGACTTGCTTGAAGCAAAAAACACAAAATGTACAATATGCAGAGTGATCTCTCAAATGGGTTGAAACTTTTTTTGTGGAAGCCCAGGCTTTGTCTGCCTTTGACACACTGTATTTTTGAAGGGACTTGAAACTCCTCATATCTTGCAGATGTTATTAAAAATTAGGTCTGCATTCACAATATGTTCATGAGTATACAAAACAAATTGGATTTAAGGTAAGTACCATTTTAATAAGCAGTAGCAAAATGGATTGGCTAATGAGCAGATGTAAGAACATATTGCTCAACTGCCTTTTGGGCCTACTTGAATTCAGATTAGAAATGACAGTCAATTACACAAAGCTGTCAGGGCAATTAGAAAGCCTGTAACTGAGAAGTTGAAAATTAATTCCCTAACGGTGATACACTGAGTTGCTATATATGCATCACTACACCGCTTGAACTACATCACTCATTTAAAAAGCTTGTTGGAGGGCAGAGTGAAAGAGCAAGCAAACACAGAAGTCAGTCATTTTAGCTCCCTTATTTTGACTTGATTTTTAAACTTCTCTTGAGGCATACAATTTTCTATAGGATGAAGTAGCCTATATCTAGCAAGTTGTGCACTGATGAATGTGTAAGAGAAACAAGACTTTCCTGATCCCTGTAACACCCTCCAACACAAACACAAAGTGGCAACAATACAGCAATGACACAGGACTATGCTCAAGTTCATGTCACAGGAGACCACACACCTTCCAACCGCCAATTAGAGGAGAGGAAATAGTGAGTCTTCACCCTAAGTGTCCAAACAGTCTCAAATTCAGGTTTCAGAACTCTGTGACATCACCAATCTGGTCACAATTCACTCCTTCAACCAGAACAGGGAAATCAGTACCTGACAGATGTAACGTAAGAAACAGATTTAAAAAGATCTGGAAAATAATCTTCACATTCAGAAGTACCTATGTTAAAAGGAGCATTTAACCAAAATGAGCTGTTACAAAACCTCCTTTGCAAACAAAGTTGGAGGCCCATATTTTAACCACAAATTTAACTGTTGGAAGGAGAGAGAAAAGAACATGGAAAGTCAGGGTTATGTTCCAACCACCATATTTCAGCCACTTCCAATACTGCCAGCCCCAAGTATTCAAAAGTCATGAGTTAGGACCCCTCCCCCTCCCCAAAAATCACAAGATTTAAACATGAGCTTTCTAAAAAATCATGAATTTGGGGTTCGTCTTCTGGTTTTTGAGCCTTTAGGCTAAACTTGGGTCACATTTTCCAGCTTTTCTCCACACCCATGGGGACTAGAAACTTACTTTTTAAAAAAATTATAGAACTGTAGGACTGGAAAGGACCTCAGGAGGTCTTCTAGTCCAATCGCCTACTCTCATGGTAGGACTAAGTATTAACTAGACCAGAGGTGGACAAACTACAGTCCGTGAGACCGTTCTGCTTGGCCCTGGAGCTCCTGGCTGCAAGGTGAGTGCCAGCTCCTCCCCTGCTGTTCCCCTTCCTCCTCAGCCACACTGCCACACGGGGAGTGCGGCTGGCTCCGCCTGGGCTGTGAGCTCCTGCCACTCTGAGCAGCATGGTAAGGGGGATGGAGGTTTGGGGGTAAGGGGTCTCGGGGGAGGGGCAATCATTTCCCATATTGTATGTGAGCAACTGATTGTTCCTTCCTAAGTGGAGTACTTTGCATTTGTCCTTATTGAATTTCATCCTATTTACTTCAGATCCTTTCTCCAGTTTGTTCAGATCTTTTTGAATTTTAATCCTATCCTCCAAAGCACTTGCAACCCCTTCCAATTTGGTATCATCTGCATATTTCGTAAGTGTACTCTTTATGCCATTATCTAAATCCTGGGTGAAGATATGATATTGAACAGAACCAGACTTAGAACTGATCCCTGCAGGATCTTACTTGATATGCCCTTCCAGCTTGACTGTGAACCACTGATAACTACTTTCTAGGACCATTTTCCAACCAGTTGTACACCAACTTTACAGTAGCTTCATCTAGGTCAGAGGCGGGCAAACCACAGCTTGTTCAGGCTTTGGATCCGGCCTGTGAGATTGCCACTCCCATGGCACCATGGGGCTATGGCCAATGGGAGCTTCGGGGGAGGTACCTGCAGGTGAGGGCAGTGCACAGAGCTCTCTGCCTCTCTCTCCCCCAGGGCCCACAGGAACGTGGTGCCAAATGCTTCCGGGAGCGGCATGGGGTCAGGGCAGGCAGGGAGCCTGTCTTAGTCCCGCTGTGCACTGCTGCCACCCTGGAGCCACTCAAAGTAAGTAGTGCCAGGCTGGAGCCTGCACCCCAACTCCCTGCTACTGCCCTCCTGCATCCCAAACCCCAAGTATTCAAAATGCACTCCTGCACCCCAACTTCCTGCCCTGAGCCTCCTCATACACCCCAGTCCCTTGCCCTGAGCCCCTTCCTGCACACTGCACCATCTCTCACATCTCACACTCCTTGCCATACCCCAACCTCTTGCCCCAGCCCTACATTCATGGCCCTGCATGCAATTTTCACACCCAGATGTGGCCCTCGGGCGAAAAAGTTTGCCCACCCCGTTCTAGGTTGTATTTCCCTAGTTTGTTTATGAGAAAGTTAAGATTCTCATTTAATGCCACCTTCAGGAGCTGGGGCCTCAAAAAAACAAAACAAAACCAACAACCAAAAAAACCCCACACAGTAAATACTGCAAGATTCTCAGTAAAACCATGAGACCTGACAATGCTGCTCTTCTTCCTGTTCTGGTCCACCTATGACCTGTGTATTTGGGTCAGTCTTGTTGGATAAGGGCTTGTTTACAGTGCATTAGTCAACACCAACTGGGGTGTAAATTCCAATGTGCACATTAATGGTCTGTGTGGACCCTAATGGCGCACACTAGAAGCTCCTTAGTGAGCAGTGATGTAGTCTCACATAGATAGATAGTACACGACATGCTGGTGTGTACTACAATTGACAACCTAGCTTGTGCACACTAACGCACCATGTAGACAAGACCCAAGTGATTAAAAAGATTCCACAGCTTATCAGATTTTTGTCCTCATCTTCATGTATTTCTATATCATTGCTATTAATTAGACTAAACCAGGTTTCCACTGAGATTGCAACAGTAGTGTCTGCTTGTATTCTGTCAAGTGCCTCCCAAGCCTCCTTCAACTGCTTCTGTAAGGGCTTGTCTACAGGGAAACACCCAGGAAAACTAAAACAAATTAACCAGAGGTGTGACATGAAAGCACATTAGTTAAAGTGTACCAAATCTCTGTGGGCACACTCATTCAGAAGTAGCGTGGGCTTAGTTCACTATAGCTGAAGAAGGATAAAGCTCTAATGAAAAACACTTACCTGTTCTTCTGTAAGGGTTGTTCTTGGAGATGCAGGTGCAGATTTGTATTCCACTCAGGTGCACAAGGCTCACAGCCCCACACAGTTGTTAGAATTGCCCTTGGTGAAAATGTGCACCACTGACAGAGAAGGCCTACTGTGGACATGAATCTCAGCAGCAATTACCGTGGTGGCTTTATGTCAGCCTAATACAGGCTGATTTAAATTTGTAGTGTAGACTTGCCCTAAGTGTCCACGCAGTGGTTTAATGTGCTTTCATTTCACACCTTGGGGGCATGAATTAATGTTCACAGCACACTCCTCATCAGCACCTGGTCCAAGCTAAGGAAACTAATGATCCAACCAGCAGACCAAATTCAGTGATGAATCCTGGTCACATGCCACCTGTGACATATTGTACATGTGCTAAAAAGATTTCACACCTCTACTTAATTCACATGCCTGTCCCCATATAGACATGCCCTTGGTTTAGTCTTCTGAAGAGTCTCTTGTTGATCAAAACAGAATATGCATTTTACAAAGTCCTTTTCAACCTCAACACAAATTTCAACATACCATACTTGGATGTAAATGTAGAAGCACAATACTCTCAAGAGTTCCACTGAATGTCACAGTCCTCCTTCCATCTAACCACGATGAGGCTTAATGTGATTTCCACACTGTGCTTTTGGCTGAGATAATGTTACTTCTTTCTCAAGGAGGTTTAAATAGTGTTCTGAACACCATACTGTAGTTTCGAACAATTGCACATGATCACGATTAGCTCTCATCTTTTTCATTTTACGTTTGTCATCTGAAAAAGTGGCAAAGACTTCATCTCTACATTTGTGGATGACATCTTTGGTAAGCTAGCTACAATAGTTACTTACATCTCATCTGCTGATGTATGTAAAGCACTTTGTGATCCTTAGAGGAAAGTTGCTACAGAAATAGATATCTTGTAGACCCTAGCAGAAGAGAAGGTATTTACCTGCTTTTTTTATCTGATAAGTAATGAAGGAAGGACACAAGATCTATCCCCTTGGAAAACGAATCCAGACTTTGAAATGAAAAACAAATATATTCATTCTTTATTTTGATAGATGGTGACCCTACTTAACTACACGATATTAATGAGCATCACCAGCTGGAAGCTATATTATTTACAGATATACATTTGATAGATATGAGTGATGAAGCATGCTCATAGTGAGTGACCTTATTGAAGTTTCTGTATACAAATTCATTTTCATACCTTTAAAAAATTCTCTCTCCATTTCACACAGAACAGTCATGAAATAAGTGATTTCTCTGCTTAGAATATGAGGATGTGACAAGTAATCACAGACCTTAATAGAACAAAAAAAAAACCTCATAGGAGGATATTAATGAGTCTTTGTGATATTCCCCTAATGGTTGCCAAGGGATTTCTGTAGAGTGAATTGTACTATGAAAGAATATCCATATGATTTCAATTAACTGCACATGACAGATGCCAACTACTGTCTCTTGTGAAGTATGGCAATTATGTTCTTGATTAAATGCTCAAAAAAAATTATAGTTGATAGAGTATTTCACTATTTTTAAAAAAGGAAAAAGTTAGACTTCAGCATGATAGGATCCATAAAACCCTTCCTTTCTCATCCCTGTAATACAGTACAACTGCAAATAGCTGGCCCTGTTGCAAGCCCACTTTTCACAAAGACTTCACTTGGACAAGTTTCTTTCTCCCAGCCATTTCTGCTGGGAATACTGACTGTCCCCTGAGATTTGATAAAAATCCAAAATACAGAAATGGGATATGAGAAAAGAACAGGAAAGTAATAGTGAGTGACAAATTTGTATTTTATAGGCTTTAAGTCTCTATAATCCTCAAACTGTAATGATGTTCCACAATTCCACTGACGTGTTATATAAATTTATGACTGTTTTGAAAACAGAATTAGCTGCCGAGTTATTCCTACAAGAGAAAAATCTTACCACGTGAATGATCAGCATTTTATTTTGCCTCTTACCATAAAATGTTAATTAAGAAAATGCATGACGCACTGCTGTTTAAATTAACAACTAGATCCAATTGTGTACAAAGTGTTTAACTAAAATAAAATGTTTAAATCCATATTGACAAGTGAAAAAAGTGTTGAGTCAAACAAAACATCAATTTAACACCAAATCTCAAATTTTCAGCCATGTTGTTGGCTGTAAAGGTTGCCTGATTAAGTATAAGCCTCACTTGTCAGAGATATAGACTTACTTCACATGGGATGGGCTAAAAATACTTACTTCACATGTCCAAAGCTAAAAATATTAAAATGGCATTTACAAAGTTAATATCACCAATAACGTGTTCTCCTACTCCCCAAGAAACCCAATGTCTGCTTATTACAATTATTGTTAAGTGCAATACTAGACTCGTATCAGAAACATTGTGTCCAGGTAGTACTTTCCCTTGCAAAAATTACCTTATAATGGAAATTGTTAACTCCAAATAAAACAGCTTCAAAACTTAGCATAGATTCTACGACTGGAAAATGCAGATATAAACCCCCAAAACTACCATCTTTTCTGGTTTAGTCTAATTCAGCGTTTTTCAGAGTTTGGGTCATAGCACGTCAGGCACTAGGTTGCTTTGGTAAGCACTGCCAACCGGAACGTTAGAAGTCCCGCTGGCAGCTAGTCCCTAACCATTTCGACACCACGCTGTGCCCTGGTAAGAGGCCAGCAGGGAGGCCACGTTTCTACAGTTTCCTCCTTCTAGTTCCCCCTCCTTCAGTTTTTGTGCTTGCATACTATTCATTTTCTTTTCTCTTGTCCCATCACACCTCTTTCATTTTTTAAAATAGTTTTATTCTTACCAAAGTCACTGATGAATTCATAACCCTTCCAAGTTGATCAACATAGTAGACATTATCCTGGTACCAAGAATCAAGGTGTAGGTAATTATACATGCCAAAGGCACGCATGTGGTCCAGAGTATACTGATCATCTCGAAGTTTTACTTCTGCTACAGCTGAAAAATAAAGCCAGAAAGACTATTTTAACAACTAGAAAATGCAGTTGAACATAATTCTTCCCATTCTCAGTCTCCTTAAGTGAGTCTGAATGCAAAAACTTTAAAATCCTTAAGCTTTCAGCACAAACTTGGAAGGCAAGCCACCCAAATACAAGGGCAAAAGGCTACTAGTGCAATATGATCATGTGATCAACACTACCATTGATACCTTGGCTCTACACTGTCCCTCTCACATACATGTTGAGGAAATTGCCATGAAACTTCAGCAGATGAAGCACACAGGCAACAGGTGAGAACATCAATTGTGAAAAACTTACTCCAAATCCATTCAAGAGCATAAAGGTTTCTGACAGAAATACACCATCATAGTAAGGAAAGAGAAAAAAAAAAGTGTCTACTCTACCTCCATCACAACTGTAATTCTACCTGGCAATCTGGACTTCATAATCCAGCCACTGGGTCAAATCACCAGCCACTAAACGCAGAAAACTCTGAGCCAGAATTGATTACATTAGCCACCATGACACTATTTGATGGTATATGGCCTCAACACACTCATTGAAGCTGAACGAGTCTTGAGAATGTCCCTCTTGGCTAATAAATATCAAACTATTCACAACTAATGGAAGTTACCAACACCTCCTTCAGAGAAGCAAATCTATCACCTTGAAAAATACACTCATCCATCCAATCCCCAAAACAAAAACAAAAAAATTAAAAAGCCACAACTCCTCAATCCTGAAGACCTCTCAGCATTTTTTCTCCTGGATAGTTTAGCAGGTTCACTTCTCTGAATGAGGTGTTTTGATCTGCCCACTCTTACAAAAACCATTGATAAAGTAGCAACAAACAAGCACACATCACACATGACATTGGGTTTCAGACCAGGGCACAGTCTATACCTAGAAAGTTAGTGGAAAAAAATCCAGTCATATTCTTACATAAAACCTCTATAAAGAGACTATGTAAGCATGCCGTTTCATAACTTTTGATACTTGCAACTTAACAATAGCAACCCCACAGCAGCCCAAATCATGTGGCTTTGCAGAATTGTACAATGGATTTCAGCTTCTCTGCATTAAGAAGTTAGTGTTCCGTTCCACAAGCTTTCAGTATCAAAAATGAAAAGGGAAAAAAAGTACCAGAGATTATTGGAATCTGCACGCCTTTTTCTTACTTTTAGTTCATTTTAACTGAATATTTTATGATAGTTAGCACTTAAAGATAAATTTAAGACCGTTATTGCCAAACAGCACTCCAGAAGTGTTTGTGAAAAGAAGCTTTATAAGAGAGATTTTATCCTGACCTGATAAGTTTTAAAAAACTGGATATGTTTAGTGAGGAAAAAAAGACTGAAGGAGGACCACATAACAGTCTTCAAATATGTTAAAGAGGAGTGATCAATAGTTCTCCATGTGCACTGAAGATAGGACAAGAGGTAACCTGCAGCAAGGGAGATGTAGTTTAGGAAAAACTTTCTAACTTCAAGGGTAGTTAAGCACTGGAATAAGCTTCCAAGGGAGTTTGTGGAATCCCAGTCATTGGAGGTTTTCAAGAATAGGTTAGAAAAACACCTGTGAGAGATGGTCTAGGTATACTTTGTCCTACCTAAGCACAAGGGGATAGACCAGATGACATCTCAAGGATTTTTCAGCCCTATATGGCTATGATCCCCAAAATGAGAAAACCAGAGAACACGGTGAATATATTGTAATTAATTAAAAAATAACAAGAAAGATAGTCCGAGACAATTCTTTAAGTGGAACCAACGAATTAGAACATCTGCGCCATGTACTGATATATTAACAAAACTAATCTGTTTGGCTTAGTAGGATTCACACACTGAAGCACATAAAGGATTTTCACCTAGAAAGCAATAGATATGGTCTCACTTGGTAACAAGCTTTCCAAAACCAACAAAGGGAGCTGCAGAGCCAGTGCTCAGAGTGGGGCAGCATGCAAAACATGCAAAGCCACCTAGCCATGCCACCATCTAGGAGCAGCATGGACACGTTGTCGCTTCCAGGGAGCCACGCGGAGCCAGGTAGGGAGCCTGCCAGCTCCATACCAACCAGACAATAAATCGGACTTTTAATGAAGATCAGAAATGCTGATTTAGAAATCTTTCCATTTGGTAAAATACCGAATAACACTGTAATACAAAAGAAATTTCATCCATGAAAAAAGTGTATTATTCTCTCAGTAAAGTATTAAAGTTTCCACAACACTTTAAATTCAGAAACATATATCAATTTATAAAGAACAGTTTAAATATTAAAATGAAACAAAATAGCTGAGTCTTTTCTGGCATGGCTATTTAAATGGTCAAGTTGTACATTCTTAGGAAGTACTGTTTACAGAAGAGGTTTAGAATGGGCACTATGGAAGTGGCAAGGAAAGTTTGAAGAGTAGGTATGAATTGAATGGGGAGGTAGATGTTAACAGTGATTCATTTTAATTCATATTAATGGACTACCCGGTTAGTAGTAAACCATTTTTGTGTCCTTTTTATTGCATTCACTCAGCTATGAAAGAAATGATACATGAAGTTAAACAATATTTCAATCCTACTGTGTAAGTTTACAGGAGAATGGATTATAAATCACAATTTATAATAAAAATGTCTTAATCAACTTCTATAACCTAGCAGCCTGTCAAATTAGCATAAACAAGCTTTCTCCCCCACAAATGACATTTATTTTCCATAGATTAAATACCAATACCATTTTTGTAAGCATAATTGAACAATAAAGCGAGATAGAACGTCAAGCTTTTCTCTTCAGACTTACTGCCAGAACACAAAGGACTACTAGGAAAGCTGCAGTAACCCATAGAGACTTAATTATTAATTCACTTCGCTGCATTGCTTAAAACATGTGGTAATTCACGTGCTGCTTGGGCGCAGTTTCCCAGCACTTAAAATTTATTCCAAATCAAGTTTCATCGAACTTATCAAATGCACTTATAGCCTGCTGAGGACCCATTGCAAGTATGAAGTTTCATATTAAAAATGAGGGAAAGACCATCCTTTGTAATATAAGCATCATGTGGTTGGCTGCTTCACTCACACACAGAGCTCAATTTTATTTCTGTGGGATAGGCAGGACGGAAGAAAGGCACATTAGATTAGTAATCATGCAGCATGTTAATATCTAGATAGGGGAATATGAATAACAAGATAAATACCAGTAACATTTTGCTTCTGTTAGTCTTTCTTGAAAGGGGAGTCTCTGTGTAGGACTTGTCCCTGGGGGACGGGACCATATTTTTAGCACAGTGGAGGCTTGATCCTTGTTCGACCCTTTGGGCACCACTGTGATACAAATATCAAACTACTAAAAAGCCCTGGCTGGGATGATTTTAGTTGGTGTTGGTCCTGCTTGATTTAGTTGGTGTTGGTCCCAACCCTTCTGGATCTCTCCATGACATTCGATCATGTTGGCAATCAATACTCCTATGGTGTCCCAGAGACAAAGCAGGGATGAACAGAACACTCAGATGGCTCCATTCCTTCCTTTCCACAAGGTTGAAGAGCAACTATTCTTCCATATCTAGAACCTTCACTTGCGGAGTCCTACAAGGCTCAATCCTCTCCTTCTACTCTATTCAACACCTACATGAAGCTGAAGGGGGAAGATTTTGAAATAGCATAAGCAGAAATGCCAGTAGTACACAGACAACACCAAGCGCTACATTTTGCTATCATCAAATGCTAACAGCATAAACTCTTACTATCTTGATGCTTAAGAGCCCATCAGCATTCACATGAGGCTTAGATGGATTCATTTTTTATCAGTAAATATCAGTAAATGTCAAGTTTACCACACGCAAACCAACAAAAATATGTCGATTGATAATTCAAATTTACAGCTATGCAAAGAAAAATGATTCTTGACAACAGATTAAAGGATATTTACTCTGTATATTTTCACATGATGTTGAAAAATTTGTGCTTAACAGTTCTGAAGCTTTAACTTTTTGAATCTCAGCATTTGCTGTCAGTACACTGTCTGACCTCCCCATATAATTTCCCACATCTGTGAAACTTTAAACAAATTTTGAAAAAAAAGCTTAAAACCCATAGTATTGCACAACTTACAATTTAAAATCAATAAAAATGGAAAAATGCTTAAAAACAGATATCCCCCAAAACTATCCATACAAAAAATTTGGTATCCATACCAAAAAATGGAATTCTGCCAATCCTATTGATAGTTGACTAAAACTAAACTGCTGCAAGATGAAGGTCACATGATAGGGGAAAAGAAGAATTGCGAAGAATTCCCCACACTATATTACCCTCCTCCATCATAGTACTTTGCCATTCAGTCATCATGGGTCTTTTTGGAGTCCTTGTTCCTTTTACATATCAGTCAAATTAGACAAATAGTCACAGCTGCTAAGAACTCTAAAACACTACTGGCCAGACATCTGTGCCTCATACTACAAGATTTTGATTTGGCCACAGCAGTTCACATATACACAATTTGCATCATGCCTAGGAATGAAGCCACCAATTCTGAAAAAGGTCGACTTGCTAAATTCAGCAATCTGCCTGTTCATCAGCAGTGTGCGCTATGAACATTCTGTTCTCTGTACTGGTTCCCTCTAGAATAACATCAATAAATTCAAGATTTTAGTCTCAACATTCAAAGCACTCCATGAAACTCCCTCCTCCCCATCTTCCCTTTATGCAACTACAATTTCTATGAAGCAATGCTATATCAACAAGGGTGAGAGTTATGAGAATGGGGGACAGAGCTTTTGTAGCATACAAAAAAAATAGTAGAGAGCTGGAATGACCAGTTACTCAAGGTACTAGATGATTTGGCCATGTGCTTCAGTGAATGGACTAATTGGTTTAATTTCCCTCCTTAAATAATTTCAGAAAGCACTGAACACCTGAAACTACTTTATATAATAATCTATTCATAGGATCCAGGTATTGTGTGAAACTGAGATGTTATTAAACATGTCTCATGTTATTAAGGTCTCATGTTGTACTTTTTTTTAAATCAGAGGGGTAGCCATGTTAGTCTGGATTTGCAGAAGTGACAAAGAGTCCTGTGGCACATTAAAGACTAACAAAAGTATTGAAGCATAAGCTTTCGTGGGCTGGTACCCACCTCGTTTTTGCACCCGACGAAGTGGGTACCAGCCCATGAAAGCTTAAGCTTCAATACTTTTGTTAGTCTTTAATGTGCCACAGAACTGTGTCGTTTCTTTTAAATGTCCAAATTAATGGTTATATTAAATAACTGAAATAAGACACTGGTAAACTACTCCTGGGGAAAATACTGCACCATTGCACACATGCAGAATTCATGTCCCCTGCAGATTTTTTTCCCTTCCATAGAAAATACATTCTGCAAATAGGCACTGCAGTTATGCCTTTCACCCTCCAGGGGCTGCTGGGGCATCACAACTGAGGGCAGCTGGCTTACTGATCAGCAGCCAATAGAGAGGAGAGTCTGCATTCCTCATGGCACCCTGCCTGTGGGGCCAGGTGAGGACGCAGAGGATATGGACAGAGCATGGCACATGAAGCTGCTGGGAGTCACAGATGCAGGTTCAGAAGGATTAGTTGGGGGACAAACTAGGGCAGGAGCTGAGTGGGGGTGCAGAGCCACTTGAGGACAGAAGGGCTGTAGCTGAATGGGAGTGCAGGGACACATGTAGACAGGACAGATGTACCTGACTGAATGGGAGAGGCTAAGGGACAGGCCAGGGTCTGCATGGAGAAGGTCAACTCCCTAACAATCCCCCCCACACCACCACCCACAAACAAACAAACAAAACCCTTGTTCCACACTTCTCCCACTCATGCTCAGCAACACTCTTGGATAAGTCTTAGGCTCCTTCACAGCAACTACTTGCCTCTCCCTCAGTTTCTCCATTAGCCCTGATTCTTCCAAGCATTTGCATTGCTTCTGCAGGAAATAAGTTTCAGTATTGTAGTTTAAATGAATTACTACTTATAGCTCTGTATTAATATACCTAATAAAGTATCTATCAAAAAAACCTTTGTATCTTTGTTGTTGTTGTTGTCTGTATTGTTACAGACATACTCGCTGACTGGTATTTTGAAATAAAATACCAAAATAGCTGAAACTGGCATGAGATTATATTGTGATATTTTGACAGATATTCAGAATTTTGCAGAATTTTTAATTTTTGGCACAGGAGTAGTAATAAGTGTCCAGGTTATACCAAAAGTTTTGTCTGAGAAACTCTTCAGCCCTAAGTGAATGAAATGAAGCAAGTTCTACAAACAAAAGCTTGTGCACAAGTGCCATCTGCTGTCATTTTACCAAATGCTTAGACAGTGTTTACGGGAGAAGGGCCTAAACCAGGGGTGAGCAAACTTTTTGGCCTGAGGGCCGCATTTGGTTTCCAAAATTGCATGGAGTGCCAGTTAGGGGAGGCTGTGCCTTCCCAAACAGCCAGGCATGGCATAGCCCCCCCCCCTCTATCCAACCCCCATGCTTCTTGACCCCTGATGGCCCCTCCAGGACTCCTGCCCCATCCAAACTCCCCTCTCCTTCCTGACAGCCCCCCCACCCCCAGGGACCCTTGCCCCATCCACTCCCCCTGCTCTCTGTCCCAACTGTCCCTGGACCTCGCCGCCCCTAACTACCTCCTGCCGCCCCATCCAACGCCTCTCCTTCCTGACGGCGCCCTCCCTCACCCCTGGGACTCCTGCCCCATCCAGCCACTCCTTTTCCCTGTCCCAACTGCCTCCGGAATCCCCACCCCTAACTTCCCCCTGCTGGCCCATCCAACCCCTCCTCTCATTCCTGACTGCCCCCCAGGGATCCCTGCTCTTGTTTATCCTCCCTGTTCTCCGCCCTCTGACCACCACGACCCCTATCCACACCCGGAACTCCTTTGCCCTCTATCCAACCCTCCCCCCAAATCCCTATCCCCTTACTGTGCTCCCTGGAGCACCAGTGGCTGGCGGCCTGGCTACACTAGGACACGCAGTCTCGAGTCTCTGCAGCTGTGCTGCCCCAGAAGCTCTGCAGCCCCTGGTATTGGTGGTGCAATGCACTGAGACTAAGAGGGAGGGGAAACAGCAAGGGAGGAGCCAGGAGTAGCCTCCCTGGCCAACAGCTCAGGGGTTGGGCAGGAGGGGCCTGTGGGCTGTAGTTTGTCCACCCCTGGCCTAAACAATAAGGATGTCTACCCCTTTCTTTCTACAGTCCTCAAGACTCAAGTTTTCTTGGCAGTCCTAAGAGAAAGGAAGAGGAAAACAAAAGAACTGAGGGCAAAATATAAAGGAGCCAAGAGATTAAAGGAGGTAAATCAGGAACAGAGATTAGGCTAAAAGAAAATGACTGAGAATTTAAGTCAGATCAGTCTAAAAGAAATGCTGTTTCTCAAAAAAAAAATAATTCTCAAGAACTGGAATTCTTCAGGAAACACAGCCTTTGACTGACCAGCTCAAATCCATCCAGAAAAAAACCAACCAGATAATGCTTTTTGTAAAACCTGGGTTTTTCAGTTAAAATTGGTTTAAACTGAAAGCAACAAGGGTTAAATGTGAGGAAGCTCCTCCAGGACACTCAGACCAGCATCTTCATCAGCACTAAGTACTGCAGTGTGTTTTTGTTTGCCTTTTAAGAAGAGTATCAAGAACTTTTATAAGGAACCAGGTCTCCTTACCCATCTTTGAAAGCTTAGGATTTATTTTTTTTAAAACTGACACTACTATTTTTCTGTATTGAGAGGGCAATGTCCCACAAGTGATTTTGTTTTAAATGCAATTTGATAAAGGTCTGTCATCATAAGCATTGTCCAATGAACCAGCAGCAGCAAAGCAACTGGCTCATATGCTTTTCTAGATGTTTTATTGTGTTCAATATATTGTAAGCTGAGAAAACTACTAGTAAACATTTTTTAAACTGTTTACTAACTTGCTTTCATTTTGGACACAAAGTGCTTACTAGGCTTCCACATATTGCTATTCTTTGCTTTGCAATGCCATCCTGTGGACGAAACCTGGTACTTCATGTATCCTTATTGAAATACCATACTGGAAAAAATTCTGTGCTGGTGTCCATCTGCGTAGCTCTCATTACTTGTACGAATATATCAGGTGTGTTCTGGTTCTGTGGTCCCTCCTTCAGTTGAGGAACCTGAGGCCTTAAAGTTTCAGGCAGGCTTAGGACCTCCTAGGATCCAGCTAGGCTACGAAGTTCCTATTTACTGACCCTATGCATTTTCCTTGATAATTATTTTTGTTTTAAAATCTGCTTTAAGAAATTAAGCATAAATGTTAAAATAATAACTGTACCACTGGAGTGTGGCAGCATGGAAAGAACATAAGTATTAAATCGCTGCAATGAACAAGCCATTAAGGAACGAAGACTTCCGTATTCCTTTATTCATATGTCACGTATAAAACAGCTGAAAACAAAATACCATCTGAAAAATACATACTGATTGGTGAAGTATTTTTTACTGGATTCAGTTACTAAAAAAGTATTAAACAAATGAGATCTCTTGTACACTGCACTCACAAAGCAAGAAAAAAATAATACAGCAGATATTAATTTACAAGAGAAAGAAAATACAGTGGAGCCCTGATATAATACGAATCTGGATACAGCGCGATTATACAGTGGCTCCCAAGTCCCTGCTCTCTGTCCCCAGCAGGTGCGGGGTCACAGCTTCTCTCCCCTGCTGGGCAGCGTGGAGAGAAGCTGCAGCCTCCCCTGCGAGGGACAGAGAACTCCG
The DNA here is from genome assembly GCA_007922305.1 of Dermatemys mawii. Classification (NCBI taxonomy): domain Eukaryota; kingdom Metazoa; phylum Chordata; order Testudines; family Dermatemydidae; genus Dermatemys; species Dermatemys mawii. The sequence goes on along the minus strand of ML677365.1, from coordinate 8,866,990 downwards.
GACTGCAGGCATTGGGCCACGGCTTCTCTCCCCTCTGCCCAGCACAGGAGAGAAGCTGCAGCCCCCACCTGCCTGGGACAGAGAACTCTGGGGTTGCAGACTGCAGCCCGGGAGTTTGCTGTGGAAGCCACGGTTCCGTGCCTGTCAGGACAAGGGACTCCGGGGCTGCAGCCCCCTGTCCCGATAGGTGCAGAGCCGCGGCTTCCCTGGAAGCCACTGTGCCCGTGCCTGCGCGCAAGCAGCACCGGAGTCCCCTGTCCCGGCAGGTGCGGGGCCGCGGCTTCCAGTAGCGGCTTCTTTGGAAGCCGCTGCCCCTGTGCCTGCCAGGGGCAGGGGACACCGGCTTCCAGTGGTGGCTTCTTTGGAAGCCGCTGCCCCCGTGCCTGCCAGGGGCAGGGGACACCAGCGCCTGCAGCCCTGGAGTTCCTTGTCCCAACAGGTGTGGGCTGCAGCTTCTCTCTCAGCTTCCCCACTGGGAGAGAAGCAGTGGCCCCGCTCCTGCTGGGACAGGGGACTTCAGGGCTGCAGGCGCTGGTGTTCCCTGCCCCCTGCAAGCACGGGGGCAGCGGCTTCCACAGAGAACTTCTGGGGCTGTGGGCTGCAGTTTGCAGCCCCGGAGTTCTCTGTCCCCGGCAAGTGCGGGGCCACAGCTTCTCTCCCCGCTGCGCAGCAGGGAGAGAAGCCGCAGCCCCCGCCTGCCGGGGAGTGGGACCCCGGTATAATGCGACCCCGCATTTAGCACGATGGGGTTTCTTGGATCCCATCAGTCGCGTTATAATGGGGCTCCACTGTATGTTAGGAGTTAATTCACAAATGATTTATGTCTACTGCAAGAACAATTTACATTAAGTACAGCAGACCCTCATTACAACGCGCGTCTATATAGTGCAAATGTTTTGTGACAAGAAATTAAGTAACACAGACAGAAAAATACACCCCTGCCTAAGGTTCAATCCAGTTCTATGAGTCTAGAGGCAGAGCCCTGCCTATCCAACTACATTCATTCTCTATCTTATAGCTCTTCCTCAGGGCAATAAGGAAAGGGGAGAAACTTGAACTGAAGTTACATGTTCCTCTGGGGACTGATCAGTGCTTCTGAACCCTGTAACAGGAACACCAATTTCATGAAACTGGTCTGGGTTATTGTGCAGTTCAGTGTCACTTACCACACAATGATGCTGGGCAGATGCATCACCATCAAAACAGGTTTTTAAAGTTGAAATTCAGAATGAAGGGAAGAGTAATTTGCAGAGTAAAGACAGAACATGTGATGAAAAAAGTTAATTTCTAAATCCTTTACAAATGAAATACTTAAGTTTTCACCAAAGCTAAATAATTGTTTAGGGTTTTTTTCGTATGTGTGTGCATACATGGTTATAAAATATAAAAACATTCATAATCTAAAAGATAGGTTTTTTAAAAGTTATAAATATACATTTAATTATAACCATATTCTTTAATAACCCTGGTTAAATTATTTCCCAACTTTACTGATTTATTTTAAAGAGTTTTGTCTTATCCTTTTATTTTCTAGGCTGGAGCTGTAATAGTCGATAGAAAAATTTCTTTAAGTTTGAGAGCAGTCAGTACCTTAGGCTCTCTAACATATAAACTAACAAATATTTTTTACTCCTGGGGGAATTCTGTGCCCGCACAGATGCGCAGAATTCATGTCCCCTGCAGATTTATTTACTTCCGGGCAGGAAAATGACTTCCTGACAGGGAAGCCACAAGAGCAGTCATGCAACTCTCCCCAACAGTACATTTTGGGTGCCCAGAGCAGCTGAGAGGTAAATCACCGTGGGGCAGGACTGGGGAAAACTCAGCTGGTATCTCCTACTCTGCACTGGGCTCAGCTGCTAGTCCCGGCTGGGCTGGGGAGGACAGGACTACTACTTCCCCTGCATGGCATCTGGGGCCGGGTCAGATCCACCTCGATTTCTCCTCAGGCTGCAGGAAGTTCCGCCAACTGCCCCCCCCCCCCCACCCTTCTTGTGCCCATCACTCCTCAGCTGCGAGGCAAGGGATCACTGTACAGGGAGCTGCTCCCACATCCACCTAACTAGATGCATCCAGACCCTCTGGCCAAGCCTCACCCTCCCGCACCCAGAACTCCCCTCCACCCACCAAGCCCCCCTCCTCCTGCACCCAGATCCCCATCCCACTGAATCCCACTCACCCAGCATCTGGGCCTTCCACTGAACCCCCTCACTAGTCTCACCGGCGAGCTCTATCCCCCGCCAACCCAAGAACCCCTCCTGCTGAACCCCAACCACCTTTACGTGGACCCCCCTGCAGAGTCCCATAATCACTGCACCCAGAACCCCCTCCAACAAGACCCTGTGTATCCAGATCGGCCCTGCACCCCCTGCCCCGACTGAGCTGCCTGCAGCCAGACCGTTCCATACAAAACCCTCTCAACTCATACCTGGATCCCCCCCCACTCACTAAGTCCCTCCACACTTGTATTGTGCCAGGCTGAGCCTGCCTGTCCATATGTAGTGCATCTGGCACAGAGAGACAAGGCTCTGAGGTATTTCTGGGGCGGGCCCAGTTCTTGCGCTGTGTCAGGATTGGGTGCAACCTCACCGTTGAGTCCATGTCCTGGAGGGGAGCTGCAGAGTTATCTCCCACCTCTGTGGAGCCAGTGGCCTGTTGCTTCCCAGTGCCATGCTGGAGTCACCACATTTATTTGACAAACAAAATTTGCAGAATTTTAAAATATTGTGTGAATAAATTTTTTGGTGCATAATTTTTAGTTTTTTGGCACATAATATCCTCAGGAGTAACTTTTAAGAGATGACACCAGTTTGATCATCAAGAAAAATGTCAAATGCATGTTTTTAAATTAGATTACACTTTCATCCATGTTCAGAAATTTCTGGAGAAAAAAAAAAGTGTCTCATGTTTACCTCCATTTATTTAAAAAAAGATTAGTGAGTAGTTTTTCAATGTGCAAATTATACAGTCAAAATTAAATGGTTTTCTTTTGCACCAATATGTGCACCCATATTGGGCACAGAAGCACTATATTTAAATCAGCTTGTGGACACTTGTTTCGGCTGAATTTTTCATGTTGGGAGTCCGCCTCAGGTTGACACTATATATATAAATTTCATCCAAAATGATTCCCTCTCAGACATGGCTGAGACTAGAGAAAGGACACTGTTGTACACAAAAACATTCTGGAGACCTTTTCTGAACAGCTCTAGTGGCCCCACGCTTTGGAGCGCGGATTTATAATTTGGCATGGATGGGACTTTTGCATCATGGACGTTCCTTTTGCAGTCCCTGTGAAAATCCGCCTACATTTGGTTAAATTAAAAGTCTTTGTAAAAATCAGTTTACACATGCTCAGAAAAGATTTCCTATAGTTTAGCAATTCAATTCGCTAAACATCCCATCCACACTGAATATGCTCCAGTCTGGGGCTGGGAACTTGAATGGAGAGCAGGGAATCTGTCTCTTCTGTATTCTTAATGCTGTCTTACTGAGCTCAAAGTGGAGAAGAGAGCTGCTTGATTTGAATGCAGAGGGAACAAGAGTGGAACCTGAGTTTTGGATAAGATTGGAGTGTGGCAGGGAGGCAGGAGAAGGAAACCAGCACTGGATCACTGAAATGAAGCCAAGTGTGGGGACTGGAACTGGAAACTGGGGGTGGCAATGAGGGATTTGAATGAGGAGTTGAGAGACTGTGAATCAGTAAAGAGGAAGGATGGAAAACTGAGATCAGATGAAGAGCCATGGGCAGAGATTGGGAATAGGATGAGAAGCCTAAGGAGTGGAGACTGGGACTATCCAGGTCAGGGGTCTCCAAACTGCGGCCCATATCCGGCCTGCGGCTTTGATTTGTCTGGCCCTCCAGCTGAGTAGGCATGTGGAGAAGCCAACACCGCCTCCCTCCCCCGCGAGCTGCTGCCGACAGCCCCATGTGCAGAGTGGTGAGTGCTCCACAGCAGCAGCCGGAGGAGCAAAGGGGGGGATTATTTTACATATATTGAATTTTTTCAGTCGCTTCGGCCCGCGAAGCCCCTTCAAAAATCTAATATGGCCCTCATCTCAAAGTTTGGAGACCCCTGATCTAGGTGAAGAGAATGTGACTGAAATGAGGAGCCTGGGTTGGGGGAGAGACAAAACTAGGATAGAACAGTATGTGCCCACTAGAACCTGGAATGGAATCCAAGATTTGAGTCTCACCATTCCTTTGGTGACAGAAAATATCTATGAAACTAACTGGCCAAATGTCCCATCCCACCTCTACTGCTGGTCCACACAGAGAATGACAACCTACTAATGCTATTAGTTACTCCATTAGCTCAAATAGCAGAGGTCTATGCAGTGAATCTGAAGGTTCCAACCCAGCTGATGAGCCATGTGAGTGTCAACATAATGTGATGGAATTTGTCCTTTCAGTTTACTTTAACTACTTTGCAATTTACAAACAAAAAAAATTAAAAGAACATTAGGGGGTCCCATGGAAAAAAGTTGTATGTGACCATCAGAATATAATCAGAACCATCATCAGAATATAATCACAAAAGGAGGCCAAATTAAAGGTGCACAGGCAATCTTAATTCTATTTTTTCCTAACTTTGAGTGCTTACAAGGTTTTACTACCTTAATAATAGTCTTTTAACAGTTTGTGTGTGGTCATGGTACACCTGAAGTCTTACATTCATGTGCTTATACAATATATTTCTCCTTCTATCAAACTCAATTGTAAAAAAAAAAAAAAGCCCCGATGAAGTTATGCTAGTACTATCAATAACTTTACAGCAATATAAACTGATACTGCATTATTAGTGTCTAATGAAAAGTGGACAAGAATACTCTGATGGAACAGACCCTACAAAATAAATTACACCAAGGTTCAATCTGTACAGTAAAACAAAACATAAAATACACACACATATATAGTACATAAGAGCAAGAATTCCAGATCAGACAACTGTTGTGTTTCGGCCACTTTCCTGCCTCTGATTTTGGACAGCACACAGATTCTAATGTACCCTCATGAATGATGTTCCACACATCGGTGTTTGAGGTTCTTTTACTGATCTTATTCTGCCATCGTCTAAGAAGTGCTGCCAGAATAGAATACAGCAAGCATCTCTGCATGCATCTTCAGGAAACCTCAACTATTTCAGTATTCTTAGGTTCCTCCAGTACAGCGCATTGAACTCCATGACTACACCTCATCACTTCAGCAAGACTCCACATGTCCACAGCATCCATCCTCCTGGTTCCCAGCACAGGATCAAGTCCTCAGACTACAACTTCTTTAGGACAGGGTCTCTGTCTTTCTAGTGTACAGCATCTAACACATTTTGGTCATTACTGTAATATAAATTAATAAACAACACAGGGACTTAGATTTCAGCTACTCTAAAACCATCAACTAAAACCACAGCTACATTTAATGCGCTCTTTGCATGGGCTGAACATTAAAATCTTGCTTTTAAAGTTAAAGCACTTTACAGTCCTAAGACATCTTATTTATAGAAGATTTCTTGCCCATGACAACAAGATTAATGATTTATGAGACATGCCCTGAAATATGAAACAATACAGTGCATTATAACAATGCATATCATTTTAATTATAAATGGAACTCTATCAGTTGAATAAGCCATTTTCTTTTCTGACAACACATTGGGCACAGATACAAATTAGACCCTACTATATACAAGACTAAGAAACTGCAACCTGGGTGGAAAAATAATTGACCTACCATTTATGAAATAAGTCAGTGGGTTTTTGAATACTATCTTCTGAAACCTCCACAAACTCTGCAACTCAGCTAAATTTATAGTAAAAAAAAAAAAAAATTAAGACATATGCAAAATACACTCATTTACCATCATCTTGTCCTCCCATTCCATGCCTCAATTTCTTCTATTTCTTCAACTGATGGGTCCAATCATGATCCTAGACTGTGAGCTCTCTGGGGCAGAAACTATTTTTATTTGCTCTTTGTACAGTGTCTAGCACAATGGTACTCTGACCCCTAACTGGGGCCTCTAGGGGCTATTTGTTAACTGTATTACAATGACAACTAGCCTCAAACATCAAATTCTGTCAAATTCAAGCTTTACATTAAAGAAATAATACCTCCAGCACTATTGATTGTGCAGGTAACCTTTCAAATGCTAACCAAACATAAACCAATGCAGCGATCTCTTGGAAAGTTTTGTGATGCCAATTCTTACAATTTTATCCCAATTCTCATAACATTCAGTATTTTTCTTAAAGTTCCATCTTTTTATATAAAAATATCTCAACTTCCATTTAAAAAAAAAAAGAGTACATCGCTAGCCCTTATGGGTGAAGAGACAAAGCTTGAAAATGTGAACCACACAATTAGGAGTCTGATGGCACCTTAAAGACTAACAAATTTATTTGGGCATAAGCTTCCGTGGGTAAAAAACCCACTTCTACAGATGCATGAAGCAAACAGGCTCAAAAGTCATAAGGCAACTATTTTTTTTTTTTTAAAAAAAAAGGTTTTTAAAATATCTTGAATTTTTAAGCTTTTAATTCTGAGGTCCAGATCACGATTTTAAAACACAGGCAGCTCTTGCGTCTCTGCTGCTGCTCAAATTTTCCCAAGCAGCGAAAGAGTGAATTAAAAAGGCCTCAAGGTCAGTTTCAGAGCTGCTGTTCTGTGAGCTGCTTTGAAACTAACAAAGAACATGTACATTTCACCTGTGACTGTTCATATCTTATGCAGGCTACAAAGACAGACACCAGCACTACTCACCAGGAACAAGAACTCCCCAAAAATACAGGCTGAGGGAAAACTGCAGAAAAACCTCAACCCATAGAAGTCTGGGAGACAAACACACTGTCAAAAGACTCAGAATGGGGGGAAAAATAGGCTCCTTCTTCCCTTCCAGAAACCAAAAAGGCTTCAAATTCATTAGGACACCTTTTAGAAAGAGGTTGATATAAAAGATGGGTGGGTATAAAGATATAAAAGATGGAGCCCAGTGCAGGCTTCAAGGACCACACTACAAGAGGACATCACGATATTACTGATGAAAGTATGGGGAGAGGGGGGCATTACAACCACAACCACGTGTTAACAAAATGTTAACGATGAAATGCTAACCCCCTCCCCCCACGCCCCCCACCCAACACCACTCAGAAGTTACTTGAAGACCGACAGAGGCTCTACAGAAAGCACAGGCCTACACCAGGAGTACTGGAGTCTTCTGCCAGCACAGCTCTACCAGTCAAGGACGGCAGCCCTGACCACACGGGCGACCTCTGCCTGTACTGCACACCTGGCTCGAGAGGCGAATGCCCCAAGCCTGGAACAAGCCACTTTAAAAGTTTCCCAGCCGGCCTGGGCCTTTCCGCGGCGAGGGGCAGCCCCCAGGGAACGTCACCCAGCACCTGCCCTACAGGCGAGCACAATAGCAGCCCGCCAGCCGCCTGGGGCGGGAACGACTTTACCCCGCGCGGACGGGCAGCCGCCCCCGCCTGGGGCCAGCGCAAGGCAGCCCGCGGCGGGAAGGCGGCTTCAGCCAGGGCGCACAAACGCCGGCCCCAGCAGCACCGCCGCCCCGGGGGCTCCCCTGAGGAGCCCGAGGAACCCCTCTCCGGGCGCCCCCTCCCGCCGAGCCTGCCCTTCCGCGGCCGCGCCCCCGCCGCCACGTTTCCCCAGCGCCCCTCACCCGAGTCCAGCCCCAGCTGGTAGCAGGCCAGCGGCTCCAGGGAGAGCTTGTAGCCCTCGAACTTGGGGTCCAGGAGCGGCCGCTTCACGCGCAGAGAGCAGTTGGCAGCGGCCTCCATCCCCGACCGGGCCCGCAGTTACCCGCCCACGACGAGGGGAAAAGTTTAGAAGGAGACGAGGTGTGTGAAGCGGGGGGCCCTCACTGGCTCAGGAAAGGAGCGTGGGTCATTATGGGAGTGGTAGTTTTAGGGCCCTAACCGCAAGGAGGTGCTGCTGCCAGTCGCCAGGCATGTCGGGAGTTGTATGCTGCACCGGGGGGGCGGAGGGAGGGCGCGCTTAGAATGCGGGGCATGCTGGGAGTTGTAGTTTAAACTGAGCGAGGGACGACATGGTCCCGCACTCCATTTCCCAGGGTCCCCTGCGTGAAGAGGCGGGCAGGAGTTTGGCAGGGCTGGATTCCCCCTGGGAGACGGCGTTCCTTTCTCCTCCCACAGAGCCGGGCGCGCCGCCGCGGGGGTGAGTCCTGGGGTCCCGAGCCCAGCCGTTCGCGGGGTTCGACTTTCCGCAGGAGGGGTCGGGGGCGCGCTCAGAGCGGGAAGGGAGCCGCGGGGCTCGGCCTGAAGTCCCCGCCCCACTCGCGCCGCGCGGTCGGGGGCCCAGCTCTGGGCCCAGGCCCGAGCTTCCCCACGTCGCGGGGCGCAAAGCGCTGCCATAGTGACCGGCCCGGCTCTGGGGCGCCCTCGAGCCTTGGCTTGGCCTCGTGCTCCCCCGGCGGGGCCCTGCGACTGCGCTGTGACGATCTCTTCCTGCAGTGGGTGTCTCTCAGACCTACAGGGCCTGGGGGAAGATCGGGAGGGGCGGGTCAGTGGGTGGGGAATGGGGAGAAGGTAGGTCGCTGGCTGGGGTGTGGTCATTGCCGGGGGGGAGGGTGATTACTAGGTCGGGGTTGGAGAGAGGGTAGGTCACTGGGTGGGGAAGTGGGGGAGAACTTTATAGTATCTCACCCCCACTATGCTAAATCTGTGCTGCAGCCGTGGTGCTAGCCTGACCAGATGTCCCGATTTGGGTTTTTTATTATATATATAATTGCATCATTACATATTGTAGAGAGAGCTATTGCATCATTACATATTGTAGAGAGAGAGCTATCAGCTCAGTAGGACTGACACAAGCACTGCTGAATTTGATGATCTCCAGTTTCTTATTTGACCATGTCATAGATAGAATCACTCCATACTTCAGGGCAGATATCATCCTTTCCTCAAATCAGGACTGATATACCAGACCTTGAGGTAAGGTGATAGAGCTGTGGGCATGAAGTGGCTCAAGTGAGTTCTTAGTCTTTTTATGAACATTAAACTATAATTGTTTATCAGTCCTTTCCTTTAGTGATAGAGAAATTATGTGTCTCTATTATCAGCAGCTCTGGTATTTAGGAGCAAAAGTTGTGTACATACCTTCATAGAAATATCTTGCAATCTCTTATTGGAGCCATGAATTTAATAACTGTAAAGAGACAAGGTGGATGAAGTAATATCTGTTATAGCAGAATCTCAGAGTTATAAACACCGGAGTTACAAACTGACTGGTCAACCACATTCCTCATTTGGAACTGCAAATATGCAATCAGACAGCAGCAGAGATACCACCCCCGCCCCCCGAAGCAAATACAGTTTAGTACTATGTTAAACATAAACTACTAAAAAATAAAAAGGGAAAGTTTCAGCAACAACACAAAGATTTGACAAGGTAAGGTAACTGTTTCTATGCTTGTTTTATTTAAATGAAGACGGTTAAAAGCAGCATTTTTCTTCTATCAAAGTTTCAAAGCTATATTAAGTCAATGTTCAGTTGTAAACGTTTGAAAGAACAACCATAACGTTTTGTTCAAAGTTACAAACAACCTCCATTCCTGAGGTGTTCATAATTCTGAGATTCTGTTGTATTGGACCAATTTCTGCTGGTGATGGAGACAAGCTTTTGAGCTTACATGGAGCTCTTCTGGTCTGAAGAAGAGCTCTGTGTAAATTCGGTAGCTTTCCTCACCAACAGAAGTTAATCCAACAAAAGAGATGACCCCACCCACCTTGTGCTCAAATACCCTGGGACCAACATGGCTACAGCACCACTGCATGCAACTTTAAAAACTATGACAGTTTTTTCTCTTTTTACCAGCATTCTAAAGTGGAGGTGAATGTGCAGAAAACCCTAGTTAATCAGGAAGCAAAGATTAGTGTACACAATTTGACATCAGCAGAGGACAGTAAGATTCATTTATATGTGATCACCTTGCTGCGTTGTGTTAATCAGTATTTCTGATATAAACAGTGTGTGATTGATTACTTATTGTGACTGTCTTCAGTAAATTGAGTTAACATCTTTCTCTTGTCTAATTGTGTAAATTAAACAAATGCCAAAATCTGAGGGGTCTACACTAAAAATGCTGCAGCTGCACCACTGTAATGCTTCAGTATAGGTCCTGCCTATGCTGAAAGGAGTGATTTTTCTATTGGTAATCCACTTCCCTGAGGTGGTTGCCAGAAAAATTCTTCTGTCAATCTAGTACTGTAAACATGGGGACTTAAGTTGGAGAGTGGATTTTCCACATTTCTGACTGATGTAGTTAAACCGACCTAATTTTCTACTGTAGGCCAGACCTAACAGACTAGAGAGTGTAAGGGAAATTTAATTGTTTAATTACATACATGCTTTCTTATGTTGCAAATGACTAGTAAACAATTCTATTAAAATCTTTTTTTTTATAATTTTATAGATTTGCTGTGGAAATCTAGGTTTTCAAAATGAATAAAGATGCACAGATGAGAGCAACGATTAACCAAAAACTAATAGAAACAGGAGAGCGAGAACGGTAATTAGATTTTTTTTCTTATGTGGTTTTATGCTCACATCATTTTATGACATTTAGTAGCATGAAAGATGCCCTAAAAAATGAAAAAGGCAAAATCCCTTCTATACAGGCAGCCCTCACTTAATGTTATAGTTATGTTCCTGAAAAATGTGACTTTAAGCAAAACGATGATAAGCGAATCCAATTTCCCCATAAGAATTAATGTAAATGAGGGAGTTAGGTTCCAGGGAAATTGTTTTTTTCACCAGACAAAAGACTATATATATACACACACACACACACACACACTATAAGTTTTTAACAAACAATTTAATACTGGTACACAGTGACGATGATTGTGAAGCTTGGTTGAGGATGGAGAGGAGTCAGAGTGTGAGATATTTTCCCAGGGAATGCCTTACTGCTAAATGATGAACTAGCAATTGACTGAGTCCTCAAGGGTTAACTCTCACACTCTACAAGGCAGCAGGAGAGGAGGGAGGGCAGATGTGCATTTCCCCTATAAGTACACTGCCTTGTTAATTAGATCAGCAAGCTGAGCTGCAGCTGCTGCTAGGGCAAGCTCCCTGCTTCCTTCACGCTGTCATGTCTCTCTGCTCTATGGAAGATGGGGCAAGTGCGGTGCAGGAGCAGGGGGGAGGGGGACACCCTGATATTAGCCACCCTCTTCCTCCCCCACAGGAAGCAGAAGTCTCGGGGAGCAGCTGCAAGGCAGAGAGCAGGAGGAGCACATGGCAGTGGAGGGAGGGACAGCTGAACTGCTGGCAGTTGATAGCCTTCTGAGCAGCTGCTGCACAGGGCACTTAGGGGAGCAGAGACTTGATAGGGGGGCTGCCAGTCTACCCTGGTTCCAATCACCCACCAGCTGGTTGCCACGGGCTGCTCTTTTTCCTGCAAGCAGTGGACAAAGCAGGCAGCTGCCAAACAACGTTAGAAGGGAGCATTGCACAACTTTAAATGAGAATGTTTCGTTGTTAAATTGCTGATCAATTATGGAACAATGTTGACCGAGACGACTTTAAGTGAGGAGTTCCTGTAATTCTAAATGCTGCAAAAGAGTTGGAAAATCTTGTGTATTATACCAGTAAAGAAGACTTAATTAAAATATTTAAAAGTAAAGAAAAATAAACCACCTCAGCCAGTTTTTAACTAAAACAAAAAAAGCTGGTTAAATAATAAGAGGTGGGAAAGTGGGCTTATAAATCCCAAGTGAACACCAGTGGTGTTGTTGGAGAAAACATCCTTGTATGGATCTAAAATTACGCTGTTAAACAATGAGGTTGCAATTTATTCTTTTTTCAGGCCAAGAGGGAGAGGTGCAGTTGCCTTTTTCTGTGCTTGAATTTCTTCCCCCATGCTTCTGTGTTGGAGAAGAATATCAATATCTCTCATTTAGACTTTCAGCTGTCTAATCAACAGTGAATTGGTAGCCAGAAGAGACTGGAAAATAGAATTTCTAAGCTAAAACTTGCATTCTTTGCTTTCTCAATCTTCTTCCTCCTCCCTGTCTTTCACCCTTCATACTATAAACACTTTTTCTCCCTCTTCATCAGAATGTTCTAAGTTTAAAATCCCTTGCATCAGTTGATCTCCAACTTCTTCGTTTTCTGAGACCCTTGAAAGAGAGGTCCTTCCTCGTTGACATTTCCTTTCCGATTGTCATATTTTGTGAATCGCTGCCATGTTACTTGTTCCCTTCCTTGTTGTGATTACATATTTTAGAATAGTGCTTTGGAAGAATGCATACTTGCCACTAAGATGCTTGAAAGGATAATGAGGCATTGTTTACTCTTAAATCAGAGTAAAATAAGTTTTATCAACTTTTTTGGCAGGAGGAATGGAGAGAAATTGTTTCCCTAAATATTATTACACAAACAAAATCTAAGCACGGTATTAGGATTGTGTTCTGTTACATACAATGATGGAGCAGTAGAATTTTTTCTCGCATTCAAATTATCTAAAACAGCACAGCAACCCCTATTGGTTTTAATTTGGTCTTCCATAATCCTCTACCTTGTTCTTCCTCATCCAGGCATCTGACCTCTCAACATCCTACTGGTCAAAGAGAACTAGACTTCAGACTGTTGGTCCAACTCTTTCAGTCAAAAATGGGGGATTGCTTGAGCAAAGCAGGATGGTCGAAGGCTGAGTGCACTCCCAGCCCTGGGAGTCAAGGACTGAAATTTCTGCTACTAAGCCACTGTGCTAGTTTGCCACATCTATTCTAATTTGTTTCTCTGACACCTTTTTAAGTATTAATCTGCCACTTTCCCATATCTAGTGTAGCCCCTGGAAGTAAAGGAGGGTTGTTCCTATGTTTCTTCACCAATAGCAGAAGTAATAGAATAGAGTGAAACTGTCTTGAGTCCTTTTCAGTTTTGTTCTGCACTTGTTGATTGTGCTGAGAGGAGGTTGTATACCAGGCATATTCCCCCTTTCTCTGACTTCTCTGGTGATAAATCGCCAATGAAAACATAGTTTGGATGCTTCAAATTCAGAGTTACAAGTGTTTCTTTGAAATCAGGTCACTTACATTGAAAGTCCACTTACTCCTGGCCATCTTGGATCCCTTTCAATACTGTAGCTTATTTTATTTCCCAGCATGAATTAGAGTGCAGCTGTGCACACAAAGGTTTGCAGTGATGTATTTTTTATAACCTGCTTTGAAGTGAAGTATTCCTTCTTTGCTGTTAAAACCACTTTTTCTTCTAGTAAGTTTACTTTGTCATCTTTATAGCCTCAAAGAGCTGCTGAGAGCCAAATTAATTGAGTGTGGCTGGAAGGATCAGTTGAAGGCACACTGTAAAGGTAATTAAGATTAACTACATTCAATACCCTTAGTTATTGCCTAAGGTAAGAGAATAGGTGCATCACTTCTAGCCAAATAAGAGTGCCAGATGAAAGCTTGACTACCTGAAGGTCAATTTGAATAAGACGGAGATGATGCTATTGGGCAAGAGAGCATCTCGGTCAAATGTGGGAGGCAGGGCATGAATGCTCTCTTATGGGATACTGTCTCACTACACCTGTACTCGCATCCAAAACTACAAATCACCAATGTATCTCAGATGTATCTCTGTTCACAAATTCTCAGGCAACCTGGGTAGCCCAAAATGCATTTTCACATCTTTGGCTGATGCTGACTTTTTGAAATTTCCTCTGATTTGGACCTCGTTTTGGTTGCCAAGATCTTGTATTTAAGCTTCTAAAATGTGCGACTGCTTGATTGATAATATCTAAAGAACTGATTCTGATACAGTTTTTCATTTGGACAAGTGATTTTCATGTCACAAGAGGATAAAAGCAAAAGCAACAAGCAGAGAGGTATGCCATAAATAATAATCTGAGCTAGATAAAATTTATTTAAGAACCATTGATACCTCATGGAACAACTAAGATATTTTCTGCAGATGTGTTTGGATGGGAGGGAGGAATGCTTGCGTATTTATTTATTTTCTTGTGAAAAATTTTCATGAAAACAAGATCACTGATTTAGATGAAGGAAAACAGCATCAGATTAACTGCTAAGTTCCAAATTTTGTTTTCAGGTGTTGATAGTAAAGGTAAATAGTGAATGTATTAAATTTAGATAAAATTCTTATTACCAAAATGGTCAGTTTCCAAAGGGGGCTAGCAGCTTTTTAAACCAGCACATGATTGTTTTCCTGTTAAGGGGGAGGGGGGAGGGGGAGAGAAAACTTTGAAAATTGACTTTTAAAGTTTCTTCTGATCAGACTTACTGTGCCCAAATGGCATTTTTGATAGCAGTCACAGTACATTTTTCAGTAGCTTATAGTGCTAAGATTATTCAGTTCTGTTCTCAACTGAAACATTTTACAGTATTGGTTACAACAGTCATTATTTACAAATACAGAGCACATTCCAACAGTGCAGGACTGTGCTGATCAAAGTTGAAATTCCTTTCAGCGTTAGGTTCTGCATTTTCTAAAAGTATTTGCTATATTTAAGGAAAGTGAGTCTCTGAAAAATACTCCTAATATTCATCTGAAAACATGAGCAGGAAGAATAGTGTGTACATGTTTACTATAGACCTGATCTTTCTAAAGGAGTACTTTCAAAATTGCTGTTATATTCCTGAGCAATTGACAGTATAGTATTAGTGTGTTTTATCTCTTTAATTGTCTTCAAATCTTTATAGCTATGCTTCTGGTTAATAGTTACATATAATATTTAACTGAAATTACAATCATGTTCTCACTGCAGTTCAAAGACTTGTAAATAATTGCTGCATTGCTACATGCCCAAACCGTGCCTGTCATTGGTATATATAGGATAGCTTTGCTAAACGGTGGTCAAGTGAGCTTATTGATCTGTGCACTTGTCCTTTCAGATTCTTATACCATGCCCACTGATATAGTAATCTGAATGCCATCATATGAATTAGACTAAATCCACAGTGGGATTATGTATATATGATTAATAATATATAGGATTATGTATATATGATTAACCTACATATGCAGGTTTTTTATTATAATATTTGAATAGGCCTGTTTTCTAATGAATGGATTTAAACTATTCAAGTGGTTTTCTTGGTCTTCCTTAGATGTAATCAAAGAAAAGGGGTTAGAGCATGTTACTGTTGATGACTTGGTGGCAGAAATCACTCCCAAAGGTAGAGGTAAGAAAAATATCACTTAATGCAAAAAAACAACTATTAATGCCACATTAAGCTTACACATTTAAATACTCTAGAAACTTTGTGTAAGCACCAATGCCCACATTGCATATAGAGGAAACTATATAATAGCCTAACTAGTAATCACAAATGGGCTACATGTGTAAATGCAGGAAGCCTTCTCATTTCTGCACTGACCCATATATTTAAAAATATATATTTTTATACATAACTTTCTTTTAAAAAGACAGAAGAATCTGCTTAACAATTAAATGTCCCCAGTGGTCTCATTGACAGTAGTAGAATTGTGTGTGTGTGTTCATCTCTCTGTTTTGGCTGGAGGCCTTTGTGAGGCTGGGTTAACAGGGCAGTGGAATATCAGGGGGAGGGGAGAGATTACAGCAAGAGAGACAAGTTGCATCTCATGAAAAAAAGTGCTTTGTGTTTCCTTTTTGCTGTCCATTCAGTTGCCCTACATCCAGTCCTAACCTCTAGTGTTAAAGAAGATAAATCTTCTTTGTTTAAAAAAGGCCTATTTAGTATGCTTAGAAATGAAACTTCTGAATTCTTGTTCTTGGACCTTTGCTATTCACCATGATAGAACTCCCCTATCTCAGAAGCCCTCAAATTGTGAGTAGGGACCTCAGAGTGGGTTGGGACCCCATTTTAATGTGGTCACCTGGACTGACATTAGACTTTGTTGGGGTCAAAGCCTGAGCCCCACTGCCCTGGGGCTAAAGCCCAAGGTCTTCAGTCCTGGGCAGCTGGGCTCAGGTTACAGGTCCCTGCCTAGGGCTGAAGCCATTGGGCTTCAGCTTTGGCCAGCTTGCCTGCCTGGACAGTGGGGCTCAGCCTTTCTCCTCCACCCCACCCTGCTTGGGCGAGCTCAGGTTTCTGTACCTCCTCCTGAGGTCATGTAGTAATTTTTGTTGTCGGAAGGGAGTCATGTTGTCAGAAGGGTGCAATGAAATTTGAGAAACACTGCCCTAACTCTTCAGTTTGAGAACAGAGCTTATGGGGTAGAAAGTGAGTCAGATCCTTTGCAGCTGATTGCATCCACCTACTGCTGAATATAAATCCGTCTCCAGTCTTTGGACTGCTCTCCAACAGAAGACTGCTGAATTGGCTTGGTGACATTCGAGAAAAGTCTGTCATGCATCAACAGAATTGCAGGGGCAACTTATGATATAGTGTGCTGCATTTATCTTTTTCTTTTTTCCCTATTTCTTACCTGCTTTTTTAATTTGTATTTCAGCCTTGGTACCAGACAGTGTAAAGAAAGAGCTCCTACAAAGAATAAGAACCTTCCTTGCCCAGCATGCCAGTCTTTAAGATTGACAATAATTCTGAGTCCAGTATTTTTGTGTTTCTGTATTATGTAAGTCATGCCAAAAAATGGAATACATTTTTCATGTTTTAGAATTTAAGTTCATTTTTGTATGATTAGTTACAAATGTTTCATTACACTGCATTAATTTCTTAAACTTGCTCTTTTAATAAAAAAAAAAAAGCACTTTGGTTATGTTTTGAAGGCTCTTATCTTCTGTTTATATTGAGTGATTTTTAAACTGGTGACTTGTTAATTTCTAGGAATCTTTTGCTATTTTGCTCTAAGTCATTACATTAAGTGAATACATTTTTTTTATGATTTTTGAATACATCAGCCTGGTAAGTACAAACACATTCACTCTTTCAAAAATGTGTGCAAATATAATAGAAATGCAGATCTGAAAAAAGTAAATATCATCTGGACAATAGAACACAGTGTTCTATTGTATAAAAGTTGGATAGCACCAAGGAAAATAAGGACTCTGTACAAAATTCTGTTGATGACATTCTTCTTACCAAGTACTTAACCAATATCCCATATGGTGACAGAAAGTTACAAAAGGTGCTTTCTTTGGAGGTTTTTTTTTAAGTATATAATTTATAGGACTTCTGGGTAATTGTTGAACCTGGATCCACATTCCAGCTTCACCCAAAGGTGCTTTCATTCCTTTCTTTAGTTAAAAATAAATGCTGCTATTGCTGAGTAACAACTGCAGTGTTTCACCCGTACAGCAATCCAATGGTGTATGAGATCCCGATAAGTTTCAGTATACTTCATGTACTGAGGCCTTTCTGGATAAAGATAATACATACTGGCAATTTTTTTCTTTTTCATCACACTGGTGAACCTAAAATTCTGACTAAAACAGACACAAATTGACACAATAAATAATTGTGTTGAAATAACTTACAATAATAATCATGACGACTCCCATAACCGCACTGGTCATTGGGGCACAACCATTAATAAGCAATCAACCAATTGTCTCCACCCCAGACGATTGTGTGTCTGTGCTTCAGTCTCCGCAAAGTCCATTCCTGTCCACTCTTTAATGTTGTCAATCCATTTCTTCTTCTGTCTGCCTCTTCTTTTCCCCTGTACTGTCCCTTGGCGGATGATCTTGGATAGTCCAGATGATCTTGTTACATGGCTATACCACTTCAGCTTCCACTTCTTCACGGTCATCGGGAGGTCTTCATATGACCCAGCATATTGGGTGATGATGTTGCAGACCTCTTCATTAGTGACGTGGTCCAAGTAGGAAATGCCCAAGATTTTATGAAAGCATCTCATCTTTACTACCTGTATTTTACATTCAAGTTCTGCCGTAAGAGTCCATGTCGCACGCACATACAGAAAAATGGAGATCAATGCATTCAGCATTTTCAGTTTGGATTCCAGAGAGATGTTCTTATTCCTCCAAATTGGCTTTAGCCTTGCCATTGCAACTGCTGTTTGTACAGTTCTTGCCCGAATTTCTGCCTTCGATCCTTCATCAGTGACAACTGCCCCAAAATACTTGAACTGTTTCACTGTCTCCAGCTCCTGTCCACTGACAGTGGTATGTGAGCTGATCCCATCACGTCAACTTGCCAACCTTGTGAAACGGTTGGATGAAACCTCCGTAAAATATGGCATGGAAATTAGTGCAGAGAAAACTTACAATAATAAAACACAAAAATGACCATGAGCAAGGATGATGGTCTGGAGGGCTTGCAGGAGGGAAGAAGTGTTTGGCTTTTGACATGTTCAGTTTGAGTTGGCAGTGCACTCAGGAGACAGACATGTAGGAGTGAATGGAGGAGGAGCAATCCAGAGAGAAATGAGGCAGTTGATCAAATTCCTTTTTATGAAGAGAAGCCACATGAATCTGAGAACGGGGAAAAGGAATTTGTGTTATTCAAGTCACTGCTAAATATGTGCTGGATTATATCAGAGAAACTCTAAGACGCCAAGTGATAAAGCAACCAGTAACAATAGTACCCAGTAGGATTAGCTGTTAAATATGAAATAACAATGAGCTTTTGTTTTAAAAGAAATGTGTGTCAAAGTAGACTCTGGGCACATTTCAAATGTGTAATGAGGGAAAGTAAATGTATGGTAGCTACTTCCTATAATTGTATAATAGAATATACAATAACAGAATACTAAATGTAATTTTTTTTGTCCGTAAACATTGTTTTGCTATAAAGTTTCTTCATCTTTTCTCCAGTCAGCCTATATCTGACAGTGTACTGCAGGATTCAGTATAATTTGCTCCCTGTCATGCAACTTGAGAGTATTAGGTTCAGTTATTCACTAAATAACTTTACTATGTTTGGTGTGCCACTTTTAGATTTCTGCATATATTAAAAAAATTCCTAAAACATGAGGTTTGGAAGCCTTTGGGGCTGAATAGTTAAAGACTATGGAAACGTCTGGATCCCAGAGAGTAGCAACCATTTGAGATATTCAGCAGCTGGTATATGAAATTAAGTAGTAGACTCAATACAGTCCCTAGTGTCCTTTCTATCACAGCTGGCACTTTTATGATCTGGTAATATACAGATATTTGCTGATTCAAAAGTAGTTTTTCTTTTTCTGGACAGCAAACAGAATTAAGCACGTATTCTTCAAGTGCTTGCTCATGTCCATTCAACGTGTGTGCGTGCCCACATTCACAGTTAGAGATTTTTGCCTTCGCGGTCAGCTGTAGTGCCCTCTTGAGTGCTGCGCTCGTGCAGATATACTAGGCACTGCCACCCTACCCCTTCTCAGTTCCTTCTTAATACCTGTGACATTTGATCGGAACACCTTGTCTTGCATTGCAAGAGTGTTAGCGGTTCTTGCAGTCCATTGTTCTGTCTCCTTTGTCGTTAGTTGATAAGTACTTAGACCTTTAAGTTAACTGTTAGAGTAGTTGTTTAGGAGAGTTCCGGCTAGGACTTTGCCTTGGAGGGGGGCATGCTCCATTCCCCAGGCTTTAATCCATGTTCATCGTACAGCCAGACGCTGCCCATTAGTGACTCCCATGAGAGCTGTTTAAAGTCTTTGGGGAAGAAAAGATGAATGCAGGATCTTCAAAACTTTCACCCTCAAACTCAGAAGGAGCAGGATATCTGCTTGAGGGCCCTCCTCATGAAGGCTGTGCTTTGTTCTACCTTGTTGCCCTCTTGGTCAGACTGCACACCTTGTGTGTCGGCGCACAGCGCACCACTGGCACTAGAACCCTCACAGCACCATTCCTCCTCCCTGATGCCTAGGGAGCGCTCAAAGTCAACAGGCCTGCCAGCACTGTAGAAAAAGGAGGCTTTGGCAGAGGACCTGTATCAGGCCACGTGCTTGCACCAGAGCTGCTTCTGGGGGTACTGCTGCAGTCAACCCCACCTAGTCCAGTCAGGGATCTGCCTCCAACTCCTGGGAGCGGCAGGGGGTCCTGGCCCCTAGTAGGGTCATTTGTGCCCGAAGCTGGTCCGACAGTCAAAGAGCAAGCAGGCAGCACCGCAGACACCAAGTCAGGCAACGGATCTGGCCAAGACCCCGGCATCTATGGGCAAGCTCATTATGGGATTGGCCCATAAAGCAGCAGAGTGTCCCTGATTCTCAGACCGCAGGCATTGGTCCCTATCACTGCAGTCCCGGACCCTGACACCATAGCCTCAGTCCCTGATTAGAAGACACATGTCCCTGATGCCAAGGTCTCCACCTATAAGGCATGGCACACCTAAGACGTGCTGATCCCCATACGCATGGTACCGTCAGGCCTCCCGCTAGAGTTAACCACACTAGGTGGTCATCACTTATGCGGTCTAACAGGCATCACTCCCCCCCCCCCCCCCAGTGCTGGATCCTTTCCAGTTGCAGCACCAGTTTTCGGCTCCCCGGTACCACTCTTTGGACAGGCATCAGTCCTTGCCTTCTCCTTACCAGTTGCCAGTGAGGGTCAGTCAGCAGATTCAGGCATCTACGGCTCTGCCTTGGTCGCCGGCTAGGCAATGATCTGAGCCTGACGGGGAGTTCAGCCCCTTGCCTATAAGGGGTGAATTGCCATCGGTCTGCAAGACCAGCACAGTTCCTGAGGCAGCTGCATGGAGGCAGGGGCAATGGCCCTCTCGGCAGTAATGGAACCTGTGGGATCTACCTATTAAGCTGGTCCCATACTTCCTCTCAAGCCACACTGGACAAGTTGCCCCCGGCACAGCTAGTATCCAACTCTGAGCACAGTGTCAAATCTGATGTGGGCCCCGATGCCCAAGGAGCTGTCCCTGATGAGCAAGGGGAAGCCACCCCTCCCCTGCTGTGCAGTCATCTTTGTCTCCAGACAAAGTGATGTCGAGTCCCTCACAGACAAGCGGCTCCCCTGATGACTTCAAGGAGCACCAGATCCTGCTCAAAAGGTGGCTGCCAACCTGAACTTGGAGGTTAAGGAGCTAGCAGAGGAGTCCAACGACCTAATGTTTTCCCTTCCACTGACTTGGCCTGAGTCGTATTGCCCATCCATGCAGGTGTCCTTAAAATTGCCAACTCTGTGTGGCAGACCCCCTCTTCCATTCCGCCTACCTTCAAGAAGGCAGAAGAGAAGTACCATGTTCCCACAAAGGTGCCGCTTGGTCCCTGGTCCAGGGGAATGTGGGGACTGACATCAAGGGGTTCCTGATCTGGGAGATATAGGCTTATAGCTATGAGGCATAGGATGAAGTTACTGAAAGTAAATTTGAATGTCAGCAAAACAAACGAACAAAAACCAGACAACTTTCTGCCAATGGCTGTGGAACCATTTTCTGAATTAAGTGATAAAATCCTATTGCTTTAGACTTATAAAAATGGCACTGCACAGAGCATTAGAAAGCCTGCAAAGAGACAGTGTAGGTGTTTTAATTGCCATTTTCCAGTTCATTCCTTGATGAACTTGAGTTGCTTATTGCAATTGTAGTACAGTTGCTATAGCAGTGGGAGACAGGCTTTGCAAACATCAGGAGACTTCTCATTGGGAAGACTTCTACCACTATTATTCACCAAATGATCCAAAGGAACTCTCCGTTTTAAAAACACCATGTTAATGGGGTTTTGGAACCAATGCTTTTTGTAGATACTAATAGATTTTCCTATCTTCACTATTTTTTTCCTTCTAGAAATATAGATGTTACATTTGAAGTTGCATGATTATTATTTTTTAAATTCATGATGGTAGTTATTCAGTATTACAGACTTGTCAAAACTTTGTGGATTTTTCATCATTAATATGACAATCACAGAGAGCTCTGTGTTTTAAAATGTAAAGGTGAGCCTATGTATTTATAAAATACGTGGGTGTTTGCATGTGTTTAAAGTGTTGATTTATCCTTGAAGTGAACTGTTTCCCATATGTGTATACACAGATTGTAATGTTCATAAAGTGGTTGTACACTCCTAACAAGTTTCACTGGCTGTGCCCATAATGCCAGTAATTCCTGATGTGCCATGCTTGCTGTTTTGCCACTGTTAACATGGCAACTTTATTTCTCTGAGTTTACAGATCAGTATAAAAATATGTGTCTATAGCTAAATAATCTTTTTCCCCCTTATTTCTGTTTCCCAAGACAGAAAGCTAGATTGTAGGTCATGTAGCTTTTCTATATCAACAATTTTAAAAGGACCTTTTTAAAAAAGTAACCTTCTACATGTACGCCTCCATGCTTGTTTGAATTCAGATTCTAATAGAAAATCTCTGTACTCTTTAGATTTCTCATAAAGCTGCCGTGGTAGCTTGTCTCAGGAGCAGTGAATGTTGGTGATTATTCTATGGGCTTGTCTAGATAGAGAATTACACTCCTGCTTTTAGCATACTAAGTGCCACTGGCTAACTGTCCTTGTGGGCCCTGCTGCTGTGCACTCAGGTTCCCTAGTGTGCTTTAATCTACTCCTGTTTGAAAAAGGAGTAGATCAGTGCACTATAGATTTATGACAGCTTGCCGTGCACTAACTCTCCCAACTAGAAAAGCCCTAAATGTCACCTGACATGTAGTTTTGCTCTAGTTATACTTCACAGTTGCTGTAGAGTCAGAGAAGCTAGAAGTTTTTCCATTTACTTCAATAGGTGTTATATCAGGCCCCAAGAGAAGCGCTCTGCAGAGCTTTTATTATGCTCTCATTCAAAGCTCTTCCTCTAATTTATAAGAGCAGTCAGAAAAAATTGAAGGAGCTGTGTTACTTCCTTTCAAGAGACAAATGAGTAGACAGGCAAAGTATTAGTACATAAAATAAATTTAAGCGAGACTACTCTTACTAAAGGGATAGGGATTAGCAAAAAACAAAAACCAACAACCACTTTGTGTTTCTTAGCCAGTTTCTCTCCTTGTATCTGTTACCTTTTGTTTTTAAAAAGTTGTGTCTAAATTCCGATCCAAGCTCTGATTCATTAGAGCATGTAAACATTTTCTTAACTGGAAGTTCATCCTCTTCATCAAAACATTTAAGCATGTCATGGAATTCAAAGAACTGCAGTAATGGAAAATGAACACAATTCCATACCTGGACTGTACTAAAATATAAGAATTTCAACATAGGCTTTGTCTACACTACGAGCTAACATCAACTTTCTAGAGTTTGACTTAAGAAAGGCGATGGTATACATTCGATTGTATGTATCCCCAGTAAGTGGGCTAATTCGGCGGATCGGATTCATGGTTCCACAGATAGCATTGACTTTCAGAGCGGCACACTGTGGGTAGGTATCCCGCAGTCCCCGCGGCACCTTGGAATTCTGGGTAAAGCTGGCATTACATGATGCGAGAAAAAACAGTCTCACAGGTTTTTCGTTTGTGCTTCCCATCACTCGCCCCTCCCTCTGTGCAAGGTGCGCAGAAGCCATTTCACACCTTTAAGGCCTGCAGATGCCATATTGCTTTTGGCAGACAGAGCTGTAGTCAGCCAGCCACTGCTCCTGCTAGAACTCTGCTCTCAAGTCACCTGCTATTCTACTGTACTCCAGGCAGTCCAGAAACTAAGTCAAGTTGCCTGCTATCCTATTGTACTCCAGGCAGTCCTGAAACTGCATCAAGTCGCATGCTATTCTGCCGTGCTCCAGGCACTCCTGAAAAGTACGTGAAGGCTGGTAGCTGCGTGGCATCTCTTCTCTCGTCTTTCAACTTTCTTCCTTTGTCGAACGCTTCTGCTGTCAGCTCTGCCCTTTTCCCCGGATTGCCCAGAGTCTACCTCACAGGTCCTCCCGTTGTTCAGCTGGAATATGTATTCCAATGGCATCAGCATAACTCGCCTTGCGGCTGCTATCCTGCCATGCTCCAGGCACTCCTGAAAAGTACATCAAGTCACCTGCTATCCTGCCATGCTCCAGGCTCTCCTGAAAAGTATGTGAAGTGGCCTGCTATTCTTCCGTGCTCTAGGCTCTCCTGAAAAGTACGTGAGGGCTGGTGGCGGAGAGGCATCTCTTCTCTTCTCATCTCTGCTCTCATCTTTCAACTTTCTTCCTTTGTCGAACGCTTCCGCTGCCAGCTCTGCCCTTTTCCCTGGACTGCCCGTGCAGACGCCATAGCAGTGCAGGCATGAAGCCTGCTGAGCTTATCATAGCAGTAACAGGCATTGTAAACAGCTCGTGAATTATTGTGCAATGTATGCAGAAAGGGAAAACGTGTGCGAGAATGGCAAGGCAGGGCGGTCATGAGAGTGAGGAGGACGTGAACACAGGCCTCTCCTAATGCAGTGCCACCGGCAGCTTAGGGATCCTGGTGGCAATGGGGTAGACACATGCAATGGAACAGCGATTCTGAGCCCGGGAAACTAGCACGGACTGGTGGGACTTCATAGTGCTGCAGGTCTGGGATGATTCCTAGTGGCTCAGAAACTTTCGCATGCGTAAGGGTACCTTTATGGAACTGTGTGATTTGCTATCCCGTCCTGAACCACCAGGACACCAAGATGTGATCAACCCTCCTAGTTCAAAAGCGAGTGGTGATAACCCTCTGGAAGCTTGCCACGCCAGACAGTTACCGGTCACTCGGCAATCAGTTTGGAGTGGATAAATCTACACTGGGGGCTGCAGTGATGCAAGTGGCCAACGCAATCATTGAACTGAGGCTGTCAAGGGTAGCGACTCTGGGAAATGTGCAGGCCGTAGTGGATGGCTTTGCAGCAATGGGGTTACCTAACCGTGGTGGGGCTATAGAAGGACCACATAGCCCTATCCTGGCACCGGACCACCAGCGCTGCAAGTACATAAACCACAAGGGGTACTTTTCCATGGTCCTGCAAGCACTGATTGATCACAGGGGACATTTCACCAACATCAACGTGGGTTGGCTGGGCAGCATTCAAAACGCTTGTGTCTTTAAGAACTCTAACCTTTTTAAACAGCTGCAGGCAGGGACTTTTGTCCCAGACCAAAAAATTACTGTTGGGGATGTTGAAATGCTGATTGTTATCCTTGGGGACCCAGCCTACCCATTAATGCCCTGCCTCGTGAAGCCATACACAGGCGCCCTGGATAGTAGTAAGGAGCTGTTCAACTACACACTGAGGCCATGGTTACACTGGCACTTTATAGCGCTATAAAGCTGTCAGGAGCGCTATAACTCACTACCCGTCCACTCTGGCGAGGCACGTAGAGCGCTATAACCTCGGAGTTATAGCGCTCCTGGTAATCCACCTCTGCACAGGGAATAAGGGCTGTAGCGCTCCCACTGTGGTGCTACGGTGAGAATGTGGACACCCACTGTGCTACAAATGATCTCTTCAGATGCCTGGAGCCATTTAAGGCAATTGACGTCTCTTCCCTTTCTTTTGAACTCGTCTGAAGGAATGCGGAAGTACCTTCTCAGCGTTTCTCTCTTAACTCTGCAGACAAGCAATGCAAATGTTCAAGGAGGGAGCCTGTGTGAAAACAAAGCCTGCTAATCTTCTCTGTGAACGGACAGGTGCTGACGGGCTCTCAGAAGGACGGAAAAACCATTTGCTCTCTCCCTCCCCATACACACAATACGTCCCCCCTCACCCTCCTCGTTTGAAAAGCACGTTGCACCTAGCCAAATGCTGGGATACCTGCCCTAATGCGCTGTTCCCAATGCCGCCTGAAGTGCCGCAAATGTGGCCACACTATAGTGCTGGTGGGTGTCACTGTGGCCACGCTATAGCACTATCCCTATAGCTGTATATGAGGACAGCTATAACCAATACCGCTATAAACCTGCAGCTGTAACCATGCCCTGAGCAAATGCTGACAAGAAAGAACTGAGGCTAGGGGAGCACACACCACCCCTTATAGCATGCCAGGGTGGCACCACTGCAGGGATCACAGGGGGGCGCTCCCCCTACAGGTACTACTAGGGGAAAAACTTGGGCACCGGTGCACAGGGCGAGCACGCACACCTACTGTGGAACAGATATGAGCAACACATCTGGAAGAATACCAGTTAGGAAAGGTAACTGGCTTTTTCTGATTAGCCTGGTTTTTAGTGACTTCATATTTATTCTGAACTACAGGTGGGAAACAGCTCACAGGCAGCATGGGAACATGCCTCGATCTTCATGTAAGTTCACACACCTCGCTCCCTCTCGCTCACAAACACAAAGAAGAATCTACAATTACACCCCACGCTCAAGCTGTACAATTCCCAGGGCGGAGGCAGCGACACCGCTATAGCTGCCTGACGCTGCTCCAGCCAGTTTCCTCAGACAGAGGGCAACGAGCTACCCCCGGCCCAGCACCGCTCTGGGTGCGCTCACGACGCGGGTGCCGCGCTGCTCCGGCAGCGCCAGTTCATACGGGACAGCGAGGCTACGTGCAGCTGGTGACCCGTAGCGGGGGGCACCCGAGCGAACTGGGCTGCAGGAGCCCGACCCTCCTGTCGCGGCAGCCACGGCGCAGGCCAGCGCCACACTAAGCACCCTGCCTCCCCGCCGGGCGATAGGGAGGCTGCTCCGCCGCGCGCCTAGAGCCCGCGCCGGTTGGCTCCGCCCCCAGCCTGCCACCGAGGCGCAGAGGGGGCTGCGACCCGCCCCTGTGCCTCCCCACGTGAGGCGCCCATGGCGGCGGCACGCGCCTGCCGTCCCCTGGCGGTGCGCGTCAGGCAGCTGGCGCGCTGCCCAGGGTGAGTTAGGGCCTGAGGCCAGGGGTCCTCCACCACCACCTCCTGCCCCGCCCCCTTCGCCGCACCGTGTCCCCGCCTTCCGCTCCCGCCGGTTGGGGGAGGCTGGGGAAGGGGCGTGGCCGGAAGGGGCGGGACAGTCTCTCAGGTGACAGGAGGACGAGGTGGCGGGCACGGGGGGCCATGGCAGCGGCGCAGGAGCGCGCGCCTAGCTTTGAATGAGGGGCGCTCGCGCTTGGCGAGGGAAGCGGCTCTGGGTGCGGCGGCGCGCGGCCCTTTCGGCTCGAGCTGCCTGGCGCCTTCGGGAGCCCCCTCCCCTTCTGGGCAGGTGAGTTAGAGAGCGCGTTGCGCGCGCAGCCCTCCCCCCGCCGCACACACACACCCGGTTCCGTGACTGTCGCTCACCCGCTGCCTCGGGCTCTTCTTCCGGGTCTAGTGGCTCGCGTGCCCCGTTCAGCCCCGAAGCCTCCGGGGCGGGGGTTGCTAGTTCCTTCTAGCCCCTCCCCTTAACGGCTGCTACCCTCAGGCAGCTCGAGGTGGCGGGGAACGTGCCATGTGTTGGTTTGGGCAGCAGGGCTGGGAGGCCCCCGACACGCTTGTTTAGCCTCCCTAGTGCCAGCCTGGGGACAGGCTGCACCCCAGTGACAGGCCCAGCCCATGGACTGCTGGGTGTGCTTGGGTGCGTGGCCTAGAGCAGGCCACTTTCTTAAAGCGTGGTGCCCAATACTGGACACAGTGCCCCAGCTGGGGCTTCACCAGCACCACGCCGAGTTGAATGATTACCTCCCTTGTCTTCAATACTGCACTTCTGTTAATACGCCTCCAGAATATTAACCTTTTTTGCAACTGCATCATGTTGTTGACTTGTGTTCGATTTGTGATCCACTTTAACCACCAGAACCTTTTCTGCCTAGTCAGTTATTTCCCGTCTTGTATTTCAGCAGCTGATTTTTTCCCTCCCTAATTATAGTACTTTGCACTTATCTTTGTTGAATTTCATTTTGTTGATTACAGCCCAATTATCCAATTTATTCAGGCCATTTTGAATTCTGATCCTGTCCTCCAGAGTGCTTGAAACTCAGTTTGCTGTCGTCTAAATTTTATAAGCGTTCTCCCAACTTCATCATCTAGGTCATTAATGAAAATATTGAGTAGTGCCAGACCCAGGACACACTTCTGTGAGACTGCATGAGATATGGAGGAAGGAATTTTCCTCCAGGGCAGATTGGCAGAGTCCCTGGTCTTCCTCTGCAGCAAGGGCCGTGGGTCACTTGCTGGGGGATTCTCTGTACCTTGAAGTCCTTAAAACCAAGATTTAAGGACTTCAATAGCTCAGATATAGGTGAGAGGTATATTGAAGGAATGGGTGGGTAAAATTCTGTGGCCTGGTTTGTGCAGGAGGTCAGACTAGATGATCATAATGGTACCTTCTGATCTTAGAGTTTGAGATACAGCCTCCCAGTTTGACAACAAACATTGATAACTACTCTTTGAGTATGGCTTCTAACCAATTGTGCACCTACCTTAGTAATTTTATCTAACATAAAAATGGCCATATTAATGGTCCATCTAGCCCAATGTCCTGTCTTGCAAAGTGGCCAATGGCAGATGCTTCAGAGGGATTGAACAGAACAGGGCAATTATTGAGTGATCTGCCCCCTGTGATCCAGTCCCAACATCTGGCAGTCAGAGGCTTAAGGACACCCAGAGCATGAAGTTCCATCATTGATCATCTTTACTACTGATGGACGTATCCTCTAGAAACTTACCTAATTCTTTTTTGAACCCAGTTATGCTTTTGGCCTTCATAGCATCACTTAGCAATAAGTTCCACAGGTTGACTGTGTCTTGTTTGAAGAAGTACTTCTTTTTTTGTTTTAAATCTGTTATTTATTTTTTATTAATTTCATTGGGTGACCCTGGTTCTTGTGTTTTGTTTAGCAAATGTCATGTGGGATAGTGTGAAAATCAAGATAAATCATGTCTACAGCTTCCCCTATTTTCCTCTAGCTCAGCGGTGTCCAATATGTTCGCCACTAGCCACATGTGGCGAATAGGCTGTTGAATTGTGACTAAGGGTATGTCTTCACTAGCCGCCATATCGACAGGTAGCGATCGATCTATTGGCAATCGATCTATTACGTCTCATCAAGATGCGATAAATCGATCGCCAAAGGCACTCTTGTCGACTCTGGACCTCCAGCTCGCCAAAAGGCGCAAGCTGGAGTCGACGGGGGAGCCCACTGCTGCCATGAGTACGGCAGGTAAGTTGACCTAAGATGTGTCGACTTCAGTTACATTTTTCGTGTAGCTGAAGTTGCGTATCTTATGTTGACCCCTCCCCCTTGTGTAGACCAACCCTACTGCATGAGCAGTGCGTTGGTGTATTGAAGACTGCAGTACTGGAAGTCAGGTTGCATGCTTTGATATACAGCTTGTTAACATGATTAGGATGTAGTGCGAGAGAGACAACAGCATAGACATTAGTGGGTGTGTGTATGCTGCATGTAATAGCAACAGGCACTAGTGCATATGTGTAGTATGTTTTTTAATCCTTTTTTATAATGTGGCGAATAAGAAACACTCCAAACCACAAGTGTAGCTAGCATTGAATTTCTATTGGACAATGCTGCTCACAAAGTGACTATTTAATAACTTGTCCCAGTATCTATCCAGGTATCAAAGTTAGGTTGACTGATCAATAATTCCGCAGAGCCTCCTTGTTTCCTGCTTAGGTAGGTGCCATTCTCCAGTCCTCTGGGACTTCACCTTCCTCTGTGAGTTCTGGATGATTGCCTCAGCTAGTTCTTTAAGTACCCTAAGCTTGATTTTTGTGAGCCCCTGTCAACTTGAATATATCCAGCTTGTCTTGGAATAGTTTACCAAGGATTGTGATGGAGTATTCATCACTGATAATTTAAAAATCAAGATTGGAGGCTTTTCTAAAAGCCTTCCCGCAGCCTCTGTTGGACTGGAGTGGCGAACAGTAGCCAGTGGGAGCCGCGGTCGGCTGAACCTGGGGACGTGACAGGTAAACAAACCGGCCAAGCCCATCAAGGCTGCTTACCCTGGGGGGCCGCATGCCAAGGTTGCGGATCCCTGTTATATGGCCTGTATTATACAGGAAATCAGATTAGATGATCACGATGGTCCCTTCCTGCCATGGAATCAATTAATCTAAATAGTATTTCATCTGTTCTTTCCCTATGATGACTTGTGTTCCTTTCCCCATGTTGTTAATATTGTGTTCAGTATCTGGTCATCATTAATCTTTTTGGTGAAGAAGGAAGCAAAATAGGAATTAAACGCTTCTGCCTTCTTGGTGTCGTCCATTATAAGTTCTCCTTTCCTGCTAAGTAATGGACTTTCACTTCTTCATTCACTTTTCTCTTGCTCCTAATGCTTTCATTGCACCTCTTCTTGTTGCCTTTCATATCCCTGGATAGATGTAATTCATTTTACGCATTAGCCTTTCTGATTTTGTGCTTACATTCTTGTTCTATTCATTTGTGGTCACTCTTAGCAATGGGCTCCTTTTTGATTTTCAGGTCATTAAAGGGCCCTCAGTGCAGCCGTATTGGTCTCGTTCTATTCTTCTTTTGCATTGGGATAGTGCACTGTTGTGCCTTTTACTCCCTCTCTCTGAACAGCTTTTTTCCTATGGGATTTTATATGCCGGTTGTTAAAGTTAGATTTTTTTTTTTAAAAAAAGTCCCCTTTTGCTCTCCATCCATCCTTTCCTTAAGATCACAGTCTTTCATTTCATGATCACTTTCACCCAAGTTTTCTGCAGTCTTCAGATCTTCAGTCAATTCCTTCTTGTTAGAATTAAGTCTAAAATAGTGTCTCGTTACTTCCTCCACCATCTAAAATAAAAAGTTGCCCTGAATCTATTTCAAGAACTCATTGAAGATTTTGTGTTTTATCATATTGTTTTTTTTCCAACAGATGTCTGGGTAGCTGAAGTCCCTCATTACTACCAGGTTTTGTGTTGTGGATATTTCTGATATTTATTTTAGGAATTCCTCATCTACCTTCTCCTCCTGATTTGGAGTTCTATAGTGGACTCTCACCATGATGTTTTTCCCTTTTCTGGCTTCACCCAGAGACTTAGTTTCGACGGTCTGCTTTTCACCTTCTTGTGGGCCTCAGAATAAGTGAATGGATTACTGATGTATAATGCAGCAGCTCTTCCATTGTTTTCCCTTCTGTCCTTCCTGAACAACCTATACCCCTGTATATCAATATTTCCATCATGATGCTGTGCCATTGTTCTGAATAATGATGGACTTCTATATAGGATGCTGTTGCAGTTGTAGACTGGTATTTCATGTGGTTCTGATATGTTGTTACCATATAATTTCTAAGTATTATTATTTTCTATCCAAAAATTTTCATGTGATTAAAAATATTAATAATCCTACCAGACTCTTAAAAAAAGAATCTAAGGCAGTGGCCATCAACCTGTCAGTTGAGATTGACTGGTCGATTATGGAGACTCTCCCAGTTGATTGCAATCTCCGTTAGCAGCGGGGCTTCCTGATGCTAAGGTAGGCTTCCTGCCTGCCCCGGCCGCACACCGCTTCTGAAAGTGGCCAGCATACCCCTGTGGGGTTGGGGAAGAGGGAAGGCATCTTCATGCACTGCTCCTGCCTGCAAGCACTACCCCCACAGCTCCCATTGATCATAAATGGAGAATTGTGGCCAATGGGAGGTGTGGGGGCAGTGCAGAGAGGGGCAGCACGTGGAGCCGCGTGCCCCCTCCCTAACAGCCGCAGAGGCACTGCTGAGAGTGGTGTGGCCATGTGGTGCACTACTGGCTGGCAGGGTCGGGGGTAGCCCAGCTTGTGATGAGGAGGAGGTGAAAATGTGCCTGAGTGGGGCAGGCAGGGACCCTGTCTTAGCCCTGCTGTGATGCCACTTAGGAGCTGCTGGAGGTAAGCGCCCCTTGGCGGGAGCCCCCCCCCCCCAGCCCTGAATCTCTTTCCAGAGCCAGGACCCCATACCTACTCCTGCTCCAGCCCAGAGCCCTCTCCAGAGACAGCACCCCATATTCACTCCTGCACCCCAATACACTGACAAGCCCGGAGCCCCCTCCTCCACCCAAACTCCCTCCCAGAGCTTGCATCCCCCACCTCTCCTGCACCCAACCTCCGTCTCAGGCTCAACCCAGAGTCTGCACCCCCTCCCAAACCCCTGGCCTAGCTCAGTGAAAGTGAGTGACATTGGGGGACAGTGATTGACAGAGAGGGGAGAATGGAGTGAGCGAGATGGAGCCTTGGAGAAGGAGGAAGGTAGATCCTGAGTTGCCCTTAAATATAAAAATTGATCTTGAGTGTAAAAAGGTTGGAGACCACTGAGCTAAGATAACTACTACTATTTTTAGACCTTTCAGTGACTTATCACTTATTTATTTTTAAAAAGATTTTTGTCTTCTAGATTAACAATATAATTAGCAGCGTACAAGATAGCAGTTCCTATCCTAGAGTATTTACAGTGTTCAACAATAGCAGGCAGAAGGAATTTTGTAACATTTTGGGACACTTTCATCCAGATCAGTTGCATTAGGCACAGAGATTAAGTGGCTTGCCCAAGGTTACACAAGAAAACTGACAAATATGGGAACTAAACCCAGACTTCTTGAGTCCCAGTCCAGGGCTCTAACCACAAGATTAATTCTCTTTACTCTTCCCACTGCTACAAAGCAATGTTAAGATACTAGGATTCCTCCTACCGTAGTGCTGTCCCATCATATTGCTCTATTTCTGTACCAGCCCCTATCTAGTAGGTGTCTTATAAACTCAAAATCTCTCTCCCTCTTGCTGGAACGGAGAATGAGCATTTTATAACTCCCCTAATATGCCTGATGCTACATAAAAACTAAGTTTGCATTCAAGGCAGGAAACATCAAAGTTAATATTACTTGTGCATATGAACCCATAAAACAGTTTCAGAAGGGAAGAATTTTCCTTGTTAACTGCAAGAGAATGCATCATACAAGTTGTTGAAAGGAAATTCTATAAATAACCCACGGCTTTTAATACCTGCTGTTTTTCCATCTACACAGACTGATTGGCAAGCAGCCTACCCACCAAGAGCAAGTAAGCAAGCAAGCATTTCCTTATGTGCTCCTGCAGATTGACTGTACCTGAATGAGATACCTGACTTAAGTACTAGCCCTTACTAATCAAATGCAACCCAGCAGTCAGCTTTGTTGCACAAAAATGCATTAGAGTCCGGGGTGATATTGGGGGACTTTTTTGAAATAATCTAATTGGCAGTGTAAAGTCACTGTTTCTTACTATGTTAGCCTTCACTTTCCTGCAGTAACAATAGTTAACTGTCAGTAGTTTCTGTTGCTAGAGAACTCTATATTGGTTTGGCTCATACAGCTGCTGAGGGAATGGGAGTTATTGTAACTAGCAGTGGTGATTGGAATGAAGAGTGAGTCTATAAAAGAGAAAAACAAAAGAATATTAAGGTCTTCTATTTTCAGTTGTTCCTTTGGAACATGATCAGTTCTGATACAACTGTTGACTTGGTATCATGCCGGTGCTCTCAGGCCTGGTCTACACTAGGGGTGGGGTAGACCTAAGTTACACAACTTCAGCTACACGAATAACGTAGCTGAAGTCAGAAGTATCTTAGGCTGACTTGTCTGGACGTCCTCACGGTGGCAAGTAAATCGCTGCCGCCTTTTGCGGAGATGGAATACAGGAATCGACAGGGAGCGCACTCAGGGATTTATCACTACCCGCCGATCTGACAGATAGAGTAGATGTACCCTCAGCCTCTGCTTTCAAGCAGGAAGCGATGCAAAGGTTGTGTATGGCTATACAAAAAAGCCGCTACTACAGAGTTGAAATGTTAACATACTTTTTGGGAAGAAAGTAGAACAAACAAATTAGGGGTTGTCAAGGGAGAGAATAGTTACAATTATAATGAGATATTTCAGTGTGGCAATGACATGACTAGAGGGTGAACTACAGAGAGTGTCCTTTTCAGTGGCTGTCATTGAGCAAGGGATATTAAAGGGGTCGCAAAGCCCAGATTTAATATCTGCATGAATCCAAAACAGCTCAGCAAAAGGAGAGAGAGTCTGGTTTATTAGGTGATTTCCCAATCCCTTCTAAACTGTGACATTTTTGGAGGCTGGAGGGGACCTACATAGAGCAACATAATATAGCATAGGTAGTGATGATGCTGTGTTTTCTATGCATGCCAATCCTACCCTCCACACACAGTGGTAATAGTGAGGAGGAGTTTAAAGCAAAAAATATTCTAATCTGCAGGAATATCTGATTTTTGTTAATATCATTGCATTTTTATTACTTAAAGCTAGCCTTTTAAGCAATGGTTGCACCCAACAGTTCTGCTTTCTGCATCATGTGTCCTAGGGGTTGGTAGAAATACCTGAAATTCTCTGTTGTGACAATTTGGGGAGGCTGGACAACCAGAGCTGGCTTCCGTATCTTTCTGATTCTCAGTACTTCCTCCAAATTGGCCAATAGACAGTAAATGTCAGTTGAAACTCATCATTAAGATGGAAGACAAAGTTTCGCTAGATGGACCTCAGTGGGCAATAGTTCTTTGCTATTGGCATTTCAGGTAGAAGGTGGTTTCTAATTCTGTCATTAAAGTTTTTCTGCCTGATCTCACTCAACAAAACATTTCTATCATCCTTGTTCCTTCACCTCTTATTCTTTCTCAGTCATAACTTTTCCTCTTCTTTCAATACAAAATTTCCCTTTGGTCCAGCACAAACTTCCACTCTCCACAGGCACTGCTGGCACGTTCTCCTGTCACTCAGCTTCTCTTCTGGTTCTTTAAAGGCCCTAAAACTGTTCTCCTCCGCAGACTAGGGAAACATGCAAGAACTGCAGAAGCAAACATTCCATCCCTCTTGTTAGGCTGTCTGGAATGGCTCACAACTGTGAGTGTCTATCTCAGGGAAGACTGTCGGAAAAAAAGGGCAGACATCCCAAACTGGGGTTATATTTTCTTATTACATTTCACCAAGGCAGTAACAAATGTACATTCCTGGATCACTTTATCAGTTTTACCGTGGAGCCACAGACAGTCCCTTTTAGCCACCTTAGCCTATCGTTCCACCCAGACAAACTGAATTTAGTGATAATGGTCACACCACATCAGGCTACTCCCAATCCCATAGGATCAGACACTTAAATCAATTGGTACTTTGGATCTTGCACCAAAGACAATGCCGGCAGCCTTTTTTCTAGTAAACTAACTAAAGATTTATTAGCTAAGAAAAGGAATGGGAGTCATTGAGAGGTTAAAGCAGGTAAAATATAATATTGAGTGGGTCAGAGTTTGTAAGTCCAAAGACATAGTAATCTGCCAGTTTCCCAAATTTCTTTTCAGTGCTACTCAGAGTAATTCTGGGAATTTCCATCAACTTGTTCAGTTATTCTACCCTGTTAGACTCCAAACAGTCCAGAGATACAGGACCATCCCTGGAATCAGTATTTAGAGCTGCTTCTCCAGAAAGCGATCAGAACAGTGTCTTTACCCTTGTGGGCTTTCCTTTGACAATGAGTATTTGCTTTGAAGTTAG
Organism: Dermatemys mawii; assembly: GCA_007922305.1. NCBI lineage: Eukaryota > Metazoa > Chordata > Testudines > Dermatemydidae > Dermatemys > Dermatemys mawii. The sequence continues at coordinate 8,831,838 of ML677365.1, read as the reverse complement.
CACTTTTTTTCAATCACATTTCCAAGGCTCCAGTTGTGTTTAATGGGTAATTTAGTTACAGTGAAAAACATAAATGCCTGCCATTATGTTATAAATAAGGCTAAGATTTTTATCATGGTTATTTTTAGTAAAAGTGATGGACAGGTCACGGGAAATAAACAAAAATTCAGAGGCCAGACCTCTGTGACTTTTGCTGCTGTGGCTCCCTGGTTTTCCCCGGCCACCATGGATGCTGGAAGCTGCAGGGTTTCCCCGCTCGGCTGTCCCCAGTTGCTGGAACCCTGAGGTAGCTGTCACTGGTACCCTACAGAAAGACCCTGAGGAGGCTGTTTGCCACTGGAAATCTGCTAGGGCCCCACTGACTGCTAGCTCCATTCCCACAGCTCCAGGCGCTGAAGCAGAAAATGTCATGGAGGTCTGGAAGTCACTAGCATCTGTGACCTCTGTGACATAAACATGGTATCATTTATAATAGAAATAGATAAGTAAAAGCAATACAAGTAACATTCTACTTCCCCCGTCACCACCAAGTCCAGTGCTTTGGATGATTTTGTTAATTGTTTAAAAGAAGCCTTGTCCACCTCTCTGAGAGGTGATGTGAAATTGCAGGACTGATGTGCACAATCTGGCCACTTTAGCCAATGTGAAGGCTCTAACCCGGTTATGTGACTTGGTTACAGCACAGTCCTGTTTACAGAGCATATCTTAATAGTGTAATTACCAGAGGGACATCCATGTCTGTACAATGGAAATTGGGGGCCTTTAGGATTATTGTTTCTTATGATGGTAGAATCAATTGCTCAAAATGGCGGCATGCTCTCCAAGGATCACCTTCTGTGATTAGAGTTCCTATTGAAGTTCATAGGAACTTTGTGAGCAACTACGTGTTTTGGCTGCAGCTACCTGTAGCAATAATAATGACATCTAAAATAGACTCATATAGAGGTATTACAATTATTTTTAAACTGACAGAAAAGTTAACAAATATGTTCTCTCATATTTGTGTGGTATTCTTTTATGGGTTTTTTGTTTGTTTGCCTGAGTACCACTGCCCCACCTTCTATTCCCAGATTATATATTTGAAGGACTTGTTATATGACTACTACAATGTCAATAAAATGTCATAATGGGTAACAAATAGTACATAATATGTATTGTGCATTGACACTCTCCTCACTGGTGTAACTCCATTGATTTCAGCAGACTTACTCTTGATTTACTCATGGGTAAGTGAGAAGGTAATCAAGGCTAAAAGCTATGTAAAGATACATTATGCAACTGGGAGATTTAATTTTAATTTTTTTTTTTTTTGGCAGGCAAAGTTACTCGCCATGGCTATCACACAGTTCCGGCTCTTTAAAATTTGTACTTGCCTGGCAGCAGTGCTGTCCTTCATTAAGAGACTAATATGCAGGTAAATAACATGGTTTCATGTATTAAACTGTCTACTCTTTTTTTTTTGTTGTTGTTTAAGTACGAGTTGCTTCTAATCTTCCCCCCCCTTACTCATTTGCATAGTTCTTAACTGCAGAACAAAGCCTAGGTGAATGATAGTTAAACTGTACTCAGACCTTTCATCTTGATGTTCATTTGACATTCAAAATTATGTAGTGCTGTAACGTGAGTAATTGGGCTATTTTCTACAGCTGTGTGTATACAGTATGGTTTATAGCACAACAATGCTGCTGTCTCTTGTGCCTATTTTTAACTTTTTTTTAAAAAAGCATGTTTTTAAAGTTGTCTCCTAAAGACATATCTGAAAAATCTGTGTTCTGAATTTTTGGACGAAAACCCCCACTCTTTAGCTGAAAGCCTCCTTAGAGCAAAGTATACACTTACCAACACTCAGGATTTTTTTTAATTACAATATTAAGTCCACAATTGTTTGTCACTAGCTTTCCATTATAAACCTAATTGTGACCCTCCCACTTTTGTTTGCCAAAACCAAACCAGTCTATCTGAAGCTCCTCAAATGGCCTTCTGCCCATTAAGGAATTTTTTAAAACTTGGGGTGAATTGTACAGGTCTGTAAGAGATGAGCGTAAAAATCAGTTCAAATAAAATTCTAAGAAAATTTTAAAATATTGTTTTTGTGAAATGTCATGTGAAAAAGTAGGGTTTAGATACTTAAAATTTGGCTTATTCTGTTGTCATGACACCTAGGTTTTCTGGCTGTCTCATTGCGAAAAGTTCAGTGAAAACCTCTGTTTAATGTACATTTAGTCAAGAAAGTAAAGAAAACGTTAGGATGCCTCAACACTGGGATGGAAAGTATGGGGGAAGAACTCACCAAAATAATAGAAAATTAGGATTGGAAGAGACCTCAGGAGATCATCTAGTCCAATCCCCTGCTCAAAGCAGGACCAACCCCAACTAAAGCATCCCAGCCAGCCTTTGTCAAGCCAGGCCTTGAAAACCTCTAAGAATGGAGATTCCACCATCTCCCTAGTGAAATAATTTTTCCTAATATCCAGCCTAGACCTCCCGCACTGCAACTTGATACCATTGTTCCTTGTTCTGTCATCTGCCATCACCGAGAACAGCCTACCTCAATCCTCTTTGGAACCCCCCTTCAGGTAGTTGAGATCTGCTATCAAATCCCCCCTTACTCTTTTCTGAAGACACTAGGTATGTCCCTCTTGGAATAGTTTTCATATCTGGTCACTGCAGCTAAAAAGAAATATACAAAAAAGTGTGTGTGTGTTGGGGTATGGGGGGTATATCAAAGATTGATGACAAAAATGACCAAGTATGGAAAAACTTTAATGCAAAAAAGATTGTCACTGTTGGAGACAGGATAGTAGTCCAGCTGGATCAATTATTATTTTTCTGTAACTTTCAGAGCAGAGCCTTTTACAGTTTGGAAAAGGTTTAGAGCAGTTGCAAATTAAAACTTCAAGGAAAGTCAAAAATCAACTTATTAAAGAAATAAACCTATGATATTTTATAAGCATGCTATTTCACAAACCTCATAGGGTTCATGCAGACCTTTCGCTGTGCAGGAGCAGAGTGAGGCAATGAAGCCAAAAGTCTCTGGTTCTATAGTTTACAATTTCTGGTGCCCCTTTTCTCAGCATGCCAGATTTATAGCAGGACCAGAGTGCCACTAGGATTGGGATTCCTGAAATGGCTAAATTCTTGCCTAGAAATTTTTCTGAATTCTGCAGGAGTAGAGCTTCTGATGAAACTTCCATTTTTTTACCTTATCAAAGTGGTTACCTTCTGGTAAAAGACTTCTGTAATCCCTCTGCTCACTTCTGCTGTGCATGAATTCATGTAAGCCTACTCAGTCTACTCATCGCATTATTTAACCCAGATAAGAAGGTTGATTTATATATCCCTTAATTTATATGTGAAGATATATAAATATAATTTAAAAAACAATCAGTACAAAAGTAAATTTTAAATAGTGTTTGGAGAAGAAAATCCTAAAACAAAACAAAGAACTCTATACAAGTTATAGTATGAAAATGTCCAGGCCAAAACTTTTTGGTAAATCCTCAACTCAAAATCTAGTCAGTTTAAAAAGGAGCTTATTTAGTGTTAGGTGTTTTTTCTCTCTCCTTTTGCTGTGTGAAGGTCACATAAAAATCGAAACTAACTAAATAAAAATGCTTTCACATGCACATGTTGGCATAGAGGAAAAAAATACAGCCTGTGTGCCTTGTGGAAATTCAATGCACACAAGCAGGAAAATGGGGATGCAATTCCATCACTTACAAGTATGTCTAGAAGGGCGTTTAATTTAGGTTCTAGTGATGTTTGGTGGTTACTAAACAGAGAAGCTCCAAGCAAGACTTCAGATTTCTCTTTCAAATGCAGACTTATTTTCCCAAAATAAAAAGCTTGTGGAACTGGAGAAAAAAATTCATCTTTTGCAAATATGTGGTAGGTTGTGTGTCACGTGGAGTTGCTCTTTGACCTTAATTGCAAGTCTGAGATCTCAAAACTTCTTCCAATGCTACGTTAATGTTTATATTTAAAGAGGTACTACCAACTTGATTTTTTTTTAAACTGGACTAACTTAAATTCACTTTTATTATAGAGGGTTTTTCAAGTTCATAAAGGAAATTATAAGGGATCTTTCTGCTTTCTTGCTGTGTCCACAAGGGTCTTTTGGGCAAACCAAAGAACAATAGCATTAACCATATTTGGGCCCACCCCGGCACATTTTTCTCTTCTCACTATTCATACATCAGATGTTGTCTCTTCAGTTTCAAGCCTACTCCTGTTGCTAGTAAATGCTCTCCTGCAGTGCCTAGAGAAAGGTACACATGTGAACTCTCCAGATCAAGACATCAGTAATGTAAATGACTATCCACAGAATAGTGGAACTGATTACATGCATAATGCTGTCACACGCATAAAGTAAACAAATTGGAGAAAAATAGAGAGATATTTTCTGGTTTTTCTTTTATAGTAATTTCAGGAGCATGTGTACCAATAATAGATACATTTGAAACTGAAAACATTGTAACTTTTCAAGCTGGTGTCTGATTTTAGTGCAGTAGATTGGGAACTGACAACACACATTTTTTTCTAATATTTTTGCCTGTATACTTCCTGTATATAAAAAATAGAAACAGAAACTTTGAGTGTGTAGCACTCAATCTAGTAGCAGATAGTTTCGTTGTCTGTAAGACTTTTGGCTATCTCTTTGACTGTTCCCTAATATGTTCTCTGTATTGGCTACAGAATGCTAAATTAATTAGTTCATGGTCATCACTACAAACAGTGGATTCTCAGTCTGTCCCCAGTTTGCCTGTCATGTAGAGAGGGTCTTAAGACTGATATGTGGATTCACTGAGCAATGCTCATTGAGTCCTTTGGTCTCTTTCCCCAACTATTTATCCATCCAGCACTAGGAAAGAATTTCTAAAGGAGCAATGACCTGAAGCTTTCAGGCTCTATATGGTTGACTTCAGAAACTGATCTATCAACTGGAAAAGGGAAGAAAAGACTGTATAGCTCAAAGATACACCCTACACCATCCCATGTTGTATTGTGAATGTGAGGGAAAATTCAGACCTATAATTCTTTACTGGTGTGCAACAGTGGAGGCTGTTGCTTGTATTTCAGTTTAGAGCATGATAAGCTGGGATGTGTCTCCACAGCACGCCAGTCTGCTGCACACTAAAGGGCCACCAGGATGCTGTTGTCATGCACTAGGACAGTGGTTCTCAACCAAGTGTATGTGTATCCCTGGGGTTACTCGGAGGCCTTCCAGGGGTTACTCGGAGGCCTTCCAGGGGGTACATCAACACATTTAGATATTTGCCTAGTTTTCCAACAGGCTACATAAAAAGCACTAACAACATCAGTACAAACCAAAACGTCATAGACAATGATTTGTTTATACTGCTCTGTATACTGTACACCAGTGATTGGCAATGTTGGCATGAGGGACCGCAGGGTAAGCACCCTTAGCGGGCCCTGCCGCTTTGTTTACCTGCCATTTCGCCGACTGTGACTCCCACTGCCTGCGATTCGCCGTCCCGGTCCAATGGGGGCTACGGGAAGCAGCGGTCAGCACGACACCGCTTTCCGCAGCCCCCATTGGACTGTGACAGCGAACCGCAGCCAGTGGGAGCCACAGACAGCGAAACGGCAGGTAAATAAAGCAGCTGGGCCCACTAAGGGTGCTTACCCTGAGGTCCCGCATGCCAACATTGTCAATGCCTGCTTACACTGTAAGTACAGTATTTATATTCCAGTTGTTATTTTATAATTATATGGTGAAATGAGACAGTAAGCAGGTTTTTGGTAACAGTGTGCTGTGACACTTTTTTGAATTTTTTGTCTGATTTTCTAGGTTTTTAAGTGAGCTGAAACTTGGGGTACATGAGACAAATCAGATTTTTGAAAAGGGGCATAGTAGTCTGGAAAGGTTGAGCCCCACTGCAAACAGCGGTAGGTCAGAGCACACTATGGAACTTCTAGTGCAGGGGTGGGCAAACTATGGCCCACGGGACCGTCCCATTCAGCCCTCTGCCTGGGGAGGCTGCCCCAGTCCCTCCCCTGGAGTTGCGCTGCGCGGGCAGCGCTCCCCCCCATCTAAAGCCGTGCCATGTGGGTAGCGCTGCGGGGCTGGAGCTGCGCGCTCACCTCCTGTCCTGGAGCTATGCTGTGCGCTCCCCCCAGCCCCCAGAGCAGTGCCTTGCAGGACAGTGCTCTGGGGACCGGGGTTGCAAGCTCCCTCCCTTCCCCAGAGCTGCGCTGAGCAGCTATGGTAAGGGGGCCGGGGCAGAAGGTTGGATAGGGGGTGGGGTTCCGGGGTGGTGGTTAGGGGGTGGGAGGATGGATAGAGGTTGGGACAGTCAAGGGATAAGGAGCAGGGGAATTGGGTATGGGGGTGGGGTCCTGGGCGATGGTTAGGGCTCTCTAGAAGGGGCAGTCCGGGGACAAGTTCTGGGGGATTGGATGGGTCAGAGATTCTGAGTGGGCAGTCAGGGGCGGGAAGTGGGAGGGGGCTAGATTGGGGGCGGGACCTTCCCTACCTGGCTCTCCATATAATTTTGCAAACCTGATATGGCCCTTGGGCCAAAAAGTTTGCCCACCCCTGTTCTGATGTGTGACAGCAGGGTCTTGGCCAGTTAGTGCACATCAGCTGCTGTGCTGTCGATTTATATCCCAGCTTGCTGTACTCTAAATCTCCATATAGACAATCAGAGCAAAGCTGGAAATCTGTCTAAACTGTAACTTCCACTGGTGGAACTACAGCTGTGGTAATATTCTAATGTAGACAAGACCTATTGATTGATTGTACTGTGGAGGATTGTGGTGTTGGAAGATATGAGGTTATACACGTCTGACAGGTTCAGTCATTTTATTTTAAAAAAAAACAAAAAAAACTAAACAACAAACCCTGCAAATAATATTGTATCACATATTGTATTAGCCACAGTATATTTGCTCTAACTCAGTGGTTCCCAAACTTTAACTACCTGTGAACCCCTTTCACTAAAATGTCAAATCTTGCAAACCTCCTCCTAAAAACGAATATTTCCAGGGATTTTCTCATTTACCTGAGTATAAATTATAAAAGCAGTGAGCTTGGAAATATAAAATTTGTTTTTATGACATGCTTATTACACACTACTTAGTATTAATTATTATTGATCATTACAGTATTTTTATTACATTATGAGAGTGGGAACACTCTTTCAAGATCTCACTTTCATAGCTTGTATCACTTTGAATAAGCCTGTTATAAGACAAAGGCTCCTATGTTTCATCAAGGTGTATTAGATGTGAAACAGCATGAAGGTATTTAAGAAGCCAATTCAAAGAGTTCCTCCTACATAAGCATTCAGGGCTTGAGCAGTCCAGGCGAACAAAGCTTAAACTTGTTCTTCATAATAATTTTTAAAACAACACTAGCTGCCTATTTAATTTTAAAAACAGCAAAAATTATCCACCTCCCTTTCCATTTCTTATAAGGAGTCTTGGGATATATCTATGCTACCCGCCGGATTGGCGGGCAGTGATCAATACAGCAGGGGTCGATTTATCGTGTCTGGTCCAAATGCAATAAATTGACCCCCGAGAGCTCTCCCATCGAATCCTGTACTCCAGTGCCGTGAGAGGCGCAGACGGAGTCGAAGTGGGAGCAGCAGCAGTCAACTTACCACAGCGAAGACACTGTGTTAAGTGGATCTAAGTACGTCGATTTCAGCTACGTTATTCAGTAGCTGAAGCTGTGTAACTTAGATTGATTCCTCCCACCATTCCTACTACAGTAGGCCAAGGCTTCAAGTTTAAATGTCCTCAGTGTGATATCTATGCTTGCTTTGATCTGTTTAATTCTCTGATATTACATGTTGGAGACTGTGAACAGACCGAGGAGACAAAATAGTGGGGGGGTTTTCTATATGGGGTGGGGAGAGAAAATATGGCAGATGCCCTGTCCAGGAAAGAGGATTCTGACCTATTTCCTGTGGCTCAGCCTGTGGCTAACCTTCCTGCAGTTTTGTAAGGGGGAAGGTATGACCCTATGAGAACCTCAGTGCCAGATGGCAAGGGAATTCCCTGGTATGCATCAGTAAGTTTCAGCTGACCTGATCAGACCAGACCAGTGTACCCCAACTCACTGTTATATCTGTATCTAAAATAGGTCATGGTTTGAGCAGGGGGTTGGACTAGATGATCTCCTGAGGTCCCTTCCAACCCTGATGTTCTCTGATATGTGAACTGGTGACAAAGATCATGGTGAACACTATATGAGGAATTATGGATACTCACTAATATTATGCTTTAAAGTCTGACTAAAGGGAGAGAAACCAGTTTTTCCCCAGATGGGAGAGAAGGTAGCTATATGTCTTCTATGTAAATTAATAATGGTGGAATCAAAACAAAGGGCACACAATTTACATAGAAATCAGCAGGGGAATGGGAAGAACAGAATAAGATCTTCATGCTTTTTGGAACAGGGTCAATGAATTTTGAGAGAGATAAGCAGAGACAGAAAGCCATTTTGGCATCTTTCATCTAGGAAGACAAGGGAAACCAGCACTTTGTACTTTTGTGGAAGTTCCTAACTAAGAGAGAGCCCTGGCTGGAAGGAGGAAAGATTGGTAAGAAATCTACCTTGAACAAAGGCTGTAGCTTGTTGAGTTAGATCTTAGCCACTAGAAAGTGTGTTTTACTTTTATTTACTTGTACTTGAACTCACATAGAACCATTTTTCAGTAAATAAACTTGTTTTACTTTTAATCAAAACCATTCCAGTGCTGTGTTTGAATTGAAATGATTGTTAATGCCAGTTAAAATAATAAGCTGTGGTTTTGTCTCTTTAAAGGGACAACAAACCTTTTAACTTCTGTGTGTTCCAGGAGAGGACTGAACACTTCAGGGCTGATGGTTTTGGGGAAAATCGGGACAGAGGGTGTGTTGGGGTCACCCTGCAAGTAGTAGCCAAGGTTGATACAAACCAGGGTAGGGCTGTTGTGTTGTAGGCGAGCTGCTGGGGGCAGTTTGCTGATCTAAGATTGCACAGCACACAAACCTCAAGGTACCGCATGCATGACTGTTAGCTGTTGGTATCTGGGCAGTGAGCCACAGCAACAGAGCACATAAGGCATCCAGGGTCACAGGGCAGGTGCTGATACAACCTCTCACTGGTCTGGGTTGAATACGAAATGGTCACAGTTTGTCATTCTGTTTTCTAAGGAAATTTCCTGGTACAATGGCTAAAACCGCAACACTCAAAATGATAGTACATGTTGAATAGCAGCTGTGAATCTTATATAATCTTATCCTATCTGTCTCTCACATTAGAAATCGAGCAGTATTCTCTATTTTTAGATATCACATTACAGGGAAACTGTTAGCTCAAAATATAAATTTGTAAAACTCAAATCTTTTTTTTAAAAAAAACCCTAAAAGCTATAGAAGGATTTCCAAAGAATTTTTTAGGATTTTTTTTAAGGGAAAAGTTGTCTTTGAACTAATACAGCCTGTAGTGTTCACAACCCAAACATTGAAGCACTGAGAATTTGAAGTGAAATTGATTACAAATTCCATTGTCCAAGTTGAGAGAAATGCAAACTGTGTAAGGCAAGTATATAAATAGTGAAAAATAAACTGAACTTCAAAAACTTTCTTACTAACATCACCTTAAATTATTCAACTGAAAAAAATTGTTTTCAATGTTAATTTTGTTTAGTGAGTCTCTTTTTAATCCTATTATCAACACTGTATTAGAACCACTTCTCGAGTTATTTCTGTTAGTTATTGACTTAGCCATGATTTTCATCAAGTTCCTTTCTTCCGCTGGTTCATTTACACTTCAGCAGCTTTCTTCTTTTTAATGTAGTGCTCATGTTCTCAGACCTTGGAGGAATCCTACATTTCTCTTTCAGGTCTGGAAGAGGACGAAAGTTAAGTGGAGACCAAATAACTTTGCCAACTACGGTGGATTATTCATCTGTTCCTAAACAGGTAATGTCCCTAAAGGGCTGGGTGATGTGGAGTAAAACAGCAATTCTACTAACCCTGTTGAACCAGTAAAATGTTATAATCTTGCCCTTGTAAGTCAAATGCTAAAGTGGTGATGTTCAATTGTATTCAGACTGAAATAGAAGACTGGACTTCATGGGATGAGGAAGCACCAACCAGTGTGAAGATTGAAGGTGGTAATGGGAACGTGGCAACACAACAGAACGCTTCAGAACAAATGGAACCTGATTATTTTAAGGACATGACACCAACTATAAGGAAAACACAGAAAGTAGGTTTCAGTCTTGCAAATACGATTATTAAATCAATTTATGAAATTTGGAATAATTTTTAGGTCAGCTATAAATAGCAGTATCGGAGGGATAGCTATGTTAGTCTGGATCTGCAAAAGCGACGCACAGTCCTGTGACACCTTATAGACTAACAGATGTATTAGAGCATAAGCTTTCGTGGGTGAATACCCACTTCGTCAGATGCAAGTGGGTATTCACCCATGAAAGCTTATGCTCTAATACATCTGTTAGTCTATAAGGTGCCACAGGACTCTTAGCCCTGCTGTTTATAAAAGCGACGATCAGGCAAAAATTCAGTAGCCCTATTTCTGGTATCTAATTTGGATGTCCTAACTGATGTGTTTTGGGGACTTATATTACTCCTGGGAGAATTCTGCGCCAAAAAATTTAAAATTCCATGCACAATATTTTAAAATTCTGCTAATTTTATTTGTCAAAATAACACTATGGTCATGCCAGTTTCAATTATTTTAGTAATTTATTTCAAAAAACCTGTCAGCAAGTATGTCTGTAACAATACAGACACTCACAAAAATTCCCCTGGGAATAGAGAGTTAAAAAAGCCCAGTTCCTGTTTCTCTGCCTGTACCTCCCTCCCCCTGATCCAGAGCCCAGACTGGGGGTCAGACACTCATACCCCCTCCCTTCCATAGCCCAGCCATGGGGACCCCTGCCCCCAACCCAGGCACACGTCCTTTCCCCCAGAGCCCAGCCATGGGGCCCTCCCCAGCCCAGGCACTCACATCCTTCCCCCCGAGAGCATCCCAGACACTCACACCCACTCTTCTCCTAGAGCCTGGATGCAGTCCCCTGCTTCCAGCCCAGATACTCTCACCCCCTACTCTCCCAGAGCCCAGCTGTGAGGGCCCTCCAGCCCAGATACTCTCACCCTGTTCCTTCCCTGCACCTCCCAAGATTAGCTGCAGGGGCGCTCTCCACCTCCAGACCAGACACTCACACCCTATTCCTTCCTCGCACCCCTCAAGATTAGCTGCAAGGGCGCTCTCCAGACCAGACACTCACACCCCCTACACTCCTAGAGCTCAGGAATCCAGAGGGAGAAACAGCCTGATGCTGGGTCCTGGGCTGCGCAGCGTTTCCCGCACATCACTGCCCTCCTTTCTTCAGGGTGTGCTGGCAACTCTTCAGTTCCCTCTCTTCCCCCTCCCGCTTCTTCTGTTTGCAAGCTGGGCTCTGCCAGGTACAGCGGTCCCTAGTGGCAGCCAATATCTCTGCAGCCCATTTCTATAGCTTTAATTTCTGTAAAATTCCTGCACATCCTGGCTAATAGCCATTGATGGACCTATTTTCCATGAATCTATCTAGCTCCCTTTTGAACCCCATTATAGTATTGGCCTTCACAACACCCTCTGGCAAGGAGTTCCAGAGGTTGACAGTGCCATGCATGAAAAAATATGTTTGTGTGTTTGTTTTAAACCACTACTTATTAATTTCATTTGGTAGCCCCTTGCTTTTGTATTAGGAGGAGGAGTAAATGACACTTCCTTATTTACTTTCTCTAATCACTCATGATTTTATAGACCTCTATCATATTTCCCCTTAGTCACCTCTTTTCCATGCTGAAAAGTCCCAGTCTTATTAATCTCTTCTCGTACGGAAGCCGGTCTATACTCCTAATAATGTTTGTTGCCCTTTTCTGAACCTTTCCCAATTCCAGTATATCTTTTCTGAGATGGGGTGATCACATCTGCATGGAGTATTGAAGATGTAGGAATACCATGGATTTATATAGAGGCAATATGATATTTTCTGTCTTATTATCTATTCCTTTCTTGATGATTCCCAATACTTTGTTCGCCTTTTTGTCTGCTGCTGCACATGGAGTGGATGATTTCAGAGAACTATCCACAATGCCTCCAAAATCTCTTTCTAGAGTGATAACAGCTAATTTAGATCCCATCATTGCATATGTATAGTTAGGGTTATTTTTTCCAATGTGCATTACTTTGCATTTATCAACATTAAATTTCATCTGCCACTTTGTTGCCCAGTCACTTGTGGAGGCTTGTGATTTGGTACTGAATTTCCCAGGTTCAGGCCCTGCTGATGAATCATGGCAGATTATTACAAAGTGGTGGCCTGTATTTAGATTTTCATTTCTGTGGATTTCAGATGCAAAGAGTCAGAATGTGTGTGTAGGCTCTTATTGTGTATGAGAGTAAGCCACTAAAAAGGCACATGATGCTCTTAGTCACCATGTTACATTTATTGACCTACCTTTCAAGAAGAAAAGAAACTTCTTTCCACTTCTTCAGTCGCATGAAAGCTTATGCCCAAATAAATCTGTTAGTCTTTAAGGTGTCACTGGACTCATTGTTTTTGTGGATACAGACGAACACAGCTACCCGTTTGGTACAAGAAACTGTGTGTCTGTCTGTACTAGGTAGAAGTGGAGCACATAAAGAAATTACCAGGCATTTTAAAAAAATATTTAACTTAGTGCCCTTCTTTTAAAGGGATGTAATTTGGCATTTGTAGGTGTAGCGTATTATAGCACTGAAGAAATAGTATCATGCTCTTATTAGCTCTCAATGCAGGTGTAAAACTCTCACTTCCTCCCCTCTTATTTTCCTTTCCCCTTTTTCAATGTTTTCTTTCAGATTGTTATTAAAAAAAGAGAACCTTTACATTTTGGGATCCCAGATGGAAATGCAGGATTTTCTAGTAGATTAGCAGCCACACAAGATATTCCTTTTATTCACCAGTCTGTAAGTATGCTGTCTGTTTTGATTCTTATTTATATGTCAGTGTGTCTGCTCCTCAGTAGAGAGAGGTCTTGCAAGGAGGAGGGATATTAAATAGCTATAAAGTTCCTGAATTGTTGATAAAGAATAAGAGCTATTTGAGCAGGCAATGCTGAATTTGAATTGTTGAATTAGTACTGTCACTACCCGGTGTCTGCCTTGCTTTTGAGAAGAGGAGATAAACAGAAGGGAATGCAAGTCAGCATGCTGGAAATAAGTCTGAGATGCATCCTGAGTGTTACCATATCACCTAAAGCAGAGAGCTCTAGGCTTTTTAGAGATTACATGTTAATTCCACAGTGAAAGAGCAGAGGAACAGTTTGCATTGGTCTTCATGCACTTATGCTGACCGTGTTTGCCTTGACAACAAAGGTGTACTAGGACAAGAAATGTGGGGTATAACACCATATGTAAAATGAGATGATACTTGCCTAACTCAGAGTGTAGGTAGGATTAACTTGTTTGCAAAGTACTCTGAAGATATAAGGTGCTTTGTAAATGAGTGATACCTTCTGCTTCTAATAACCTGTCACTGAAAAGATATCATACATTTGGTAATGTTTCTGATGCTAGAAACATTGAGTTCTAATTTCAGTCTGTTGTTAACTTGAAAAGATAAAAGGGAAGTAGTGAAAGCATCAATGTTCTTTTTATGTCTGTTGAGGAACAATAAAGTTCTTAGAAATTGTCTCAGAGAGGAAGGGGAAAAGATACCATCAGTCATGAGGAATGAGGGTCTGGTGGAACGGCACTAGCCTGAAACTCAGGAGACCGGAGTTCAATTCCCTGCACTGCCACAGACTTCCTGTGTGACCTTTTACAGGTCACTTAGGCTACGTCTACACTAGGAGCATTTTATCAGTACAGGAATACTACTATACTGGTAAAGCACTCCTAGCGTGGACAAAGCTGTACCAACAAAGCTGCACTTTGCACCAGTAGAGTAAAACCACAGACACACCCTCAAAGGGTAAAACAAGCTAGCATAGTAAAAGTGCAGTTTTGTTGATTATAACTGCATCTACCCTAGGGGCTTTGTCAGGGATCACATCACTTCATGTTACCGTAATTGAGGCCATTTGAGTATCTAAGATCGCTAATGATTGATACTATAGATTGGAAAGTGGGGGAAGCATGTGGATAAGTAGCAGTAGATGGGGACTTTGCTAGAATCTAGAAAATTCTGGAAGCTAGGCAGATGTTTTAGTACCTGGTTCTAAAGAAAGCAGGCTAGCTCCATCACTGCGTTCAGATCCATAGTCGTTTCTAACATCTTCAGTGTGGTTGGTTGTTCTGGGTTTTGATTTTTGGGGTGGTTTTTTTAGTGGATAATGGTTGAGAAACTCAAAACAATCCTATCTGGTACTAGGAGAGGATCTTTCCATATTGTTATGAAGCAGATCTATAAAACCCTTAACACTAAATAGCCTTGCTTTCTGAGTTTCAACATAGTTTTATCTGGAAATGAGGTGGGGAGATGGTTTGCATATGTTTGTTATATTCTTGGTCTTTTGTTTTTAGCCTGAATTGGGAGACTTGGATACCTGGCAGGAAAATACTAACGCCTGGGAAGAAGAGGAAGATGCTGCCTGGCAGGCAGAAGAAGTACTTAGGTAATTTAAACAACTCTGTATTTGACCAGGCTTGAACAATTTTTAGCACAATCCTATTTTAACAATTTAACAACTCTACTTAATTTATGGAACATGCATTACATAAGATTTCACTCTCCCTCCTGCCCAGATCCTCACTATATATAAATTTTATACCATACACACTCCTTCCATTAAGACCTTATTTATACGTGCCAAGAATTTGGCACATTAAACACTTATTTATATAATAAGAGTAAAGGGATTTTATGTAGCAAGAAGCAATGTTAATTGCTTTAGATTCTAGAAATAATAAAGATAAAGTGTACTCTGCGCAGAGCTACATTAAAACTAAATTTAATAGCAGTGTACATAAGTTGAAAAAATTGAGCTATTAGAGTGTACAAATAGTAAAATCACAATTAAAAACCTTGATGTACCAATAGCTTCTTTCAATATGGTGATTCCCGAAGCACTTGCAGAATACATATGTAGCAGTGTGCTATTCAATTCAAAGATGGGAAATGATGTACAACAGTTTAGGACAGTATGTGAGGAATCTGGGTAGGTTTGTTGTTTTTGTTTGTTTAGCTGAAAATTCAGCGGAACTATTAAGTAAGTAAATTCTTGAATCGACACAGACTCAACCATATTCTTACCTGCTTAGTTAAAATAACAAATAGGACTTTCTGTAAACATCACTAGTTTATTACAGTGTCAGCATGAATATTTTATTACATTTTCTGCACACCTATTAAAATAGAAGGGGAGAAGGGACACTGACAGCTCTGGAATGTCAAGGGATTTAGTACAATATTACACAATTTTAGAATATTTATATACGTTTGCAGTATCGTGATGAAGACTGTCCATGTGCAATCATGCTCAAAGACTGGTCTGTTTAGGTTCTTATACTGTGTTTATCATCACAATACTTGTTTTTCTCATGCTTTTTTCATTTGTTTAACAACTGCGAGAATGAGTTAAGCACATTATTTTTGAACAATACCAGTTTGATTTTGGAAATTACATTTTGTCCATATTGAATTATGATCAAATAATTTCAGCATTCCCCTAGTCTGGCAGTGTAAGTGTTTGCGCAGTATAATATAAATACATGTAAAAATACAGCTTGAACACATTATTATGGCTGCAGAATTCATATCATAGTCAGGAATGTAAAGGTTTCCATTGGCAGTGTTAACTTGGATCTGTTTTCTGTCTCTTTCTGTTTTATCATCCTGCATTTTATACCATAAGCAAGAAAACTAAGCTACACATTTTAACTGGAAAAGATTGACAAGAATGTTGTACATCCGTGGCTGAGTTAACATTGCTGTTGGTACTTTTTTGTGTTTCCTGACTTTAATTTTTAATTGGGGCAACTTCTCAGTGCACTGACCTTGTTTTCCCTTTGTTTTAAAAAAGATAAACGGAGGAAGGCAAAAGCTAACTGTCCCAGTTAAGGCTGAATGTCACACCTTCTGTTGCTGGAGGGCAGAGAAGTCAGCTCTCTGGCTGCTTCAGCTGTTGAGACAGTTTTTGCTAGGCTGTCATAACAGGGCAGCAGCACATCTGTTTACATTATAACAAATGTATTGTCATTCACTGTGCTCAGTTTCCAGTTGTAGCTCCTTAATTTTTGGGGAGGGTGTATGCCGTCCCTGGCTTAGTAGCTGCTGTGGAGTATATCATATTAGCTGGCTTTATGGTCCCCAAGGGGGCTTTTCTTCAGCCAGAGGTTTAGTGCACTCCAGCCATGCGCCAACAATTCCCTGCCTGGGTGACAAGGACTGCAGAGGGGCGATGTAGGAGCTAGGGAGCTAAGTCAGCTAAGGAGATCTGGCTGCCTGCTGGTTCATTTGCACTGCAAGATTGTGCTAAAGGGTCAGGAAATTGCTCAGAATCTTGCATGCATTTGATACGTTTGTCCTAGTGTCTCATTTACATTGTGGTGCTGTTTCTGGAAGGAGAAAATCATCTTTCCTGAGTCAGGCAAAAAGATCAAAATGTCCTTCCAAAATCTTATAGATTGAAAGTACTTTCGTGCACCAATAGGTGGATTTGAGTGTGTTGTATGTGTATATATAGTACACACAGAACAGTTATACTGCTGAATCTTGACTTGTATTAGAGATTTTTAACATTTTATTTTCACCCTTTGTCTCAATGTGCATGTTGAAATCTTTCCTGTCTGCCCAAACGAGTCTCTGGGTCTTCTTCCATGCAGTCCTCTGCGTGATGTGTCCCTTGTGCTTCTGCTCCCTCCTCCTCCAAGTCACTCTGAATATGCACCTTTCTCCAGAATCCTGCACACTGTAATCCTCTCTGGACTGGGTAAATTTGCAAGGGACTAAAAAAAAAGGGGATGCTGGAATTCATCAGAGGTTTGCTCTGCTTTCACTATCTGGTTATTCTTTGTGCTTTTGTTGAGTTTCTCTTGCCTGGCTTCATCTATGCGTTGTCCGTCTAGGTTGTAAGCTCTTTGTGGCAAAGACCTTGTCTTCATCTATGTGTAAAGTGCCTTAGCCAACTTGGGTGCCTGTTCTTAGATGCTCAGCTCCAAATCTGACTACTAAATAAATGACTCCTCTCTACTCTTGTTCTTTGAGTTCCCATTGAAGTCAATGGCAGCAGGTACCCAGAAACTTGGGTTACTTTTATTGCCTATATTTTGACTTAAGTGCCTAACTGTAGGCATCCAAATTTGGTTCTGGCAGGTTCTGAGTGCTGTGTCAATGAGAAAAGGAACAAACTCTAGCCTGGAACAGATTCTGTTTCTTCTTTAACCTTTTCATAGATTTCAAGGCCAGAAGGGACCACTGTGATCATATAGTCTGACCTCCTGCATAACACAGGCTGTAGAATTTCCCCAAAATAATTCCTAGACATATCTTTTAGAAAAACATCCAATCTTGATTCAAAAATTGTCAATGAAGGAAAATCCCCCAGAGCCCTTGGTAAGTTGCTCCAATGGTTAATTATTCTCTGTATTAAAATCTTTTCTTATTTCCAATCTGAATTTGTTTAGCTTCAACTTCCAGCCATTGTATTGTGTTTATACTTTTCTTTGGTAAATTGAAGAGCCTGTTGTTAAATATTTGTTCCCTACGTACCACATCTGGTTTTATACTAGTTTGACCTTTCACCACCATTTAAAGTCTTTTGATAGAGAATATTTAAAATTCTAGCTAGTGACCTAAAAACTTGAAACAGCAGCAAAAAGTTGTGTCTTACTGCAGCAAAGCCAGCTGATATAGCTATAATATCACAGGAGATGTAACGGTGACATGAATTCACCACTGATGTGTGCATCTTTGTGAGAGCTCCTTTTCATCACTCATGCATGTTATTGGTTGTATGGTGTCTACAAAACAAAAATGGCTTGGTTAGCCAGCAGAGGGCACAGTAAACCACTTAGGAATCTTAGTGCAGACAGGAATTCTCTGTGTAGCTTGCAGTTTAAAGAGAGAGCATAGGAACTGTTGGCAGTAGTTGTGGTTACTAAACTTTTGAGTGCTGCCATTCACTCTTGTTAGTGCTAAATATTTAGTTCCACATGGAGACTTTGATGAAATACCATTATTTTTACATGTATGAACTATTTGGATAGGTGGTATCTTCAATCGCAGCTTTTCATTTTCTTTCTCTCTCCCACCGAAATCACTATGCCAGATTTTCCTTTTGGTGAGTGAGTAGTAGGCTGCTGCTGTGAAACACAGCGCAGCACATCTGCTATTTAGGGTGAGGGAAAGCTGCAGATTGTAAAAGAAACATCATTGATGCAGGCTGTTGGCATTCCCTTGGGATTTAGAGTACAAGACTGATGGTGAATAGCTCACATCACATTTGTTGTTCAGCTTATCTAGGTTAGTTTGCTTAATAGTTGTTAGTAATGCTCCTGAAGTTAAAATCCATTAGTTGTTCTGCTTCAGTAACTAGAAGTAATAGATTCCTGTCTTCTTTATAACCATCTTTTACACATATGCAGACAGTTTTCATGCCTCCAGTCTTTCCTCAAAGAAGCACATGTTCATCTCTCTTCACTTGATTCCTAAGCTGGCCCTTATAGGACAGGGTAGCTGCCTTCATGTTTGATATTCCTACAGCTAGGCACAAGGAATGCAGGCCCTACTTAAAGTATGGGGGACTGCCTCAAGGAAAGCAGAGACTCTGAACATGGTTTAAGGATTATAAGGACAAGCAAATCAGCACAAGCTCTCAGATGTGATGCTGTACCCAAAATGATTAATGTGCTCCTTGGGTATATAAATGGGAGTTAGAGTAAGGAGGTGATTTTACCTTCATATGAGACATTGGTGAGAGTGCTGCTGGAATACAGCAAACAGGTCTGGTGTCCATTTTAAAAAGGATTTTGAAAAACTGGAGAGGGTGCAGAACAGAGAGACAAAAAATAACGTGAAGATTGGAGAAAATAGCTTGTAGCAAGAAATGTAAGCAGCTTGATTTGTTTAGTTTATCAAAAAAAAGGTTGAGAGGTGACTTTATTGATGTATACAAGAACATAACACAAGAACAGCCATACTGGGGCAGGCCAGTGGTCCATGTAGCCTAGTATCCTGTCTTCCGACAGTGGCCAATGCCAGGTGCTTCAGAGGGAATGAATAGAATAAGTAGTCATCAAGTGATCCATCCTCAGTTGCCCATTTCCAGCTTCTGGCAAACAAAGGTTAGGGACACTTCAGAGGAACACTACAAGAACATTACCAGGGAGAAATACCAGGTACAAACGGGCTCTTTAGTCTGGTAAAGAAAGGCACAATAAGGACCAATGGCTGGAAGTTGGAGACAGACCAATTCAAATTAGAAATGAGGTACAGATTTTTAACAGTGAGAGTGATTTTAACTATTAGAACAAACCAAGGGAAGGAGTACATTCTCCATCTCCTAATGTTTTCAGATCAAGACTCACTGCCTTTCTGGAATTTATGCTTTAATCAAACACACATTATTGGACCCTACAAGGGTAACTGGGTAAAATGTAATGGCCTGTGTTATACAGGAAGTCAGATTAGATGATTTAGTCTTCTCTCACCTTTCTCTGTTTCTGCCTATACAATTCATATAACATTGGACATCTGTGAGTATGCAGTCTTTATTTAGCTGGATTAATTTATTATTCACTAAAAACCTCACATCCTCCCTATTGCCTAGCCCTTATTTTCCACATTCTAATTATTCTTTCCAGTTTGAACTGCTCTCCTATCACTGAATCTCATTTTTGAAATTACCCTATCTTCCAGTTCATCAAAACTCTCATGTTTTAATCCTACCCTGTAAGAGAGCTGGCAGATTTATTGTGTAGATATTCAAATAGCATATTCTATGCCACCATCATTAACAAAAGCATGGAATAATACTGAGTCCAAGATTGTCCTTAACTCACTATCTGTTATTGCTTATCAAATACAGAAGATGGTGTCAATCCCTCTCTCTCTGGAGTATGGATTCAGTCACTATTATTGTGCCATTCACCTCCCGCTCCTGGAAATATTTAACCAGAGGGGAAAATAAAATGAACACATTCTATCTTGTTTCTCTTACAATTAAATAATTTTTGTGTGGTCATGGCAACCAGAGAGTTGACTTTTGAACAAATCCTGCATATAGTCATGACCCGGGCTCTGAGAGCAATAGCAGGAAGATGCTGCCTCAGGGATAGAGACTGTGGAATAGGTTGATGTTTCTTTTGCTTTTCAATTTCGGTCCAGGAGGCAACCTGATACAGAGGCCATACTGCTTTAAATTAAAAAGAGGCTGAGCAGTGAAGTTCTAATCCAGAATTTGTGGCTTCTCAGATCTGGTGTTTGTGGTTTCGATCAATGTCTGTTGTTTTAATTTGACATGATAATATTTTTAAGTGAATAAGGACTTGCTTATTAATGTCAATGGAAGCTAAGCAGCATTTGACAAAAGCCCAGAATGTTTTGGAAATTTGGGCTACTGAATATGTTCTGCTATGTGACCTAATAGCTAACTTGAAAAAAAAATAAAATTGTAGGTAGTGATAAACATCTTAATCCCAGTGGTTAATCTAGCCAATTGCAATTGAGAGAAAGGAGAGACTGTGTTCTTAATTTACAGTTTCTATAAAACTAAAATGACACACTGATACAAAGCTTTGAGACATCAGAGCAAAAATAGGGTTTTTACCATCATGGATTTCCCATGTGTATTTCCCAGTCAGTCTGTGCTTGTCCTTAGATTGTCTCCATACAGAGTGAGGGAGATGTGATAGCATCTACTTGTGCATTGTATATGGAAATTACACCCTCAGTTACTCTGTGTGGAGCTTGGAGTTCTGTTAACTTTCAACTTGTTCTTTAACTCTGAAAACAAATCTCAAAAGGTAGATTAGCCCTTAGTACTCTGGCTCATTGACCAAGATGGTTGATGGCCAGGTTTAAGGTGGAGAATAAAGCCAACTGGGAGGTAGGGCAAATTTGGACACACTTGAGGACCAAGTGGGGTTGCATCAGCAGCTGGAGTTTGAAAGCAGTGGAGACAATGTGTGAGAACTTGACTGACAACAGACAGGGCGTGGGAAATGAGGCAGGAGTGCCAGTCTGTCTGTCTCTGTCTCAGGGGGAACGTTGAGAGGAAAACATTTTCCACCATTTGTATTGAGGGAGTGGGGTAAATGAAACCCCTGTTGGGGCACAAAAGGGAAAAAAAACTTGAAGCAAGCAAACTCTTCAGTCTTGAATAGAATAGAATGAAATATCCCTTATTTTGAGTATTCTGATTCTAGACTAAGGCTGACTGATTTTTATTTTTTTTTTTTTTAAGTAGCTTGTTTGTATAACTATTTACCCTAGATAATTCCAGTTGTACTTATTTATTATGGATGTTTGGAGGACTGATAAATGCAGAAATGCATTTAGAAGAAGGGTCACTGCATGAGATCTAAGAAAGTTCACTAGATCTGTATACAAAGTCTTGATTATTTTTATAAGCATGATACAAAACTGTACATTAAAAAAGAAAAGTAACAACAAACAAAACCAACCAACATTTTAAAAAAGTCTTGAATTGCTACATTACTCTCCCATTCCCCGCCCAAACTCATTCCAAATATATCTCCCTAGTGATCTTGTGGGTCTTTTATTTGCATATCTGTATATCAGTGACATTCTTCCTATATCTCATGAAATTCTTCAACGTGTTAAGATATTCATACGGGGCCTGATTCAAAGCCCTTGAAATCTATAGGAACCTTTCATTGAGTTCATTAGGCTTTTTAGATCAAATCCATAAAGCAATTTCTGCAGCAAAAGAAGTATCTGTCTTTTCAAAGTGGGACACAAGGGCTTAGCCAGAACGACTGATTATTCTTGAGCTGAATGATATTTTAAAGTACAATTATTACTGGATTCTGATACAGAGATGCCAACAGATAATATCTACAACCCTTGTCTTCACTGGGGAAAATGCAGTGTAAGAGATTTAACAGAAGCAGAGTTTGACATCAGCAATTTACTTAAAGTGCAGATTATGCTCTCTTTCAACTACATCTTAAACAATCTGAAGATGAGCAAAAAGCAGGTTTTCTGATAGCTGCCTAATTAGGAGCACAGGAATAACACAGAATTCCAGGCATCATTCCTAGAGGGGCTTGCAGGCTCAATATACTTTAATGTTGGTTTTTAACAAGTTTTTTTTTTTCCTCTCCTGAAGTAAGAAGTTCAGTATTTACTGAAAATATATAAGTAAAAGTTGTCTAGGTTCAGCCAGTGTAAAAGGGATCTTGTACTGTTTTCTGAAGGTGTGCATCTGATGTGTTCTCTCCAAATTGCAGGCAGCAGAAGATAGCAGAAAGGGAAAAGAGAGCAGCAGAACAACAAAGGAAGAAAATGGAGAAAGAGGCACAAAGGCTAATGAAGAAAGAACAGAACAAAATTGGTGTAAAACTATCCTAACACAAGCAGTACTATGATGACTGTACCAGCAGGAAGGAGAATCCCAGTTTTACAACATAAAGCATCATTTGTATTGATTTAAATATTTTTAGAATTCAACTCACTGCTTCATTTTTAATGCATTCTACAGGCCATCTTGGAAGCCAGAATTCTTCCATAAAGTGTCTCGAACTATTAGTAAATGGATCTTAAAAATAAAACACCAACCCTGCAAATCATACTTTGATGGAACAATGTTTCCTGCAATAGCCTATCCCTGCCACCCCACCTTGTACAAGAACAGTGATTGCTGCAGGGACAGTCTCATGATGGGGACACAAACTCTAACAGATGGTTGAAGCTTAAAGAAAAAAGGGTGTAAATAATTCAGTGGTGGGAAATCTACTGTATTATCTATTATGCTTACCTGAAACATGTAATTAAATAATTTTAAAGAATTCCTTGCTTCTGTGTTTAATTTCAGAAAATGCACCTTTTGCTGTTCTAAATGTTGGGAAAGATGCTTTAAAAATATGCTTGCATTCTCTTATGTATGATGATATTGACTTGTACTGAAGAGAAATAATGCTTCTGTTTCTGTTGAGCTGATTATCATCCATATAGTTGTTTCCTTTTTTTATAACAGCAGCAAACAGGCATGCTCTGGTTGGGGACCAGCAGGGGTAGAAATGAAGTGGATTTTATTTTTTGCTGACACCATTTTCAGTACTGTCACACTTGCAATCCAAGAGAGGAATGCACTGCAATTGTGGACATAGATGTCTCAAGTAGAAGAAATTGGCAGAGTCACATTTTAATATCAATCTGACCTGCATACTTTTTTCATTGTAAATTTGATGCTGCATGCTATTATCGGAGCACATTTATTTATGTAATTTGGAAAAAATGATTGTTTCTTTAATCACCTTTCTGTATTGGTGAACTGTTCAGACACTATCTGGTTATTTATATGATCAACGGGATATTAACCATGCTGTTCTAAGCAGATTCCAATTATGGCTAGTTGAATTCAGTCTTCCTAACTTTCCCCCAATAAATCTATTGGGTGGGGGAAGTTGTCTCCCCTCCTGAAAACTTTAATTCTTGCAACCAGAATGGCTGCTGTCTTCCAGCCAAAGGTGGCCACATTTCAGTGGTAGGTGGAGGTGAACGTCGCATACATTCTGTATTGTACACTAGGATTCTTTTGAAAAGGATTTGTATACAAGGTAACATACTACAAACAAAAAATGTTATATATACAGCCAAAGCTAAGGCCCAGTCCTATCCAGCCTACTGATGGTCCCGAGCCACAGAAAGCATCACATGGCTGGCTGCAACCCATTCCCATATACCCAAAAAGCCAAACCCTGATTGGACAACTGCAATTTTTGCTGATGGCAGGAGGGGGTTCTTAAAAATGATCAACTTCCCAGTGAACATCACTTGTAATTCTTGGACCCATTGTCTCTGCCACTTCTCATCTGAGGGCCAGATAACCAACTGGATTATCTTCCAGCCTGAAACTGGAGTAAACCTCTCCTCTCCATATGTGCGCAATAATTCTGTATATAATGCTCAAAACTGATAGGTGGCTTATAGACGTAATAGGAAGACAAGTCTCAGATGCCAAGACAGCTTTAGAACGCCCCCACTGTAGGGGAGCTCTCAACAGATCTCAAGTAGGCATACTTTGTACTCATGACAATTGCCCTCTGACCATAAGGTTGGAGTAGCAGGAAGACGGTGGCACAGAAGTGCCCTGCATTGCCTCAAATCTAGCAGGTCTTCAGTTTCGTGGGGATTGTTGTCAACAGGCATAAGTTTAGAACAACTTTAAAGGCTACTCTAAACCCTTCCTGGGACAGGGGAGGTGTGCCATGAGTATGCGGAAGTAGTCGCCATCTGGTGTAACTTTGTGCTAAACTGATTTTAGCACAGGAAAGAGTCTAGGTCCTAATCAGTGCTTCATCTCCTTAGTAGCCCCAGTGATGGACACAGCTAAGACACAGCATAATAAAGCTGTGGCCTGTGAAAATGATTCTCAGGCCAATTGTCTGGCTTTTATGCTCACTAACGCAGAGCATACATAGCTTTGGCTTGGGCTCAATTTGCTGGTTCAAGCTGGAAATGCATTTTGACTTTCAAGATGAAAACAAATGTTTTTGTCTGGTCTTTAGTGTCATTACAAGTCTGTCAAACTTGTCACTATTCATGCTTAACAGAATCTGATTTCTCTCTAACCTATAGAAAAGGAAAACTTGTTAGAATCACTTGACATCTTTAAAAATGATTAAACTGTGTCTCTGGCAGCATGCCCTCCAAAAATATCTGGTTGGTAGAATGGAATCTTTCCAGGCTCTGAACACGCTTTCTGGACAACAAAAAATATGAATTGATTTATGCGTTTGACATAATAACAGGGGATGATAGGAACTCTTGCTTTGAGAATGAGATTATACAAAGAGAATAAATATTCTGTGTATTCTGAATCATGATATCACTTAAATTGCTATCATTTCTAATTGACTAGTGTGGGGAAATGTTTAAAATAGAAATTCATGCACATCTTATTTACAGTGAAGATTAGGAAATATTTAATACTTCCTAATTCTTAACTATTTTATAAAAAGCCAATACCTTATCTACTCTGTTTTTCTCATCATTCATATAGAACCAGCATCTACTTGAAAGATCCACAATTTATAAAATACAAATAAAGGAACCAAGATGTGGGGTACATCTTAACATAGGATAATTTTGAGATGTGGACTTAACAATTCAATGGATCTATCAATGCATTTATTTATTTTTAAGTGTGGAGACTCCTTATGCAGCTGTGACCTTTCACACTCTCCATAGCTTTACCAACCCCCTCTTATTTTTTTTTAGGCTCCCCATATCGAAGTCTCCCTTCCTACAGGTTGGGCAAGTCCCTTTGAGCCAACCATCACCACTCATTTAATAAAAGATGGCTAAGCCCTTAAATTACTTGGGTTTTTTCTATGTCCAAGGGCAGAGTGTTAAGCTAAGACTGCAAATACTTTGTTAATAGTACAGAAGATAAAACAAAGCTGCATGTGCTCTTACCTTGTAGATGGAATTGGTATTATGCTGCTATAAAAGGGATTGTCTAACTAGAGATGCCATCCAGTACTGGACGCTGGTAGGAGCTTGCATGGTAAATTGGTGCATTAACTCCTCTCATTAACTCCTTTGGTTCATTTTTGCTTTTAATCCTAACCAATAGAGTCCCATTTCTGCAGCTGTACAAAACCCTAAGGCTGCATCTATTTTATTCATGTCAGCTATGCAGCTAGCACTTGCTGGGGCTGGCTGTGCTGAATGCAAGATAAATGCAGGTAATTGAAAATGGAAGGAATATTTGCGGGAATGCTTATGAATTCTAAAACACTAACGTACCCTAACTCTTCATTACTTCAGCTGGGTAGTCCCATAACTGTTGGTATTCCTCTGGTTGCTGTAGTTCTCATCAGCTGACCCTTCCAAAGACCGTACCT
The DNA here is from genome assembly GCA_007922305.1 of Dermatemys mawii. NCBI lineage: Eukaryota > Metazoa > Chordata > Testudines > Dermatemydidae > Dermatemys > Dermatemys mawii. The sequence continues at coordinate 8,805,791 of ML677365.1, read as the reverse complement.
ACCTCACTACCCTCAACCTTCATATCTTTGTCCACTCACCCATTCCAATCCCTCCGGTCTCCAAAACTGAACTTCTCATCTTGCATCTCTACCTACCTTCTCTATCACCAATGGGTATATCTACACTGCAAAAAAACTCATGTAGCCCTGAGTTATCAGAGCCCGAGTCACCTGACCAGGGCTAAAAATAGTTCCTGCCTGAACACTGGGACCCAGTGTGGGTGGGGCGGAGGCTCCAGCCCAAGCTGGAACCTGTACACTGCTATATTTCATCCTATAGTGCAAGCCCCATGAGTCTTAATCAGTTGACCCAGGCTCTGAGACTCTCTGCTGTATTTTTTGCAGTGTAGGTGTACCTACTGACAACTTGTTTCTCATCTTCCACTGTATCCTTTCCTTATGTCCTGGCCTTTTTGCTCTCTCTTCTCTTTGTTAGTCTTGGCCAAAGCCTTCTCCATACATCAGTCTTACTACAAGCTTGAATGTGATTACATCTTTCTATTCTACTGTTCTATATTGACTTCCCTACATGTTGCTGCTGCTCTCAACCAGTCTAGTCAAAATGTATCTGCTAAAGCCACTCTCTGTCCTACTGCCAGACCAACCATGCTCTTCCGCCTCTGAATCTCTCCCTGGGATTTCTGCACATGATGTTTGAGTGCCTTGATTTTACCTGGGAAGTCCTGACTTCACCTCAAACTCCTGTATCAGAACTGTTCCCCTGGGTTTGGTTTTCTTGCTTGTTATACCACATTCTTTGGAACAGGAAGTTTAGCTTATAATACCCTTACATCACCATGTGAACACAGCATGATTCTCATTTTAGTACATTCTTATAGCTAAGGATTAAGGAATTATTGTTCTGCTTGTTTAGAATCTTACGGTTAAGAAATCACTTTGTTTGAGCACTTGTACAGGTGTTTCAGCCTGCCTTTAACAAATTGCCTGTGAAATTTCCCATGCTGTTTCTCAGCCCTGAGGTGAAATTTTTGGCTTGATAAAATGCTGCTTGACCTCTCTGCCTGACTGAGCACAAAACCAGTAGGTATGCAGGAGTTGGCACAGGTGTAACTAAAATTGTGGACTTTGTAGAGGTGTGTAAGTGACAAGTATAAGGCAGTCTAGTTAGGTGGCCACTGGGTGGGGTGGGGGCGGGATGTCACAAGCTGGGAGCAGCACAGAAAGCATTTAAGATGGAGTGTGAGTAGACAAGAAAAGGCTTTAATTTCTGTGTGCTTACAGTCTCTTGATGCTTAACTTACACCAACTTGACTCCTTTACATTCACTTACATCACCTCTCCTGTAGTCCTTAGACACCATGAGCAGTAACACATCGGGCATGATGGAGGAGGGTTTGTTTAAGAATGCAGTAATACTAGGAGAGCATAAGGTGCAATCATAGAATGTCTTATTAATGCAGGGAAGTGCTATGGTCCAGGTAAACACTCATAAGTACAGTATCTGTAAATGAGCTACCTGTTTCCTACACGTTGACCAGTTATCCTGCTGCCAGTGGGTATTTAATGTTTATCAAGTGATAGTCCCTTCCAGTCAAGGACTGCAAAACACTTCATGAATATCAATAGTCACACCTTACAGTACCCCTCTGAAGTAAGTGGCATGCATGGGGAAGTGCTGTTATACTTACTTTACAGTAGGAAAAACTGGACAACAGTGAGGTTAAATGTCTTAAGGTCTCACTGCAAGAAGGTTCAGAGTCAGGCACAGACTCTGTCTCATTCCATTTGTTTTATCCATCAATCAAAGCTTCCTCTCTAGGATCTGCACATGCAATTCCACTGGTGCACAGAGGGGGACACAGGATTGCATTCGGATGTACACGTATGGTAGCATGCAAATGTTAGAGCATGTGTTCAAAAGTCAACTAAACTCATTAGGGCCTACTGGCTTTTTTTAAAAAAGCGAGGGGAAACAATGCAAAGACATCCAGGAATCCAAAATTAAGGATGAGACTTTTATACTTTTCAGAGTGCAGAACTTCAAAGATCTGGGTTCACAGACCAACTGTAGTTGGCCAAATTCTAAATATGTTAAAGGATTAAAGTTAACCCAATCCACAGTGATAGGGTGGACTGATGGTTTGGTGACTGAATACACAGCACTTCATCTCTAGGTCATTAGCTTTTGTGGGAGCCATAACCAAGTTTTCCAGGGCAAATTCTGCTGTTGTAACAATGCCAATCTACAGTACCCTAGTGCAGTGGTTTTCAAAGTTTTCTTTCTGGTGACCCAGTTGAAAAAAACTGTTAATACCCACGACATAACGGAGCTGGAGAGGAGGGGGCTGGGGTGCGGGCGGAGTTCAGGGCTGGAGCAAAGGGATGGGGTGTGGGGATGAGGGCTCGGGGGTGGGGCCAGGGATGAGGGGGTTCAGGGTGTGAGAAGGGGTTCTGGGCTTGGGCAGAGGTTTGGGGGACAGGAGGGGAGTCTGGGCTGGGGATGCAGGCTCTGGGTTAGGCCAGGGATGAGGGATTTGGGGTGCAGGAAGGGACTCTGGGTTTGGGGGGGCCTCAGGGCTGGAGCACAGGATTGGGTTGTGGCCTTACCTTAGGTGACTCCCGGTCAGAGGTGCAGCAGGGGTACTAAGGCAGGCTTCCTGTCTGTTCTGACATCACGGACTGTGCTGAGCCCCAGAAGCGGCCAGCAGCAGGTCCGCCTCCTAGGCGCAGATGTGCAAGCGGCTCCGTGGGGCTCTTACCCATGGACACTGTCCTCCCCCAGCTCCTACTAGCCGGTTGCCGGCCACTGGGAGTGTGGAGTGGGTGCTCGGGGCGGGGGCAGCACATGGAGCCCCATGGCACCCCCCGCCTAAGTGCTGGACCTGCTGCTGGTCACTTCTGGGACGCAGTGCGGAGGCTGAACAGGTAAGGACTAGCCTGCCTTAGCCGGGCAGCACCACGGACAGGACTTCTAACAGCCTGGCTGGCAGTGCTGACCAGAGCCGCTGTGACCCAGTGCCTTACATTCTGCAACCCAATACTGGGGTGCGACCTGCAGTTTGAAAACCACTGCCCTAGTGTATTCACTGGGAGCCTGCCTCCTCTGGGTGTAAAATTTCAACCTTAAAGCTGCATTAATTTTAATAGCTTATTGCAGGGGAGGGTTTTGCAAAAGTAAAACACCAATTCATACTTTTACCATGCTTTACTGTAATTTGTGATTATAAATCTGTTGTTTCCAATAAAACACAATTAAATAAGCAAAAAATGAGTTAATTCACAATACAGTTAACGAGAATATTTCACATGGCTTGAATGACTAGCAGGTTACAATAAAAGTTCATTTAAGACTTTAAAATAATATGCATAAAATATATTCACCGCCTATTTATCAAACAGCAAGATTCAAGATGCCCAACAACTTACACAAATGCATTTTTGGTTACAGCCCCCTTGTACACAAGACGAGTGGAATGCTAGGGCAGTTACATATTTTACAAGAGCACTAAGCAAGACAGACATACAATACATGCCTGAAGCTGCCTTGGAAGTATGAGCGTTTAGTGTAAGAATCAATACATCAGACTACAACTGAAAAGCGACAGCATGCTTGTGAAGTCCAGGGGTAGTACATTGAGTAGGACCAAGCTGCCAGGTCACTGAGCCTTCCTTCAGTTTCAAACAACAAACATGTTTTCAGCTAAATATAGTGCAAATCAAATATTCAGGAGCAAAAAGACAGACTCTGCCATTATACACACACACTTTTCTGGTCTATTGTAATTCTTCCCCCCACCAACCAGCACACGCTACTGGGCAGCTGCACTTAGGTTTTGGTACTGAAAGGTGCACGACGCAGCGAGTGTAGCGCCACCAGGCAACAGCCGCGAAGCAACGCGCCGATGTTATAGATAGGATCCGTTCCGCCGCGCTGAGTGCTGAACACCCACATTACTGTTGGTACAACGGGGGCTGCTACAGCCAACAGATCTACAAGGAAACTGCTGCTCCAGTACCGTTTTGTGATGCTTGCCTGAGAGAGAGTAATGACATTTCTGAACGTTTCATCATGAGAGGCTGAAAAGTCAAGTTCCTTCATAACACGGTTTTCACTAACGCTCCAATCCCCCTTGCTACCTGGAGACTCCATGGGAGACAAGAGGATGGCAGAGTTTGGATCACTTGGATTTAAGTCCAGTAGCAAAGTAGATTCACTGAAGCATCCAGCAGGAAATCCATCCAATCCCTTTAAGGCAGCAAATGGACGCATGGGACTGGTATGTTGTGCTCTGAATATGTTCTGAATGAGCTGCTCCACGTCCGGGCTGTATGGCACCACATCAGTCTGAATAGCCTGTTCCATCAAAGAGCTACTGTCACTCTCCTCCTCCACCTGTGAGGATGTTAGTTTTTCAGCACAGACCCTTTCAAGTGCATTTTGGATTAGGGCAGCAGGCCCAGAAGTGGAAGCGAAGAGAGCTGGATCACCAGATTCAGGTGTAGTGGCCAAAATAATTTCTTCAAAACAGTCAGTCCCCTTAGCCATAGTATCATTGAGCAGCAGCCTACTGTCCTCCATGGCTTGGTCCTCCATAACTAGGCTGTCCACTATTTTGGAATATATTGTACTTGGACCTAAAGACTTATCAGGTGACTCACATGTATACTCTATACACTGCTCGTCCCTCAAAGAGCCGCTCTGAGCCACCTCCATGCTGTGAAGCAGGGACTCCAGTTTCTTGTTTTGGATATTTATGTCTATGAAATACTTCTGAATCCCTTTGTCTTTCTCAGCCAAGCTGTTTTTCATGGTTTCAATAACCTGCTTGAGTTGTTTGATCTCCTTTCTTGCTTCTTTCAAGGCTAGCTGTGCTTCCACTCGATGACACTCCTCTTCAATCCAGTCTTCCCTCATGCGAGCCAGCTGCGACTTGAGTTCTTCTATTTCTGTTTCCCTGTAGCAAAAGCGAAATCACTGTAAAATGTCTGTTCTTTGGTCAATTAAAGCATTCAGAGAAGTTCCATTACATAGGGATGGTGAGGATGTAGAGATGCTGCAAAAAGTTGGACCAATACCCCTAGGCACATAGTACAATTTCACAGTGGACTGGCAGAGGTGTAACACAAGGACAATGGAGGGCAAGGTAAGTTGGTCAACTGCTAAATGGATTCATTAACCTAACCACACATGTCGGGGCTACACAGCGAGTTCCAGAGGCAGCATGAGAGAATTGATCTATGCTCGCCTTTGGGGGAAAAGGAATGTGTGTAAAATTCCACTTCATTCATATCTCCCCCACCCCTGGCACAGTCCCTCTATGCAAAGGTACCATGATTTAGACCCAAACCTTAAACCTCTCAATTAAAGAAATACTTCTTGTGTGCGATTGCTCTGCTGCAGAGCATTACTACATAGTACTATTGTGAGTAAAACAAACAAAACCACAACCAGGCAGGATCTCCTGTCAAAGGGTTTTTGCTGTCAAGAGGGTGCCAGGGAGAGACTTTTTCTGTTACAAAGAGGTTTAGAACAAGATAAGATATTGTGCAGTGATTTTTCACATTTGCAGAAATTCAGTCTTTGGGCATGACTGACATTGACAACAGATTGAGCCACTTGCAAAGCGAATCCCTGAAAATACAGTTACAAGTTTGAAGGCATCAGCAGTTGCATGTGCAAAAGTTATTGGTGCAATCTTAGACTAACTAAAAAAACATCCCTTCAAAATATTTATAAAGCTGTCCAGGCTCAAAAGAGATCACTGGTTCCTTTCCAAAAGTTAACTAAACTATATGCATTCATAGAATGGATTATGAAACCTGCAATGGCTGTAATCAATTTAATTTACTCAGCAACAGCCAAATTCTAAGCTCCTTAGTCAAAACTCATTGCAGTCGAGAAGGGAGTAGGAACATCAGGATTTTTTCCCTAGTGGAAACTGCTGAATACGTCTCCTCTTTCCCCAAATTATTCTTCTGGGAGAAAATGTACCTTTCTTGAAGTCTGCTCTCGGATTCCTTCAGTTTTGTTTTTAGATGTCTCACTGTAACTTCTTTCTGCTGCAGTGGGGTCAAGTACTGCTCCGGAGGTGGTGCTTTAATGCCATGATTCTCCCCACAGGCAGTATATCTTCCCGACCGTCTGAAACAAAAATACCCAGGGTTATTCCTGCCACTCTTTATCTTCCTAAGAGAGGATGGATTCCACACCACTCCTGACTGGCACAAAGTGGAGTTTACATTGGACTCAATTTGGGTATCTCACAGTAAACATTAGTGACTCACTCTGGTAAATCATAGTGCTTGAGGCATTTGCCAGGGGCTTCAGTAAGAATGTTGCTATTCAGTGCAATTATACCAGACTTGAGACTTGACTTTCAAATATCCCAGCATTCTCTAACTTAAAATAGGGTAAAGCTTTCTACAAGTGTACAATAAGGTTGCTGGCAGAAATGTCTGTCAAGGCAGTGTACTGTGATGTCGTTAGGAATTCAGCAGGAAGCAGACTGTTAATTGAGTAGATTGCATTAGTGGCTATGTTATATGCGCACACTGAAGGTTAATTACAAAATGGACTGAAAGTCGCCCTGCCAACCGTTTACATGCCCTGCCACCTTGTGCCATCCATAGCCCTGAGTTAAGGTCCCTATACCATGCATGGGGAGCGTTAGATGCCTAAGATCCACAAAGGCCAGAGGGCTGAGTTAGGAGCCACTTTGGTTAGACAATAGGAAATGCAGAGGGAGAGGGATGGGTCCTAAAAGGGAGTTAGATGCCTAGGTCTGGGCCAAAGAGAGGCACTGGCCTTTGCTCAGGTTTCACAGCTGTGAACCCTCTCCTTGAGTTAGGTGCCTAAACTCTTGTTAAAAAAAACAATGGTGGTGTCCTCACAAGCTTTAGCTCCGTGGTAAGAGCACTCACTTAGTATGAGAGACCTCCCCAGGTTCAGATCCCCTCCGCCGCTCTGAGAAACAGGGGCTTGAACTTGGGTCTCCCACCTGTCAGGGGTGTGCCCTAGTCACTGGTGTATGGAGTTGCTCACTCTCTGGCTGAATGGATTTATTTAAATAACAAGACAGCCTGAGAAACCCACCCCAGAATGTCCCATAACACAACATTAGGTGGTGCATCTCTAAGTCTGTTTTGTGATCTAGCCTTCAATGTGCACATGTACACATAGCCACACACACAGTGTGAACTGGCTTCCTCCTAAAGTACCTCACCCATAAGAATATTGTAATATCCATTCAACTAATGCCACCTACCAGATTGGGCTCTGCAGGCGAGGGAGGTGGGGGAACACTAAGTTGGAGGGGCCCACTGGGGCTTAGGGTGATCTAGGTGCCCAGGCAGCAGGCCGGGGTACGCACATGCCCAGTGGCAGAAATGAAGGCTCCTAGGAGACTTTAATCAGCAGAAATGTAAGTGCTGAGGGAATGCAAGTGTCTACAGGCAGCAGTCAAACAGGTATGTTTCAAGATCTAATTTTGAATTTAGCCGCTTAAAGTGTCAATTAGGTACCTAAATCCCTTTGTGGATCTAGGCTTGAATGGATATTAACTTCTGCATCCACTCCACACTCAACTTCCTCTTTAGTCAATGGGAACTGTGTGTGAAGCAAGAGCAAGAACACTAAACCACATACTGCTCCATGAAAGCATCAGACGTGGATATGAAATCTGGCTGACACAGCCCTTAGCTAGTGGAGACCATATATCTTGTGCTAATGAGGTGATTAGGTTTTCATGGTGGCAGGAAAGTAGGATGGAGTGCATGCCTGACTGCCCCTTTATCAGTGTCACAGTCCCTGTCTGCACTGAGGTGCAAGATGTTTTATTCTCCAGTCCAGAGGACTGATCCCAGAGTACAGAAGGGTGAGGATAGGATAACACAATTAAAACTGGGAGAAAGGAACAAGCACTTGCCTTATAACTGGGCTGCTATCACTTCCCTTGTATGAACCTGAGTTACTGCTACTGGCTGAAGAAGCCCCATAATTCTGATTGAAGGTAACAGGACTCAGCTGATTTCTGCACAGTACTGACAATAGGTCCTTCTCACGAGAAGTAGGCGGACTGGCTCCAGACTTGTATGATGAAGATCCATTATTCCGTCCATGAGGGCCACGACTGCAGGCAAACCAAAATGAGTAAGGTTTGTTGGGTTGTACTGCACCATGAACTCACAGCATGTCCTGCTATAAGGTCACCCCATGATGCTCTACAAAATAAATCAGAGCAGCGGGGGAGAATGAAGAGCTTAGGGAAGCTCTACTCTACAGCTGGAGCAGTGAATTCCAGCTGGAGGAGACAGCTGGAATTCACATCTTAGATTTGATTAACACCTTAGGTTTGATTAAGCTAGCTAGACAGATTTGATTAAGCTAGACAGTTTAGATTTAATTAAGCTAGCACAGGAAAAATAGTAGCATAGCTGTGGGGATTGGTGGTGGGTCAGATTAGCCTCCTGAGTACATACCCAGGGACTCAAGCACGATTGTACCTGGGGCAGCTAGCCCATTGTCTCACCACACCTACATTGCTGTTTATAGCACGTGTACATGTACCTGAGCTGAAAATTACACCTCCAGTTGCCATTTAGACCATACCCTTAGCATCTTCAGGTACCTTGTATCTTTCACTGACCGTGAAGCAGTTAGTTAGAATCAGATGGTTTAAAGAAAATTACAAGATCTATCTTTCTATACTTAGGTTTCTGTTTCCAATAACTCCACCCTGCTCTCCTCATTCCCACTACACCCATCTAAGTTAGCAAGTGGCACATTTAACTTTTTCGATTGACACTCAAATAATTAGAAGACTACAGTCTAATTTGGTATTTACCAAGAAACTTCCTCAGTCAGCTTGTAGCAAGACCCCTGTCCTTGGGGGCCAATTAAGGCTTGTAGCAAGACTTCTTGATCCTTAGCAGTTGGCCTGAGAGGCCATAGAGGCTAGTAAAAATAAGCTTTGCTTGAAGGACTGTTCCTTTACCCTCTTCGAACTGTCACTGCCAGCTACTGATGCACTTAGGCCTTGGCTACACTTACACTTTATACTACAGTAAAGCCATCTAGAGTGCACTACCTTACTACCCGTCCACACTGGCAAGACACATAGAGCGCTTTGACTCCATCGCTGGAGCGCTCCTGGTATTCCACCTCGGTGAGAGGAATAATGTCTGATGAGTATTGGGTGAGATGCCCTAGCATCAGTGTGAATGAGGAGTTAAGTTACTGCGCTCTGATTGACCTCTGGAAACATCCCATAATCCTCTTAAGTCAAGCGGCCACTCTTCTCATTGTTGTAAAACTGGCTACTGGAATGCGGAGGTGCCCTTTCAAAGCTTTGTTTCTGACAGCTGGCTGCTTATCTGCCTGAGACAAAGCAAACATTTGCTGTTAGCTTTGAGAGAGTGAAAGAGAGGTGGGGGAGGAGGGAGTCTGAACTTACAAGACAGCGTGCTGACACGCTCTCAGCACCCCAAAAACCCACACTTTCTCCCCCCCATATATATACAGCACACTCCCTGTCACACTCCGCCCCACCCCCAGCAGTTGAAAAGCACGTTGCAACCACTTCAATGCTGGGATAACTGCCCATAATGCACCGCTCCCAATGCAGCCGCAAGTGTCGCAAATGTGGCCACACCAGTGTGCTTGCAGCTGTCAGTGTGGACAGACTGCGGCGCTTTCCCTATTGCGCTCTCTGATGCCTGGTTTAACCCAAAGCGCTCTACAGCTGCAAGTGTAGCCAAGCCCTTCGCCATGGTCTGAACCTGACTGAGGGAATGATGAAATAGCCCCAGATGCTCAGTACTTGGAGAGCTTCAAGACAACACAGCTGCTTCCACCACTCTCAGACCTGTCTCTCCCCAGTCTTAATAAAACATTCTGAACTATTCACTATTTGCGCTTGAAAGCGACTCCAGTCAGTGCTGGCTGATATCCAGGCATCTGGCAAGGACCCCTGACATTCTGGAAACTGTTTATAAAGTTACATTTTAGTCTGTAAACACTTCTAGCTACTTTCATGAAATGTCACTACCACTCTCCTGCATGAAAACGGCTCCTCTGAACTGTAACAAAAAGAGAAAACATATTTCCAAAGAAACGGAAAAAAAAGAAATCCAGCCAGAATATGAGAAGGATACCACACATCAATGAAAATACTACAGAACTCCTGGAGCAAAAATCCCTTCCTCTTAAAACTGTCTGTCCCGGTTTCCTCCCTCTTCTGAAAACGAACACTTTATATGGAACAGATGGTTGCATGGTGGTGCTGCAAGCCAGCATGGCAGTGCTGTGGTTTAGGTGACTTCATTAGTAGCTTACAATAAAATGCAGGAGTTGGGTTATGAAGTCACTGAAATGCTACAGAATTAAATGTGACACAAATAAGTCCAATCGCTTTTTAAAAAAAATCTTAAACAGAGCAAAGGCAAATATTTTAAAACAATTAAAAATGAAAGGAAAGGACTATTTACATTTTCTTTGCTCAGGACTATTTCTAATGTATTGATTTTTTTTTGGCAAGCCAGAATCTGCAAGGTACCTGACTGTCCCAAGAGCTGCATTTGAATAAATGTTATGCATGACTTCAGGGCAACTGAAGACTGATATCTTGCGTGCAATATTTAAAGTCACAACAGGAGGTCATGCTGCTAGTAAGAAAGAAAGTAGGTTTAGGATTTAATCATTTATTATTACACTTGGAGTTAAATACACCAGCCACTGTTGCAGCAGCTACCTATTCTCCTTAAATACAGAGCTAAACTGCAGTTTATTTGCATACCAATACCAAGACAGAGATTAGATTCTCTTTCAGTTAGGCATTATGCTACCAATCCCTGCATACTGGGTACGTAAGGATCATGAATGAGCTCAGGTGACTTGAAAATACAGAAATCATGCTTCCTTCCACTCTCCCTGCCAGCTTCAGTCTTGTGATTCCACAAAGAACAGGGATCTTGTCTTGTCAATTTCAACCCTCCTTGACTGCTCAAAGAGACTGCAAGCAGCAGGGACTGAGTAGGCACCGCACAATGTGCATATGTCTGGAGCCCTGCAAATCTGCAGACATCCGTAGACTATGTTTGCAGACTGTGGATTGGATGCGGATACAAATTTTGTATCTGCACAGGGCTCAACCTATGTCCATCCAAAACAACTCAGATCCCACCAGGTGTCTGGGTTTGTATCTGACATGTGATGTGGCGGCAACTTACAGAAATATTTCTTCAAAGGCATTTATAATACATACCTTTCAAGAACCAGGTATTTTACGCTTATTAATACAAAGGAGTGGAATCTGATATTTAGCAACAGGAATTAAAGACACAAGCATCAATGTTTTTCCTTCAACAAACAATGTTATGAAGACCCTGCAAGGCGTGTGGTGAGCTGACAATTTGTCACAGCAGAAAAACAAAGTGATGTGACCAGAAGGTTAAGGTCAATTGGTTGGAATGGTTGCACTCAACTAAGCACACACCCAGCTGTTTCCCCTTCTTTCTATGCTAAACATTTTTTTATGTAGCTGACAGGATCTCAAAGGTATGTCATGAATGAACAGAACTGTTGTTGGTCACATGATCCTACTGTATCACAGTTTATATTCTCCAAGTACATCACATTTGTTCTCTCCTAGATCACAGATTCTAATCAACGTCAGTACTATCAGAGAACACACTGTAGTCCAAATTGTCTTAAAAGGTATAACAGTGGTGAATAAGCCCCAGCCTTCCACTAAGCAACACTCATAGTATAAGATAAATTGCTTTGCTTACTTGCGAGAAAAAGAGGCTCTTTTGCTCCCAGCAGCAGACATATGGACTTCAGGAGCTGAAATGCTGCCTGTGCTGCTTGAAGAGCTAAAATCAGCTTCACTCCCTGGAAAGGAAAAGGGAAGAGTAAAAACATGATGGAAATTCTAACTCAAGGACCGAGGTACTGTTTTTAAAAGTGACGATGAATCATAACCATCCTTCCTTTGCCCGTCCCATGTGAACTTTAAAAGTCAGCCTGTGTTTTCAAACACACCCTCTAGGAGAAACTGTGGATATATTCCAGACTTTCAACAGCTCCCTCAAAACAGACACGTCAACAACAATAGAACACAACAGGACATTACAACCTCTATTCTGGATAAGTCACTTTAAACATTTGTAAGGAAACACGGCTACCTGAGTGGGGCTGCTGATCATTCTTTCAAGTGCACAGCCATACTAAGCAAACAATTGTTGTTGGATTCTCCCCACTTTAAACAGGAAAATATTATTTATCTGGGAGGCAGGGAACCCACTTATCAGCTCATCTGTTTCTGATATCCACATACAGACTTTAATCTGACACAGAGAAATAGTAAGGCACCTCTAAACAGTTTTACACTAATCCAATAACAATGCCTGGCTCTAGGCTTTGGTATTAAGACATACTATCTGATTACTAACTTTCTATGATTTACAGCTTTCATTTTCCAGACTCTGGTATTTAAAGGAACACAGCACCCATTTTGCTGACCCCAGAAGTATGACAGTTCACTGGGAAAAGAAGCTCTTATCGCCTGAAAAATACTTGGGTGATTTTTTCAGGTTTATCATATCCAAACCCAGTGCTGCAAAGAGCCATGAAAAAAAGATGCCAAAGTGAGAGCTCCATGGGAGAGGATGGAAATAAGCTTCCAACTTGCTTTAATAATAGCTTATCAGTCAGAAGAAAAATTACTATGTACATAATATCTTTCATCCATGGATCCCAAAGCACTTTGCAACCATTAATTAATCCCTGCAAAAACTCATCAATTATATCCAAGTTACACATGGGTAAATGGAAGCAGGAAGAGATGAGTCATCCAAGATCCTGCCCTTTATTTTTGAATCTTACAGTTCTCAGGCTCATTAAGTCTTTCATAAAGCAAGGGGGCAGCTCAGAACATCTTCCAATGCTCCCAAGTGCTCTACACTGGGCAATTACGTGGTGTCAGCACACGTGTTAGCTGACATGATATTAAACATGCTGCTGCACTCAACATGGACAAGGGCTAGTCTGTTTAACATTGTGTCAGCTGATTGGGGCTGTAGCAGACTTAGGTCATGCACGGTCTAACATGATGTAATTTTCTAGTTTACACAAGCTGCTAGTGTCACAGGTGAAATCACTCCAGCTCTGCACATTGAAATTTAAATAACAATTGCAAATTAGAACACAGTCCAGGCTCAGTCAGGTAAGTACTTCCTACCCCATGACATTTAACATTGCTGGATTCTGTGCATCCCAACAGCCTTCTCTTTTTTAAAGCTGCAGATCCACAGGATATAGACTGGCCAGTTTGTTTGCCGGTTACAAACACAAAAACAATTCAGATACCACAAAAGTGAAACATTTAAAAACAAATCAAACTCAAGCCATTCACATTATTAAATATGATCTCTTGTGAGGACAACAGTTCACAGTGGAACCCGTTTTAGGGGAATTTGGGGAGAGACTGTTTTAGGGTTTTCACATTTTGAGACCCTTGACTATGTTTTTCCATCAGCTCTTTGCTAACCGGCAAAGAGCTACAATCTAGAAAAACATGGGTGTTCTTATAATTACCATGTATGTTGTTTTTTCAGCTATTTAGACTCCTAGAACATCCTGAGTGAAATCCTCCACCCCACTACAGCTCCTTTACACCAGGTAAAAGGGCAAAAGTGGCATAAAGATTGGAAAGACCTGCTTCCAGTGAGGGGAGAATTTCCCTGGCACTGGAATTGTGGATACAGCTCTAAGGCTACTTTCTGAGAACCCCCGGCAAGCCCTGGACAAGAGGATATGGTGGGCCACAGCAGGGACATAGCTGCAGCAGCAGCAATGTAGCAATAGGGCAGCCTGGGGAGACAGCTGTTGCTTGGACTTAGACAAGCCCACTGGGTGCCCCTGTAGCCTCTGGAGCAGCCCAGGAAAAGGAAACGCAATGGTGGCTTAAAGCTGCATCCCTAGGCTGCAAGTTTCTAGGCTCTGCCTCGAACATGCACAGCACAGACCCTCTCACCTCTGTCTGATAACTCTATGAACTCATTCGGTTGGCCTCAAAACACAAACGGACAGCCCAGTGCTTAAAAAGTGATTCTAGAAAAATGACATCATGAGGCTCCAGTTCTATGGTTCCATATCAAATACACTCCGTTTACATGTAAAAAGATGGTTTTTTTCTGTCATTACGGCAAACACAACCAGTAATACAGATCCCACACACCAAATTAGAGCCTCAATAACTTATTCATAACCACCCAGAAGCAAAATGCAAAGGTGGGGAACTTTGGAGAGGGAAAATACTGCTTTCTTGTACTAAAATGTTTACAAGAGAATCCACCTACATATGCCACTGAGTCCAACCCTGGGGATGCAAAGGAACTGAAAATGGGATCTAAAGCAACAATAGAGTTTTCCCTATAAACACAACATTCCGATATTCCATTCCTATATAATATATAGAATTATTTTGTTTTAAATATTCAGGAGATAACATCTATATACATAAATTACAAACAAGACTAGAGCAGGGAAACACATAATGAATATTCCATCCCTATACGATGCTCCAGCCCTGAACAGGAAGTCAGTGGCTTTCTAAAGCAAAGCAAAGTATTGGCTTTTATGCAGACAGGGACAGCCTTAGACGAGGGAAGTCTATGATTAAGTAGACCACATCATAATCAGATCTTATTATTGAGAGTATTCCAAGGAAGCAAAGCTTAATAATACCCTCTTTCTGAACCGATTCACTTGTAGGGAAGTACTGTGAAGGGCTGCCGCCAAACCAGGCATTGTAGATAAGGCTAAGCAGATACTGAAAATGTAACCACCTCCAATACTGGGATCTCTAAAAAAGAATTGTACTAATCTTGGGGCTGGAGCTGTTTCCACTGATCAAGAATTATATGGCCTCAATTCTGCAGACACTTATGTCCATGCTGAACTTTGAGTGTGCATATTTACAGGATCCTTCACAGCTTCTTTTATATTACACGTATCAAACTTGCTGGTGTTTCTGAGCACGACAGACTCAACGTTCAGGCTAGAGCTCTGTGTAACCCAAGCTCACCCATACCATTGAGACTTAAAAAAAATATTTCCCCCACTTGTCATGCATCTTTGCCTAAAAGTAATAAGGCCACTATGTGCTCAAGCACAGCCATTAATATGCACTTACCCCAATGACCCGGATAGGTAAGTATTCCAGCTGTCAGACGTGATAACCGAACAAAAGGTGAAGTGACTTGCCAAAGGCCCAAAGCAACTCAAGGGTAGATTTAGGATTAATTCTCAGGCTCTCCTAATTCCCAAGCCTGTGCCCATTCGCCAGGCTACACTGCTTATAAGAGTCTATGATACAATTTATGAGTCCTAAGGCTCACAGATCTGAACAGCAAAATGGCCTCAAAAGCCACACTAAATGTGGAAACAGTTTCAATCTCTTCAGTATTAGATGTTCTTCTGTCCTCAAGGTATCATAACATCACACTTCCCCTGAGGCTTCTTTATTTTAGATGACAGTCACCTTTTTTACTGTAAAACAAGTCATACATCATGCTTCACACATTTCTCATTTGAAATTCATTCCAAAACATATTTTTCCTATTCCCTAGCCACTGGTGAATCTGATCCCCTGCTTGCCTATTGGCTGCCAACAGACAGCACAGCGTGCTCTTATACAACACTTGTGCCACATATACCCCACAGGATGCTGGATGCTATGGTTTCCAACTGTCTAGCAAAGGACTCCCAAGTAACAGCATGTGGAGCAGTGCACAACCCCAGTGCACAGGGAATCACAGTGCTTTAAAATAGACTGTGGTCTGCAATCGTATTGTATAATTATGGCCAACAAATTACTAAGAAGTTTTCCAATAATTGGTTTTAATACACCAAACAGTGATAGTTTTCTCTCGTGACTGACAGTCGGAGAAGTAAGGAGAAGAAGGCTGGAAGACAAATTTGTGTTCTAATCTGGGCTCTGCCACTGACTGGCTGGGTGGCTTTGGACAAGTTTCTTTGGACTGATTTTCCAAAACACCATGTCACAGTTACAGCACAAATTGGGTCCCCAGATGTACCTCATGGTCAGTATTGCCTCTAACTGGCAATTGTATGCGTTTACCCAACCCGTGCATTAAGCTATGGTAATTACACATGCAGTTTTGTGCACAGGCAGTTTAGAAAAGTCACACCTTTAACTTTTCTGCATCTCAGTTTACCAAGATGTAAAACTAAGATAATGTCACCAACCTAATACAGTGATTTGAACATATATAGCATATAGCACTTACTGTTCATTACAGCTATATTAGGTTCTCCTATAGTGTCCACTATCATACTATCTAAGCACTGGAATGTATAAAACAAAGAACAGTGTATGTAATATGAATAAATGCACATTATGTATAGGTAGAAGTAATATATATAACATATACAGAAATATAGTATACAGAGTAGAGTAACGTACTCTATTGTGCCTACGTATTATCCACCATCCAGGTACTGTATACTGTCTGTATTCCTGATTTTAGGTACATTACTATCTAAAAGACATAATTGGAGCTTGAACTTTTAATCTCTTTGCTTTTGTAAATCCAGATTGATGCTTGATGCTTCCTTTTTGTTGTTTTATGGTTCATTTTCTTGTTTAAATTATTAATATGAAACACAGAAGGAAGAAGAAATAATTCAAACAAGATTTGCAACAGGAATTGTGACACCTGATCTGTGGGATCGGATTCTTCAACTTCAGTATCTCAAGGGCGGACCGGTCCTATTACAATTTAACCACCTTTGATATGTTATTCTTATCACTCCTTCAAGCTGAGATGTAGCTGTGAATATATACAATCCACAGAACTCATTCATGTTATGGCTCTGTAATTCTGAATGCATCACAAAGATCAATCTTGATGCTGGGTTTTTCTTACAATGATAAAATGTAAGAGTGATGTAGATAAAACGATACTGACAAAAAAGGCAGGCTGACTTTAAGATGCAAAGCCCTTAATTCTTTGAATTTACCTTCCTTAATAAAGCATCCAATTCAGCTCTGGTATCAGTGAAAGGGCCCCAAAACAAAATGTGGTAAATAATTAATTAAATGAAACAGTCTCTCTGCAGATAGCTTTATTTAAAGCCCAAAGGGAGGAGACAGGGCCTGATTGTATAAAAAGGTCCAGTGAAACCATTAGAAGCAGCTAAAGTAGGGAAGAGTGCGTAATTACAATGGATACTGCTGGAAGGATTTGGATGTAAAGTTTCAGTAGAATTTATCTTGAAATCTTTTATCTCACAGATCAATCTGCAATTCTGAGGGCTAATTTTTCACAACAAAGAGTGTGTTACAGGTAAATACAAACACTGCACCTCTTCTACCTAATCTAGCAGTGGGCTGCTCTGAGTCCCTGCAAGCACAGGGTTATACAAAAATCTATTTACTTAATCCAGAAAGACCCCTCTCCAAAGCCTCAGGTTTCTTTTTAGGTAACCCCCTGAAAAATTATTGATGTCTAGGCCAGGCAATGAGAGAATGTATTCTCTTGCCAGTGTGATGTGGTATACAGTTTATCACTAATTGCTTAATGTAGTAGTTGTCAGACTTTCCCCATATTACTAACAGAATTTGACATAATCAGCACAATTGTGCCACCTCCCAGGAAATAAAGAGGAAAGAGGCAGATTTATCAATCATAACCACCATAAACAGAAACTATAAATTGATGAAGTTTGTAGATGCTACCAAATTTGGAGGCAGTTTGTCAACACAACTTGGTCCACAGAAGATTGCAAAACAATTTTGGGAATTTAGACATTAGATAGAAATTATCCAGGTAAGATTTAATTTGGATTGGAAAGAGTGAGAAAGAAATCATAGCTGGACAACACTGACTGAAAAGCAACATGGAGCAGGATTTGGAGTGGGAGCAAGGAATACAGAGGAAACACATTAATCAACTAATGGTGTAATGCTTGTTCCAAGGGTTTTGATGGCATGAGTGAGGAAAGTCAGTGTTCTAATCCTGACCGTGACAATAATTTAACCTTTTTACTTCAAGTCTTCCCAACTACATATGTTCAAAAAGACACTCTGAGAATTAGTGTTTGAAATGTTACATAAATAAGGCCTACTGCATGTAAGAAAAAGAAGGAAGTCATTAATCAATTCCTGATTAAGCATCACTCAGAATACAATATAAACCCAGCATCCTTCTAGAAAAGGCATCAATAAACTGGAAGAAAACCAAAAAACCAACAATAATAACAACAGGATTAGACAGCATGGTTTATGAAGAGAGATTAATGGGATTTAATTTGTACATTCTAAACTAAAAAGAAAATGGCAACAGAGGACTTGATAGCACAGTGGATCTTAAGCTTTTTTACTGGTGACCTCTTTCACATAGCAAGCTTCTGAGTACAAACCCCTTATAAATTAAAAACACTTTTTATATATTTAACACCATTAAAAATGCTGGAGTCAAAACGAGGTTTGGCGTGGAGGTTGACAGCTCGCGACCCCCCATGTAATAACTTCGTGACCCCCAGTTTGAGAACCCCGGTGACAGCAGAAAAGTAACCAAAAATAATGAAAAACTTAGATTGTTATGGGTGGTATTGCATGAGCAATAACTTAAAATGAAAGCTGAGCTCAGTGGGAGGAAAATAGGAAAATCTTGCTGGACCAGGCCCAGAATTTTTTTAATGTAATTAGAGATCCAGCAAGCTATTTCAAACATTTCCAGAACAGACAGAGACTATACTTTAAAAGCACAGCACAATTACAAAAACAAATTTTCCTGAAGGAGGATTCATTGTGGCCTCTTTCATATGCACAGTATTTCTCTGCTGAAAGCAAATAGACTGAAGATAGCAGAAAACAGCCAGGAAAAGTCGATGGCAAAAGCTTCAATTAAGTAAACATACAAACTGCAATGCACATTCTAGGTCAACCTTTAACGTATTTTAAATAAATGCAGGCTGTGTGCAGTGAGTATGGCACCAGTTTCATTATTTTTGGCTCAGATATCATATTGGATTGGTGTAGAAAAAAGAACCCTTGCTGTCCATTAAAGTAGTATTTTTGCCCAAGGAAATACAGTTTTTCCCATTCTCCACCTGCCCCATTTTCCCCCCCAAAATTTGAACCACACAATGATTATCTTAAAAATACCAAGAAGCATATACTGTATCTTCTATATATTGAGAAGCAGCTGAAATCCGTTTTTGGAAGTGGAAGGAGCCTAAAACCTATGATTTGGCCATCACTGTCTCAATGGAAGCTTAGTAACATTAACAGTTCCATTCTGATCCAGGATAGTTTTATTCTTCTTGTTTAATGCTATTGTGCAACAAAGCATTCACTGGTTGGTTGAAACTAGTGAAAACCTTTTATGTAGAACTGAACTTTTACTTATCCAGGCCATATCTAGTAAAACAGGCTTCTGCAGACTTTTGTGCAGAAATACAAAACATTTTAAGCTTAAAGTGCACTTTGCTCTTACTTCATAATGCATGTTTGAAAAAAAAAATTTCTTGAAGATGAAGCTAGCTATCCTATAATTGCTGCTGCTGCTGTTGACGTTGAAAATGTGATCAAAGTTTAAGTATATAAAACCAGAAGTAAAGGAATGCTTTAATCTTTGACTTCCAATAGGACTTAGCTGCTTCGGTGCTTTGGACATTTTTACCCAAAGTGTTTTCAAAAGTAGCATTTATTTAGTAAAACAAAAAAATAGCAATGACCTCTAGTTTTGCAAAGAAAACAGTTTTGGGTAAAATTCTGCCGCTGGATGCCCATGGTGGCTCTTAACTCTTATATACTGAAAATCATGCAATATTCCTTTAAATAGTCAATTATGGAGAAATTGTGTCAATCTGGTGACATGAATAGTTAAAGTATTTTGTAATTATTTCTTTTTTTGGTATATAAATGTTTAAAGTAAGAAACTGCAATATAAAAATGGCCGTGTCAGACCAAAAGTGTCTAATGACATACAAGCCTAAATGTCTTTGACTTTCAATGGGAGTTAGGCTCCTAAATCACTTAAGAACTTTTGAATATTGTACCCTAAGTTCCCACAGCCCAGATTTTCGGTAGTTAGGTGTTACTCCACTCAGCTTTGCAAGGCTTAAGTGACTTATGCGTCAAGTCACTTGGTACTTAGTTGTCTAAGTCACTTGAGCCCAAATCCTTTAAGGTATTTATGCATATGCATAAGGTACTAAGCATCACAATGCCTAGCCCCTAGGAGGCCTGCTGTCCAGAGCAATTTTTAGCCCTGAGCTAGGCATCAAGGCTCCACATATAATTAATGGGAAGACTTAGGCACCTAAGAGTGTAATTTTAAGTAGTCGGCCAGCTGAATGGGGAACCATCTAAGCTAGCCAGAAGTGAAGAGAGAAGAAGAGAGGGATTTAGGCAGCAAAATGGCTGCCCTGGTGCACTGGCTGATGGGCCAGAGATACAGGAGCCTCCCTCTGCTCAGGACCCTAACCTGTGAACACTCCTCCTGGAATTAAGCACCTAGCAGCTAATGGCTTAAGTAATCCATGGCCTGGCAGACAAAATTGTCTTTGTCACCCGCTCACACTCACCTTACATTTCCCTGTGGCCCTAGATGTGCTTTATGCTCTCCTGATATGGGGGCAGATAGGCAACAGGTGTTAGGGGTACTCTGAGCACGCCTACAGGATTGCACGTTGCTGGCAAGACAGCCATTCCCCCACCTAGTTTAAGATCTCACTTTGGAGTCTCTGGGATTTCAGTTTGAGGCAGAGCTTCAAGCTGCTCATGATAGCCTCAGTGCTTAGGCAGCTTTACAAATCCCACCAGTGGAGACTTAGGCACCTAAGCAACTTGGGCACCTACAGGGTCTTGTGGCAGCAATGAAAATGACAGTGGCTCTTAAATGGTCGTCTTGGGTGCTGTTATGAAATTTGGGCCAACAAATGTATTCTAATTGTAAGCTCAGTTGTAAAACAATGTAAAGTTTATATGAAAAACATTAACCCATAACAACAAATATTGATGAGAAAAGGTACGGAAAGGAGACAAATAACTGTTAGTCTAAACAAAATGCCCCTACTGATATGGTTCAAGGTCTATGTGAAAATCATATTTGGTATAAAAATAGAAGATATGGAACTGGAAATTAATGAACCAAGATTTCGGATATTAGGCCTAATTGCCCTAAATAACCGGTCTAAATAACGAGGGGCTGGGCTATCCATCCCATCATTCACTTTGTGGGACCTAACAGAAAGACTTTGGGGGGACACTAGGCACGAACAGATGGAGGCTATTGCTGTGAGCTTCACCATCATGGCTGCCATCCCCACTGTTTCTTGGGACCCTGGGCATTCGTTATCCTGATCCCGAGAGATGTCCAAACCAGACGAGGCCAGAGAGAGGGATCCAGATGACCTTGCTATCCTTACCAGCTATAGCTGAATCCCAAACACACTAAGATTGAAAAAGTTTAGTCTTTAACAGCAGAACCAGCAAAAAAAAAAGGTTCCATGCATTTCAATTAACTTCTCTTTTACCCAGTTATTATCGTCTTTAACACCAGGTGACTCTTTCCTTCTAAAACTCTCCCCCACTAAAGGGAAAGAAACAAAAAATGCTGTTACAGTGAAAGCCTTATTTAACACTTTCCATTGCAAATGCTTGAACTATTTTTCCTTCTTTCCTTTATTTTTAATACACGGTTAAAAGGATTTTAAATGGTGTGTTTGCCATAGAATTAAGCAGGCTGTGGCCTCTGTATACCAAACACTAGACATTATTTAACACTGTTTAATGTTGGACAGTGACTGGGTTCTGTTAACAGCCTAGGCCCATATATTCCATCTAACGTAATACAATAGTGCAGGGGTAGACAATCTATGGCACGGGTGCCGAAAGCAGCACGCGAGCTGATTTTCAGTGGTACTCGCACTGCCTGGGTCCTGGCCATTGGTCTGGGGGGCTCTGCATTTTAATTTAATTTTAAATGAAGCTTCTTAAACATTTTAAAAATCTTATTTATTTTACGTACAACAATATCTTAGTTATATATTATAGACTTATAGAAAGAGACCTTCTAAGAACGTTAAAATATATTACTGGCACGTGAAACCTTAAATTAGAGTGAATAAATGAAGACTCGGCATATTACTTCTGAAAGGTTGCCAACCCCTGCAATAGTGCCTAAAGAGACATATAGGCACCTAGAGTAATGTTAGGGATCTGGGCTGTAGACCTTGTAATGCTAAGTGGAGCAGAGCAGTGCCAAAATACCTTTAATAATCTGAGCCTAAATCACTGAATTTTTTACTCTACATGCTTCATTCAAATTAAGGCTAATGAGAGCTGTATGCATATGTCATCCACATAATGGGAGAGAAAGCTATTTTCTTTTTAACACTCCCATAAAATGCAATTAGCAGAAGCACTGAACACTTCCAGCCTGAAATAATCAGTTCTGTGTTATCTTCAATTATTAATCATCTGATAGTACCTAGATTAAGGAAAAAATATTGAGGGCCTGATCTGGATACGTGTTGAGCACCCACAATTTCAACTGATGTGAACAACAGCAGGTACCTAGCACCTCTGAAAACCAGGCCCTTTTTATCAGAGTAATTATTACTGACAGGAAGTAAAAAAATGAAACAGGTTTAAATTTCAATTTTATCTTGATACAATTGGATTTATGGCTGAGTTGGCAGCCATGAACATAAAAGTGAAACTCAATGTGAACAGCTATGGATGTAAATAGCAACTCAACTACTCTGTAAAAACTATTTTTTAAACGTACAGATTTTTCTGTCAGAGGATTTAAAAGGACAATTCACTCATAGCTTGAAATCCAGCAACAGCTGTGGGCTTAGTTTGATTTGTGTACTTAAATTGGGGAGATAATCTACTAAATTATTTAGCAATCAAATGGAGAAGACCCCTTAATATCACTGTTAGCTCTGTTCCAATCCTCTCTGCTTGTGTTTTATATTAGCCAAAAATCTCTTTAGACAGCCAGGTCTGAAAACTGAGCAGCGCCAATGCTTTATTGGACTAGTGGGCATTACTCCTTTCCCCAGGTACTGCATCTTGTAACTGGGTGATGGCTGTTCCAGGCAGTGGATGCACCACAGTTGTGCTGAAGAGGTTAAATAAAGTGGAAAGTCTTCAAACGCTGGAAGACCACCAAAAGTCTCTTTGTAAAAGAAGCAAACATCCTTGCAAACCTAATGTCTGGCTCAGTGTTACTGTCGTGTGCAGCCAGCCAGGAAAAATCATTTCTTTGCCTATGTGCAGAGGTGAAAGTGGGCTGGTTTGGCGTACCAGTAAGAAGCGGCCACCGGTACTGGCCCATACACAGCTGACATTAAAACACTGTCACGGCAGTGCTTTAACATCACTGCCCCTTTTGCTCCCTGCAGGGCTGCCAATGGGTAGGCACCCTACCGTCAGGAATGCCGCCGATAGGGGACTAGGAGGGGGCAAAAGGAAAAGCTGCCCCGAGGACCAGCAATTTAAAAGGGCCCAGGACTCCCAGCTGCCACCAGAACCCTCGGCCCTTTAAATTCCACTGGAGCCCTGGGTGGCATGGGCCAGGCAGCGTGGAAGGGCTGGCTGGGGAAAGCTGACCCTCAGCCCTGCCCCTTCTGCCCAAGGCCCCACCCCTTCTGGGAGCCCAGAGCCAGGCCCCCATACCTGTAAGTAATTTGTCTTACTTTCACCCCTGCCTGTGTGAGAAATATATCTGAGATTATTAAAAGGGTAAAACACTTGTAGTGACTTGAAGGCACAGCCCAAAATCAGGGCATGGTAGAGTGGCACTGCTCTAGGAGGAGCACTGGAGAGAGCCTGCCTCAAAGAGGCACAGTCTGTCATGGGGCCACTTTTTGTGTGTGGTGGAGAGTGCAGTCTGGTCCATTTTTGGAGGGGTGGGGCAGACTGCTGCCTCCACTGTGTCAGCTCCATTCTGCCAGCCACTGTGAAGGGGGGCAGCATCCTGGGCCTGCAGAGACTGCTGTTATCCCCAGGGCAGCAGCACAAGTGGGATGAAGTGGGCAAAGTTCTTCACCTCTCAGCAGCCACTTGAGCCAGTCAGAATCTGGGCTTTAAGTCTAGTGCAGGGATCGGCAACCTTGGCACATAAGCACCTCTGGCAGACCCGGCTGGTTTGTTTACCTGACGCGTCTGCAGGTTCGGCCAATCACGGCTCCCACTGGCCGTGGTTTGCCACTCCGGTCCAACAGGGGCTGTGGGAAGCGGCAGCCAGCACTCTGGTCTAATGACTTCCTGCTGTCTGTGCTTCTCTCAGTGTGTGAACAGTTATGATTTAGTTGGGGTTGTTCCTGCTTTGAGCAGGGGGTTGGACTAGATGACCTCCTGAGGTCCCTTCCAACCCTGATCTTCTATAATTCTATGATTCTAATCCTTTACTGTGATGTTATCCATCCTCATATTTAAATGCAAGCTTTGGGAACAGTCAAGAGTACAGCCTTATTCCAAAACACTGCATCTTTTACTTTTGAAGAGAGATGTGTATCTTAATTTCTCTGTTGAATATAGTTTCATACTGATGTATCCATGGAGACAGAGTCTTTAATAACTCATTGTGTTAGCAGGTCAAGTAAGCAAATCTACACAGCTCCATAGCAACAGACAGGAAAGTAAAATCAAGCCTATCAGTAAAACGTGCAGCAGGGTTCTTTGCATGCAGCATATTGACTGAACGCATCAGCTGGCTTTATGAATGGACATCGTCCATTTTGAGAGGGGCCAAAATGCAAGGAAAGGAAACAAGTAAAAAAGAGCAATGTCAAAAAATATTTGTTTTACAACATATTTGCTACTAGACAATGTGATAGACAGAATCTGACAAACTTTATCATTCTGCATCTGGGTTTGAAATCCATGCTAGAGCTAGGCAAACTTTTTTGGCTAAAACATTTTTTCACCAAAAAAATGCAGTTTGGAATCAACAAAACATTTAGCTAATTGGTAAAATAAGGCCAATGACATGCAATAGTCCAATGGTTAGGGCACTCCCCTGAGATCTGGAAGATCCAGGTTTGAATCCCCACTCTGGAACAGGGACTTAAATTTAAATTTCGGGGATGGAACTGTAAACTGAATTGTAACCCAAAAACAAACAGCCAAAACTGATCCTTTTGGCAAAGCAGCTCTGTCTGCTCATCACCTAGGCAGGGTAGGTGCATTTATACAAATACAGTCTGTTCCTGAAGTCTTTTCCCCCGGTTTGTCATGAGATGTTAGGGGAGAGCTCATTCAGATCATGGCTTACATGCTAATTAATATTAAATCAAAACACCTGAGACTCAGAGACTGAGAACATATGTAAAACCAATGACCACAGGTAAGAGGTTCCATATACCTTTACCAATCAATCCCTTATGTCATTCAATTCATTTTCCATGTTTTTTGTTATAAAACCTATATATAAGTAAATACTGGGAGTAGACTTAACTTGCATCCAATTGCAATTTCAATTTTCAGATCGGCACTAAGTGTTCTAACAGTTAGACACATTAAACACTATCCACTATTTAACTTCCTTGAATGCTCCCAGAAATTAGGCAGTGATCCTCCAAACTTTTGTACACAAGAAGAGTTAAGCTTATGTGCATGTGTTTGCAGGATAGGAGCATGCCCAAACCAAAGCCCAGATTTATGACCAAATGCTATGCTCTTTGATATTCCATTGTTCACAATTATACTTCCTTCAGATGACAGTGCTCTTGAAATGCAGAAACATTAAAAGAGGTTACAAGTACTGTAAAATAAATGACTACAGAAAGGGATGTATTTTATAATCAGTTTTCCTGCCCTCCCCTCCCCTCCCCTCCATACTCCACCCCACTATAAATCTTCAAATAAAATCAAGCACAACAATTTTTTTTATGGATCAAATTGGGGGAAAACAGCAAGGCTACACCCCAAGTATAGTTTTTTAGATATGTTAATTTCACAATAAAACAGACTGACCCTGCTTTTAGAATTAGTTATACATTTCCTAAAGAGCACTGGCAGGATTTTAAAATGCATTTCAACATGATAGTGAAAGCACAACTCGCTATTATTAAAGAACAATGGAACCATTCCCATTACATAGCATCTATTCAAATGAGGACATTCTGTGTCTTTTAGTCTGAACAGCAGACACAGTTCTATTATTTTTTCCATTGTTTGCAGAAATGTGTAACAAACTGAGAACAAACAAAAGCAACCTAAATGCAAGATACAAATGCCATCCTATGAAGCCATTAATAAAACAGCCTCTTCTCCCACTCCTCTTGGAAAACAAACCTATCATTCTACTGCATTATGACCAGGAGAAATGTCACATTCTTCATGGCAATCTATGTATCAAAACTGTTCCTAATATTATCCTCTCCTAGGATTTACAGACAATCTGGATACATACAAACTAGCTTGTTTTTGGAGTGGGGCACCTACATTCTGGAGTCAGATGTTACTACTTCTGCTTTATCATGCTAAGCAGATGAAGCTGACAAAGGAGTACCTGAATCATCCAGCCTAGGGTGACCAGAGAGCAAGTGTGAAAAATCGGGACAGAGGGTGGGGGGGTAATAGGACCCTACTTAAGAAAAAGCCCCAAATATCAGGACTGTCCCTATAAAATTGGGACATCTGGTCACCCTAAACCAGCTAGGTCTCAACAACATAAATTAAGTGAGGGGCCTTTTCGATGATTAACTCTTGGATAGTGATGGATTTATTAGCCATTACCCTTGCCTTGAATGGCCTGGACCAGAAAGAAGAGTCCCAGGCAGCCATTGTCCTGCGTTTCCAGTGATGACGCACCAGATGAAATCAGCAGGACTATTACATGTTAATACCTCATTCTCCTGTCTACCCTCTTCATGACTGTTATAACAAGAACTGGGAGAAATCAACACTTTAGGGAAACTATTCCTTCCCCGTCCTCCAGCTCATGAAAACATTGTTCTGCCCTTTCCATAACATTACAGTGCTAGTTGATGGGGTACAGCCTCAGAGTATCCAGTCAATATAAAGATGACTTGACTCTAGGCTGGTATTCATTCATATGGAGGTAAAACACAATCTTAAACCCTCCCTAGATAAATCCCCAGCAAAATAGGAAACACTTTCCCCCATACAGTTCACAAATCAACCACCATGAACTTTACTAGTTGCACTTTGGATAGTTTATTAGCACCTCATTAAAATCACTTGTTACTTGACAGGTACTCACACCAGTAAAAGTAGAACAGATCATAACAGCTCTGCACAATAAGTGTAACATTTATTCAGTGTAACGGCAAGTTGAATGACATTTTAAAATAGCTATGAATCGTTAAGTCTTTCACTCATTCATGTGACCTGGATAGGATTGAACTGGCAGCCCATAGGTTTCAGAGACAGAGCAGAAATAGGGCAAGTGCACACTGCAATTACAGATTAATTGATTCTGGTGTGATGCAGTCCACACCTATTTAAAGAAAAAAAAAGTCAATGAATGATAAGGCTCAATTCTAAATGACTGCTATTATTGGACTATTGTCACTACAATGTCCAAAATGTCCCTAACATCACCATGATCTGTTGACACAATTATAGTTACAATATTTCCACCCAATGAAGGGAAGAAACTTCCTTCTCTAGCTGAAGAAATAACCACTGAGAATTGCAGTGGAGAACAGAAGCGGGGGCCTGTGCTTCAGATGACTCAACAAAGATTATTTTAGCCATTTGTGGTACTAAGTGATTAGCTCCAAAAGGAATGAGCCTCCTACGCTGGACGGAAGATGCCCATGACACTTTGAAAGCAAGACAGTAGGTCCTTGATTTTCTGAGCAGAAATGCAGAGCACGCCCACTAGACCTTTGTGCCAGTCTACAATTATGAATATTTAAAGACACTTAAAAATTGAATGTAGCTTTGTGCAACTTTAACATCATCACTAAATGTTGCTTAAAAGACATTTTTAATTCAGCTATAATTTAATTCAGCTATACTTAATTAGGTAAATCCCTGATTACTCTTTTTTAACCCCATCACTACAAATTTATCATGAATTCCAAACTTAGGGCCTGACTACAAATGTCTTATTTACACTAATAAACAATTTTTCATAGGAATGTTTCCACTGAAATTGGACAAGTGAGAAGACAAAAACCTCAAAGAACAAAAAACCTGCCAATGTTCTGATCAGGTGTCTTGTAGGACATTCTCCTGTTAGAACTATTCTCTGCAACAAGTTTTCTACTGTTTTTTATTACTGAGAAAATCAGTGACACTCAAAGTAGGATTCATCATGAATCCTGAGATGAAAAGTGTCATGACTCTGCCAGGCAGGCTAATGTGGATTGACGCCATAGAACTTATTGCCAGTTTCTCCTCATCCTTCTTGAGAGACTCAGTGCAAATTTTAAATTCTAACACATGCACTCATCTGTGTGTTGTGCAACTTCTTTTGAACGAGGGGTATTGGTCTTCTTTTTCAAACTGGTTTGGAAATTCTTCTGTAAGAACACTTGTTTGAATCAGATGCACAATCAATATATTATAAACTGATATGAATAAGTAACATTGTTAAATATACAAAACTTTCAGTCACAGGTTTATCACAATGCAGCAACAATGCACTGGAGGATTATGAGTGATTCACTAGGCAGACAACATACATTATGAATGGATTCTTAAAACTTACATTTTTATTAGACAAGAGCCACAGATGATTTACTACAATATGGTAGTGTCTTATGCTCCAGGGACTGATCCCAAGTTGCATTTGATTTTTTTAAAGTGTAGGAAGTAAAGAGAAACTGATAATGTCAGAGCAACAAAAAAATTGTTGGACAACAGCATGGGAACAGGCTAGGAAAGTCCCAAGAGCACAATCTAACGACTATCCCACACTGAGATTTCTGGAATTATCTAAATATTTGCATGAGTGTTACTTCTGGAATAAAGGATTCCCTGGGCAAATAATGACAAAAACAATGGAAAAATGCCCAAGAAGGTGGCAGTATGATACACATATATAATTACATAAGATTAGCTCAGCACAGTATATCTGTAAATTAAAGTGGTGTTAGGGATGGTTTATTTGTAGCTCCCCCTAAGCAGCCACTGTTATGCTACTCTTCTGTGTAAATCCTATACAGATATTATCTTAATAAAACCAGTGAGAATTGATGAGAAAGAGGAATGTTGTTATTTATATATTTAATAAAAACTATCCTTTCAAATGGCTGCGAACCATCAGCTTGTATATATAAGTAGCTTATGTAATCACATGGACTTATTCCTGTTACCCTCATACTTCCTCCCACTTCCCTTATTGCTTCTTCATTACACTCACTCACTGTATATTGTGTTCAATTACATTATGAGTTTCTTGGGATAGGGGCCATATCTCCCTGTGTGAGAGAATCACCAGAAACTCTTGCATAGACAGGGTGTGGGGAGTGGACCTACCTCACACCAAAAGAGAGATGGGGAAAGCAGAGCTAAATAAGCATTGCCTCAGTCCCCACAGCCACAGGGAAGGGAGTGGAGCTCACCTATCTCTCTCCATTTCAGGAATATTTTCTCCTGCCAGTTAGGGAGAGATTTCAATCTCATTCTACCAAGAAAGGTGTGGTGTGGTTGGTGAGAGGTGCTTGAATGTACTTTCTGTGGCACAGGAAACCAAGAATCAAATACCACCTCAGGACTGCCTCTCGCACAGTGGAGATCCAGCACCTCACAAGAGCTTATGTGCTTAAGCTCTCAGAACAACGGTTACCTTACTAGAGGAACATGTACTGGCCCTGACAGCCACAAAATAGGCAATCTGCCTGCATGAAGAAGGTAATCATAATGAGGACAAAATAACGTTTCTGCAGCATGAATGGGTGGGGATCTCTAAGATACAAATATGGAGAAAACGTGTTCTTGTTGCTCAAAGGATATCAGAATTTTAAAAAATAGTTTATTTAAATATCCAAAGCAAGCCAGTCTGCAGAGACTTATCTCAAATGGAGTCAGCTTCCAGTTGTTAATAAGAGACTAACTAACTTCATGTCATACTGTAATGTACATATAATAATTTGAAACAATAAAATTAGTTAATGTGTCAAGTAACTTAATAATCTTACATGTTCAGGGGCCTTTATCCAAAAAAGATTTCTAAAGTGCTCTACAAATATTACCTTTGGCTACATTCATATCCATATAACTTTCATTCAGCAGACTGTATTTATCTTGAGCTTTGACCAACTCATGTGCTCTACTCTCTCCATTCCAAACAACCCCCACACTAGGCTCAAGGAATCAATTCCTCAAAGAACCAATTCTGAAGCACTTAAAGGAGAGGAAAGTGATCAGGAACAGCCAGCATGGATTCACCAAGAGCAAGTCATGCCTGACTAACCTAATTGCCTTCTATGATGAGACAACTAGCTCTGGGATGAGGGGAAAGCAGTGGACGTGTTATTCCTTGACTTTAGCAAAGCTTTTGGTATGGTCTCCCACAGTATTCTTGCCAGTAAGTTAAATAAGTATGGGCTGGATAAATGGACTATAAGGTGGATAGAAAGCTGGCTAGATCGTCAGGCTCAACAGGTAGTGATCAATGGCTCCATGTCTAGTTGGCAGCCGGTATCAACTGGAGTGCCCCAAGGGATGGTCCTGGGGCCGGTTTTGTTCAATATCTTCCTTAATGAGCTGGAGCAGGGGTCAGCAACCTTTCAGAGGTAGTGTGACAAGTCTATATGTATTCAGTTAAACATAAGTCTTCGCGTGCCAGTCCGGAAGGGGCGGGGCTTTTGGCGGAAGTGGAGGGGCTGAGGGAGTCAGCCCGCCCCCTGCTTGGGGTTTCCCCCACAGGCTCCTGCCAGCCGGGGTCTCAGCCCGCTGCCAGCCTGGGTGAAGGAAACCCCGGCTAGCAGCAGGCTTTGAGTGGGGCAGGCGGCAGGACCCCGGCTGGCAAAGGGCCAGCAGGGGAAACCCCAGAGCGGCGGCGGGCTAAGCGCTCAGCCTGCCACCCCTCTGGAGTTTCCCCTGCAGGCTCCTGCCAGCTGGGGTCTCAGCCCACTGCCAGCCTGGGTTCCCTACTGTAGCTGAAGTCGGCACATCTTCGTCTTCATGGCGGCAGCAGTCGGCAGCAGGCTCCCCCGTTGACTCGAGCTTGCGCCTCTCGGCAAGCTGGAGTTCCAGAGTCGACGGGAGCACCTTTGGCAATTGATTTATCGTGTCTTGATGAGACATGATAAATCTATCATCAAAAGATCGATCACTACCCGCCGATCCAGCGGGTAGTAAAGACATACCCTAAGACAGGAAGAAAGTGAATTACCATATCTAGTTAGAATTGTAGGTGGAATTTAACATAGAAGATACCTTCCCAAACTGGAATCTGGGAATACACCTGAGCTAGTCCACCCCAATGCTTTGCAATAAGTACGCAGGGCTTGATTTTAAGTCCACTGAAGTAAATTTGAAAGCTCCCATTGACTTTAATGGTGCACGGTCAGTTGGATCCCTAGAAATCTTTAATGAACGTAAGTGATCAGAGACTTCATTTTATCCCTCATTTGAGAGATGTCACTTTGGGTTACAGAGTGCCCTCTAAAACCATGTTAGGTTATTGATCAAGAGCTCAAATGAAACAGACCCTGTCTACTGAATCATCAACTCCACTTATTATAGTGTAATACTACTGCTAAAACATTTCACCATTCGGTAAAAACCTCATATTAACAATTATGTTTAACTCTCAACTCCACAATGGAAAAAATGAAGAAAACAAGCCTTTGAAAAGGCAAACCCAAAAAAGCAATTTAAAAAGGAGTACCCAGTAGGGTTGCATAACATTCCCCATACCCCAATTTCTCTTATTTGGGATCTCACATAATCCTCCCTCCAAGGACTATGTGGTCCAATGATGTTCACATTTATTAAATCTATTACTTCACATTTTATTAAGTTAAAGTTAGTGTCTGAAAAACAACAATAGCCAAATTACCCTCTTCGTTGCACACTCATTAAAATCACACCCACCCAGATGCACACATCTGAGGGTGTACTTATGAGCAAAGGGACAGATATTTAAAGGTATTTAGGCACCTAAACATACAGATAGGTTCCAGATGAATTTGTGAAAACAATGGGAGTTAGACACCTAGGCACTTTTGAAAAGTGGTTTCTATCTGCATCTTTAGATGCCGAAATACCTTCAAGAGCCTGGCCTAAAGAGACTTGAAACGTGTGTTTAAAGAAGTTAAGCAAAGTTCCTTCTATCCTAGTCCCAGAATGATTTATAGGGATGTGTCACATAGGAAGAAAAAAAAATACGTGCAACTTCTACTCAGAAAAATCTGCATTTCAGCACATTTCACATCACATCCGATCTTCAAATAATTATATCAAGGTCTCAAATTATTATGTTGTCACTAAAAAGATCCACTACTTACGGCTGTTCAAAACTTGCAGTTAATCATATACAAAGGGCCCAGTTGCTTTTTTGTTCACCAGCTACATAAATAAAATCCTCTGTGCTGCTTGATGAGAACTTTTAAATATATTATATACATTGAAGAAAAATTAATAAAATGAAATGATCTCAAATGCAGTTACCTGGTTTTACAAGGTTTGTCTTTGTTTCCTTCTTACACCGCACAGACTGTGGGTTTCCTTCCCCCACTGTTCCAGCATTACATTTCTTTTTGGTATAGTCTCCATCACTGCCAGTACAAAAACTAATTGGACTGTTTCCAACATCAGAAGGAGTCTTAATGGGAGATACTGATTGGCTACTAGGGCAGCCAGTGTCATCTGAAAAGATAAAAAATGAACACAAGATTTGTTTACTAATAAGTAAAATGAAGATGTCAGAAAACTTTTGGACTATACTACACACAAATCAGAAACAGCATACTTTAAAACACATAACCTGTGCACAAAGATAAAGCCCATTTGTTCCTGTGCTCCTGCACCCAACAGTTGAACCATTCTGTGGATGCAATATGGTTCCTGGATACCTTAGTGTTATAAAATGCCACTGTAAATATTTGTTTCCATAATTCTGTGAAGGTACAAAATCAGAGAAAACGTCTGAAAACCTGGAGCCAAGATTAACCTCCTCTTACTCAGCATGGTAATGGAATATTATAACATGAAGTAAACAAATTAAGAAATATGTTAAAAAATAATTGATTTGTGTGCATGTGACATACATAGCTAAGTTCTGACTGTGCACCTCCTATATGTTTGTATGTAACTATGGGCCAAGAGTGAGAATGGGCATCTTTTTCCCCTCAGATCACTTCATACCAGAACTACAGAAGCATCTCTAGTATTTTATTATCCTACAATATATCTACAATATGATAAGCAAACTGATCCAGAATACTCATTCATTAGGTTGTTGCAATCAATGTATACTCTATATGCATGAAATTGAGAATTGTAATGATCATTTTACTGAAAACAGTAAACATGCCTCAACATAAATTATTTTTCTTTTAAAACAACTTTTTTCACTTTTCATTTTCAGAGAGGGCTGTATGATACCTGGAACTAAAAGTGCTGCACCATATGAACAATACTTCTGTGTAAACCAGCATTACTGTGCATAAGCATTCACTTTTATCTCTTGGAGACACAGAAATGGTGGTTTATTCGAAGTTGAACACACACGGTAAAACTACTAGCACTCAAATATAAGTCATAGTAAAAAGGCATCAAATTCAGATAGTTAAACATATTTAAGAAAAAAATCCTTTCTGCTGTTATTTGAATGCCTCCTGAATACTCGCCTCTTTTGTGATGCCCACAATAAGTGATTTATTTGTTTAAATTATAACATATATTATATTTTTAAAAAAACCCTGAATGATGAGGTCACTTTAAAGTCAGAAATATCCCATGTCCCAGAGAACTGAGTCACTTATTTGTTTTTTCCAAGGGTAAAATAAAGCCAGTATCTTTCACTATTCATTTGCACTGTGCATTCATCTTATATTGTCTTCATGAATAAAACTCCCCTCCACACGCTATAATGTGACACACCCAGATGTACCTATGTCTTAACTAAGTACACAATCATATTTCTGTTACACTGCAGTTTGCTCATTGTCATGTCTATAATTCACGTCTGCTTTTGCAATAAGCTCTGCATGGGGACCAGGCTGAAAACCATGGCTACCCAGAGAAGAGGGGTGGAAAGAAAGGGCTAGAATGTGTAATGTTACAGTCTGACTGAGAGTAAGGGGCAGCACAGAGCTAGCCTAAGATCAGACCAGAGAATGGTTATTAATCATAATTCCTCTCTTGCTCCCGCTTTGTATTGGGAGGGGACTAAAGTTATTACATCTTTTTTGTGAAGCATCTTATTCCCCCATCTCCCTGGTCAGTTACCCTCGCTGATGAGTGCACTCTCTAACCCTTTCCACCCAGTTGCTTGCAAGAGTGAGTCTCAGGGCAGGTCTATACTACTTGCCGGATCGACAGGCAGCAATCGATCCAGGGTGGGGTCGATTTATCGCACCTAGTCTAGATGCAATAAATCAACACATACACACCCGGAGTGAATTCTTGAATTCTGTTTAAGCGACAAATTTCGCTATTTCTAGAAACACCCTCTCTTCCGAAGCAAACTAAAATTGACAAAACCTTAACGCTATCTTTAGAATATAGTTTAGGCAGAAAGTATTTTAAAGTAGAGAAACTCTACTTTAAAGTATCTCAGGAGCCAATGAAATCCTGTGAAGGTGTTTTAGTTCAAAACAAACAAAAGACCCCATCCACAACTCTGAATTAAAACAGGAACAACAAAAGCAACAAATGTGCAAAACCAACGACAAATGTAGGAGATCAGAAAGCCGATTAGCAAAAGAAAATACACAGAAAATGTACATTTTGATCAGCAGACAGTTAATATGGCCACTGATAATGTACTTCTTTCAAGTCCTCATTATAATTAATTTGATTAAGCTCCACAGCTTGCACTGTGATATGGCACTTATCAAGGGAACAAAGTGAACTTGGCACCAATAACAATAAGTCTTCTCTAGTCATATCATTTCTGACCTTTAGACTCTTCAACAACCAAGTCTGAGTTTTAACTTCAGCTGCAGAAAATGAATGGTTTTATTGTACTCCTCTTTCCTGTTACTGTTCATTATTTTTAACAAACTATACACCTTAGGCTTCTGTGTGAACTTGTAATTTAATCATCAGTATGGAAAAAGTGAAACTCTAAACATTTTCTGGATCTAGTTCATGCTGCCAAAGAGACATATTTTCCTTAGCTGTATCAGATGTACCTTTCAATGCAGTGTCTTCTACAGGATCAAAATGTTCAGTATTGCCAAAAGTAGCAGCTGCACATGCAACAGTACTGTCTATCACAAGGGGCAAGACAACCTCAGCTGTGAGTTGAGAATGTACCTCTGCTAATCAGTTTGCAGCTGACCATCCCATTAAAAGAACACAGCGGGAAGGAAAAACACTGGAAGGGGTGCACATTTGCCCATTCCAAATAAGATCACTCATCAATGTTCTTCATTCCTCTCTCACGACTGCTATAGAAATCTAAAATAATTAGTTTTAAAAACAATATTTCAGTTAAATTTCCTACAAAACAGAGCACTACAAAATCTCAATAGTATGTTTACT
Organism: Dermatemys mawii; assembly: GCA_007922305.1. Lineage (NCBI taxonomy): Eukaryota > Metazoa > Chordata > Testudines > Dermatemydidae > Dermatemys > Dermatemys mawii. Next base: position 8,770,146 of record ML677365.1, on the reverse strand, counting down.
CCATTAGAGAGAAGCTTGGCTGCATGTCACATTAGTATACCCAACTTTCATTCCACACACATGCTCAGGTTTATAAAAGGGTAAGTCCTTAAAAGCATTTACTGCCAATACAGAGTTTCTTTCAAGACAATCTTTAAAAACATCAGGTAGACCCCATTTAAGGTCTTTCTTATACACAGACTCCTTTAAATGCTGCTGACCATTTTGGGGAAGAAAGAGGTTGTGAAATATTTGAACTACTGAGAAATAGGACAGGAAGGCAAGGAGCCCATTCCTGAAGCTTTTCATCAAATAACTGAAGCATATAAATCAAAATGGAATTTACCATTACCTACTGCAGAGAAAATATTAATATAGTTTCCATTATGGTCAGCTAAGGACTCAGTTTTGTAATTCAATGGGAATTTTGCCTGAGTAAGAAAACTCAGGCTCAGGCAGAACACTTCATATGGTAGTTCTGAAGACATATGAGTATTAAGAAGCTATCATAGAGAGAGGGCTTCAAGAACCCTCTTTAGAAGGTACCACTGTTGACCTTCTGCTTAGGAATTGTTTACTTTTCTTTTATAATTATAGAAAATATCAAATACACACCAGAGAGCACATGTTGAAATATATTGCATAGCTTTCATTGTTTTCTTCGCTGTATCTATATTCTATGCTTTTGAAAAGACCCTTGTAAGACCATCTTATAAATTATTTTTCACCTTGAATGTCAACTGGATTTTATTGTTGCAAAACTGCCTTTAATCACAACGCCTAAGATCTGATGATGCACCTGCCAACTTTCAAATGTCACTACAGGAGTAGTGTCACATAAAACCTATGGACAGATAGGATCAGCAAGAAAACTACTCAGAGTGTTGTGACATTTATATGCACCAGCTAAAATTCAAATATTTTAAAAAATATAAGCATAAAGTACAACCTCAGTTGTAGTATTACTATGACTACTGATAACATTAGAAGGTCTTCTATCTTACCTATATATGGTTATTCAGACTTTAAAGCTTCAGGGTATAAACTGATCACTGGTAATCAGGAAGAAATTCTCTCTCACGTACATGCACATCCTGTGTACAGCCATGCTCAGCCGGCTATACAGTACAGTTTTGTATGGAGGAGGAGTGGGGAGCTGCCGTCCACTAAAGCAGTGTTTTTCAAAGTTCAGGTCACAACCCAGTACTGGGTCACGGCATGCCAGGTACTGGGTCACTCTGGTCAGCATCGCGGACTGGGAGTTAAAAGTCCCATTGGCTACTGCCTACTTGCTCTGACACCACCCTGGGCTCGGAAATGGCCAGTAGCCGGTCCAGGTTCTAGGCAGGGGGGCCACAGAGCTCTGCACGCTACCCCCACACCTCGAGCACCGGCTCCACACTTCCATTGTCCGGGAACTGGCAAGAGCCACACGGAGCCATGCCCCCACATAGGAGCCAGACGTGCTGCTGATCGTTTCAGGCACAGCATGGTCCGCGATGCCAGGACAGGCAGGAAGTCTGCCTTAGCACCCCAGCTGCATCACTGACTGGGAGCTGTCGAAGTTAAGTTCGTGCCTCAACCCTGTATCCCAATCCCCTACCCCAGCCCTGAGCCCGCCCCCGCAAACATAGAACCCCTTCCTGCACGCCAAACTCCTCATCCCTGGTCCCACCCCAGAGCCCTGACCCCCTCACACACTCTAACCAACTGCCCCAGCCCTGAGAATCCCCCCCAAAACCAGAGCCCCTCCTGCACACCAAACCTCTCATCCCTGGCCCCACCCCAGAGTTTGCACCCCCAACCCAGAGTCCTGACCCCTTCTTGCACCAGCTCTGAGCCCCTCCCACATCCAAACCCCTCATATTCAACTTCGCTGGGTCGTGGGCATTAACAATTTTCCTCAACTGGGTCCCATACAAAAAAGTTCAAAAACCACTGCTCTAAAGCATTAGATACTGGCCACAGCCAGAGATAGGACACCAATTTAACAGATCAGTGTCTGAACCAATATAAATATGTTAACATACAAGATACTGCCAAAAAGCAACATCAATAAAATTAATTGTAATTAAAATAAGGATAATAGGAGTGGCTAACTTTATATGTATATGCTGTACTTTATCTGGATACAGTACAAGTAATTATATTACAGAGAGACCTTGAGCATCAGTTTGTGAATAGGCTAGGTTACCTACTAACCAAGGAGAGCTTTCACCAGTAACACAGTGATATACTGACATTAAAAAACATCATTATATCTGGTAATAATGGTCTAAACACTGCAGCACTACAAATGACAATAAAAATGATTCAGCAAAAGTACATCTTAAAAAAAAGTGCAGGATCTGTAAGGTATTATCCCAAAATCTGAATTCCTTATAAAATGATAGCTACAACTTAATTCTGCTGATGCAGCAGCAGTTGATGTACTTTGATAGCATAAAAAAGATCTTCCTTCATCCTACCTGAATGTTTCTCCTCTGACATAATTCTCAGAGGTCGTGCCATCATATCACAAAAGCATTTAGACAGGAAGGTCCACAAACAATTGTTAGTCAGATACTTCTTAAAGACAGGTTTTAAGACTAAGGAAGTGAGCGAAGAAGGCCTTCAACCTAAAAATATGTCATGGGTCTCCAAAGAAACAAAGATTTTTCCTATTATCAAAGCTGCTTTTGCTAATTTCTTCCCTCTGTCTACAGTCCAAAGTGGAAGTCGTCACAGTCCCTATCAGCTGGTAAAGATTTTCTATCTTACAAGGTATAAGCAGTGCAGGAATATAAATAGTGAAGTTCCCTGTAATATACATATTATATTCCATAATACGCATGGTAAAAAGAAATTGTAAACAATAGTTAGTTGAGTTACAGAAGTTTAAACACTTGGAAATAAAATCCATGAATAATCCTTGTAGGAATAAGTGTCTGATCCTTCAATTGTACAGAATGTTACACTCCACCCATGTTATTAGGCTCGCTTTTACAACACAATCTCCAGTAGAAGGCTGCTATAACTTTGGTGACAACTAGAATTATATCACAGTGATTATCGTAAGAGCAACACTCTTTAAAAAGAATCCAGGATCTGGATTCTAATATTAAATGAGAGTGCTGGGTATGCTACCCCATAGTCTTTTGTATTCATATTTTACATACTGGCTTTAGGGCCACCCAAATCCCAGTTTGTGGCTATGAATCATTGCATACAGGGAGAGTTGTGGTGATAGAAGATGAAGGCAAAATCATGCTCCAAGATTTGCATCACATCTCTCAATCCTAATATTCTGCTGTCTCTATATACGTGGAACTCCCATTGATGTCAGTGGAAGAGTAATTTATCAGGATCAAGATATGACATGCAGATTTTGTTTTTAAAATACCACAATCGATGGAACATGTCCTCTTTATTCAGCAGTATTTTGGGTTTCTCGGATTACGGACAAGGTTCTTTCATTCTGTTTAAACTTTGCAATGCTTGTTGATACACATGACACCATTTAACTCAATTCAAATTTGTATTAAAACCATTTTAAAACAAAATATCTTGGATTAAGTATTTTTAATGAAAGATACAAACAAAAACATTTCTTAAAATTAGGTTAAGTCATTTTTGTTATCAGCATACACAGAGGAGACAAACCTGGACTCCAGAAGGAGAAAGAAGCTAGATGCTCGTTTCTTAGGGCATAATCCAAAACCTTCTGAAGCCAATAGGAACCTTTCCACTGGCTTCAGTAGGCTCCAGCTCAGGCCTTTAGAGCTCACAGTGCTGACTGATATGTAGAGCAGATGACAGGGACATTCAGAAGGTCAAATGTCTTGGCTTCCTAAGCAGTTGTACGGTGCAGTGGTACAAGGGCAGTAATTTTGTATGAGGCAACAGTGGAGAGACAGAGAGAAGCAGGCAGGAGTCTACACTTCCGTACATATAAACTTTTCTAACCTCCACATTTAAAACCTCTCTCTAGAAAAATATAAACACTAAGCAGTAAACTAACTAAATTCTCAAATCATTCCTATGTCCAAGCACGAGACCCTCCAAATAAAGAGCACTGAAAAATGGACACAAAGGATCAAATGCTGCCCTTGAATAAGAGCCACAAGTGTGTATATAAAAGCAGAATTTGGCCCTATGTATTTAGAAAATGAAGCTCAAGGTGCCCACACAGCTATGCCTGATAGAGCATCTATAGCAATGGGTCTCACAAACAAACTTGCACAGCATGAGAAGGACTCTATTTCAGTTGATACAGTGCAAGCAAATGGAATAAAGAAGGACTGTGAAAATGCTTTTGATATCAAATGTGGAGGCAACTTTAAACACATTTCTCTGATGCAATAAATGTCAGTAAAAGAAAATATAAAGTAGGAGTCAAGGGAATAGGCTAACAAAACGTTCCTTCTGATGAAAACAGGTATAAAAATAGGGGATTTTAACATATAAGGAAACTAATTTTAATAACTTCACATTTGGACTTTGCATTGTTGACCCATTAAAATGATCCAATTTTCTCTTTTCTTCTCCTTAAAAATATACAGTTAAGCATGTAGTTTAACAATATTCCATTCTGGGTAGCTTTCCTAATACACAATCTACCCCACTGTCCTGGTGAGAAATTATTTCAGCCATGATTGAAGGTACAGCAAGTTAACTGCATACAGTGAATGAAGATGTCTCTTCTATGAACCTGTACAGATCCTCAGACTCAGTTATTTGCAGCTAGTAATAAACATAGCTTATTCAAGCTGATTTAAATAAGTATATACGCATAGCTAAATCCTGTTTGCTTTACTCACATAAACACTTTTCCTGAGCTCACTTTGAGTATCAACCAATAACTGGACCAATCGGCAAAACAGTCTAAAGTGAATTATGTGAGTAATGTGAACAGGATATAATAATAGCGAACTTTCTGCTGCAGGCACAGTGAATTTACAGTGCAAACCCACTGAACATCAAGGCCAAGATTTTCAAAAACAAAAGCTTAAACTTAGGTTTGAACTCTGTTTTTGAAAATCTTGGCCAAAATTTTCTAAATGAGTAACAGAGCTGCACGTATTCTAACCACTGGCTGTCATCTAACTCCTAGATGACTAGTGGTACTATATGTACTTATTAATAAGGAGATATTGCAGGGGAGAATAAAAGCCCAGAAGAGTACTTTGCACTTGAAATAAAACACCTCCTCTAGCTCAAAATCCCTTTACTAAAACTGATTATTAAAACACACGTACTTCCTTAAGGCTAAAGCATCTCAGCTAACCAATTATTTCTGCACTCATTCCTGTAAGTCAATAGGTTAAGAGTCTTAAACGAAGATGAATACAAAGACTGAGGAGAAAACACATCAGCACTGCTAAAAAGTAAAATTAAAAATGACATTAAAAAGATGAGCTATTCAGAAAGTGAAAAATAAAGAAGTATGTGTGTCATCCCCCATAAAACTGACTTGCTATTAAAATTGTTTGCAGTGTAGTTGTACCCCTGTTGGTCCCAGGTTATTAGCCAGCCATGGTGGAGGAGGTAATACCTTTTATCAGACCAACTTTTACTGATGAGAGAGAGAAGGAAAACGAGGCTCTTCTAAAGCCTTCGTTGGGACTTCCAACTAGCGAATTTGCCTTCTACGTTGTAAGACACTGATAGTGGAGTTCAAGTATGTCTCTTTCATCAATGGAGGTTGGTCCAATAAAAGGCATTAACTCACCCACCTTGTCTCACTATTTAAAAGGCAGACTAAACAACTATGGAATTTAGCTATTCTAGGCCAAACATTGTCTTCAATCCATAAGTAACTCCCCTTGTATGCAAGGTCTGGAAACACATTTTGAAACAGAAAGTAGTTAAGGACATAGAGATAAGTGGTAAAGGATAAATCACAGCATGGGTTTAGAAAAGGTCGCTTGTGCCAGACCAATCTGATCTCTTTCTTTGACAAGATAAATAATTTTTTAGACAAAAGAAATGCTGTAAATTTAATCTACCTGGATTTCAGTAAGGTATTTGGTACATTTCCATATGGGAAATTATTAGTTAAATTGGAGAAGATGGGGATTAAAATGAGAATTGAAAGATGGATACAGAATTGGTTAAAGGGGAGACTACAATGCGTCATACTGAAAGATGAACTGTCAGGCTGGAGGAAAGTTACTAGTGGAGTTCCTCGAGAATCAGTCGTGGGTCCAATCTTATTTAACATTTTTATAATGACCTTGCCACAAAAAAATGGGACAGTGCTAATAAAATCTGTGGATGACACAAAGTTGGGAAGTATTGCCAATATGGAGGAGAACCGGAATATTATACAAGAAGAGCTGGACGATCTTGAAAACTGGAGTAATAGAAATGGGATGAAAGGTAATAGTGCAAAGTGCCATGTCATGTATTTAAGGATTAACATTAAGAATTTTTGCTATAAGCTGGAGGCGTATCAGTTGGAAGTGACAGAGGAGAAGACCTGGGTGTATTGGTTGATCACAGGATGACTATGAGTTGCCAATGTGATGTGGACATGAAAAAAACTAATGAGATCCCAGGAGGCATCAGGCAAGGTATTTCTAGTAGAGATAGGGAAGTCTTATTACCATTATACAAGGCACTGGTGAGTCCTCATCTTGAATACTATGTTTAATTCTGGTCTCCCATATTAAAAATTAATTCAAACTTGAGCAGGTACACAGAAGGGCTACTAGAATGATCAGAAGAATGGAGAACCTACCCTGAGTGGAGACTCAAGGAGCTTGGTTTGTTTAGCCCGACCAAAGAAGGCTGAGGGGAGACATGATTGCTCTCTATAAATACATTAGAGGGATAAATACGGGGGCGGGGGGAGTTATTCAAGTTTAGGTGGTAATGTTTAAGTTTATTTAAGCGCTAATGTTGACACAAGAACAAATGGATATAAACTAGCCAACAAGTTTAGGCTTGAAATTAGACAAACGTTTCCAATTGTCAGTGGAGTGAAGTTCTGGAACAGCCTTCCAAGGGGTGCTGTAGGGGCAAAAAAACCTTAAAACGGCTTCAAGGCTGCCCTTGATAAGTTTGTGATGGGGACTGTCTGATGAGATTGCCTACTCTGGCATGTGGCCCATCTGTGACTGCTATTAGCAAATATCCCCAAAGACTGGATATAGGACACTAGATGGGGAGGGCTCTGAGGTACTACAGAGAATTCTTTCCTAAGTGTCTGGCTGGTGGGTCTTGCCAACATGCTCAGGGTCCAACTGACTGTCATATTTAGGGTTGAGAAGTAATTTTCCCCCAGGTCAGATTGGCAGAGGCCACAGGGATTTTTGCCTTCCTCTGCAGCATGAGGCATGGGTCACTTGCATGTTTAAACTACAGTAAATGGTGGATTCTAACCTGAAGTGTTTAAATCATGTTTTGAGGATTTCAGTAACTCAGCCAGAGGCTCTTGGACTATCAAAGGACAGGGTGTGTGAGGTTCTGTGGACTGCAATGTACAGATGGTCAGACTGGATGATCGTGATGATTCTTTCTGGTCTTAAAATCTCTGGGTCTAAATAGAGCTATACAAACAAATCAAGGGTAACACTCCACCCTCAATGTTTTATTACCTAGAAGGTAGATTCATTAGCTGGAATTCCCAAAGAAGTTTTTAGGAAACACTCATTTTCCTTTGGGGCAGCTGTAAAAATGGGTCATAAACTGCATTATTTGTCTATGAGTTTAAAGTGTGCACCTTTCTCCTGATTGACAAGGTTAGTCTGGCGTGTAGTTCGAAGCCAAAAGCATAATTTATGAGGAAAACATGCATAACGTGGGGAAATACCCAGTAGCAATATAACCAGCGTATGTTGCTGGGAGAATGTTTTTCACAGCTTGACATTTGAATCTTATGGCTGACATCCAAATCAAAGGAAGGTAGAGGTTGGGGGAAGAGAAGTGCTTCGCTGTCAGCTGACAAGCAGCACCTATTGAAGCCGTGAAAACTTGTTTAAAAAAGATTACATACTATAAACACTGCTAAACAAAGGTAAGTTGCCTGACCTGTTTTCAGAAAAAATATCTAAAATCCATTGGACATAAGCAGTCCTTGCTTCAAAATCTATTTTTATCAAGAATTGAATAGATAGGTATGTTAATACCCCTACACCATATCTTTGTGTGAGTTTGAAAAGGGCTCCTACCACAAATTGAATGAGTACATTATACTAATACAGTTAAATATGCAATAAGTTGCATAAACATATATTAAGTTCCCGGATAAGGTGTCTTCCAGAAGAGAACGGTGGAAATAATTCCCCAATCTTAAATTTGAGCTCAACAAATACTAATACTCCTCCCCCAATGCAGAGATTACAGAGAAAAATTAAGTGTCTTTTTTGCACTGAGTGGTATTTCCTTCCATGCAGACTGCCTGCCTCCATGATTGCAGCACTATTAGTGTTCCCAGAGGTCCTGAACCCTTTTATTTTCTGCCCACTGCCTGCCTGAAACAACATTAGCAGGCCCCAGATGATTCTGCTCCTGTCAGTTACAGAGGGAGAAGAACTTGAAGCCTGCTGGTATGCATCAGGGCCAGTGCAGGCAGACAAGGAAAATTAACAGGCTCAGAAGCTCTGGCAATACAAACAGCAGAACCATATGCACAGTGCACTAGGGAGGAGAGCTGATTTGATATTTTTAAAAAGGGCTTTCCATAGTAGAAGAGCACAGTGTCAATGATCAGGGAAGAAGGGGGAGCAGAGACTTTTCAATGGAAAGGGCGAAGGGAAAGGAATTATTCCAGGTGTTGAGTCACTTCTCATTGTTATTTACACAGTTAGGTAATTTTTTTAATTTGAATTCTCATGTGTGTGATGGTGGTTATGGGCAGGGAGGGTTCTCACAGGCTTTTTTCATCAGCAGAATGTTGGCCTGCTGCTGATCTTTCCACCTCTTCCAAAGTTATTACTCATTAAAGTTTAATCACCATAGCTGCGTATATCACTTTTAAACCAAAAAGATGACAGGTCCCTGTTCTGAGGTCCTTACAATCCAAACAGGACATAGCATGGCAAGGGACAACCATAAACAAACGTTGGGAAGGGGGTACCAGAGGCGAGGGAGACAGGAGTGACCAATCTCAAGGTGCATACTTTATGTTATGCATGCATCTTGTAAGTTCCTCTTTTTAAAGAATACATGCTTTACAATTGGAGGACAGTTAGGTAAACCAAGCTGGTGGTTAGTGATAAATTTGTAACTGAAAGCAGCAAGTATTGAGGAGGTGTCTGTGAAGTCAAACTGTGTAGTGCACAATGTTGAAGAGAATGTTCCAGGCAAACCAAAGGAGTGGCATGAAAAAAGGTACATAGCTACTAATAGGAAAAAACAATGAGCATCCACATGAACTAGCACAGGGCATGTGGAGCGAATAAGAGATGATTAGAGACAGGATGCAGACATTAAAAACCTTGCAGGGCCTTGAAGTAAAAGAGCTTGAATATTGTACTTCTGAATATTACTGTAATCGGTGCCTTAGAAATGTTAAAACAGCTGATTATATATATATATACCAAAGGAGGTAGGAAGCTATTATGGGCATTCAAAGAGAGGATTTACATGGTTAGAGCAGCAGCAAATAAGTATGGTTTTAGTACGTTGGATGGACTTCAAAAATCAGAGATGAAAATAAGGGAGACCAGAAAAGAGGATGTTGCAATAGTCACAATGAGAGACTGTTGCGGCACGGGCAAAGGTTCTGGCACTAGTGACGAAGGGACAAATTTTGGAGATATAAAAAAAAAGGAATTCTAAAAGGCACCATTTTAAAAATAATTTCAGTGGAAGATTCTTTTTGGTAACTCCTATATCTTGTGTACATAATAGGTGAGGAAATATATAAACTCATAAATAAAAAAATCATAAGCTGGAACTATTCAAAAGTCATGGAAGGATAAGGAGGAAGCCTTTTTTCCACCCTCACTGGTTTTTAAATGATGCTCTTTATTCATTAAACAATAATCCAACAGATCATTGCATTAAGCTCTGAAATATATCAGAAATAAGGATGCAATACTATAATCATGGATGGATATTGAAAATATTATTTCTTATCTAGGAAAGTTAACTATTCTTGCATTTATTTTAACTACTCTACTACTTTTTAGGGAAAACAATATAAACACAATAAAATTAGGATCCAATTTTGGAGGGAAAAATCAGAATGCCCATTAGAAATTATTCTATTCTAGCCTCACATGGAAAAAATAATTGCATCTTGTGGTTTGGTAATTTTGTAAAAAGACAAAAAAGGAAATTCAGGAACATACTCTGACAATTTAAGAATAACAAAATACCTGTTATTACTAAGATGTTGTGATTAGCTGGAAATATTAAGGATAAATTATATATGAAAGATTAAGCACTAAAGACAACTCTCTCCCCACCAAAAACAAAAAAAAAACCCTTCAAAATGAGTACCTGCATAGTGTGTACCAAGAAATTAAAAGAAATAGTCCCTGATTGTGCAAAAATATTTGCACATGCATAACTTTACACACTGTGGGTACTCCCACAGAATCAATAGGACTATTCACAATGCATAAAATTAAGTATGTACATAATTTTTGCAGGATAGGATCTGAACATATGCTAGATTCTATAGAAGCAATTGTGTAATATTAGATCCTTGTTTTAAAATTTTCTAACTTATAAAGGGTAATTAGATATATATTTTATAAAGTCTCACAAAACTCACTCTTAGCAAAAGACCTCCCATGTACTGTGTTCAAGAATTATGGTTTATTTTTGCCTCCGGTACATCACTAACTGAGCCATTGCACTTCCCACAGGACCATGTCTTGTATACTGTGTAGGTAGCTAAATATTTCTGAGTAGTCAATGCAGCATCTTTACATTTCTTTGGAAGAAGGTTAAACTTTCAAACAATGTTAATTTAATTTTAACACTAAAGATTGCAGCCACCATTTTTCTGTCTGGCCCCACTGGTTTATAATCTGTCACTGATCCACACATGGAACACTACATGAAATCAGTGTGGAGTTCTTGTAAAAAAAAAAATAAAAATCAACCACAGTACATGACCCAGACCTGTAATCCCCTATGGCAACTAGCCCTCCTGTTTTACGTATCTAGCGCCTTTGGCCCAAGGTTTGTCCACATTCTCTAGACAAACACCATAGTTTTTAAGACTTTTCATCTAAATGTATCTCTAATAAACTGTTCTGTTGCAATAAAGATGCCAACCTTTTAGCAATGGATAGGAAAGAAAAGCCTTTAGGATTTGAAATGGAAACATCTGGTGTCACTTACAAACATACACGAAAAAACAGATACTGGATTTCAGTGGAAATCAATTTTTATTTTTGTCTGCAAAGCACTATGCATGCCTAAGGCACCATGGGAATAAATAATAATAAACAAATAGGGCATTAAATGTGCTCACTATCCACACCAGTGACTATACTAAGTATATAGAAAAAAGCAATTGCATGCCACTGTATTATTACTCTCCATACATGTTGCACACACAGGACCTGATTCTCCAATCATTATACAAACTTCACATAATATGTCAGTGGAGTTATTCTTAATTTACCCTGGGGTTAAATAAGAGGAAAATCAGGCCAGGCATCTCTGTTTTCACATAACCACTGTGTATCTGGTGCTGGTACCTGAACAGAAGCTGTTGCTGCTGATGGTCCTTGCTGAGCCTCCAGAAGAGCTGCGGGGGTTGAACTCTCTACTCTCCTCCTCTGAGAAGGGTGACTCGGAGGCTGGGGATACTTTCTGTTGGTGCTGCTGCTGCTGGGATACATAAGGCCGAAGGAGCAGGCGGGGGATGCGGCTGCGGGAGATCTCCTTCTCCTGCTGCAGTTTCTGCTCCTACTCAAAAACAAACAAGGTGCGCATAAGATATGATCTATGTAAGTATCATTCCCTGCTGTGTAACTCCCAATCATAATCACCCTCCCAAATACCTCAGGGGTAAACTCCCACCTACAATTTCCCCCCAAATGCCTCAGGACTAACCTCTTCCACACATCTCCCCCACAAATACCCCAGTGTCATCTCTTCCACGTAAGCAGCCATCATCCCAAGTACCCCAGGAATAACCCATCCCAACTCACATTTGAGCTCCGCTCCTTACACAGACATTGATGGAGACTCCTTTATGGGGAAGGCTCAGGGTGAGATGACAGATGCATTTGTCTCTTCAGAGACAACAATGTTCAAAGGTTGTTACAGAGAGGAGGGTGAAAAATTGTTCTTAACCTCTGTGGATAGGACAAGAAGCAATGGGCTTACATTGCAGCAAAGGAGATTTAGGCTGGACATTAGGAAAAACTGCCTATCAGGGTAGTAATTACTGGAATAATTGTCTAGGGAGGTTGTGGAATCTCCAGCACTGGAGGTTTTTAAGAAGAGGTTAGACAAACATCTGTCAGGAAGGATCTACTTATTACTTAGTTCTCCCTTGAGCGCAGAGACCAACTGAGGTCCCTTGCAGTGTTACACTTCTGTGATTCTATGACCCAGCCCCTTTCATGCAGTGATGGTGGCAGTAATTTCCCCTCCTGCTACTGCTGCTCTCTGCACGGCAGGTGTGATGGAAGATGGCCCCAAATGAATACCACCTGCCTGGCCTTCGCTGATGGGATCAGGGACCTGGATACCATCCCTCCAGGGCTACTCCCGACTCAAGGCGCCCATTCCCTGCCAGAGCCCCTGGTAGCCCCAGCACCCCTGCCAGCGCTGACTCCCCCCTTCTCGGAGCTCCTGCCAGCCCCGACGCATCCCCCAGCCTCGATCCCTCCCC
>ML677365.1:8576598-8752377 GCA_007922305.1 Dermatemys mawii | reverse complement strand
TCCTCACCCCCCCGCCAGTCCGACCACCCGTCCTCAGACGCCCCGAGCTCCCCCCTCGTCAGACCCCCCGATCCAATCCCCGCCCTCGCGCGTGTCCCCCCGCACCTGTCCTCCTGTCACCCGGGCTCCGTCTCCCGGGACTCGCCACCTGCGGCCAAAGGGCTCCGGGGCCGCCTCGCCGGCCCTGCTCACCTTGCTGCCCTCGCGGAGCGGTCCCATCCCGATCCCGCCTCAGTCGGGCGCGGCCCGCGGGCACCTGGCTGGGAGAGAGCGGACAGGAGACGCGCTGAGCCGGGGCTGCCGCAGGGACCCGCCGCGCTCCGCTCCGCCGGGAGAGCCCAGCCCAGCCCGCTGCTCCCCCACCCCGACACGTGGTGACGCCGCCGCTGCCGCAGCCAGGCTCTGCAGCCACCTAACGGGCTGGCCCGCTCCCTGCTTCCCGGGGCGCTCCCGTGCAGCCTGTGGGCAGGGCTCGGTTCCTGCCCCGGCAGCTCCGCCTGACACCGAGCCCAGGGAGCGACACCCCGGGCCGCGGGGCCCCGGCGCTGCCAGTGCCGGCCCCGGGAAGCTCTGCCCGCTGCGGAGCCAGGCCAGCGCGGCCTCCGGCCTGGGAGAGGTCAGTAGTGCCCATAGGGGCAGCCTCCTCCCGGCTTCATGGCAGTCGCGCCAGGCCCCAGCGTTACCCGGTCGAGTGGGGCTGTCACAGGTTTTCTAGGGTCGGCGTTTCAGCCTTAGGCTGCTCTCGCTGGGGGTGGAAGCGCTGGAGCCTCTGCCTAGGGAGCTGAGCTGTCTCTTGGGGCCGGTCTGCTTACAGGATCGGTGCCCCTTTCATTGTAACGTCTCGGGGGAGGATTGTGTTTCCATAGCCTGTGCTCGATACAATGGGACACCAATTCTGATTGGGATTTCTGAGCGCTGCTGTAATATAAATATTAAATAACAGTGAGTGTTTAAAAATAGCTGGTCAGAAATCAGTCCTTTTGTGGAGCTCTGGGAAGCACATAGGCATCAGAGTGAAAGGTGATGTGCTTCTCAAACCCTGCGGGAGCCAACGTTGAACCTTCCACTTTGCAACAACAGAAGTTGTCAGGCTGGTTGTTAAATACACAAACAATTCGATTACTAATTTATTAACCTAATAGTGGGATTAGAGCCACATTTTCTCCTTTGCTCCAAACTATGCTCTATCAATTAAAATCAAGCCAGCCTGCCCGACATTGCCAATATTCTCTTTCGCTCAGCCGTGTAAATCACAAAGGTGAGGGGGTCATATTTATAAAGTACTTAGAAATCCTGGAGAAAAGATGCTGTGTACTTGGAAAACATTAAACAAGTGTATTTACTGGAGTATACATTCATAGGGAGCCAGGCAGAAACACACCAGGAAAAGTCCCAGACATCCACCTCTTGCAGTGACACCAGAGACCCCACTGAAAATGCAAGACTGCAACCTTACACCTAAACCACAGAAATAGAAATTCAGTCCTCCATCCCACTAGAAAATAGGTTCCTCTTGTGTATTTCACTAGTAAGCTGTACATGGCATGTGTGCATGGATCTGCCATATGCACCAGCAAAGCTGTTGCAGCAATAGAAACAGCAGATTAAGCTGTGCAGCATTGCTATCACCATAGCAACTCAGCTAAGAAAAAGATGATTTAATATTCTCTGTAGCTTTCCATTTGGTGCCCCAGTCAGCTGCCTGCCTGATGTCCTAATCTAAGGAACAAGTTATATACAAAATGAAGTCTTCATGCTGCCTTAAGAAGGGAAATAAGGATAACTTGGGGAATTACAGACCATTCAGTTTAACTTCAGTACCCAGAAAGATAATGGAACAAATAATTAAGCAATCAATTTGCAAATACTTAGAAGGTAATAAGTGGTAAGTAACCATCAGCATGGATTTGTCAAGAACAAATTATATCAAACCAACCTAATAGCTTTGTTTGACAGGGTAACAAGTCTTGTGGACAGAGGAGAAGTGGTAGATTGGTGTTTCTTGCCTTTGGTAAGGCTTCCAAGACTGTCTCCCATGGCCTTCTCATTAGGGAAATACAACCTAGGTGGAGCTACTGTAAGGAGGGTGCATAACTGGTTGGAAAACCGTTCCCAGAGAGTAGTCAAGCTGGAATATATGTATCAAGTGGCGTCTGTCCTGGAGGGGTCAGTTCTGGACCCTGTTCTGTTCAATATCTTCATCAATGATTTAGATGATGGCATAGAGCAGTGGTTCTCAATCTTTCCAGACTACTGTACCCCTTTCAGGAGTCTGATTTGTCTTGTGTACCCCTAGGTTACACTTCACTTAAAAACTGCTTGCTTACAAAATCAGACATAAAAATACAAAAGTGTCACAGCACAATATTACTGAAAAATTGCTTTCTCATTTGTCTGAATTACATTTTAGTTTGTACTGACTTTGCTAGTGCTTTTTATGTAGCCTGTTGTAAAACTAGAAAAGTATTCAGATAAGCTGATGTACCTCTTGGAAGACTTCTGTGTACCACCTTTGGTATGCATTCCCCTGGTTGAGAACCACTGGCATACAGAGTACACTTATAAAGTTTGCAGACAGTATGAAACTGGGAAGGATTGCAAGTGCTCTAGAGGATAGGATTAAAATTCACAATAATCTGGACAAACTGGAGAAATGCTCTGAAGTAAATAGGATTCAATAAGGACAAATGCAAAGTATTCCACTTAGGAAGGAACAATCAGTTGCACACATACAAAATGGGAAATGACTGCCTAGGAAGGAGTACTGCAGAAAGGGATCTGGGGGTCATAGTGGATCACAAGCTAGATATGAATCAACTGTGTAACACTTGTAAAAAAAGCAAACATCTTTCTGGAATGTATTAGCAGGAGTGTTGTAAGCAAGACACAAGACATAATTCTTGTGTTCTGCTTTGCACTGATTAGGCCTTAACTGGAGTATTGTGTCCAGTTCTGGGTGCCACATTTCAGGAAATATGTGGACAAATTGGAGAAAGTCCAGAGAAGAGCAACAAACATTACTAAAGATCTAGAAACCATGACCTATGAAGGAATATTGAAAAAATCTGTTTGTTTAGTCTGGAAAAGAGAGGACTGAAAGGGGACATGATAACACCTTTCAAGTACATAAAAGCTTGTTACAAGGAGGAGTGGGGGAAAATGTCCTCCTTAACCTCTGAGGATAGGTCAAGAAGCAATAGGCTTAAATTGCAGCAAGGGAAGTTTAGAGTGGACATTAGGAAAATCTTCCTAATTGTCAGCAGGGTTAAGCACTGGAATAAATTGCCTAGGGAGGTTATGGAATCTCCATCACTGGAGATTTGTAAGAGCAGGTTAGACAAATGCCTGTCAGGGATGGTCTAGATCAGCGGTGGGCAAACTTTTTGTATGGCAGGCCATGAATGCTCACAAAATTGGGATTGGGGTGTGGGAGGGCTGTGGTTGGGGGTGCGGGCTCTGGGATGGGGCTGGGGATGAGGAGTTTGGGGTGCAGGAGGGTGTTCCGGGCTGGGACTGAGGGGTTCGGAGAGTGGGAAGGGGATCAGGACTGGGGCAGAAGGCTAGGCTTAAGCAGCTCCCTTTGCCAGTTGCTACGTGGAGGCGCAGCCAGGCACCTCTGCATGCTGCCCCATACTCAGGCATCGCTTCTGCAGCTCCCATTGGAACGCCAGAGGGGAATATTGGAGCATGTAGAAGCTGGAACAGGGCCATGTTGCAGCTTCCGGGAACCGCATAAAGCAGCCCCCAAGGCTGCGCCCCGGCTGGAGCATCGGAGCGGGGCCAAAACACGTGGTGTGGCCCCTGACCCAGCGTCCTGGCTGGAGTACCAGAATGGGGCAAATCCCAGACCCTGCACCCCAGCGGGATCTTGTGGGCTGGCTTAAAACAGCTCGTGGGCTGGATCCGGCCCGCGGGCTATAGTTTGCCCATCCCTGGTCTAGATAATACTTAGTCCTGCCATATGGGCAGGGGACTAGACAAAATAATCTCTTGAAAAGTTCTGTTCCTACGATTCCATGATTATTTCCAGATCCTCTGTTGAATTATGCTGCTTTTTCTCCCTCATTTGATAATTTTAACAAATTGAGTATGCTTTTCTGACCAAAGAAATATTTTAAAACAAATCATTTCAAAATATTGATATACTACTGCTACAAATACCTCTTTTGATAACTGTAACTGAGATGAGACCAAAAAAATATTTTTTTCTGCTTGTTTGCTTTGTCCATTTGAATGCACTTTGTGTAATAGGCTCCATACAGTAAAGCACTTAAGCACTTGCTTAACTTTATGCACCGGGAGAAATTTCTGCAGGTTCCTGGTCAGTTTCACTATTTCCTCTGTAGTACAATAGAACCTCAGTAATGGAATATCTCAGTAATGGAGGTTGTTCATTTGAGCTATTCAGAAAAACCTCAGCCATATTATGGAAACCTTCATGGTGCTTCCCGTGACATTCATTTTAATAGCCCCTCTCACCATCCAACTGCACATTGGTCCTGCACACCTGCAGATGCTTTCTTCCATGTATTCAAACTTACTGATCCTTAATGTAATTCATTTGCCCTTCAACTCTGAACTGCAATGGGGTGCTTAACACTATTCAGCAAAATGCAAAAACTCTTTTATGCTGCTCATGAGCCAAATTTGCTCTTGGATGAACATCTCCCACAGGAGTTGTGTAGCATAAAGCAGGATTTGGCTCTGTCATCCTGACAATGAATTATGAAGCAGCTCTCTTTTGCCAACTTCAGGCCTATGACACTTGAAATTTCTTTTCCCACAACTATGACATAGACCATAACATGAAAAAGAACTACTCAAATGATGCTGAAATTCATTTTTCGAAATCAGAGAAGGGATGGAAATGAGAAAGATCATTAAGCACAAAATACAAGTGATCTTAAAACCAGGAAAAAACATTTTAGATTATCTATGAATACTAAGAATAAGTTGAATCTTATGATCTTACACATTTTACTTGAAATTTTGGTTCAATATGTAAGTTATAAGCCATAGTGCAAAACATGCACAAAATATAAAATAAAAGGTCATTCATTAACATTCTATAACATTATAGAACAGGATGATTTTAAAATAATCAACAAGATCAAACCATGGAGAAAGAGAAGACTATAAGCACCTCTGTATTAAAAATATTGGGAAAAAAATCTTTTGAATGAAGATTATAGATGGGAAATCAATACAAAATTGATTTTGGTTAGCTTATCAATAAAAGGCAACAGAAGATTCTGAGAACTCACACAAAAATATATAAATAATCTTTTGTAGTTCCTAATTTTGATAGATGGAGATCAGGCACTTTTCCTAGCCTGCTCTATAATATGATCTGGGCTATGTATAATCCAATTGCTTTTCTAATTGGCTCTATTGAAGAAAGCAGCAATAAAATGGTAAAGATCAACTTAAACCTTCTCCCTAGGCTTGGCTACCCCTAGAAATCTTCCCTCAATATTGCGCAGCTCACAACCTTGATCCAGTCTTCCCAAAGAGCCACTCTCTGCACCTCTCTATATCCAGGTTGGATAACAACTAAGCAGAACCCACTGAACCATTTCCTAGCAGACTCAACATCTGCTAAAAATGTGAATTGTTTCAGGCGAACATTGCCAGTCTGTTGCAATATGTCTGAGTTCTTTTCTTCAGATAACTCCCAATCCTAATAGGGATTCATAAGGATTTTAATATGCATGATATGCTGGCAGGATGAAGTGCTCATTTGGATATGGTAATTATTGAAAATATAATCCACAAGGAGCTAGGATAGAGCTCTCTCTCCTCGACCCCTGCAGCGTGGCACTGATCCAATTGAGCCCCGCTGCCCTGCTGTGCGGAGCTGGCCTGACCAAGCTCTGCTGTCCCACCACATGGTGTCGCCACTTGCCCCCTCCGAACGTTCCTCTCCCCTTTTAGGGGGTGCACCCCACAGTTAGAAAATCTCGGAGGTGATCACGTGCCCCCCGGAACTATAAAATTGTACCCCTTTCCATTATCAGGAGTTACGTGTCACCTCTAAGGGTATGTCTTCACTACCCACCGGATCGTCAGGTAGTGATCAATCTTTTGGCGATCGATTCATTGCATCTCATTAAGATGCGATAAATCGATTGCCAATGGTGTTCCCATAGACCCCAGAACTCTAGCTCGCCGAGAGGCGCAAGCTGGAGTCAACGGGGGAACCCGCTGCTGCCGTGAGGACGGCAGGTAAGTCGGCCAAAGATGCACCGACTTCAGCTACGTTATTCATGTGGCTGAAGTTGCGTATCTTTAGTTGACTCCTCCCCTTAGGGTAGACCAGCCCTAAGCCAGGACCATGACGTTTTACTTTTATCCTTCATCATTCATTTCTTTTCTGGATGTTAAGGAGAAGGGAAATGAAAGACAATCGGCCAGATCTTGTAGGTAGAACTATGAGTCTGATTGAATTCAGTGGAAATTTTGCATATAAAGAATAACCCTGAAACACTCATGTAAGTAGCTTTCACATGACTAGTCCTTAACGAGTCTTAGAGCTGGTCTACACTAGGGGGAGGGGTCGACCGAAGATATGCAACTTCAGCTACGTGAATAATGTAGCTGAAGTCGGCGCATCTTCAGCTGACTTACCTGCCATCCTCACGGTGGCAGTGGTCGGCAGCGGGCTCCCTCGTCAATTCCAGCTTGCGCCTCTCAGTGAGCTCACGGGAGCGCCTTTGGTGATTGATTTATCACGTCTTGATGAGACGTGATAAATTGATTGCCAAAAGATTGATCACTACCCACCGATCCAGCGGATAATGAAGACAGAAATGTATTGTTACTATACCCAATTTCTTTTTAACAAGATAATTACATATTCTGTCTCTCTTGGGCACTTATAAGACAATCATCACTTAAATATCTAGGCACCTGCACATTCAGATAATCATAATAACATGCTTTTTATACACTTCAGTAGTACTGCAGCAAAATTGCTTTGACACATAAGCTTTAAGGGTTTAAGATTTTTTTAAAAAAGGACAAATATTGCACCATTTCCAGTAGAAGATATATGTTTATAGGCTGATGTCCGAAAGTTTGAAAAAAGCACCATTGTTGTGCTGTATATATAGATTTTAATATGTTCAGGAATACCTACAAGGAGAAAATGAAATAATCATTTTACACTTCATTTTATAAAATAAACATGAAAGGAAAGCATGAACTGTATTAAACAATTCCACTTTGTCTCAAAGTTGTTTATATTATTAGTCTGAGGTTTCATCTATGTCTATCCTACATGCTGTGTAAGACGCAGACAAAAGAAGTATCAGCATGGAAATATTAACATTTTCCACTAATCTTGGAAGGGAAAAGATGTTAAAATTATTGATTTATATTCTAGTTTATGTAGTTGAAAGAGACGGATCCAGTTTGAGATGACTTGTGTTGTACATACCAATGAAGAAATACATCAGCTTCACCTAAATTACTGTTAATATTCAACTACATTTCAGTGAAGTTACATTACTCTCAGAACAAGGTATTGATCTGTAGGCATGTACTAAGGCAACATGCGTACTGGCGCCAGCTCAAATCCTGGCTCCAGCAGCGTCTGTGGCATACAGCCCATGGGAGTAGCAAAGCTTGTCTACGGCACATAGTCCACAGGAATTGCCTTGGCTTTATAGATGCACATGCTTGCATCCAATCCCTTTTCCCAGTGCATACACATTATCAGATCAAATGCCTCCTAGCACTTGGGTACTGGGGTGGTGAGGGAGTTGGGGATTATGGAGGACACAGTCTCCTTGCAATTCTCAGTCCCTGCTCTCCCGTGTATTATAAAAAAGTTATAGGGACCCAGTCCTGGTTCTCCCTCCTTCTTCCCCACCCAAGGAATCGCTATAATGTTGGAGCTGGATAAAGCAAGGAAAGAAAGGACCTGGAAATGTTTAGGGCTCTGCATCGGGGCAGCGAGAAGGCTCATTTAAACAAGTTCTGTGCTCCCTTCTTCCAGCAACACTGCATCGACATGGCCATGGATTAGGCACAGGATCTCTTCGATCCCTCTTTAGCATCATGTCTACTGGTGCAGCTAGCTTTAGGCAGCCATAAAGGACACGTGTATCTCTTACTGCAGCATAAAGTGGGTTCACTGACTTCAGTGGGAGTTTTACTTGCGTGAGTATTAGAGGATTAGACTCCCAGTTTGTTAAGGGTTTTTAATAGAACTTGGTCCTGCATTCCTGACTTGTACATAAGTCCCACAATAATCAATCGGCCAGATTCTGCTCTAAAGATATTCAGTTCCCCACTGAAGCCAAAGTAAGCTTTGAGGTCTGCAGAATCAATTATTAGGAAACTATTCTAGATTATTAATAGAATTATTGGCACACACTATACTGAAGTGGTGGGCAACCTGCGGGCCTCACACAGCCAGTCTGGGTAATCTGCTAGCGGGCCTTGAGACAGTTGGTTTACACTGACCGTCTGCAAGCATGGCCACCCGCAGCTCCCATTGGCTGTGATTCGCCGTTCTCGGCCAATGGGAGCTTCAGGCAGCCATGCCTGCAGATGGTCAATGTAAACACACTGTCTTGCGTCCCGCCAACAGATCACCCTGACGGGCCATGTGCAGCCCATGGGCTGCAGGTTGTTCATCAATGCTATACTGTGTCTCCATGTTTGGCAATGTGAACCCCGATGATTTGAAAGCAATAAAAAACACCTCCGTTTCAGAACAAATGTTAGTAATCACAAGTATTTTAAGAATCACTTGTATGTAGCATTCCTGATTTCCCTATGTTTTAGTATGTCTGTTCAGAACTCAATCCTAGGCTTGTGTACTCAAAACTCTCGACATCAGCTGGCGTTTCAGGTGGAGAGGGAATACAGATTGGGTTGCTTAATGTCATATACTAACTGTTCTATTTTTCTGTTGTAAAAATGTCTTCTTTGTATCCTTTTTATTGTTCCACTCTTCAGTTTAAATATTAATTAGTTTTCTGAAAGTTTTTTAAACATGAATGTTTGCATCTAGCAAGTCAGTGCTGACTGGATTGTGTCATTGCTCACTGTGGACCTGATCCTGCATCCATTGCAACCTAAAGCTCCACATGAACCCATTTGAAGCCAACAGAAGTCACGGGTATTCAGAGAATGCAGATCAGGCCATCAATAACATAAAGAGCAAAATCCATGGACCGGAATCAAGTGGAATTCCCATAGACTTTAACAGTAGTTTTGTCTGAGTCAGGACTGCATGATTATACCCAAGCTCAGTTTGGGTATAATTACAACTGGTATGTATTGCAAGACAAGAGGATATTTTTTATTTTTGAAAATCTTGTGCAATAAAATATATAGAAATATAAAACATTTTACTTTTATATGGTACCGATGGGGTTAATAGCAGCATACTTGTAGCATAGACCCGAGAGAGAACTTGTGACAAAATGAATTACTAGCTTGCTGAAATCTAATGTCAGCAAATACCATAAGTTGTTTCAGAGCAGTTATATTAGTTTCACTGTAAATGTAACATCAAATAGCGCAGAGTGTGTGTATATTTTCTTCACCAACCTTTTAAATATTACATACATCAGGGGTTCTCAGCCTTTTTCTTTCTGAGGCCCCACAACATGCTATAAAAAGTCCATGGTTCATCTGTGCCACAACAACTGTTTTTCTGCATATATAAATCAGGGCCGGCATTAAGGGGTCTGAATGCCCAGGGCCTCATGCTACAGTGGCCCCCACATAGCTAAGCTGCTTCAGCTTCAAGCCCAGGTGGAGGGTTTAGGGAAGGTGGAGATTTGGCTTCCTGTCCTGGGCCCCAGTAAGTCTAAAGCCAGCCCTGCTTGGCAGACCCCCTGAAACCAGCTCATGGCCCACCAGGCGGCCTTGGACCCCTGGTTAAGAACGGCTGACATACATGAAGAAAGTTAATTGTTATCTAGTTAATAATCATTGGAATTAAATTTATTCAGGTGAATATTTTACACAAGTGCTATGCCTTGCAGTAAGAATTTTTAGGTGCTTGATTTTAATCACATAGGAAAATAGTTTATCTGACATGTGAGACCTGTTTTCTGCCACTTACTCTGAATACTTATCACCCATTTAGGTTCTTCAAAATTTAACTTTCATTGTAATATAAACATGAATTAACTCATCTCCCATTGTACAGTAACATGCATATACAATCAATGAGAACTATTTTCGAAATACTACAGCATGCACCATCTACTATTCTTATAAAGAAGAAAAAATAAGTAAAAGATCAACTTTTATTTCATGGCCAGTACATTATAATTTTTATAACAACGTCAATGGGCCTTTAAGGATGAGATTCATCAATGTGTAATACAAGCTGCATGTCTGGCTTACAATGGTGGGAAGGGCCAGTTTTAACATACAGCAGGACTAGAGCTGGTAGAAAAATTTCCAATGAAATAGTTTTCTCTTGTAAAATGTTGATTAGTCAAATCAACATGTTCATGTAGAATGTTTCAATTACAATTAATTTCATTTTAAAAAAACGTGATAATATCAAAACATTACAAACCCTTATCAGAATGAAAAGTTTGGATTATTTATTTTGAAATCCTCTTTCATTTCAAAATTTGTTTTAAATTTAAATTTAATTATTTTATGAAACAAAAAATATAAAAATAACATATTTAGGCAATCAGTAGGTGATTGCCAACGCTTGGTTTAAGAAAAGAAAAGGTCATCTTTTCACATACCAAAGCAGTGGACTAAGCACACAAATAGATTTCTTGCTAGCCCAAATGAGCTAAAGGAAGATGGTTAGAGACTGTAAAGTTATCCTAAGTGAAATGGGACACAAGCCATTTGTGGTAACTGTTGTGACAGGAAACACTGTGCAAACTTCATGTCACAACAGCAAATAAGTTTAGGGAGACTGTCACAAAGTTTGAGCTATTAGATATGCACATTGGAACAGCAAAAGAGGAGTGGTGTGTCTTCAAGAATGTATTGATCTGAGATGCGGTTGTGCTATATGGATGTGCTAAGCTGGGTAGATGACAATCTTCTGAAGAATGGCATCATGAAGATGTGAAGAAAGGATTAAGAAATAAGAGAAAAGCCAGAAAGATGGTGCCAAATAACCTTTTGGAAAAAGCAGCTGCCTCCTACAGAGCCTCTAAGAGAGAAGCAAAGCAAGCAATCAGAAAGATGAGAAACCTAGTTTTATATGAGCTGTATAATGAGTTGAACAACTGCTCTCAGTTGCCAAGAAGAAAATATATGTAATTACATGGACAAGTAACATAAGGAAGAAGGGTGGAATGAACATTAGGATACAGTGGGCAACCTGTTTACAGCAGAAGACATGATATGTAACTGATGATGAGAATACTATGAGGCTCTGCTTCATGAGGAAAACCTTTTGTATGCTACATTGTGTGAACTGATAATTAAAGATCTTGATGACCTGTCAGAGGAAGACATCAAAGCTGTACTGCTGAAGATGACATGCAGAAAAGCAGTAGATCAAGATAAAGTCATGCCAGAAATGATAAAAGCCTTGAGAGAGGTTGGTGTATGCTGGCTCACACAAGTCCTGTATGCAGTTTCAAAGGAAAAGAAAATCCCAAGAGAACGGGGAAAATCAATACTGGTACCAGTATATAAACAAAAGAGTGACATACATGACTGTTTGAAGTGGGCCAGCACTTAGTCCATTACTATTCAAAACTGTGATGGGCTTCATAAATAAGTAAAGCCAAATGAAAGGTGGCACAAAGTTGATCTGTTCAGACAATATTGCGTACCAAATAGCAATTAGAATGTCAATTTTAAAATGAACTACTAATTAGAATGGCAATTACTAACTATATTATATAAATTGAACAGCAATGAAATGTTTCGATTGATCTGACATTTTTCAGAAATTTCATTTAGTGGGAAATTTCAAAATTGTGACTTTTAATTCTGATTTAGAATGATAGTTTTTGAAACGTCTGAATGTTCCATGGATTAGAAATTCCAAGTTTCAACCAGCTCTAACCAGGACTTTTAACAGTTCACACCCACGTAAGCCTCTTTGAAAAACTATTGCATTAGCACTCACCCTCCATTCCATACATACAAATTTTGATGCAACCTCTTTCTGACAGAGTGCCCTGGCTCCCAGACACAGTTTGTGCCCTCAAGGACTTCTGCAACATTTATCATCAGCATAAGCTAACATAAGAATTTACAGGCACAGCTGCAGCACTGGTGAATGTGACACAGTGCTTGAGGAAGAGAACGAATGCCTTGTGGGGATGGTTGCATCATTCAGGTGTATGTCCGAATAAAAACAAAATGTAGAGTCAAAAAGTACAATGAAGAGCTTCATCACAGCCTACTATTGGACACCCTTAAACAAAACTCCTCTCTGGCGATTATTTTGTATTGTAACAAGAAAACTACTATATGTGTTATACCTTGAAATTTCAGCCTTGCAAATACTTTAGTAAAATATTTGCTTCTCGCTGCACCTAACTTGGTTACACTGGCAAAATCCTGATCTGACCATGGAATGTCACTGAAGTCCAAGAATGTTAGTCAAATAGAATTTGGCTAAATATCCAATTCAAGGCCAGACCATCTTCTCCATTGGAAAAAAACAGCAAGAGAGGACTTGGAAGGAAGGAAGATTTCCCATAGAACATACCATTGGAAAAAGAGTTGCTCCTTTTCTGTGCAGAATGAGTGGATGATTTTATCCCCAGAACCTGTAGGTTTGAAGGAATCTACTAGATGTATAGGAATCTCTCTGTAGAGGCCCAGTGCCTTCCTGCTTTTTGCATGTCACTTTTTTGCAACACTTCTGCCACCAAAACCTGCCCTCGGAGAGACACTCATGATGCGGCAGCTAGAGTTGCCGGAATTGAAGACTTTCAGAGTGAACTTGGATCTCTCAGGAGCTTTGAACAGGAGGAGGAATACTGACAGACCGGACTTCTAACAGCCTTAACCCCTGGAAAGTATTGAGAGTGTGAAACTCATGCATATCAAGTTAAGAGAATATTTTATTCCTCCTGTCATAAAATCCTCTACAGTTGTTCACATAACTGGCTATCTGCTTATGTTCCCCTTAGCAGAATGCTACATAATCTATCCCATTTTTAATCATGTTATTTTTATTGTTGTGCATGATTTTCTGAGATCAGAGAATCATAAAACATTTACTAGAAGTAGTAAAAACATAGTAACATGTGAAGTAAGCATAACGTAACAAACATAACAAAGTAAGTGTATAGGTGCTTTCATATAGTTGAGGCTCCACATTATTGTTCCAGCAATATTCTAATTTGGTATGTAAAATGTATCACCATCTTTCAGAAGACATTGATATATGACTTCTAGGCCTATAAGTGTTAACCTATGAATTCTGTGTAGAAATTATTTACTATCGAAGGCCAAGAGTTTTCATCATCAACCCACATTTTGGGGTTTTGGATGGATCAGAGATTGGGAATGGGATATAGACAGAACCTTCCCAGACTAGGCCACAGATTCAAATCAAAGCCTAGGTTAGAGGTAAATGAAAACTGTTACTATTCTGTTTGGTTCCTAGTGGAGAGCTGATCACATTTTTAAAAATTACCACAGCTGGCAGTTGCAGCAGAGAATGAACAGAAAGATAATTCTCTAGAACAGGCTTAAGGATGCTAGAGGGCAACATGGGTGAAAACTGTTATGCTGCTGCCCTTATTATTTTGTTTATAGTAGCCACAAAAACCCCAAACAGAATGAGGGCTCTATGGTGCTAGGTGCTGTACATCATGTAATTAGTGACAATCACTACCCTAAAAAACGTAGTCTGTTGTACCTGTTCTGTGGATAAATACAGGACTTCAATCTGGTACCTTCTATGAGAAGTAAGTTTACTCTAAAAAGTAAAAATATAAGGGAAATCATCTATATTTATATTCTGATCCTGACAGTTGTTATCAAGCTCCTAAAACACAAAGACTTGTTTTTCAAATAACCTTTATGCTTGAATACAGGTAAGGCAGCTGTGAAGAGTTATCTTTACCATGGGAGAATATTAACTTTACATAGAATTGCATATGGTTGCATCTTGACAAGTATAGAAATTTTGTCATTTTCTCATATTGACAGGAAGGCTTTTAATAGGCAGAAACAGTTTTGGAGTGATGAGAGAAAGATGTGAAAAGATGAAATAATATAAAAATGGGACAATTTTAACAATGCTTGGTTTAGTTTGCATTTGGAGATGAACAAATGCAGACTACTTCTCTTGTGCCCTCTAGTGGCTACTTAAAGAGTGGTATTACTGTCTTAGAATTAGAGGATGTCAACTCTCTTGGCAACAGAGTTGATGGTGAAAGAGAGCTCCTGAATTTTGCATTGAGGAGATGGTAAGAGAAAGCCAGAAATGGAGACCAAGAATCAAGAGGATGGAGTATTGAAATCCAAAAAAACCTGATTGAGTCTCTCTCTGTCTTGGGGGTGGGGAGTTAAGCATCTTTTTGTCATAAATTCTTGTTCATAAGACAATGTCCATGAAATGCAAAAATACAATTTTTATTTAAAAAAGTTTAAAACTTCTGTGTGACTAGCCAACTGCAATATTTTAAGATGCCATAATTGTAGTTTTCATGTGAAGACGGAAATCTGGTGGACTTTGGACAGGCCCCCCTCGCTATTTCTTCCCCACCTGCATAGCTGCAGCCTCACATCACTGGCTACAAGTTGTTCCAAGAGAGGAAGCCTAACATAGTACAGTTTTTGTGTTGTAATGTCATGAAGTGGAGCGATGACAAAACAAAAAGTGTGTGCTGTAAAAAAATCAGTCCTGCACCTAGCATGAATAATTACTATGAAGTGTGCACAAGAGCCCTTTTTATTTAGGTCAAAACTGACTTTATTTACACTTGTTCACTGTTAAATATAAGAACTGTGTCAGCTATTTAGTTTGCTTTATCTGGTGCATATGAATCGAGAAAATATCATAATATAAAATGTAAAACTACTGAAATGAGGACACTTCTGTGAAAATGCTGACAAACCTTTCATTGTAATGCCAAAACAAGGAGAGCAAGATAACTTTTATTACTTTAGTAAGTGGTACATAAGTATATTTTGCTGTATATGTAAATGTATATGCTTAGGAATGATAAAGAATGTAAAAGATCAGTGAATAGAACCGACCTTGATACAATCAGTATTTAAATATTCATTAGGCACTTCTAAACATTGGGAAACATTAAGCTTAATCAATGGACAAAATAACGAGGGGGTGGACTATTCCACCCTTATTACGTTCTTCAAAAAAGAGACTTTGGGGAGACAAGGTAGAAGAACACATGGTAGCTACTGGAGTTAGTGTCACCATCATGGCTTCCAAGCCCACTGTCTTTTGGGACCGTGGACCTTCTTTGTCCCAATCCTGAAAAAAATCCTGACCAGATCTGGCCAGCAAGGAGGACCCAGATGACATCTTCTCCTCTACCAGCTTCAGCTGAATCCATACCACCACCTGGGATAAAACTGTATGGGACTTTAACAGCAACAACAGCTCAAGCCCATCCCAATTAACTTCTTCTCTTTTACCCCAAAGGACCGTTATTACCACCTTTGATACTAGCTAAGAGACTGGCAAAGGGTTTTGTACCTTCTAAAAACTCTCCAGTTCCAGGGAAAGGGAAGAAGGGATGTTGTCAAAATGAAAGCCTTATTCAATACTTTACATTTCAAATACTTTCAGTGTTCTTCCTTCTTTTTTTTTTTTTGATTTTTAATAAAAGTTAAAATATTTAATAGTGTGTTTGCCAGAGTACTAGATAGGCTGAAGTGTCTACATACCAAACCCCAAACCTTATTTAACTGTTTAATGTTAGACAGTATTATGTCCCCAGCTTTACTTCCCCTCACTATTTGTGTATGGAGCATCAGGCCTCAAAAATTCCAATTCATTCCCCTGCTCTAATGTAACCCCAGGGGTGTTAAAACTTGCTGTTGCAGGAAGTATTAAAGGCAAATATTTAAGTTTCAAAATAGTTTTCTTTCTGATTTTAAAAATTCTTCCTCTAAGACATAACAAAATATTGTAAAAGATGTTGATTTTACTAGCTTTCCATTGTTTTGAAACTGAATATTTATTTTGCTTAACCCATGTTTTTGCATTCTCAGTCTCATGAACTTACCTGGCTACTATGATGCATGTTATGGCAGTCATGTTTTTGTTTAAAAGTCAAAATGTTTAATTCAGCTTTAATAGATGTTCATAGCTGAAAATGATGTATAGTGCCTTTTCCAAGATGTACATTAGAGTTAAAACTAATACGCATAGTTTCTGGTGCCCTCAAGTCAAGAAAGATATTGACAGATTGCAGAAGGGGTTCAGAGAGGAGCCACAAGAATGATTAAAGGATTAGCACACAAGCCTTATAGTGACTGAGCTTTTTGAGACAATCTATTTAGCTTAAAAAAGAGAAGAGTAAGGGGTGACTTGATTACAGTCTATAAGTATCTCCATGGGAACCAATAGTTAATAATCGGCTCTTCAGAATAGCAGAGAAAGGTACATGATCCAAGGGCTGGAAGTTGAAGCTGGACAAATTCAGACCAAAAATAGTCAAAGAAAATAGTCACTTTTTAACAGTGAGAGTAATTAACCATGGGAACAATCAAGAGTCATGGTGGATTCTCCATCACTGACAATTTTAAAATCAAGATTGGACGTTTTTCCAAAAGATCTGCTTTAGGAATTATTTTGGGGAAGTTCTATGGCCTGTGTTATGCAGGTCAGACTAAATGATCATAATGGTCCCTTCTGGCCTTGGAATCTGTGAATATATGCTATTATCTTTAATAACTTAAATGTAGTGTATCTCAATGATGAGAGGAAATTTTCTCTAGTGGCTAGAACAGAAGAGTGGCAACAATGACTCCTGCATTTTATTCCTGCCTCTACCATTTACTTATCTTGTGAGCATTGAAGAAATAACTTAGTATCTCTGTGCCCTAGTTTACCTACCAGTAAAATGAAAATAATGCTTACCTACTTCAAAAAGGTTATTCAGATTTTTATAAATTAAAATTAGTAAAATTGGAACTCCTTAAAATAAAAGGTGCTATGTACTCTTATGCACAAAATATTAATTCTTTATTTTAAAAAGACATGAAAATTAAGTTTGTTTTTAAGGATTATTATGTCATTCTTCAATACTAGCTACAAAATACCATGAGCTGGATTTACCCAGAGTTTGTATTGACTTCCATCAATGTAGACCTTAGCAGAGGATCGTGGCACCAGAAAGTCTAGTCAGAACATGGGTTATGATAGCACAAGGCAACTGAAACTTTTCTTTGGACAGATGGCCTGCCATCTTAACCAATACAGTCTCCAAAATGAGCACCACCACCATGAAAGAGGTGTGTCCAGGACTACAAGGGATGCGTTGGCATAGTGAATCTCCTGATCAACCTCCACCCACTGGAGCACCTACAAAATCCTGGAAGGGAGTAAACATGTCCTTCCCACACAGAAACTCCAAGAAAAAGTATTTTTGAGTATTATCACCATTCAGGTGAATCCACCAGCATGTGGCAGACTAGTTTAGTGCAGCAAAGTGCAAAGCACCCAGTAAAAGTGAATCTGCCCAGATGTCCCATACACTATTTAAGATAGGAAAACAATTTACCTGTGGAAAATCCAGTCACATTTAAATTCATTCCAAGGACTCATTAACTTCTTTAACTAACATCGAAGAAACCATTGTTCTTGATGCCATATCTCCCACAAAAGAGTGCATTGCTCTGCCAATTACACCATTAGGTTGGCACTTGTAGAAATTTATCAACTTGAATTACTCCATTTATTTTGCATTTTTAAACTAAAGCTTAGGTGCGCTCATTTTAAAAATGCGCCATTTTGAATAGAAAATTATTTTTACAAATACATAAAATTAAACAAAAGAAATAATAACCAAAACCAAAACAAAACAACAACAACAAGAACAGAAACTATTTCTGTTATCTAAAACTGACTAAATTCTTTCAACCAAAACAATATTTTTAAAAAGTGAGATCTTTTATACCAAGCTTTGTCCTGGTGCAAATATTTAAAGCTAAATAAAGAGATCCTGTTATAAGTATAAAGTAGCCTAGAATTACTGTTTACCTGTAAGGGGTTAAGCTAAAGGTAACCTGAGAGGTGGACAACTGACCAATGAGAAATTCCTCAGGAGACAAAGGATTTTGAGTTTCAGTTTCTCTCTGGGTCTCTTCTCTGTTCAACTCGGCTATGGGATAAACCACACCTATTTCTTTCACTGTAACTATAGCTTTCTATCAAGTAAGGTAGTCAGTAAGTTTACCTTCTTTTTATCACTTGGAGGGTTCTCAGGGGTGAGTGTTGGCTGGGTGCTTCTTGATATTGTAAGATTCAGCAGAGATATCAACAGTGGGAGAAAGTTGCCTCGGGGGGAAGGTTTGGGTTCTTGATTCTTTTGTTGATTATGGTAGATGCTGTTCTATTGACGGTTATAAGGGATTTATTCCTTTCTTTTTTTCTTTTATTAAAATCTTTCTTTTAAGAATCTGACTGCTTGTTTTCCATTGTGTAAGATCCTGGTTTTGGATCGGACACGTCTCACAGGATCAGGCGAGGCTTTTCTCTCAAGCTTCCCAGGGAGGGAATAAGTTTGGGGGTTTTGTGGAAAGAGAAAGAGAGGCTTCAAGTGGCCCATATCCAATAGTTTTTTGAGACATTCTCACTTGATGGTGGCAGCATACCAAGTCCAGAAACAGAAGAAGTTGTGTTCTGGGGAAAAACATTTTAACCCAAACTGGTAAAATAAGCTTGGGGGGGTTATTTCTTTTTTCATGTGGGTCCCCATATCTGTACCCTAGAGTTCAGAGTGGGGAGGCAATCCTGACAGATCCAAAATGAAGATTTTTAAAGAAAGTGCAAACAGATTCATAATTACTGTTTGGCTAGCAAGCACTAGTAACAACTTGCACCATATAGCATATTTATTTATTTATTTATCTGTCACATCGTAATGATATTTACATGTGGAATGAATAGCAACCTTTTCTGAAATGATTTTTAAAAGGACTCTACTGTATTGAAAATTATAATGTAGGCATTATTGTCACATTAGGTGATTGCCTCAAATAAACCATGTTGATTTCTTGATCATTTAAATATTCTTCTGTAGCCATGAACATGAAAGATGACCAAATAATTTTCCTCCCACAAACAACATTTTTCTTAATCTTTTTAATAATGATTCCTGGGACAAATTCTGTTGGCTTTTTTCATGTAAGCAGAATTTGATCCCACAATCTGAATAAAACAGAAAGAATAAACCTCTCTGAAACTTGAAAGAGGAGAAGACTTACCTTTGTAAAAGAAGAGAAGAAATAACACAGTAGTGCCTTTCCAGAGAGCCCTGGCTAGGCAAGTGGGTAGCACAGCTAACCTCCTTCTTGGTCTGGACCCAAAGAATGAAGCAATAGGAGGTTTAAATGAACCTGAGTGCACAATCCTTGTGACTATCCTCTAAAACAGAAATCAGCAAAACATGCAATAAGTCCTGTGCTGCTGAACTGCCCCTTTGTTCTAGTCAGAATGCGAATGGTAAAACTGTAGTTTGTATCTCTGCTTCTGCTACTTCACTGAGCACTGATCTGATCTGACAAAGTGCTCCTAGCCAAATATCCTGATATAAAAATAACTCCCTCTCCTGTGCCTCACCCATTTAGATTAAGCATGGACAAAAACCAGCCAGAGGCATGAATAAATGAATCCGAAGGATTGGAAACTCCTGTTTATTCTAGTGCTTACTGCCCTTTCAAAGAATGCTCTTGCAAAACACATTCCAAATGCTATATTGAAATAATCCTACCCCTCTCCTGAGATGTACATGTCAAAGTGTTCGAGATGTCTGACTCAGACGATGCAGAATTCTATTAGTATTGGAATACTATGCACCTTCTAAAAAGGGAGAAATTGCTTAGAATGAAAAAGGCGTGTGATTAGGAGTAATGGGATAAATTAATCCAGGAAAAATGTAGTTTGAATATCAGGAAAATATTCCTTATAGTGATATCAATTACTGTAGAATAGTCTTTGAAAGAAAGTGGTGAAAGCCACAAGGCTTATATAATTTAATACTAAACCAAGCAAAGCGCTGGGAAACATACTGTAACCAGTGCCACGGCAGGGTCTGTCTGTGGGTGCTATGAAAGAACAGTCCTTTTTACAGATTAGGTCTTGTACACTGTGGCGCATAGTTGACTCTCTGGGCACTAGCCCCTATAGACTCTAACCTTTGCTTGATTCCCAATAAATATTCACCAACTCCTAGTAAGAAAAAGGGGTCTTCAGGAAGGCTCACAGAAAGGAAAATCACAGAAAGGTAGTTACAATAAAAGATAGCTCAGTCCTGATTGGCAGTGCAGCTGTGCTCTGTGGGGTTCTTAGACCTAGTACTCAGTTGCTCTCCTAGTCCATCACTCTTTTGAAGGGAAAGTAATTATTGATCTGTAGACCTTTTGTAAAGCTCTGTTTCTTTGCACTCATTGGGTGCCCCTCTATATAGTCTTCCTGCCATCCAATTGTGTGGCTGTCTCACACCTCCTGTTCCCCCTTCATTCTGCTGTTGCAGGCCATCTGCCAACCACAGCTTGTTTCCCCACTTGGGTCTCAGCTTCTCACTCAGTTACCTTGAATGGTATCTCAGGATACTATTACATAACTTTCCCTCCACAGTGGTGATGGTTATCTTCACCACTGTCTTATTGACTTGAATCTTGGGGTCTGGTGTTGCTCTTACTCTGACCCTTAAACCCACTATATTTCTTTCAGTGCCAAGATGGCATCCCTCAGAGTCGGAGGTTTCCTCTTTTAGAGTTGTACCAGGACTCCCATGTTGTCATATGGATCAAGAAATGATTGAGGATATCTCTACACAGCAAAAAGGCCAGTGGTAACCCATAGGCCTGGGTCAAATGACTTGGACTCACAGGGCTTAGGCTATGTGGCTAAAAATAGCAGTGTAGACATTCATGGTTGGCCTAAAGCCCAGGCTGAAATCCAGAGAGGGAGTGAGTCTCAGAGCCTAAGCTCTAGCCCCATATCAAACGCCAGAGGTTGATGTAGATGATGTCTTTGAATTAACTCATCTCTGCATATATCATTGACTGAGCAGCTAGTTTATACGTTTATTTGAATTTGGTGTACTACTCTGTAACAAAAGAGCAATATCCCATGCTCTGGATAACCCTGACACATTCTTAAAAGTACACTATTAAAATAAACAGGCTGCCAGTTACCCTTAGATAACAATAACTTGGCCATAACATAAATGTAACAATTTATTTTAACCCCCACAACAAAATCAGGAACACAGTGTTTAGCCAAAGTAAAGAACAGAATCTCCTGCAGGTGAAAAAAAACATTACATTTTGTCTTGTGTAAATCTAAATGGATGAGTTTAGATGAGGAGAAGTACTGTTTTACTCCCTGGTATTCTTGTAGAGTAATTAGCTGTGGGAGGCTCTTTCTGATCAATAGAGGTGAAATTATCCTGGGATATTTCTGTACACTCAGCACATTCAGACTGTTAATAGAAGTTGTAGCTTTTTGCCTTCCAAAAATATCTAGTTTCTTGTGGGCTTTTTTTTTTTGGTGTGTGTGTGGTGTGTATAGTGACATGGTAACTGTCTGGAAACAGAACTGTAGCACAACCAACCAACACCAGCAGTTTTTTAAACAGGGAGGGAAAAGAGAATCTGAAAATGATGAAAGTCACGGTGCAATCACAGAGATTTAGAGACCAAATATTAATGAGCTTCTGTGAACTGCACTACAGTGGTTTCTCCTCATTGCTGTTTAGCACATGATAAAATAAATAGATGAACTTACTAAGACCCAAGCAATTAGCTTTAATTAATTGAGTCCTGATCACATAAAGTGTCGTGAAATAAGCTTCTAAATGCTGCATATCACAGGAATTGACCAGGACGAGAAATCGATCCTGTTACTTGTGTACATACTAAACCATAATATCTGTTCATCCAGAGAAACTCACCATTTCACATTTCAGTACCAAGGACAGAGTAGACAAATCATTAAACAGCACAATTCACAGACTATGTCAATGCCACTTTACGGATCATAGTTTGCGGTGTCTGAAAGCATATCTCCTACTTTAGGCATCAGCTTCATCACAACAGTTTAGTAAGGAATTACAAAGTTAGGTCTGGCAACAAACATTATTATGAGGGGAAAATTTGCTAAATTGCTTGAGTTAAACTCATTCTTTCACTGATGTGTATAAAATGAATGTATGTAACTACCACTAGTCTTAATGGATATAACCCAGAATTCTTGTCTTATACACTTTGTTTTTGTGGAAGGTGCAAGATTGATGACAATGGCAAATGAAGCTGCCTGTACACATGAATATGGCAGAGGTATTGAGTGTGCTTAGCACCTCACAGGGTGTACAATAGCATAATATTACATGGCACTTACTCATTTAACTTTATAGCAGGTAAACTCTGGTCACCATAATATCCTGAGTGCCAGCCTTAGTTAGCAGAGTTTAGTGGCATATTTTGGTCACAGAGAATATGCTTCAGAATAAGGAGGTCCAATTTAAAAAATGAAACTATATATCCAAAGGGCTATTTATATGTAATATAGGCCCAAAGAACTGAACATGTAAACAGAATACAAAAATTGTAATGATAAATAATACACTCAGATCCAGCTAATAAGAAATGTTGTGGAAACACATGTTTTGTAAATAACTATAATTAAGAATAATGTAAGGGATTGTAGTGCTGTTTTGACTCTCTGGGCCAAAGCAGAGGACAGGGTGAAGCAGTGTTTCTGCACTGGTGAAAGAACATGGGAGCAATCTGCTGGTGTAAGTGGTGCAGAAGTCTATAGCAGGCAGGGCTGCTCCGTAGTGCCCCCTTCAGGGCCACATCCTGTACTGCAGCCACTCCCTGCATTGATCTATAAGGTTCAGGGGCAGGATAGGCAGTGCCATAAACTTGAGGTCACTCTGTAAACAAGTAACAAAATAGCAATTTGGAATTTGCCTATTTGAACTTTAAAACAAATGAATGTTGTGGGGTGAGGGGAGTCCCTTCAAAATTGAAGCGCCTAGTTGCAGCACTTAGGGCAAGGCCCTGGCTTAAGCTTGGGCTTGGGCCTGGGCCTGGATCAGGGTTAGCCCTGAGTAGCTCCTCTTCAGTCCCAGACTCTGCCCTGAGCAAAAGTAGGCAAGCCTTCTTAAATAGCCTGCTGGTTCTTGATTGGTCAGTATTTCCTCCTGGCCATTCTAGTCCTCTGGAGGACTGTATCTCTAGTGGAGGAATGGAGCTCTCAGGTATAGGGCTTGAAGAGTCCCCACCCCCCAACCCCACACTCCACATCCCTGTAGTCCTCCCTTTCCAGCCCTGCCATCCCATAGCCCAGGCCTTCACCTCCAGACATTTTCTCATGGCTCATAGCCCCATCTCCCCTGCCATGAGGGGCTATGGGACCATGGGTCCTGTAGACAGTGCAACCTCGACCAGGTCCTCTCACCTTGTTGCCTTCATGGAGCATTCCCATCCCACCACAGCAGCACCTGGCTGGGAGCCGTGCTGAGTGGGGGCTACAGCTGCTGTTAGGAGTGCAGAGCCAACTCTGTGGCTTGCATGCCAGAGTGGAGGGGAGAGGGGCGAGAAACTCCACACATGCTTTCCCACTGTGACCCCCAAAGGGGGAGACCCTGGGCTGGCTGACAGATGGCCTGGTGATGGGGACACATGCAGCAGGTGTCTGTCTGGAAGCTGGGGCGGGAGCATTGTGGAGCCCATAGCTGGGCAGCTGAAATTTGAGAGTGTTTGCGGAGTTAGGTATTCATGTGAGGAAGCATGAGTGTAGCAGTCCCCTGATTCCAGCCTTACTGATCATTAGAGCGGCTCATATGTGCAGTATACAGGAAAAAGGCTCTTTCATGGCAATGCCTTTCACAGGAGCAGATATGCCACTGACAGGGCCCATCACTAAGGGAAACTGGTATAGGACAGTTTCCAGTGCTTTGGGTTTGCTCAACATTTTGTTGGGGAAAAAAACATTGTAAATGAAATGGCACATTGCTATCTGCCTGCCTGTCCTTATCCCTTAGGCCCTGAGCTACCAAACGCTTGTACAGGGGTGCTTAACTTGCCTATCCTGAGTAGTTCTAGTAACTTCATCTCCTTGTTGTTTATTCCAGAAACGTGGAATCTGGAAGCTGGATAAGGTATTGTGTACTGAGATGTCTTCAGGCAGCAATGGGTTTACAGGTCCTTCACATCCCCTCTCAACCAGGTCATGGATTCCATTGAGAAGCAAGCTACCTAAAAGTTAGGTGCAGGGATGATCATGTGCATGGATTTGTAGAATCGGTGCCTTAGTCACTTGCACTCCATCCATCATCAAAGTATCTAGGCACCAATATTCAAACCATTAAAAAATATACGCCAGTGATATGCCACTCCAACCAAGTTGGAAAATGGCATAAACAGAAAAATAAAGGATTTTCTCTACTTGTCTGCGAAAGGCATGAGATATGTCAGTAGAAAACATCATAAATGGCTCACCAAGGCTCTTGTTGCAGCACTGAAAATAACAGAACAAGCTGTGCAACAGCACTGCTATCACCATAGGAACAGAATGAAGAAAAGACGATGATTTCTGTGGGCTCTTTCCATTGCTGTACACTTCAGGCTAGATCCACAAAGGGAATTAGGCATTGCAATGCTGAGCATCCCTGCACCTAACTTTTAGGTAGCTTGCTTCTCAATGGAATCCATGACCTGCTTGAGAGGGGATGTGAAGGCCCTATAAAAATTATATAACAAATGGAAAAAAGGGGAAATTGATAGTAATGACTATAAATCAGAAGACAGGAATTGTAGAAAATTGACATGGAAAGCAAAGGGACACAAGAAGAAGTCTGTGACCAGAAGGCTTAACGATAATAAGGAGAGTGTTTTTGTATATTAGGAACGAAAAAAATCCCAACAATGCTATTGGACCATTACTAAATGGACATGGTAGAATTATCAGTAATAATGCAGAAAAGGCAGATGTGTTCAATAAATATTTCTGTTCTCTATTTGGGAAAAAACAGATGATGTAGTCAAATCATATGATAACGTTCTTTCTATTCCACTAGGATCTTGAGAGGATGTTAAACAGCAATTATTAGGCATTTTTAAATCAGCAGGTCCAGAAAACTTGCATCCGACAGTGTTGAAAGAGCTGGCCAAGAAGTTCACTGGATCATTAATGTTAATTTTGATTGTCTTGGAAGACCAGGGAAGTTCCAGAAGACAGGAAGAAAGCTAATGTTCTGCCAATATTTAAAAGGGGTAAACAGAATGACTTAGGTCATTCTTACATCAATCCCAGGCAAGATAGTGGAGTGACTGATACATATAGAATTAATTAATATAGAATTATTACAGGGAAATATAGAATTAAAGAAGAGTAATAAATGTGACACTGGCAGATCAGTTGCCAGCTCATGCCAAGGCCCCTAAGCTTCAACTGAACACTGACAAATGCATAGCTGGAAATCCATCTGGCTCACCTATGTGTTGGGCCCTACCAATTTCATGACCATGAAAAACATTATGGACCATGAAATAAGCCCTTCCCCATGAAATCTGATCTCCTCGAAATCAGCCAGGCAGAGGAGGGACAGGACTTGTCCTTCCCCTTCACATGTGTTATTGGAGGGAGATCAGACCTACTTCCTCAGGCAGCGCAGAAGTGATGGTGTACCACCCTTCTGTGCTGCAACAGTCCCAGACCAGGCTTTGGGCTTCCGCCCCCTGTGGCTCCTGCCTGGGCTTGGGCAGGGGGGCAGGCTTGGGGCTGCTGCCCCCCAATCCATGATTCACGCTAGGGTTTGGGGCTTCAGCCCCTCTGGCTCCTGCCAGGGCTCAGGGCACCTGAACTTGGGGCTTTAGCCCCCACAGCACCTGCTGGGACTCGGGGCTTCCAACCCATGGCTCCTGCCATGGCTGGGGCACCCATTTTTTCAAATTGTCTGGGGTCCCTTGGCATGGGCCCTATGGGCCCGTGTATTAATGCACCACTGGCCCTGACTAGCAACTAGGAGCCCCCAGTTGGAGTGCTCCCAGCAGCACTGGGGAGATTGGACCTACCTCCACCTCTGCGAGCCCCCTCCAGTTGCAGGAAATTCCACAGCTGACTCTGACGGCAGCACAGAAATGAGTATGAATCTATCCTGAGAAGCAGTGACTCTGAAAATGATTTGGGGGTCATGATAGATAAGCAGATGAACATGAGCTCCCAGTGCAACATGGTGGCCAAAAGGGCTAATCCAGTCCTTGGATACATAAACAGGGAAATCGCAAGCAGGAGTTGAGAGATTATTTTATCTTGGTGTTTGGCACTGGTTCAAGTCCTGCTGGAATACTGTATCCAGTTCTGTGTCCACAGCTCAAGAAGGAAATTGATACATTGGGGAGGGTTCAGAGAAGAGCCACAAGAATGATTAAAGAATTAGAAAACATGCCTTGTAATGATAAGCTAAATAGATTTATTTCCTTGAGTCTAACAAAGAAAGGTTAAGGGATGGCTTGATTATAATCTGTAAGTACCTACCTGAGAAAAGATATTTAATAATGGGTCCTTTAATCTGTCAGAGAAAGGACTAATACAATTCAATGGCTGGAAGTTGAAGTCAGACAAATTCAGCGTACAAATAAAGTGTAATTTTTAACAATGAGAGTAATTAGCCATTGCAACAACTTTCCAAAGGTCATGTGGATTCTCCATCAGTGTAACTCATTATGCATATGGAAACCTAGCACCTGCTTTTCTTTGCTATTGTCTCATCACATGTACTTCTGGAGTTGTGCCTCATAGGGCTTTCATCCTTTCTCTTGAGGCTTCCACCACATACACCATGTCTAAGCACTTGTCTAATGTGAAATTGCCTTTCTAAACAACTACTCCTACAGGTGATGATCCCAAGTGCCGCAGACTATTTTATCCTGAAATAAGGAGTCTAAGTCTCCAAAATTGCATGTAGCAGCCAGTGTTTGTAAGGCAGTTACATAGGGGATCTATCCCTTCCCCTTTGGATTGGTCTCCAATGAAAAACCTGTACCACGCTACAGTTTTGGTCTGCTGTGGGGCACTGCGGATCGCAAGGCTCTTAGGACTGCTATGGGGATTGAGGTATGGTATGCTTCAGACTGGTGCAGATTGCTCTGCCTTGTTCGCCAATAAAGTAAAGCAAGTTTTACTTTCCTGCTGTTGTCTTCCTCCTGCACGATCAAATCTGTGTTCAGCTCAGTTTTCTCCTTCCACCATATTCACAGCTGGGTTAGGTTCGTATGTACAAAATCCAGGACTCCTGAGGGGCGTTAGACCAAGTTCCCGGCTCACTCTGTCAGCTGCTGCACCACAGAGAACTCACAGTCTGGACACTGCCACCATGTTACCTTTGGAAAGAGTGATGCTGAATGCAAGTGGAACTTTGTTATATCCTCTGTACTGATATGCCCATGTGGCTGAGTTGCTTCCAGTCTAACTCCCTGCATTCCCTGTTTTCCTGGTGTCCTGTCAATAACAGTCCTGCTAGGGAACAATGGACCTGTGACTTTTCTTCCACTACTCATGATAGAGCAATGATAATGGAAGTAGTTTTTGTTTAATGATCCCATTTCTATGTAATTGTGTAGTTTGTTTTAGGTATCTCTAACCCTGCCCCCTTTTAAATTTTGAAATTCAAAATGTTGTTAATTTCAGTTATTCTGAATTCACAGTACACTGGCTCTTGCATTTAAAAATAGACCAAAAAACCCCAAACCAAACCGAAACCCCAGACCAAAACTAGCTTAATTTGGGTGGAGAGAGGAAGACACTCCCACAGCCTGTTGCTGTTCCGGGAGTTGTTACTCCTATCTGTGATCAGCAGTAGTGGTGAGGATCTCTGCTCATTATCACGTATATGTCCCTGCTCCTTCCTTTTCCCTGATCTTCCCTGATAGAATTGGTAAGCAGATTCTTCATTTTGGTTGCCTTTTTCCTGCCTGTCCCAGTTAATTTATGGGCTGGAGATCCTCTTTAAAATTCTTCACTTATTAGCCAGCTAGAGAAGACATCCTTGGTACCTCCACATGAAAAGCCTGATGTTCCTTGAGGGGTTATGAGCAGCTATATCAACTATAACAAGCCATGCAGCAGTCAGGCTGGATAGCACCTCAGAATCCTTCCTTGTTTAACCCAGGTTTGCAGAGTATCTAAAGGCTAGCACCGTGTGGAGGCAAAGATAAGCAGGATGGAGGCCAAAAGGTACAATATGTGGTTTGTGCCAGGTATAGCAATATAAATGAAATTCTAATTTCCCCATAGAATTAGTTGTGACTTTATTAACACCAAAAAATGGGCTATAGATACTAATGAATCATGCCTAACACAGAATGGAAATTTAGATTGCTTTAGCTCTTAGGGAAAATTATATTCTTTGCTCTTTTTCTTTACTTTTTAATGGTAGATGAAATTCTATCCCTCAAATTATATTATTATTTCATTAATCTTCAATGCAGTGATATTACTTCTAAATGTTATGAAACAGAGCATACGAATACTTATTTTGATGTTTGATTTTTATGTGCTATATTAAGAATATTCATGTTTATGTACTATATTACAATATTTTCTGGTTTTTTTGTGTTGTACAGTAGCACAAACATTAACAATTTGCATCTTAATGTAATATATCTTCATAATTAGGGCCAAATTTTCAAAAGTGCTCACCATCCACAACTGGGAGCCATTTACAACAATGGGAGCTTCTGGGGGCTGAACACGTGAAAATTCACCTATTTGCTTCGTTGCCTAAATGGGAACTGTTAGGTATTTTGAACACTTTTGAAAATCTCGCCTTTATCTTTTAAATAACTAATTTATAAAAATGTTGGACATAATAATAGCTCTCACTATTATAGCACCCTTCAGGATGTCAAAGCATTTTACATATATTAGCAAATTCAGCTTGTCACAATACTTCTTTGACATAAGGAACACTTTACTCATTGCTGAAATACAGCCACTTTTGGGGTCTGATCCAGTAGTTGTGTGCAGTACATAGCAGTTCATATCCTACAGTTTAGGATAAGCTGTTAAGAATAATTAAAAGGAATATATATTAATTGTTCTGACACTCCCCCTTTTAGAGAAGGAGAGTCAGAGAGAACAGCAGCCTTATAGTAAGGCCAAGATTTTAAAAAATGGTGCCTGAAGTTAAGCTCTTAAATTCATATTTAAAATAAATTGCATAATTTTCAAAACTATTAAGCACCAAGCAGCTCTTACTGACGTTAAAGGGACATGTATTGAAGATACAGCCAGCTA
Organism: Dermatemys mawii; assembly: GCA_007922305.1. Lineage (NCBI taxonomy): Eukaryota > Metazoa > Chordata > Testudines > Dermatemydidae > Dermatemys > Dermatemys mawii. The sequence goes on along the minus strand of ML677365.1, from coordinate 8,722,955 downwards.
ATATTATATAGAAGTTACAAGCAGGCATTATTCTTTACCTTTGTTCCTGTCTTCCATAATCTTCTGTCTGATCTCCAAAATAGATTTCTCACTGTAATGGAAAAGCTGGCAGTACCAGTTAGTTATGCTGCTTTCCACCAACATGTGACATGCTGTATTGACTTTTGGGCATCAGTGTTATCATTTCCAGCTCTTTTCTCATGCTCTATCTACCTTCCTGACAGCAGACTGTAAATTGGCCATTAATACTAATTCTGAGACAGAACTAGACAAATGAGAGCTAATGGAAGGGAATCATTTCCCTTTCTTTTCTTCCAACTCTATTTCATTATCTCTTATCCTCCTTTCATTTTTTTAAAAAATATATATTATTTTTAGAGCTGAGCTAATAATTCACAGTGCATAATTTGATAAATTTTCCACCTCTTTTTTTCTTGTGGGCTATCCATGGAATATCCATGAGCAGATGGTGATTTCTTTATATTATTCATTTTTCAGAATAGTTGAATTTTCTTTTTGGTGGTAGTGAATTTATTTCATACTCTGGATTTATTGAAAACAGTTCTATGTAAATTCTTGGTGTACCAGTGTGGCACCCACCTCTTGCGAGTGAATTCTGGCCAAATGTACATGCCTGAACTCTCTTTTTGTGGTGATCCCAGACAGTGATTTCTGAGGTGGGTTTTCAGTGACTCAGCTCTCCAGCCAAATCACACATGCAGTTTGTATGTGAAACAAAACAGAATCCTTCTGGGGTATACAGTGCACTAGAGGTCAGTACCCCTCTGTTGGTATCTCCCAAGGCTCAATCTTTAAATAGCTTCAGCCCAGGTATGGGGATGTGCCCCTAGAGCTTCCTACCTGGAAACATGGTCTTTCTGCAGCCCTCCCTGGTCTCATTCCTTTCTCAGTCCCAGCAGCCAGTCAGGAGCTACTTCTTGCTTCCCCAGTCCCTGCCAGCATGAACTGTCCATGGTGCTGCTGCTCCTTCAGCCAGCCAGCAAGCCAGGAACACTGTCTTCACTCCTCCAGCTCCAGGAAGCAGCTGACTGACTCTGGTCCTGTAGTTCCTTTTATGTGTGTCTGCTGGGCCCTGCTTGACTGCTCTCTGCATCCTCCCTTATTGGCTGGTTCCCTGAAACTGCTCTAGGCTGCTTGGTGGACTTCTCTTCTGCTCCTTTCTGGGATTGGGTATGGTAGGACCCGGAAGCCTCCAGCATGGTGCCTCTGGGTCTAGTCAACCCCATCACACATCTCCCCCACTCAGACAGGATTGGAGTGGTTTTTCTACCATACTCTTTTGTCCTGCTTTGGCAAGATCTTTTCCCTCCCGGACTGCTGTTGGGAAAGTTATTTTTCAGTCCTCTCCCCCAACCCCTTCAGTCAGGGTCTACTCTCCCAGGTCTCTCTTTCCTGGAGATCATTTAAAAGTCCTTTCAGTTCACCTTTGCTTCCTGGATTTTGGGGAATATGTATACCATAACTTGTCCATCCCTATATGCCAAGGCTCTGCTTCTATCTTGAGGTAATATAACAAGTGGAACAGGTCCTGTTTCTCTTCTTTAGTAAATTGGAGATCCATGGTCAGCTGCTCTCTCCAGCATCTGAGATCCTCCACTTTACTCTCTGTTGACTCCACCTAGTTGGTTAGCTTGTCAACATGTAGGAAGGAACCAGAACCGACCTGTTTTACCTTCTTCTCTTGGGACAACCCTGTCTGAGCTCCTGTGTTCACTCTGAGGTCCAGCTTAGGGTCCCTCTGTAACTGGCTGACCTTGAAAATCTGTCTGGGTCCCAACTGTATTCCGTTACTCCTTGGATTCTGTTTGGGTCCCTACACTATCCTGTTGTGTCTGGGGCTTTGTTTGGACCCCCTTTTCTATCCTTTCTCTGGTTCCCAGCCCCTCTGCTTCTTTACTTAGTCAGTCCTGGACCCTTTTGGTCCTACACTGCCATCTTGTTCTTTCTTGATTGAGGGCCGAGAAACCAATCCAGTCTCTCTTTTGAATATCTCAGTCTTTCCTCACCTGGGATATCCTTCTTTTCCCTTGTTGCCCCTCACACTCATTAACAATGTACAGCTATTTCAGCTCGTCTTCTTCCTCCTTAACTAGACAGCAGGTAACTGTGAAAGGCTTACCACCCTGAGCCTCTTTATCCCCCTCTTTCTTAGCAGGCCCTTTGCATTTCCCTGGTCCAGCTCCACCTGGGCAGGCCACGAAAGTCTTTCAGAATAAAATGACCTCAAACATAAAACCTTGATAGCAAAAGTCCTTGCCCCTAGTGTCCTGTGGACTTTCTGCTGTGGTTTTTCCATCCCTCTTCCACAACCTAGGAAGAGGATTCTGAGTTGCCCCTCTCAGTTGACAGTCGACTGGCAAAAAGTCTCTATTTCCCCCTTCACACTGAGACCGAGGCAGCTTTTTGTGCAATTTTCCCACCCAAAGTTTTGGTGTTGGTTGATTGGACTGATTGATTGGAAGGGAGAGAAATCTTGCCCTACCCTACACTACAAGGCTCCTGGCCCCTGAACTTGGTCTTCATCCAGGACCATTTTTTCTCTCTCTCTCTGTTTGCCTTTGTTGTCCACAGGCTCTTTGTTCAGCTGAGACTGCTTAGAACAGATAGCCGGACACTGGGGGACTCTTTTCCTTAAGGAGCCAGTATATCCCATTAACTAACCCCCATTTTATTGATGTTTTGTATTTTACTGATCAGTTCAGCAGATTGACATATGTTTTAATAAATTCCCTTAATTTACATGATCTCCTTTTCCTTTAGCCTCCTAGCAAAATTCAATAAAAGGATTTGACATTTATATGGCTAATGTGAACATGCACAGTTGCATTAGATAGGATAAAACAATATATAAACCTTCATGCTTCAGGCTATTAGCCAACCACTAGCTGATGGGGGGTTTAGAAAGTTTCCCCATTAGCAAGTTATGCCATCACCATCCATTACAGGGATTTTATCCCTTTCCTTTGAAGCATCTATTGCTGGCCATTGTCAAGGGCAGGATACTGGGCTAGCTTGACTCTCTAGTGGCAATTCCTGTCCTCTATACAGAAAGTATTTTGTCTTTTGATTCAATAAGTCTTTACATTAAAATTGCTGCGAAACAGATGTTTCCCAAGGCCCCCATGGTAGAGGCTATCTTTTCATTAATGTTAACTGGCATGTTGATCTACAAATTATTCATCTGCTTAAAGATTAATTGTGAATGTTAGAATGATGCACAATGAGATACTTCATTTTGAACCATCTGCTCAATAAAAATTTTCAGTATATAGGATTACAAAATAGGACTCTTGCTCAGATCCTTGTTGAGGGGGTAAGCAAGCTAAAGAGACCTTCAGTTAGATAAATGAAGTGGAATGGAAACACTTGCATAATTTCTCATACAAGACTAATTCAGTATGGAGATCTATGGGATCAGAGAGGCAGGGAAGAAAAAGAGGAGGTTTGGGAGAAAGCAGCTGGAGAAGAGGAGAAGCTAAATTTTAAAGCACTTGAATGTTCCGAGTTAGAGTATTTGACTGATTGAACAGATTTAACCCTGTCATTTCACATGTAAGGTGGCATCACATTCTAAGTGTGGCAGATTGTACCTCCCATAGGCCCTGTATCACAGGAGCAATGAAGATAGTAACTGCCATAGTGGATCAGACCAGTTGTCTATCTAGTCTAGAAACATTGTTGCCATGGCCAGTGCCAGATACTTCAGAAGAAGAAATCTACATAATGGCCAGTTATGCAATAAAATCTCCATATAAGAACTTTCTCCCTGAACCCAGGCAGTTAGTGGTTGCCTTATGTGCTGAATAGGGTGACCAGAGTCCTGATTTTTTAGGGAAAGTCCTGATATTTGAGGCTTTTTTTATATGGGCTCCTATTACCTCCCACCACCTGTCCCAAATTTTCACACTTGCTCTCTGGTCACCCTAGTGCTGAACATGGGGATTTATATCTCTTGTCATTTTTTTTCTAACTAGTATAACTTTGTGTATCATCATTATTCATATATGTATCTAATACTTTTTAAAATTTTGCTTAATTTATTCCCCAATAATATCTTGTGGCAAAGAGTTCCAGATATCAATTATGTATTTATGTTAAAAAAGTAATATTTTAATCAGTTTTCGATTTTTAGACTTTAAATTGTGTTCCACCTTTTTGCTTTTGTATTATGTGAAAGCATAAGAGTGATTTGTTGTCTTTCTCTGTAACACTCATTATTTTACATTTTTCTGTTATCACTCCTCTCATTCATTACTCCTGAAAACTAAATAGTCTACTGCTAATCCCTTCACTCTCTCCTGGTATGGAAATATTTCCAGTGCTCCAATATTTGTTGCCCCTCTCTGGCACTTTCTGCCATATCAATGTGTGGAATTTTGACATGGTCAAGGGGTGGAAGAATGGTCTTGTGTTAAGGCACTGCACTGTTCTATACCTGCTACAGGATTTCCCTACGACAGGTGAATTTTTAGCTACAGCAGTGCGAAGTGGTTTTAGCTGGGGCCCAGAAGCCTAAATACTGTGGTGATGAGCACAACAGACATGCAGATATTATCAAAATGTACAGAAATTAGGGATGTGTCGATGTCACTTACATTTTTAATTCTTAATCTTATTCTGGTTTTAAATGAAAGGTTTTTATTTTTATTTTTTTAAAATCTATGTCAGGCCTGCACAACTCGGAAAGCAGCGAGGGCCATATTACTGCAAAAAACCCAGCTGCGGGCCGAAAAGCCCCGCCCTCGCCCCTCTCTCATCCACTTCCCCCCACCCTACTGCTTGGCTTGTCCTGCCCCTACTCACCCCCCGCGGGCCACACAGTGAGCCCGTGCGGGCCACATGTGGCCCCCAGGCTGCATGTTGTGAAGGCCTGATCTATGTATTATTCATTGCTTTAAGCAGCAAGTTGTGTGACATGAAGCTGTTCCCGAATCTGGTGAGTTGAATAAAGCAAGGATCTTGAAACACTGCTTTTGATATTAACATTTACTGACAAGTGTTACACTGCACTGCAGCACTGACCTTATTATGCCATTCCCATCTTCAAGCACTCTTGCTGCAGCAGAGGGAGGAAAGAAGGCAGGCTATTTTTATAAAATAAAAAATATGCATTAAATCACCAACTCCAGTGCTCACTGAAGCAAACAAATATTTGTCACACTGATTTTCAAGCAACAGTAAAAAAAATAAAAAGGTTCAGACTTTTCTTTAGAATCTCTTGGAAACCATTAACATTCAAATCACTGTATCAGAGTCTAACTGTGCCAGACATGCTGATCCCATGATTGAGAATGAGGGGAGTGATAGTTGTGAAGATAAATCTCCAAATGACATACTGGAAATGTAGGAGGCTAAGTATTATTTGAAGTTGAACAAACACAGGTAATGAAATACCTTTACATCCTTTTTGTAAAACTAGTTTTGTGAAGTTTAATAACGGTAGCAGCAAAGTATTAATAGGTTACAGAGGTTTACACTTTTACTAGGTCACCAGCTCTAATTTAGTCCTGCTGGTAGCAGCCAACAGTTGTCACTGTATGATGGTCCTCCGGTGATCTGCTAGAAATGAGCTGGTGGTCTCAGTCCAGGTCCCCGTGGGTTTTTTCAGTGGGCTTCTTCCCACTGAAGAAATCCACACTGGATACACTAGTTCTAGCTACCTATTGGTCTGTGTCAAATCTTTCATCCCCGGGCAAGCTCCTAGAGAGGTTAGCCTAAGACCAACTGCAAGTTCATCTAATTGAAGCTAGTATCATAGATGTGGCACAGTCTGGATTCATGTCAGGACATGGAATTGAAACAACTTTAGTGGCACTCATGAGTAGTCTCCTGCTGTCAATGGATAGAGGCCAGACAGTCCGTTCTCATCCTCCTGGACCTCTTCACAGCATTGTCAACAATAAGCTAGTGCTGTCTCACTTGAGAGGGATGGCAGGAGTCTGGGGTAATGTGCCAGAATAGTTTGAGTCCCCCCAGGAGGGAAAAGCCTAACAAGTGGTGATCAGAAACTGCACTTCCACATTAGAACTGTCACTCATGGAGTCTCATTAGGATCAATTATCCCGCTAGTCCTATTCAGTATTTATATGCAGCCACAAGGAACTGGTGAACAGGTCAGGTGACATGGATTCAAATGCCAACAGTATGCAAATGGTGCACAGCTCTACCTGTCCGTTACCACATACGCCCATGCCAGTACCACCAAGATGGCCCAGTGCTTGGACAAAATCAGCTCTTGATTGAAGCTGAATCTGAGCAGATGGTGAGGTTGGTGGGCAGAGGAAAGCATCTTGAAGAGTTTGCAGTCACAATACAGTCTCCATTAGGTGAAGGTACACTTCTGCAATTAGTCCATTCAATCCAGAGTTTAAGAGCTCACTCATGCTAAATTTTCACTATCTCTGATTGGCTAGCAGATTTCATCCCATCCCAGCAATGATGACCTGGCCTCAGTTATTCTTACCTCCCTCACCTTTCAGCTGGACTACAGCAGTGTGATACATCTGGTCTTGAAGCTTTCAGTGCTTAGAAAAACTCCAACCTGTACCAAACAGAGCAGTGTGTCTCCTTAGCAACACAGACTATTGCAAGCACACACAACCTGTCCTTTACTTCCTACCCTGGCTTGCCATAGCATATTGAACTGAGTTCAAGGTCTCAGTCCTTATCTTCAAGGTGCATCATGGTCTTGGCCCAGGATATCAAAAAGATCACCAAAGCTCTGGGATGAAGATTGTGGTCAACAACTTTGCTCCTCTGGCACAATGAAATTTTGTACAATAAAGGTAAAGCTCCTCTGTGCAGAGACAAAACTTTCTCATGGGCCAGCCCAAGACAGTGGAATGAACTCCCACAGGAACTAGAGAGTTCACAAACCTCTCTACCTTTCAATCTAAATTCAAAGTGCATTTCTTTGACCTTGCCTTCTCTAACATAAATATATAGCTTAAACTCATAACTTTGCCAGTTAAAAATCGTGCACTCAGTAGAGACTGATTATGTGTCATTACAACAATCTGTAACCCACTTAAACTTTCTTTGTTCTATGACTGCAGAGGTGTTAATTGCCTACTTCATCTTGAATGGTCTCTTACAACTCCTTATGCTTTCAAGAATTTGTTCAACCTTGTATTTAGCTATGACATTCTGAATACCTTTCCCAGGTCTGAAGATCTCTGTGTAGCTTGAAAACTTGTCTCTTTCACAACAGACATTTGTCCAATAAAAGATGTTACCTTATCTACCTTGCCTCTCTGATATCCTGGGACTAACATGGCTACAATAACACTGCAATAATAAATACACAGCAACATTTGGTTAAAAAAAAAGATTCCAAAACATAACACTTCACTGTATACACTTCTCTCTTGAGGAGAGAATGAGCGAACAAACATGACAGATGTTAGTCCCTTTGCTTAATGCACCAGTTGAAGATGCTCAGGTACTCTGGAGACAGAATAGACATGGGACCTTATAACAATTGTCACTCTTGCTGGTACTTTCAGTAGAGATGCCAAAGATCAAATGGGCATAAACACTAAACTACCCTCTCCCCCTAAAAGTGGCCCCTTCAGGTCAGAGTTGAGGGACATTGGCAGGGCTATGGGGAAGGTTTGCACTGACATTACTTACATTGCATTTGATTGTGGATAGAAGGTTTCAGTATCCAGTGTCATCAGTATGATGCCTATCATGTTCACTATAGTCACTAAGCTGCATCTGCTGTCTGCTTGGTGGCGTTAGCCTCAAGAAGCACATTACTCCAGTTCTTTGAAGACTGCACTGGCATCCTATTTGCTTCAGACTACAATTCAAGTTGTTGACATTGATCTATGTGCAGTGTAATGCCTGGAGGCTGAGCCTTGGCTCTTTAAATAAGACACCTCTCTCCCCATGTATCATCACAGCAGTTGAGATTAGCTGGGGAATCTGAGCTAAGAGTTCTTAGATTTAAATAATTGAGGTTTGGTGGCAGGGTGTCTTCAGCTGAAGGTCTCTAGATTTGGAATTCATTTCTGCTGCTTGTTCATGACAGCAAAAGTTGTTGCATTATTGTTTTGTTTTTAAATCCTAATTTCTTGAAAGACCCTTAGGCTTTTGCCTACAACGGGAGATGAAGAATCTTTTCTTTTGGCTGTGATGATTAAAAATTATTTGCAATGTTGTTCCAGCTGTGTGAGTCCCAGGATATTAGAGAGACAAGGTGTGTGAAGAAATATCTTGTATTGGACTAACTTTTGTTGGTGAAAGAAACAAACTTTAGAGCCTGAAGAAGAGCTCACTGTAGCTCAAAATCTTGTCTCTTTTATCAACAGAAGTTGGTTTAATAAACATATTACCTCACCTACCTTGTCTTTATAACTGAAAATTGTGTATTATGAATTGTCATACTTATGTCCCAATGTTTTTGTAACTGGACACAGTTTATACTTACAAGATATAATAAATGTTGCAAATGGCCATAGAAACTTGAACTATTCAACCAATATGTGATAAACAGAAGATTTTTTAATGAAGTAGATCATAAAGTAGAAATACGTGATGAAGAAAGCCAATCATTTTGATCATTAAGGACAATATAACAGGAGAAATACCCCTATTTGCAAAACAGTCTGAATCAATAGTTTCTCGGAGATGGAGATCAGTTTGTTTTGAGGGAAATGGGACACCTGTTTGTATCTCTAATCTCCCAATTCTTGACCCAAATTATTTTGTGAGCTACATCTGTAAAACCCTATTTGAAGTTACTCAGCCTGCATGAGTGTAACCACAGACAGAATTTGGCACAGTGTTATTAAATCTAAATTAGAAACATGTGAAAGAGAAAAAATGTAACATTTTGAGAGCCTGCTGGATGGAATCCCCCCAGCCCCAGGTTTTAGACTCTTTCACAGAGAGAGTCACTCTCTTTCATGTGTAGCCTGTCAGGACTCCCAGACTGAACTTTGCAATAGAGAATTAGAGATTCATATTTCCATGAACTATGGGATGTTGTGAGGTATCTTGCACTGACCATTTTTTCTCATGCACATCAGTGGGATTATATAATGCTAATTACCCCCTTTAGGGGAAGTTCTATGTCATTTTAATATGCCTAATATCCCCCCACTACACAATTTTTTTCTAGCCTTTTCTTGTATAAGGTTCTGTGCCAGTCTGAGATGTACATGTATTGTTAACTGGAAAGTGAGGTCAACCGTTTGCATGCTAATTAGCACTTAGGTTGCCAAGCCTCCAGGATCATCCTGGAGTGTCCAGGAAGTAAAGATTATTTAATTATTTAATTAAACATTATGCTATGTGATGAAACCTCCAGGAATATATCCATCCACAATTGGCAACCGTAATGAGCACCTTCAGTGAACCCACATAGATATAAACTTTTCTCAACAATTCTGGAAGAGAGATACAGAATTTTCTCCACATATCTACTAAGGTTCCTTCAAGCTAGTTCCTTTGTAATTTTAGTGATGCTCTGTGGAACTCACATGATTACGATTGTGCCAGTGTTTCCAGTATAAATCCTTTATTTTAAATATTTTTATCTAAGATCAGTTCATGCCTCACATCAGTTCATTTGCATCAGTGGAGCTACACCAGAGATTAATTTGGCCTGTTATCTATAAAAGTTTTCATAAACTGAAACTTTTACTTGATATGGAAGAGTCTTTGCATAAGAACTGCATTCTGTGTGTAAATGCAAAACACAATTAAATGTATTCAGCTTGTTAATTAGTTATAGGAGTGGGAGAAATTAGAAGTGAGTGTTTTTTAGATTTTTCTTGAATTCCTGAAAGTCCTCCTTTTCATCTTTGCTATGTGCATTTCCCTTTTTAATCTGACAGGCAGTATAGTCTAGCATTCAAGCAAAGTACTAGGTCTTGAGGCTCCTGGGTTTTAGTCCTGGTTCTGCTACTCACTCTCTGTAATAGCACCTATAACTTCACTGAGGGCCAAATGATGAAGCTCTGACCAGTGTCCACTGGAGCTGGTTTTTCTCAGTCTCCACCCAGGAAAAGAGAGTACTGTACATGACCCAGACCGTCCCCTTTATCAACTATCGGGTGTTGTTGCTCCAGCCATCCCTTTTTGGATCCATTGTGCAAATCTTTTTATCTTCAACCCTATCTATGAGAGTTGCACATCCAGTACATAATATATAAACAATTCATAAAGTGTTTCACTTCCACCTTTGCCATGATAGCAAAACTTGGCTTACCTGATATATTGGACTTTGAGTAAGATCTGTCTTGAAAGAAACATTTAATGCTTGGGGCATTTAATGCTTTAGAGCAACTTTCCAAGTTATAAGACATTTAAAACTTGAATACTAAGTATTCTGTTGCCCCTACACACTGAAATCAATAAGTAAGGTGACCAGTTTTTGTCTCCCAGAATGATGCCTCAACATTTTGAACTAGGGCCACAAGAATTGATTGATAATGAAAAAAACATCATAAAGAACAAACCCACTAAACCATCCTGCCTCTGGATGTCTCAGTGTGTCCTGAGGTCTTTGTATGTGTCTTTCAGACTGTATTCTTCAGAGTGGGCAGTGTCTTTATTTTTATGCATTGGACATGCACCAAGAACACTGTCACTATGGAGCAAATAATTATAGTAATTCACATTTATATGCTAGTTTTTTTTGGTGTGGTTTCTTAGCTGTGGTTGGGGAAAAAGGTAAACTCAGAAATAACAGTGGTAGTGGAACCACTTGAAGCCATATTTTGTCTTTGGATGGGTACATGTCTCCTTTTGACTGGAGATTGTTGGGTACAAGTCACATGCATGCAAATATTTTCAGTTATTGGGTTAGTGTGAGGGGGTTGGGTGAAATTGGTGGCCTGTGATATGCAGGAAGCCAGCTATAGATGACCTGGGGGGTCCCTAATGGCCTTAAACTCCAATACTTTATGACCTATACAGTGTGGAAAGGAAGAAATTAAACCAAAGGCCCTATGTCTTAACAGTGTATCTGACAGGTCTTCAGGCCCTGCTCTAGATTGTGGGACTTGCTGGGATACAGTATGGGTAGAGGACACAAAGCAAAGATCTAGAATGTGCAGAAAAAAACTGTTCCCAGACTTGGAGATCCCCAGTTAGTCACATGAGAGACCACCCTTCAACATTCTGCTCAGCTTTGCTCCTCCCCATCCCCCACTGAAGTACAACCAGTATCGCCATTTGGTGGTTTTGGTCCATTGACCCCAGAGCCACTACCACACTCTGTGACCCCTATGCTGTTAGTCACAGAGCTCAGAATCAGTTAACGTTGCTCTGAGAAGCCTTATACATGGACATTAACATTGTGTAAAATCAACTGCTTCCTGCTCTTTCTTCTGCTCCTTGATTTTTCCCCCATTCCTGTGTGGAACTTTTCCAGAAAGGACAGAGACAGCTATGCAGCAGGGAAGGACCGTATGTCCTTGTAAATTACAATGGGATTATTTACACAGTTTTCACCACACAGTGGAAGGGAACATGGGGGCTGTAGAAAATAGCTAGAAATCAAAATTAGCTTAGAGACTGGATGGAAAGGATACAAGAACTAGGGCTAAAGCAGTGTCACCCCACAGCCATTATAGTGCTTCAAATTACATTTAATTTGTGCTGGATTTCTTCTCTCCTGAGCTTCCAAATGGATTTTTTATAGAAGATCTGATTTTATTCCTGTTTATTGCCATTAGACAAACTAGTTAAATTTGACCTTCTGTTACCCAATAAATCCCATCTGGTTAGATGGAAGTATTGTTCTGTAGACAACACAATGGAGTTCTTTAAATATCTTCTTTTTGTAAGGCAAGTCTTGTGTTTTAGCCCAAATCCTAATGCAATGAATAAAAATAAAGGGGAGCTAGCTGGAATGTGTAACATAAAACTGTATATCATACCTTAGAAGGCGCAGAGTTCTAAGGCATGGTGTTTGTCAGAATGAGTTTATTAGTGTGTGACGGTATGAATATAAATTGGAAGTGGAATGCAATGATCTATTTTTGCATGGATGAATTGTGGCATATTTCTATTTTCTTAAGACATGCTATATTAATCACCTAATTTCCTTATGCTGATGGTAAGTGGATTGTCTCTCTGGAGATTATTTTATGTAGTACAATAATAAGAATAGATATGGCCTGTTATTTCCACATGATTGTGGTTGTAACTATGTTTAAAATAGTTGACTGCATGCATCCGACAAAGTGGGTATTAGCCCACGAAAGCTCATGCTCTGAAAAAATTTCAGTTAGTCTTTAAGGTGCCACAGGACTCTTAGTCACTTCTGCAATTCCAGACTAACACGGCTACCCCTCTGATTCTATGTTTAAAATGTGCACTTCACAGAAATCTGTGGCATTTCCATCTACTATTCTTTGTCAAGTGCCAATAAAAAATAAATGGGCGTGACTCTAAAATTAAGCTATTAAAAGAAAGATGTTACAGCCTGAGTCCCATCTCTATCTGGATTTCCAGCTGCCTTCACAATTCATGGTGTTCATATGTGTGCACTTGGCTTCATTTGTAACATACATGATCAATTAAGAATTACAGGGACTTGTCTTATTGGCAAAGTGCCAGTAGATAATCCCTGGAGTGTTGTGTCTTCACTATGATGAAGGATACTACAGAGTCATTAAAGAAAGATGTCAGCCATGAGATGCAAATCCAGATCTGGGTTTGGTTTGTGTTTAAATGCTCACCCCTCCATCCCCAGTGTAGGACAGGAGATAGGATCCAAGTTTTTTGATTCAGAACAATTTCTAGTTTAAAAAAACCATGATCCTAAACAAAGGAAAGTCCAAAGAATAGCTGGATTTAAGTTATTAGCTCCTCTATGCAGGTGAGCACAATGTTAATATTTAATAAATAAACTATTATGATGCGCTTTACACTGCGTCCTTCAGGATCTCGTGGACCAAAGTGAGAAGCAAAAAGAGGGGGTTGCTAATGAAAATCCCTGCACTCTTCCCCCGATATTAATCTAGAAGTGCTCCTGCAGGCAATCTATGCTAATAAGGTGGTGCACGGGGACAGCCACAGTATCTTAAATTGGACCCAATCCAGTATAATACAGGATTCCTGTGGGCATTAATGGGGGTTCAGCATACCAAAGACCTTCCAGGGTAGGGCCCACAGTAGCTCACATAAGCTTTCAGGGCTTGATCCTTCACCCATTACAGTCAATGGAAAACTCCCTGTGACTTCAGTGGCGATAACATAGCCTGGCTGTTATTCCTGCATATGGGCTCGAGTAAAGAGCAGCCACATTAGGGGTCACTAGATCTGAACTATCTTTGGCCACCTCTCCACCCTCTATGCTGGGTTATTCAGGGCCAGCACTTTGACAGCATGCTAGGGGAGTTGAGTTCCCAAATATGTGGCTGTTGTGCCTCTGGTCCCACTGAATTCCAGGTTTGAACAAATCCCAAATCTCAAAGTGAAACTCAGGAAAAATTGTCACATTGCAAATTAGGGTTGCAAAAATTGATTTCTCTTGGTTTTCACTTAAAACTGTAAATTTTTCCAAGTTTGCTTGAAAATGGGTTGAAATCTGCCAAAAGGTTCACACAGGTTTATAGTGAGATCTGAGTCAAGTAAGTTTTCACCTGGTTTCAGGTTTTGTTATAACAGATCTGGCAATTCTGAGGGTAATTTATGAGCACATGAATGACTGAAGGTCTTTGAAGGAGGCTTCTAAGGTTGAGTGTCACTGGAAGGACACAGACGGTGAATTAGAAAAAAACACCATTTACCTTAAAAAGCACACATTTCCACTCACCCACCTACCTTCCCATGTATAGATTTGTGCAGTAACACTTTGAGAGGTACCAGAGTTTTATGAAAGTGTGCATTGAACATTAAGCTTTTGATGTTCTGGGTGCCACTGACAAGACTCAACACACTTCATTACACTGCACCACAAGTGTCAGCAAGAGCAACTCCATTCACTTTAGAGGAGTTGAGCCCACTCGTGCCCGTAGCAAATCTGATCCAGTAACTTCCTTAAAGCGTATTTTACCCATAGGAACACATTGTGATTCAAATTCAGAGCAAATGCTGACATCTAGAGGTACACTAGTGAGATGCTTTATTTATGCAGCATCTTTCATTCGCATGTGAACATAAAAAGATTTATTTAATTAATTCATTGTACAAGTCAAAATAAGGGTGATGGATAATAAGTAATATGTTTACCCTTTTATACAACACGTAGCTCAAGTACAGATTAGCAGAAACAAGTTAAGAGGCACAAGTTAGAAGCAAAGGAGAAGTTTTCTGAGGAGAAAATGATACCACTGTGTCTTTGTATAGGCTATACGCCTGGGAAAACAGATAAACGGAGATGGTAAGTGATAAAGTTGCTTGTATCTTCTGCCATACATGGCATGCCCTCCATGAACTGATCCTTACCCTCACTTCTTTCAAATCCTCCTCAAGACCCACGTCTGCTGTGATGCCTGTAAGAATATCAACCCTTAATGATGGCAAGGTTGAGGGACAGCTGGGGAGAGTCGACCCACACTTTATTAATTACACACAAAAAAGAACATGAAATGAACATTAGGGTTGCAAAGTCAAGCTCCCAGAATTAAGGTTGCCTCACAATCTTTAGTGAGGCCTCCTTGATGCATATGTGTTATGCCGATACAGTCTTTAACTGCATCTCCACATACAATTTTTTCCACTGGACCCCTGCCTCATCCAGTGCACAGGATGGACTGTGCTCACTTAATGCGCAGCTATTCAGTATTTTCTTTTATCTTCATTGTACAGTATGACCCTCGGCCTTATTTACTGCACACTATTCAAGCCCTGCTCTGAAAGCAGTATTATTAATCTTATCACGGGCTTATCTATGGTGCACATCACTATAGTATCACAAACATTAACTTTTCTTCACGTCACTCTTGTGAGGTACAAGGTAGTTATTATCCCTATTTTATAGATGGAGAACAGAGAGCTTAAGATAAGAAGTTTCCACTAATTTTGGGTGCCCAACCTGAGACACCTAGGACCTGTTTTTTAGCATTTTATATGTTCAGAGGACAGCTCCCATTGATTCCAAATGCAGATTCACTTCTGTAAATCAGTTCCCAAGGCATCAAGTTGGGCAGCCAGAAAATGAGGGAAACACAATTAGTGACTTGATTTTGCAATCTTAATACCATTCTTTTACCATAGCTTTTTGTGTGTAATGTCCTAGGCTTATAAAAAAACTAAAAAAATAAATCCATCAGTCTGGCATCATATTAATACTCACATGGGTCATCATCAGGAACCTTCAGATCCACTACACAGACTTCTGCCACTTGAGCTAACTGACTAAAAGATAGCAGTAGTAGGTTGTTCTCCTCTATGTGGACCTACACTAAACAAGGCTAAGATGTATACTTTGGAGTGGATTTCACAGATATTTTCTGAGAACAGGGGATTGGTGAGACTCAGGAATCTGGGGTTCTATTTTGGGTTCTGGAAGGAAGTCATATCTAGAGGGCACAGATTCTTCTGCCTGTTTTCCCCAAGCTTGACCCCTTCTGCCTTGTCCCACTTCTTCCCCACCCCCTGCTCCTCGTCCCAGTCAAATTCTCATTTTGTACCCAGTCCCAGTATCTGCTCTTCAGGTTTCTCATCCCTGTCTAGTCTTCTTGCCCAGCCAGTCCCAGTTCCCCGCTTCTAGTTCCTTGTCAGATCTGTCTCTTCCCACCTCTCATGGGCTCCCAGTTCTAGTCTTCTTCCCAGAGCCCCTCAGCCAATCTCATTGCCCCGCATTACCTCCCTGACTCCTTGTCCCAGTTTTTGCCTAATCATTCCCAGTTCTCCTGGCACGTCCTGCTCCTTGTTAGATCTGTCCCCCACCCTCACTGCTTCCTCTCCACATGTCCCTCATCTGCGTCTCCTTGTCCAGCTAGTTCCAACCTGCCCCTCCACCAGCTCCTAGTCCTAGCTTAGTGAACCCCACCCAGCCAATTGACTGCCAGTTCCTACTGGTTCCCTCACCAGCTCACAGCCCCAGTCTCCTTTCGCTCTGGCTCCCAGCCCCAGCCACTTTACTCAACCACCAGTTCCTGCCTTCCTTTCCCTGCCTTCCTTCCCCCACCCCACCAGCTCTTAATCCCAGTCTGTTGCCCAGCAAGTTCTGGTTTCTTTCTCCCTCCAGTCCCAGTCTCACTAGACCCTTTGTACCAATCTATCCTCTCCCCTCCCCTCTATCCCTCTTGTCCCCTCTTGCATTCAAGTCAGCAACTTCCTCCTGCACACTTCCATGCAAGCAGGTGGCTCATAGAGAGGAAAGACAGGATTCTATTTGCAGTTCCAATACCCAGCCCCAGCCTGGCTAGGAGAAGCCATTACAGTGAAAGCCAAATTTCAAGACCCTGCTTCAGAGCATGGGAGCACTAGAGCTAATCAAAGAAAAAGTTACCAGAGTTTTTTAATATGGGCAAAATAACATTTTCCCTAGCCTTGTTCTTGGAAGCAACTGAACTATTTTGGATGAAATACACAAAAAACAAAACAATACAACAAAAACAACAAATTCAGCCTGTAATATAGAGATAGCATATAAAATTTCAGCTCAAATAATTAAAGTTCGGCAAAGTTATAAGCAACTGAAAATATGCCCTTAAAATTAGAAGTGTTGGGCAATCTTAATAATAGGTAGTGTTGCTACCAGCCTATAACAACAAAAATTGCAAATGCCTGAATATGTTAGATTATATTCCTCTTCTCCCACTCTTCATACATTGCTTGGCTCTTAGGTTTAGGGTGACCAGATGTCCCTATTTTATAAGGAGAATCCCAATTTTTGGCTTTTTCTTATGTAGGCTCCTATTACCCTCCACCTCCATCCCGATTTTTCACACTGGCTGTCTGGTCACTCTATATAGATTGTATACCTTTAGGGCATACCTCTGCCCCCATCTCCCATTTGCCCATTGGAGCATTTTGTTCTAGTAGTTTTACATGTTCCACCAGGTTCAAAAAGAAGTGGTAGAGGTCCCAGCATTGTGGTCATTTTGAACTGGACAGAACAGTGCTGGAGAATACAGAGGAAAGAACAATCCCATGTCTGTGATTCTTGCTTTAGAGAGAGCAGCATGAACTCTGCATGGCCACAAGATGGCACATGAAAACACGATCAAGAAGACACAGCACTGAGGCCGTCTAACCTAACAGAATGCTGGCATTTTCTAGCCTGCCAGCTACATAAGGAATGATTGATCTGTGTTGTTTATTAGTCTTGCAGAGCCCAATACAGCCCTCATCAAAGTCAACAGAAGCTTGTCCGTTAACTTCAAGGGGAGTCTAATGAATCCTTATAGAGGACTAACCCTGAAAGCGTAGCACCACAACAGTTAGGTGGATTATATCACATTTCAAAGTAATAACTGAGATTTTAAAATGATGATTTTTGAAAGCACAGCAGGATAGTCCAATGACCAGCTGGCCTAGTGGTGAGGCCATGGTTCTATGGTTTCCAGCACCTCATTTGTCCTGGGGAAGCCCCAGCTGTGGCCTTATTTACTCTTGTGTGCTCCAACTGCTTCCATACAGGATCTGTCCTTACCAAAAAGCAGGGAGGGAGAGACAAGGTAGGCGGACCCAGGCCCACCCTCTGAACCAAGTCCCAACCCAGGGCCCCTGGGCATTATCATGTCCCAGTTACTGAGCTGGCCTAAATTAGGCTTTCCCCTGAGGTCTCCTATCAGTCTGGAGCTATTCAGTTTGGGGTATGGCCGCTGGCTTAGAAGTTTTTCCTCCATCTCTTACTGACCTGTTCAATCTCCTTTAGGACTTTCAGGTGCCGAAGAGTGGGGAATACAAATCCCTGCTGCTGGAGTAGCCTTAACAAAGCTGTACCATCTCCTAACACAGTTGTCAACACCAGCCTTGTTTGTTAGTTCAGCATACAGCTCCTTCCCTGCTGTCCCTGAGCTACCATTGTCCTTTTAAACCTGCATCTGCTGAGGGTAGGGCCCCCTAGCCCAGCATTGCTCTGCTCCCAGCCCTGGTTCAGTGTGGGGCCTGTAGGCTCTCTATTTGTATCTCAATGACTATGTCTCATTTTTAGACGCACCAGAAATTTTCTACTGCACCTGATATAGGACTAGTTCATTTCCACAATGCTTATATATTCCACCTAACTAGGGAACAAGAGTCCTAGCAATGATTTTTACTATGTACATAGTGCTGCAGAAGTTCTGAGTTCTCTGAAAATCAGTTCCCCTTCACAGTAGCATCTGTGATCCCCATTAGCCAGGTCACTGGCTGGTCTGCTCTGGGAAATGTGAGGTGCACAGGCTAATGTGATGTGGAGAGGCACAGGCATGACGAGAAATCTTAGCACTAATTTGTAAGTCAATTTCCAACCAATCAGTGTCTGATGCGTGATTTATAAATGTTTCCCTTAATTGCTTATTTGATGTGAAGCAAGGTGGTAGCTGCATGTAGATTTAGTTTCACTATGAAATGTAAGATGTGTACAGATAAGTAATATACACTGCACAAAAACAGGACAAGATACTGGCTATTCTCCAGGGCATTGCCACCTACAGATTCACTGCATTTTCAGGGGAGACTTTAACTGGCAGTTAGAGCAGTGTTTAATCCACTGGGCATCACCCAAAATTGGGTTCCTGGAGTGGCCACTGAGTCACACCACTGTTCACCCACCCACCTTGCTGCAGTATCTCTCCCTTTCACTCACTCAGACCAGGCTGATGATCTGCTCCTTACATCAACTAGAAAACTGAAGCTGTTGCAAAACATGACAGTTCATTTGTTAAGCTTTTTCTATGAGTGTTTTGTTATTTTAATTGGCTGCCTATTGGAATCCCTGTGGAGTTGAAGGCATTGGTTTTAATCTATGAAACCCAACATAGCATGGGGCCTGCTAGTTTGAGAGGCTACTACATTTGTTATCAGCAAAGGTGTTTTAGCTAGAATCCCTGAAGTTTAAGAGGAAGAAGGTGCTGGCAGGGTCTTTTCCCCTAGGGGCTCTCAGCCATGGAACTCACTCAAATCTTGAAATATCTGGAATTTGTTGATACTCTGAGTATGCTGCACTGTCCTGTTTTGGAGGGTGTGTGTGTGTCGGTGTGGGTGTGGGTGGGTGTGTATAGGAGAGGAAGTAAGAACAATGAGAGTTGATATGGGGACAGTGCTGATTTTTTCAGCTAATTCATATTCTTTTCCGACACTAAGCACCCTTGTATTCCCATCCTACACACTATTGTCATAATCCTTGTACAAAATATGAGGGATCATTTGAAAATGAATAACTCCCAGATTATCAATATTCTTATGTGATGTATGTACGCAATGTGGACTAAAAGTTATGCATATATGCTGGAAATATGACTAAAGTGTGTGTAAACCAGGCATGTCCAGGGAGTTGTTAAACAGATCTATCCTAAACAAAGGAACACATATTTCTTTCAATTTATATATAAGCAGTAAACAAGACCATCATGACAACAGGTAGAGAAGACAGTCATCAAGTGGGAGAAGACCAAACATGGAGCTTCCTTCACACCCTGACTCCATGTCATCTTCCTCAAGCTTGCATACAATTCCCTTTGAGTGGTAAGCTTCAGAAGAATCCATTACAAAGGTTCACTGATCTATAAAAACAGGACAGTTGAACCTCAAATGATAAGGAATTGAATTGTAAAATTGTATACAGTGAGGTTTTTTCTGACACACTTGTAATTCACATCATTGTGAAATGTATGTGTTAATATTATCTGAGGAAACATGAATACTTGATGATGTTACGTTTTAAAGTCTGTGGCCAAACAAAGGGAAACAAATTCCCTCCAGACAGGAGAGAGGGCAGTTATTTATCTGTTTCCTATGTAAATTATGTATGGTGGAATGAAAACAATGGAAGCACCATTTACATACAGGGGATGGAAAGCCCACAGGACACGAAGAAAAGCATCAGGTCACCCTGCCTCTTGAAAGAAATTCTTTGAACTTTGGAGAAAACAAGCAAAGACAGATATCAACTTTGGCATCCATCATTAGACATAAGGGAACAGAGCTCTGGCAAGCTGAGAAGGATGGATCCTTCAACCACGTGGGGGTTGAAGTTTCTCAAAACTGAATATAGGTGAGGAACCATCTTGAACAAAGCCTGTTTCTAGACTTTTAGATGTGTGTTTTCACTTTTCTTTGCTTGAAACCCTTTCTATCTTAATTCCTTTTACTTGGCATCACTAACTGATGTTCTATTGTTAATACTTTTGTTTTGTTTTTACTATAAATCACTGTGTTTGAATTAAAGTTAATGTTAACACAAATTATTGTGACAAGCTGGTGGATTTGGTGTCTTTAGGGGAACAAACAAACCTTATTATTTCTCTGAAATGTCCAGGGAAGGGCTGAGCATTGCAGACCACACGGTTTTGGGAAAATTCAGGATTGGGGGTGTGTTGAGGTCACTCTACAAGTAGTAACAAGGGCTGGTAGAAACCACAGTGGGGCTGTAGATAGACTGCTGGGGTCAGAGCTGTTGAACTAGGACTGTCTAGCACACAGATACTCAAGATGAGACCTGCTGCTTGGCTGGTTGAGCATGCCAGATTGGAGCTACGGCAGTAAAGCATTATGAGGCACCCAGAATTGCAGGACAAGTGGTAACACAGCCACTTACTGGTGGATTGCACCTCCCTGAATGGAGCCGGTGGCATGCTGGGTTTGCTATTCTGTGGAATGAACATGCATGTATAAAATTGTCAGTGATACCTGGATCAGGCACAATTCCTATAGGAGCTTTGCTGCCAGATATGAGGAGGAACCAGGGAGTCACAAGAAGAGGAGTTTTCCAGTTGGAAGGGTCCTTGCCTTTGCAGCTGTGTGTGGGAACTCACTTCCCTGAATATGCGTGAGGCCTGGAGGCCTCATCTTCTGCAACACCCTGTCACCTTCTCTTGCTGAAGGACAGTTCATTGGAAATTGTGCAATGTGAACCTTATTGAGTTTTCTGTCTTCTTGGCAACTTCCTGGAAAACCGCTCCAAAGGGGGTAGCATCTCTGTTTAAAACAAGAATCCCTCCACTTGCCCCCATATAACTGAAGGCTATTGTGTTATTGTGGAGGCAGAGGCAAGACTCAAATATTTATATCTTTTGCAAGCTGACTTCAGAGAAGAGGTCAACTAGCCCAGGAGGGTACACTGCCTTGGAAGGAGGTCCAAATGAGTCACTCAGCAAGTTGAGTGGCACCTTCTAATAAAGGCTCTATAAAAACTTGCATGATTTAGAGAGAGATAAGTCAGTACAGCTTTGCACAAAAGGATTTTCTTGAAATATACTCACTGGCAATGTACATTGTCCACTTCCTTCTGATGAGGTAGTACCTATAAGACTAGAGTGAAAGCAGCATACAACAGTGAATATGATTCTGAGCTGGGACTCAGGAGACCTGTGTTCTATTCCCAGAACCACCACTGACCTGTTGGGTGACTTTGAGCTGTAATTCCCTGCCACTTTTGTCTTCTCTATTTACATTGTAAGCATTTCAGGATAGGGATGGTTTCTAAATATGTGCTTACCTAGCACAATGCAACCCTAATCTTGGTTCGAGCTGTTGGCACTATTGTAACACAAATAAGGGTAAAGGATTAGCTATGCCACACACTTGTATCAGGACACTGTACTGTTAAATATCCATCAATTAATTATAAAATAATACTAGCAATCACTGTTCCCTCTAAGCTGTGCGCGTATGCACACAGATCCTACACCCCACGCACACGGTGAAACACCGTGCGCACAAAAATTTGCAAAGAAGAAATTTTTTGTGCACACAGCCTGTCAGAAATATTCATAGAAGAATTTTTTTGAGCACATGGCCTGTAAAAATTAGAGGGAACATTGCTAGCAATTACATTTCTTACAAGATGTCAAGGTGTCTTTGGGGAATACAACAGGCTGTTGCTCAAAATGTCTTTTGACTGTAAAAAAGTGAGAATTTTAAAATGAATACCACTTTTAAATTAGTGGTGTACATTCAAGTAGCCATACCTGATGGAGTCACTGAGGTGTTTTGGCACAAGATACTTTCTCAGGTAATCATTACCACCCCAGTGGTATCGTAACCTCAAGGCAAGTGCTGACAGAACTTTGACCTTTGGATTCCAGTACCTTGGACCATAGGCACAATAGCATAAACAGTTACAGCTGTATAGGTATTCTACTTATATGGTCCCCATTACTATAGAACTTGAGTGCCCTGAAATCTATTTTCTATTCACTGGGCATCATGGAAGCCTCTACTGGCTCAGTACTGAATTAGATCCATGTCCCTCCCAGAATGAGTGCTGTCACTACCAGTTTTCTCCTGCAGGTCCTTCTGGCAGCAAGGGTACCCACTTATGAGTCAGTAGGTTCATTACACAGGTTTGAACTTGGAGATGGCCAAAGTATAGCTCATGAGCTAAATATAGCCCACAGAGTCATATAATGTGGTCTGTGGTCACCTGGAGCATTGCACTGCATAATGGGACTTGTAGGGGCACCTCTGTAGTAATGTCAATAGCAGTTACAATCTACTGAACCTTAAGTAAATTTGTGCCCCAAGGGGTCCTGGCAAATTCCCTAGAGAAAAGTTTGTGCATCCTGCTTTACCGTAAAACAGTTAAGGCCCAGCAATGCTAAGATACAGTCATGTCTGCATACCAGAATAGTATCTACAACGAACTCACAAGAGATCTGTATGAGAATCAAGTTTGTCATTTCAGCAGCAGTTAATTTCATCAGCCCAGAACTGGTTACAGGAAAAGCAGATTCAAGACACTGCTCTTGGATTCCCAGAGAGCAGCAAGGGCTCATACTGCTATTTTCATTTGTGGTTAGCTAAGCAATTACATTCATGCACTGGTGATGCAGACCTCACTAGTCATCTATGCCTTTTTCATCTTTAACTGGCTTAAATGTGTTCT
This sequence comes from Dermatemys mawii, assembly GCA_007922305.1. NCBI lineage: Eukaryota > Metazoa > Chordata > Testudines > Dermatemydidae > Dermatemys > Dermatemys mawii. The sequence continues at coordinate 8,699,989 of ML677365.1, read as the reverse complement.
ATTTAGCTTTAAGGATCATTCAGAAGCTTCAGTTAGTATAGAATGAAGCAGCCTCACAACCTAGTCAAGTTAGTCATTGCAAGCACATAATATTTATGCTCTGTGAACTGCACTAGCTTCTATTCAAGCTATTGACACTTATCTCTAAAGCCATAAAGTGGAAGTGGTTACCGTAAAATGCACTTCTCTCCTGATGGTCCTTTATAACAGCTAACATAATCCGACACATTTTCATTGATGGTCCCTACTCACCCAGACTTGGGTATTTGAGCTAAGTCATTTACACTTAGGCTGGTTTCTCACACAGCCTGCCAGTGGTAGACTTTATTAAGCTATAAAGGCCAGAGCAAGGTGCAGTCTATTTAACCGTGAACCATCATTGGGTTGGCTGGTTGGGGTAAAACAGGGCATGAGGAGGTTTATGTTACCATAGGCAATTTGGCATTGTATGGTCCTGTGCCATACACTCAAATGCTACACGGATGGGCTTATACCAATCAATTAATCAGATGTGACATTTTCCTCTGCTAACAGTTGAAACAATAGCTTTCAAAAGGAAAAACATGTCCTTATAAATATGCAAATATACTAACCCTTACTCTGAGATTCACTGTTGTGAATTACTACGAGCTCATAGTAATAGATTTGGTTAAGAAAGGGATAATTTTTGAATTCATGGCTTTCCCCCTCCCCAAATTTCAATGTTATTTGAAATGTTTTGACTTATTCTATAGTTGGTTAAAGAAAATCTTTCAAATTATAAACTTTCAAAAAACTGTTCAAGTTTCAACCAGTTCTAAACACTACCATATTTTTATCCCAAAGAATTTTGAGCTTAGTGAAAAGGCTTTTGTGGTGCATTTTACTTTAATAGACAGAGAGAAGAAAAGACTGCACAGTGCCGTGTATGTTTTTTCAAAACTTATCAGGGTCACTTCATAGGAGTTCATGGGCAAAGGAAATCTTAACACGTCTTGTCACATGCCCGGTCTGTCATGAAGCCTTAAATCTGGTGAGCTTTCCAGATTTTCTGACTGTGCTATGAAAGGTTTGCACAGCTCTAGGGCAGTCAAGAAACTCTGGTATGATTACAGCCATGAAAGGCCATAAAGACTACAGAATGCACTGTCTCTCTAGGCTTTCAATGCTTTTCCTCTTCCCAAGTGCCTTCTTTAGAACGTTTAGCAAACACACATTGGGCCATATATAATATGACCACAGTTTCTAAAGCATTTTAATATATCTTAATAGTCTGGTGGATACCTCCTCTCCCAGTAGCAATGCTATCTGGGGTCTCTTGTCATTTAGTAAGGACAAATTATGATTGTCTGGCATGTAGACTGCTGTTAAACAGCAATGGTAACACTTATTTAACATTCCTGGAACCTACCTTGATTCCTGGGTGTCTGTGCTAGGACCTCAGGGAGATGCATGTTGTCCCTAGGAGGCACAAGACCAAGGGCAGACTTGGAGTCCCAGTTGCAAAGCAACTGAGAGGGAAAGAGAAGAGGCACTATTTCAAGTGGACTCGCCTGTCTGCTCAGGGGATTTAGAGCACATGTGCCCAGATAGCACCAGCATCTGCTTAGGGGAGGAACCACGTCTGAGAGAAAGGGGTTAGAGTTCAAATGACTGACAAGAAAAAGTCTGGGAAAGGAGAACTAATCTGACCAGTAAGGAAAATCCTCAGTTGGACACCTGCTCCTGAGAGCACTGTGAGAGGACAGAAGCTATTTTGGGAAGATTTGGAGCCAGCCTGAAAGGCAAGGATTTGCTATTAGTGAGTTCATGAATTCCAGGGTGCATGCAGGGTTCCCCCTAAGAACTGGCCTCTGGGAACCTGGTAGCAATAGCATTCAGCTCATTCCTTTCCTTGTTCAAAGTAATTCCCAGTGTATAGGACTGTGGTGGGAAAACTGCCTGCCTTCCCAAGCTGAGCTAGTCCTTCAGCTCCCTAGACAAATCAGTTACCATATGGCAAGTACTACTCTTGCTCCTAGTTCAGGGATTCCCACCTGCTGTGATTGTATCTGAGTTCTAGAGTAGGAGATTCAGAGTTAGGATTTTTTAGGATAGTTATTGTAACCTGCACCTCATTTCTGTGTGGAATGGTGAGAGGGGTCGTGTCAGGTACAGAAGCAGCCTGATTCCTGTATGAAGACGGCCCCTGCCAACTGTGATTATCAGCCCCTGACGAGTCCATATTCAGCTACCTTTCAGGATCATTTGCAAAGTTGAGTGCGCCTTTAACCTCAAAATCCGGTATCCAAATGAACTGAGGCATGCCCAATAAAACCTGCAAGGACACCGGTGTTAAAAGAGGTGACCAGGTTGACAGGGGTGCTACAATTAAAACCACTAATTAATTAATACTCAGCACTTACTTAACCCTTTCATCACCAAAGTTGGCCCCCATTCTATTGTTTGCTTACTAACATTAACTAAAGAATCCACAGCACTCTTATGAGGTAGATAAGAAGCGTTATTATTGCTATCTTACAAATGGGGAAACTGAAGTTGACTGACTTGCCAACTTCTTCCAGAGCCTTTAAATGATGTATAAAACTATATTTTTTGGAATATTCTGCTCAGCCAAAAAGCAAAAGATGCTGGTGGACCAGAGTAAGGATTTGTAGGTTAAATGAAAATTTGAGTACTGTGCCATCTGGGCCAATTGTCAAGGCTGGTCATGAGAGAGTAAGCAGGTGAGAGTTTTTAAGAGACTTATGACCAGATCCTTGGTCCCCATTCCATTGGTTTGCTCTGCTCAGGATGTTCAAAGCAGCTAGAACATAACCTTAAAGGAGCAGTCAGGGATTCTTCTGATGCTGGGGAAAGTCCAGGTAGTGTAAAGGCACTGTAAAGTGCTCTAACTGCACTCGTAACCTTTACCTGATACAGGAGGCAGTCAGGGGAAGGGCTGGAGCATGGTGCTCTTTGGAGATCCTTGCTGGTATAATAACCACTAGGGGCACACTTAGAGCAGCTTAAAGGCAGTTCTGACTTGAGCCAGGGCCAGTTCTGTCTCTAGAATCACAGAAGATGAAAAGGTGGCTTCTAGCCACTTTTGCCTACCTTTGTTTTAAGCTAAATTAAGCTGTGTCCTGGCACCACCAAAGCTGTAATTTTTAATCTTTCTGTGTTAAAAACAACTTTGCCTTTTGCTTCTTGATAGAGCTCTTCCGAAGAGTTATCCTCCTTTGGACACCTTTGGAGCTTGTAGCCAATGGATCAGCATAACAAATGGTTAGTTAGCATAAAAACATGCAGTGATATATGGATGTTCCATGACACTTTTAAAAGACACCACAATTTTTATGAATAGGCACAATGTGTGTTAAAGAAACTTGTGAGGTTCCTGATGATGCTGATTCAGACCAACACTTTAATTTCAACCAAACTGATTTAAACAGAAAAAAACGGAATACATTGGCCACCAGAGCTGGTACACTTCCAATGAAGCAGGTCCTTCATTCTCAAAATAGTCTAAGGTTGCTTTGTATAAAATTACACTCATTTAACTGTGAAAAGGCGGTGTTTGAATGTGTAGAATTGCTGTGTAATTAAAATAATTCAGAAAAGTATAGCAAGTAAAACTCCCACCTCAAACAAGTATCAGCTTTGCCAAGAAAGTTTTTGTAAAATCAAAAACAGTTTCTTACAGATGCACTGAGGAAAAAAATTGGGAAAATGTCTAGACATAGGGCCCCAAATCCATATTTATGCTACACACTTAAATAACTGGCTTTATTTTCAGCAATGATGAACACACAAATTCCATTGACTTTTAGGGAGCTGCAGGTGCTCAGCACCTTTGAAAATGAGTCCATTTAGACTCTGATCCTCCAAACAGGCTTAACTAATTTTAGGCATGTGAGCAGTGCCATTTACTGTAGTTTAGCCCATTGCTACTTTAAACACACGTAAATGTTCGCAGGATTAAGGCCTAATTTAGGTGTTAAATATAGATTTAGATACCAAACTTCAGAGGAAGATTGGTCTTGTGGTTAAGAAGTTGGCCTAGAATTCAGGAGATCTGGCTTTGGTTTCACCACAAACTTCCTGTGTAACCTTGGGCAGATCACTTTATCTCTCTGCCTCAACTCCTGTCTGTAAAATTGGGATAATACTGCTATTATGCTGGGAAATGTTAATTGTTGGCATCAAGTAGTCTTTGATCTATAGACAATTATAGACCTGGATAAAGCGGATGAGTGTGCTAAACATACTTCTTTCAGGCTAACTAGAAGTAGCAATTAAGCCTCCTACGTCATGAGATAGCTGGAAACAATAGAAGCCCAAGGCAATGGGTCATGTGGCATGGCCTGATTGGAAACTAAAAAGTGTGGGTTGAGGGTTTCCTTAGCTGCAGACACAGGGATGGGAGATTCTCTGGAAAGAAGACAGCAAGATGAGTCATGAGTGTAATCCTGAGAGGAAGCAAAGAGATAGAACTCCTTGGGGCACAGAGCAGAGGGGAAGGTCAGACTTGGAAATTGCCAGCTGTTACGTATAGCTACTGTGTTCAGGGAAACAGGACTTTGTGTATACTTTTTGTAAATACAGGAACTTCTCGCTTAAAGTCGTCCCACTTAATGTTGTTTCCTTGCTGATCAATTAGGGAACATGCTCATTTAAAGTTGAGCAATGCTGCACTCTTATGTTGTACGGCTGCCTGCTTTCTCCACAGCAGGCAGCTTCCCTATGCTCCACCCTCCCAAGCTTCCCCTTGCCCTGGCAGACTCTGAGGATCAGCACCTTTTTCCACCTCTCCCCACCTCCTGCCTGTGGCAATCAGCTGGCTTGCAGCAGTTAGGATGCAGGAGGGAGGGAGTAGGAGCGAGGACTCAGCGGGCAGGCTCTCTCTCCCTCCCTCACCTCCTGAACATCGCGAAACAGCTGACTGCTGTGGGCAGGAAATGGGTAGGGGAGAGGGGGAGGAAGAAGTAGCCTGCATGCTGAGTCCTTGCTTCTACCCCCTCCCTCCTGTCGGGGCAATCAGCTGGCTTGCAGCATTCAGGAGGGAGGAGTAAGGAAGCAGCCTGCAAAGTAAAGGGGGATGAGGTGCGGTGGGGAGAGGAGGTGGTTCAGGGGTGGGGGCTTGAGGGAAGGGGTGGAGTGGGTGGGCTGAGGGTTGATCCCCTGCCTCTGGTGCTTGCAGAGCAGGGGAAGCTGCCATTGCTGCTGCACAAGGTGCTTCTCCTAGCCTACAGCACTTTCAGCTGCATTGTTTGCAGTGCCAGTGGGATGTGCCTGTGTGGGGTAAGGCGGGGGAACCTCCCAACTAGAGTACTGTACGGCAAAAAAAATTTCCCTGGAACCTAACCCCCCCACCCGCATTTTTCAGGAACATAACTACAACGTTAAGTTCCTGTAAAGAGACTTGCACCAAAGAGTAAACTTATCCATTTTTCCTTCTAATGGAAACCATCCAGAAAGACTTGATTAATTGCTCAGGCCAGAGAGAAGCAAAAATACTACTTGTGCCTGTCTTCGCTATTCAGACTAAGTTCTATGGCAGGGGTCGCAAACTTTCAGAAGTGATGTGCCGAGTCTTCATTTATTCACTCTAATTTAAGGTTTCAAGTGCCAGTAATACATGTTAACATTTTTAGAAGGTCTCTTTCTATAAGTCTATAATATAGAACTAAACTATTGTTGTGTGTAAAGTAAACACGGTTTTTAAAATGTTTAAGAGGCTTCATTTGAAATTAAAGTAAAATGCAGAGACCCCTGGACTGGTGGCCAGGACCCGGGTGGTTGAGTGCTGCTGAAAGTCAGCTCGTGTGCCGCCTTTGGCGCCCGTGCCATAGGTTGCCTACCCCTGTTCTATGGTATGGGAATTGTCACTTAATTATGTGTTTGTTTAGTGCCTAGACCAATGGAAGCCCCGATCTCAGTTGAATCCTTTATGTACTACAGTAGTACAAGTGAAGTAATAACCATGTTAGGCACTAATCTTTGCATATCTTGACCTGAGAATATTAGAGGAAGAATTTAATTAATATATCAAGAATTCTTTTTGCCAGAGTTCGGATGAAGAATTCAAGATAACTTTAATTAAGATCTATAAAAAGCTCAATATGACCATTTGGCCAATCAAAAGTGTTTGTTCAAGTTATGAGGTGATAACAGAGGGATCTAAAAGAGAAAAATTCTAATATCAGAAGGCAGTTTGAATGGATTTCTTAATTAAATTGTTAATTTAAGGAGTTTGGAAAGCATGGTGACAACACATTTTCTCTGCTGCTCTCACAGATGTGTATCTGCATACAGTAAGGACGTATTAACAGGTAACATACAAATAGATGGCTATAATACTTGGAGAATTGTTTAATTGGGCAATATAAAGAGGATATCTCAGAATATTCAAGGAGTGCTCTTAGGTCAAGTTTTGGTTTCCAAAAATGGAATCTCTTTCACTGATGACAGTTTTTCAAGGAAAAAGACTGGCAGAATAAAACTGAAATATGTAGTGGGATGACACAACTATTTTGAGTTTCACCCATGCAAGACCCATTAAATAAGAAATACTGTACTTTCCCCCCCTTTTTAGTAACTAGTTTTCAGGAAATTCAAAGATGGAGTTTGTCTATACAATTATTTAACACTGTACAGTTCAATAAGCCATCTATGATTACCATTATCAAAACTGAGTACTTTTCATTTTCTTACATGGGCAGTTACCTTGCACGCAAACATTACTTCAGGTCACAAACAAAACTGGAAGCTTAACCGTGGAGAGTTTCTTTTGTAAGTACAGGATTCAAGAAACTGCCAATTTTGGATCAGAAATGTCCCGTCCTTTAAACTATATTACAGAGAATCTTGGTGAGATTTATGCCTAATGCTGGTGTACATAGCTGAAAACACTTGTTACAGAATGCTGACCAAATGGGTATACAATCCGGGGGAATGTAATTAGCAGAGAGACCAGGTAAACTGGTCTTTCCTGTGTCCTATATTTCCATAGAGCAGGTTGCAGGCATAAATCAGAACCTTTTATTTAAGACTCCTTAATTTGTGATCAAAAGTACCTTCAGCTTATTAATGCTAAAAGTCCAACTTCAATAGCTTAGTTTACTCAAGTTGATCTGGATATAATTTGGAGGCTGTACAACTCGTAGGAAAGTGTGCTGATTCCTAGCTGTATATATTTCTCTTGAGTGCTGTGGCCTGTGATCTTCAGGTTTAAGACAGCTTTTCATGTGTACAGTATATAGTTGTCACTTGATTACTATTATGATAGCTCAATGATCCATACTAATGACAGTGTAGCATCGAGGCAAAGACAAAACTGTCCTACCTTGTAAGCTTGTATTCACTTCCAAAGTGCTCCCCAATTGGCAAATGGGAGGCTGCCGTATCACTTACGCACATTTCTGACTGAACAATCTCACAATGATTTTAACTGGATCAGAATAACACAGTTATCAAATTATCACATTGCAAGCATACTTGTTATGAGCAACAGTGAGCCCACCCAATGCTTATGTTCAGTCCCTAAACAAATTTGGCTATAGCTGACTGGCCACTGACAAGTGTTTTGAACTCTCCCACACAGAACTTTCCAGATTTCAAAGGTACAGTAACCACCCAGTCCCCACTGTTCTTAAAGCTCCATATATCACAGTCTGTCACACTACTATTTTTTGGCACATAATTATACTTGTTTTTTCCCTTTTATATAAAAGTGTGAAGTATACTATTTTACTGAAAGTTGCCAAATAGTTTGTATCTTAAGTGACTGTATTGCTTTTCTATTTACCATCGAGGATATTGTCAGCCAATTAAAGCAGGAAATACTGAAAAGGTCAGAGCGGCACATGCAGCATATTCCTGCAATTCTGAACATTTTCTTTGGCACTAAAATCCTGACATTTATTTCCCCAGGGGACAAAAGGGGAATGCAATCAAGAGAAATACACACACATGAAGCTATTCCTCTGACAGGTTAGAATAGCAAAAGCATTAACTGCATATGCCTTAGTTGTTTGATGCCTCATCTGAGGGTGTCCCTGTCAAAAGCTCTAGGAATGGATTGCTTCTCTTAAGATCTCTGATGGTTGCCAATTCTTAGGAATATTATTCACATTTGTAAGTGTTGCCTCTACTATGTCTAGGTATTTGAGATATTCCTTGTTGATTAAAACAAATGCTGCCTAATTGGACCATTTAACTGAAAGCTGAAATCAACCTCCTTACTTCAGTGTTCTGAATAGTTGAAACTGAGGGATGAAATGCTGCCTGTCTCATTTAAGAAGGAAGGAAGGAAGGAAGAACTCGGCCCTGCTCCCCTCAACACCCACACTATGGATGATGTTAGAAATTGGAACTGCAAAAGCTGAACATGTCCTTTTACAAAAGGACAATCTGCCTTCACTGCCATCCCAACAGAAATGATTGAGGAAATTTTTAATTCCCATCCCTACAACTTCTTGTTCAAATCTAATCCTCAGTGTCATGGAACAACAGACTACAGCCTTCTTTATCTAGAGTGGACACTAATAATTCTGTGACTGCCTGAAACATCCTGGTCATCAGCTGTTCTACCAACCATGGTGACATACACCTGATAATCATAACTTTCTGCTCCCAAAGCCTCTACCACTTGAGCTAAAAGAATCTCTTAGCTGCAGCATTTATATTTAGCCTTGTTTACAAAACAATTATACAGGCTGTATAAAATAATATTGTAAAATGCTTTATTTTTAGACAGACTAAGTTAATCCATTAAAATAGAAACCATACTCTATATAAATTGATGCTTTTCTGCCTGAGTTACTTATGTGTTAAAAATATTCAATGGAACATAAGAATATTACTTACTAATTTAAGTAATATTCTTATGAGTAGTTGTTCCAAAACAACCACATACCAATAAGTCACCAATGGAACATGCTGTTAATTAGCATTGTGTCTATTTTGCATTAAAATTATATATCTGCAATTACATATGCTATGACCAGTCCAACCACGATCTTGTCATCATTTTGCTTCCTTCCAGCAGTGGTCCTATGCATGCCTGTATTTTTAGACAGTTTATAAATCTCATTTTGTAAATGAGATATGAGTTGTCTTGGCATCTCTTATTAGGAAGCTGAAACATAGGGTGCATTTTAATGGGGTCCTGTGAAGGCTTCTGTAACTTTAGAGGAGGGTTTGATTAGGGTGCTTCCGTAGATTTTAAGGCCAGAAGGGGTTATTACATAAAGGACACAACATTTTTGCCAAACATAAATGATGAAAAACAGTTTTGGCAACCACTGCTACTGGACTTGCAGAAACGAAGATGAAGGAGAACAGGAAAGATCTGAGAGACAAGTTTTCAAAGAGGCCTAAGGGATTTAGGAGCTTAAGTCCCACTGACTTTTACTGACAAGTTCTTAAATGTCTAAGCCACATTTGAAAATGGGCCCTAGAAGCCTGTTACTTAAACACTTATGAAAATTTTACCTTAGATACGAAATTACAAAGAAGAATAATCCCATTAGGATGAAAAACAGTGACCAATATAAAGAGACTAATGTTGCAGAGAAGAAATGTAGGAGAAAGACTGGAGAATAAGCATTCATATAAAGCTAACATATCCACAGTTTTAAAGCAGCGACATGTCAGAAGTAGAGTATTGACTATGGCAAAGGGTTATAGAAAAAAAATAAGAGAAGTAAAAAAAAGGTAGTAAAAATTTTATTTAGTATTATCTTTCAGAGTGCTATAAGTTAAGACATTCTAGAATACACATGAGTCAAGATCCCTATGGCAAAACCTTTCTGATTTAAGCTGAAAGCACAATACAAGTGCTTCAGATAAAATCATGATAAGGAAGTGGAGGGAAATAAATTCTGATAACTATTTCCAGGGGAAGTGGGAAAAAATGCAACTTTTTCTGAACAGTAAAAAAATGACTTTAGCTGATGCTCAGTAATTAATAGGATGTCTGGTTAATTAGGCAAAGTGATTGCCTAATTCAAGACACAAACAGGGAAATGAAGAACTAAAATTAAGACATTATAAATGATTATTTAAGTAAAGGCATCGTTTAAGGCCTGATTCAGCAAAGCACTTGAGCACATAATTAACTTTCAGTACACACTTAAGTTTTTGGCTGAAAGAGGAGCTAAATTTGCAAGACTAGCTAGAATGCAATATAGAGTCTTAACAACCATGCTACACATCACTGCTCAAAAACTGAGGGTTGTTCCGAAATCCAGTACAGGCGTGTTGCGTCTTGCACGAGGGTTCCGTTCTCTGGTTACCGTGTAAAGCAGAAACCGCGTATAGCCAAAACCCATTGACTTCAATGGGAGGCGAAATTGCACCCCTTGCAGGAAGTTAAAATTTTTTTTTCTCCTTTCTTTTTTTGTTTTTGCGAACCGCGTAAAGTCGAAATTTCATAAGTTGAATCAGCGTAAGACACAACATGCCTTTAGAGTTCTTTGGAAAGCTGACATGCAGCTATGTTGTTTTTATTAATGTGCTAAGAATAAACAGGGAGAGACATACAGACAAACCATGGATTTAGGCTTCTCAGAGCAAGAAGTCTATCAGCACTGAACAATGAACAGAAAAATTTTCCTGAGAGTATATTACCTTGCGTCACAGAACGGCAAACTGAATAATGATACATACCATACAAAGCCATAAATAGTTCTTTCCTCCCTGTATTATGATGAAAGACCAATCTTTAACCCATCATATGCAACAATTATGTAAAGTGTCCTGTAAAAGATAAGAACACTGGCATTACATCATGGATGAATTTGGCCCACAGTGTAGACTGTCACTTGTTTTAAAAAATAAGATCCCTAAAACTTAAAACAAGAACTCTGTTTAATAGAGAATTCAAAGGACTTTTCTTCTCAGACTAATTCATGCTAGTGATATAAAAATTTTAAAATATCACTTTCCTCTTAAAAATGCCATGCGAGAAAAGGTTGCAAAGGTTGCATAATGTCAGATGAGTGTGACTTGTCCATGCAGATGCTGGAAGTAATTGGAGATGGCAAGATCAAGGATGAGCTTAATTAACCTGAATGTAGAGCAAAAAGTAGGGACAGGAATTATTGTGAATAAAAACACAACACTACTGACATACTAAGCTGCAGTGAATAGATATTTTGAGTGAAGATAAAGTGATTTCTTTGTTATGATAGCTAATGGCATTTACCTTTTTTTTGCTAAACTTCTTTTGTTAGCTTGATGATTAATGATTGCATAACTATGTTCATATTGTTTAGTGTGTCTCAGTGCCCGGATATCTAATTTGTGTATAGACATTCAATAGGCGAAGCTAACAAAGGCTCTATTATTTGGTAAGAGAGACAATAGCAAAACAGAAAAAGCAATGGGAATTAACTAACAGACTTAGCAACCACTTCACAATAAGTTTAGTAAAGGACTTTAGGGAGTGTGGGAAGCAGAACAGGACAAAAGCAAATGTGGTACCATCCTTCAAAATTGAACTAGGAATGACGCTGACTATTATTGTCCAGAAAAATCCAACTTCTACCTAAGTCAAACAATGGAAAAAATCCTAGGGAGAAACAAACACACACACACAAAATAACCAACCAACAACCCAAAAATTGTATAAATGGCTATGTGCAAGTAGCACATTGGCTAGGCTATTGTGTCCTTTCATTTACCTTATATCCCCCCCTAATATTATGCAGTTTGTAAAACCAAGTTTCCCAGGACTGAGTGATATTAGCTGTCAGTCAAAGAAGACCATGATCCACCTAAGCAGGGAAAGAATGTTTGCTCTTCAGTGGCCTTACAGTGGATCAAAATTTGAGTCGAGGTAAGCACAAGATGTTTTTGACTATGCTTTTTGGACTTTTACAAAGATACTTAATTTAATAAAAGTAACAGTACAAAACCACAGGAGTATATAGTATTTTAAAGCAACCGTTTCAGATATTGCTCTCTCTCTTTTTTGCTTTCAACACACCAACCCTTAGCCCTAGTTACAATCCATATTAACAGAAATAGTTTAGATTAATTTGAACATCTCCAGTTGCTCTTGCTAAGCTGATTGCTGCTGTTCCTTTCTGATGCTTTTCAGCTGCTTGCTTCCAAACAGTCCCAGGAGACTTGAGCACTCAGTGAAATAATGATTTCAGCAGGCTCTTTTGTAGTCAGCTGACACAGATAGGGGTCTGATCCTGGATGAAGCAGCAACAAGGCAAACCAGATCATTGGAGACTAATGGGAAAACTAAACTTTTATTTATCATGTAAGTCTTGTTTGCCTAAACTTGAAACTCTGGTGAACAACTTAAATCCTGTTGAAACAGAGGATTTACCACACTAATCCAGCCATCATATCTAGGTACTGTCTCCAGAAGTGGCCAGTATCAGATGCTTTTGAAGGTTTTAAAAAATCATATGCCCTTAAGTAGATGTGCTATGTTGAACACAGGTGAAAGAATATATTTTTCATTATGCAGCTTTGATACTGGTCTTGCTCCTGTGGATAAAAAATATCTACCCAATGTAACACTGATCCACCAGTGTAACACAACACTACAGTAACATAGGTGATGCAAGTTAATTCAACAATCACAATGCGAATTTCTGGGCCTCCTGCCCCATCCCTCAAAAATCATGCTTCAGACTACTGTGCATTGGCAGAACACCATGGAGGATCGTTTGCACAGCAGCTATCTGCATTGTACCTTGTTGTAGCTCTTCACAATACATTAGTTTTTACCTTTCATAAGCACATAATAGTTGCCTTATAAAAATAAAAAAAAATCAAATGTTCTTTCATACAAAGGATTATCTCTAGGAGACAGTATTATTAGATAATTAAAACATTATTAAGAGAGAACATTATTCATGTTTGAGTTCCTGAATAAAAGCACTATACAAAAGATAAAATTATTGTTGTTATGGCTTACACATCCTGAGTCTACACCACATTTGCAAGAATTAGATGAGTAATGTTTCCAATCTAGTTAGCCAAGGAAGAGTTTTTTCCGCAGACCATCACTAAACTCTGAGAGTTATATGAAAAATAGCAGATTGTTGCTCATAGCAATTAAAGGAAAGGGTTCAGGATATGATTTTGAGATATGAATGAGTTATTGTTAGTCACCCAAAATTTATGGAATATATGAAAAAAAAATCACAGGGGATGTATCGAAAAAAACCCCAGCAATGGCAAGCTGATAAATACTTTCACCTAGATTTCCATGAGAGAAGAAAGATTACCATTTTCAGTCTTATGCACCTTTGTGTATTTTTGGAGGGTAAGTAGTCTAGTTCACTGACAATTTCACTCCTCTATCAATTATGAGGCTTGGGCAGTTAACCTGAGCCACCATGGTCACACTGCTATTTTTAGTGTACTAATTCAAGCAGAGCTAGCATGTCTGTCTGCTCAAGCTGGGAAGTACCCTACCAGCTGCAGTGTCATTTTTCTTTCCCAACATTCATGTCTAGTGGTTTCTATAGCAGGGCCAGGGGCAGAATGATGAAAGAGAAAGTTCATCCAGGGTCAGGTTTGGACACAAATCATCCTCTCAAGGTAGAGTTTTATTGCAGATGTTCTAGTTAGACACCAGTTTGGGAAAAGGTCCTAACTGAATTCATTCCAAGATATTTTACAAGCAGTAAATTCAAAAATGCAAACTATAAACCGGACACACTAGCTTCTATGTTTTCCCTAAATCTTCCTGCCCTGGTTCTGTTCAACACAACCACTCTGTGTGTCTCTCTCCTACACAAGTAGCACACCCTTCTTGTAAGATGTTGAGCCTAAAAAGACTCAGCTGCACCTAGTTAACTGCAAAAGTGGGATTGCATCCTTGAGCAGTCTCTAATCCTGGCTAGGTATGAGCTCCCAAAACCCCAGGTAACTGTCTGTCTTGCTTGTTCATCCTCTTGAAGATATCACCGGGGCAGGATGCGGTAGAACTTCAGAATCACTTCTTAGGGTTGCCAAAAGACCGTTATAACCTCTCACGGTTGTCACAGAACTCGTGTTGCAATTACTTCATCTATTGTGTCTACTTATAGTGGGATGCCACGTAATTCTGAAATGTATACATTTATTTCACTAATTTAGGACCTAGTTCAGCACAAAAAAAGTAGTTTCTGCATTTCAGATGCAAGGCCATGGAAGCCTGAGTACAGGACTTCCATGGTAGTTTAAAACATCACAGTATAAGTCTTTATTTTTTTCTTCAACTGAGCATTGACATTCCCAGTTTAGATGACAATGGTGTCTAGTCAGGGTAATGCTCTCCATGCCCAGTCTGCAGCTGGAATGATTCTTTGAGAATATAAACATAAAAATAATTATTTGAGAAACGACGACAGCAGATGATATACTGTGCTGGATCTGCTAAGCAGGGAATAGAACTCCCATCAGCCTGCTCTCACTGCACATCCCTTCCTGCTGAGTAGGCAATGGGAGAGGTCCTGAACCAGAAGTGGCCAGGCTCCATTGGGAAGCAGCAGCAGCAGCATGGCAAGCCAGATACATAGAGGAATCCCCAGGAACTGTATGCAGAGCCATGTGTGGAATAGGCTGGGACTGCTGGATGCATGGCTGTGTGGGACTTATGCAGGAGCAGCAACAGCTGGGCAGGGAGCCAGTGAAGAGAGACCCCAAAGAGAGACACTAGCTGGGCCTGTCCTGGAAACATGCAAGCTCCAATTTGCTTGAACAGAAATCGGACTGGAGAGGGCATCCAGACACTAGGACTAAAGAATCCTGACCCTTGATTGAACTGCCCATGGGACCCAAATAAGAACCACTGGTGCTCACTCTAAACTGTAAATGTTCAAGACTCTATATCAAGTATATTTGCGACCTATCCCATTTCTCACAGACCTAGCAAAATACCCTTTCACTTAATCATCTGGCTGAGAGGTTATTGGGACCCAACTGAGCTAGCATCGATTTGAATCAGGCTTCCACAATGATGTAGACCAGGGGTCTCCAAACTTTATGAGATGAGGGCCATATTAGATTTTTGAAGGGGCTTCACAGGCCGAAGTGACTGTGAAAAAATTACATATATGCGAATATACGCAAAATCCCCCCGCTTTGCTCCTCCAGCCACTGCTGTGCACCCTCCCCCCACCCCATATGCCTCTGGCCGCTGCCACGGGGGCACTCACTGCTCCGCACATGGGGCTGCTGGCAGCAGCTCGTGGAGAGGAGGGTGCCAGCGGCAGCTTCTCCACCTGCCTGCTCGGTGTGCCTGCTCAGCTGGAGGGCTGGACAAACTGAAGCCGCAGGCTGGATCCGGCCCCCGGACCGTAGTTTGGAGACCCTGATGTAGACTTTTTTTCACCTCCAACTATCATTTCTAGATTTATTCTCTACAGCAAACTACCCTGAGGTTTTGTAGCTTTCGTTACTTGCTGTGAACTCATGTGGTTACTTTTCTGTTTTGAAAATGATACTTACATCCAGTATTTCATAAGGGCATGTTTTGTAAAAACCTTCCCTAACATTAACACAAACCAGCTAATTAGCTTTCATCACTTCAGCAGTGAATTTTCCCAACATGTTTATACCATTTGAGAGGTCTTTCTGCACTTATTGTGTAGGAATAAACCTCAGTATTGATGTAAAATATTTATTAATAGTGCTATGTAATTTTAGGGCCTTACAAATTTGTCTGCACATTTATTGAATTTTAAGAGATTCTGATAATTTCTTTCATACACATGATGCTTGAAACTATGATAGCTCACATGTGTTTGGTTGCTTATTTAATAAAATGAAAAGTTCAAGCAAATGAAGGAAATACCTAGGAAATCTCTGCTTTCTATTAGCCACTAGTAGGCACCAAATGTGTTAGAGGTTGATATACCTTAGCCATAAAACCATATTTATTACCCCCTGTAATGGGGTTTGACTCACCACCATGGCGCCTGCTGCTGTTCAGTCTGGGAATTAGCTCACACAGTCCCGGAGCGCGCCCTAGTGGTAGTGTCCTGTCTGTCGCTTGCCCTCTGTTGGCGTCTGGACTCACGTTGCTACTCTCTTGGCTGGCGGCATCCTCTTCAGGACACTGCTCTCCGGCAGTGGCCCCAAGTCCGTCCTCACCCCCTTCCAGGCAGGGGGGGATATCAGCAGTCCTTGCACTGGCCTCAGCAGCCTGCCACAACCCCCAAGTCTAGCCCCTTACATCAGGGCCAGGTTGCAGCCTGCTTTGTCCACTGCTTTACGGCCCAGTGCAACACAAAGTGGGAAATGGGGGGACCTAGGCTTGCCCGCTACTCTGGGTCCCGACCCAGGGACCCTCCAATGGCAGCCTTCCTTCTCTCCCCTTGCCTTCCTGTCCCTTCTGGCCCTTTGCCTCCTCTAGGCCCTTTCTATCAGGACCCACAGTCTGGCAGGATCTGCTCCCGCAAGCCTGCCCAGCACTGCTTTATCCAGGGTGCAGGAGACATACCTTCCCCTCTGAAAGTCTGGGACAGACAGCCTGCTTCTCCCCTGGGCAGCTTTCTTATAGGGCCTAGCCTAGCCCTGATTGGCTGGCTCTAATCTTGGCCCTGATTGGCTCCCAGTAAGCCTTTTCCTGATAGGCTGTCAGCCTGCACAGCCACACTGGCCTACTCTGGCCCTATCTCTCATAGGAGTGGAATAGCCGTCCCACTACAGCCCCCATATGTGTTTACACAGACTTTGGAAAAAACTTTATTACTTTTATTTTTCATTATCGTTCTATGTTCCTTTTTTATACTATGTTTGGAAGGTGTGAATAGTCATAGAAATCCTAGAAATGTAGGGCTCGAAGGGACCTCAAGAGGTCATCTAGTCCTTTGCCCCTTGCTCAGGCAGCTGTTCTAAATCTGAATTATTGTGATTTACGCCTTGTATAGAATTTGTTGAAAGGAGTCTACCTGAAAATTGTATATGTACTAACAAAGGGTAGGTTGTAAATCTAGGAACCATTTGGTCAAAAGGCAAACAACCAATAAGATTGTTTTGTCCAAGAACAGGGCACCTCCTCCTACTATAAGTCACAAGTTTGGTATAGACTTGATCTGTTTCTGAAGAAAAGAAACTTCTCAAGATACTGATGTTTTAGAAAGAGATCGAGTGGTATGAAAGGACGTGAGGAAGCACTCTATTGAGGATTTTTAAATAGGAGTGATACTTAGGAGGTCTTATCAGAGCATAAACTAAGTGATAAAAGTGGGCCTCTTCATTTTTTGCAAAAAGTAAAGCCTTTAGATTTTAAAGCTAAGAATTCTAGAAATATCATTACTGAACTGATTTTTTTAATAAATAATTTTAGTTGTTCATTCTTCAATCTGTAAGAAAACACTGATGGCCTGGAAATGTTTTACAGAAGACACGGGTTACTTCTAACTCATGTTTCCTTTTCAAGGTGAAAACTTTGATTGTTCCTCACATGCTCAGAGGGCATACACTTTGAAATATTTATTTTCAAATATTTTGTATCTAAAGGCAAGCCTATCTTATAGTAATTGCCTGATACCATCATTATATGAATAGTAAAATGTTTAAAGATATAGCAAAGCCTTTTCATGTTGTAACTAGTTACTGATGTAAGAAGCCATTTGAGTATACAAATACTTACATTAATTAGGGAATACATTAGTTATCTGGCAATGCTGAAGCAATTCCTTACCAAACTCAATAAAATAAGAAGAACCTCTCCAAGGATGGTAAGAAGAAAGGACTATAACTTCTTTGATGACTGTCATAAATATAAAGGGTAGGGTAACAATCTTTATGTATGCAGTAATATAAAATCCCTCCTGACCAGAGGTACAGAATCACTTACCTGTAAGGTGTTAAGAAGCTCAAATAACCTGGTTGGCACCTGATCAAAAGGACCAATAAGGAAAGAAGACACTTTCAAATCTGTGGGGGGAGATTTCGTTTGTGTCTTTTGTGTGTGTTCTCTGGGACACAAAGAGGGACCGGTTAGGAAAAACCATCTCCTAAAACCCTACCTGGAAAAAATTGTAAGTAAAGCAAGGAAAGGCATTAGATTATCTTTGTTTTTAGCTTGTGAATTTCTCCTATGCTAAGAGAGAGTTTTATTTCTGTTTTCTGTAACTTTGAAGCTAAGCCTAGAGGGGGATCCTCTGTGTTTTAAATCTTCTTACCCTGTAAATTTACCTTCCATGCTGAGTTTACAGAGGTGATTTTTACTTTTTTAAAACAATACATTCTTTTTTTAAGAACCTGATTGATTTTCAGTGTCCTAAAAACCAAGAGGTTTGGTCTATGCTCACCTGTACCAATTGGTGAGGATGTTATTCTCAAGCCTCACCAGGATAGGCGGTGAAGGGGCTTGGGGAATATTTTGGGGAAAGAGGAACTCCAAGTGGTCCTTTTCCTGAACCTTTGTCTAAATCATTTGGTGGTGGCAGCAATACCACTCAAGGACAAGGAAATATTTGTACCTTGGGAAAGTTTTTAACCTAAGCTGGTAGAAATAAACTTAGGGGGTCTTTCATGAAGGTCCCCACATCTGTACCCCAGAGTTCAGAGTGGGATGGGAACCTCAACAATGACCATTTAAATTTTCTTTAAAAATTATCTGCATGTAAAAATATACTGTTTTAAGAACAGAAAGACTTTTAGGTAGGAAACTGGAGTATTGGACACATTTGAAAGGGAATTTCAATGCCCATTAAACTTGATGGAGCTAAAGGGAAAGCCCACAAAATGAACTGAACAACAACAACAACAACAAAACTACCAACAATTTGAAGCTCTGAAGATGTCCTGAGAATTTCCTGTCACAAAGACAAAAGCTACAGTCATAGTTAAGAATTGTGATTATTTTCCTTTTCTTTAATTGTGATGTCCTTATGCCAGCACAAGAACTCCATGTGATTAAAATAGTGGGAATCACATCCCTAAATTTACATTGTGAGATAGTTATGATATGCTCAATGATCTGCAAAACAAGGCCTCAGTCCTTCTGTAGCAGAGTGATGACTTCACCCCTGCAATGCCTCCTGTTGGTTGTCCATAGATTAGCTCTTTTCCAGCCAGAGTACCTCTGCAGGCCGGTGTCTCACCGTCACTGGCCCCTCTGTCTCTCCCAGACCCCATGCCCTTTTTCCTGGGGTTCTGCCCCCTGGCAATACCCCCATTTCTCCTCTTCCTGAGGGACTCCCAACCTTCTAGCCCTACCTTGCCTCAGTCTAGGGCTAATGCTAGTCATCATCAAGCCCTCGCTCCCTGGGGCAGTCTGCAGTATAAAAGCCAGTCATCATGGACAAGGGGGTTTAGGATCTGCTGCCTTTCCCTGCAGCCCAGTATCCTTTTAAGCCTTTGTATCAGGCCACAGCCTGGGAGGTCACCAGGCCTGAGCTCTCTAGTTCAGCCTGCCCCTTCCCCAGCACTGCTCCACCCTCAGTAGTTTTTGCTCCTTCAGGTAGCCAGGTCCATCTCCATCTAAGGTTGGAGGGAGATTATCCTCAGCTCCTGGCTGACAGCCCTTTTATAGGGCCAGCTGTGACCTGATTGGGGCGTGGCCCAGCTGTGGCTGCCTCCCCAATCAGCCTTTCCCAGCCACGACCCTCTCCAGGTTAATTCCTTTTATTTTAGGAGCGGGATAGCCACCCTGCTACACCTTCAAAGACTTATGCACATGCTTACCTTTACATCTTGTGAGCGATCTTAATCAAATCAATGGGATGACCCAATGCATAAAATGAAGCTTGTCTTTTCAAGCAAAGACATAAAAGAGAGGTGGTTATAATCTGTAGTGGCATTTCCATTCTGTTTATGTCAGAGTTATTACTTTTTTCTTTGGCATACTGAAAAAAAGCCCATTGGTTAAAAAAAAATTACTTGATGCTCATTTTAATTAATGTTAAGACACAGACAAAAATCAAGGAAATAAAAATAAAACCAAGACTAGAATTCCATCCCTCTGAGATCAGTGGGAGTTCATGATACAAGTGAATGTCTAATGGGGGCTCAGCGGTCCTCAGGGGCTTGTTCACATGAGCTGACTGATAGGATATGAACAATTCACTGTATCTCTGCTCAGGGTCTGGTCAGGAATGAGTAAATTAGTCAAAGAAAACATTGCTCCAGTCACTGGGGCAGGGCTCAACCATGCTATCTGAACCCTGGTGGTTAATGTAGTTTGGGCCTGTCTACTTCGCAGTTCAAACATCTGCACCTGTAGTTGACTCCTATTATCAATAACTTCCCAGTTTAGGCAAGACAAAAAGCACTTTAACTTTTCATAGCTGAATGCTATCAAGCCTCATAACTTTCTTTTAACATTTCTAAAGGGAAATCAGGAATATTACAGGAATATGCAACAGCCACAAGAAAGGTAAGAGAAGAGAAAAAGCTGAATAATCACACACATAGATGTGTAAAGATTAAGGACTGACTGAAAGGGATCAAACCAAGTAATATAGCTGTTTACAAAAACAGGGGAGGGCTTGATCTTGCACCACTACATTACACTACATTACATACCACTACACTACATCTAAGGGAGGATCAGGCTCCTAATTGTTTTCAATGGTAAGAGCACTCTTTGCCTCTTTACTATTGTAATCCACACTGCTAGTGGCACTGAGACCCCTTAACAAGAGAGATAAAATGAGTCTGCACTACAGCCTTCTCTAACAGGCAGTTGGCTTTTAGCTTAAGCAGTAGAGGCTCATGCACTAAGCTTCAGAGGTCCTAGGTTCAATGCTGGCATTACACTATACCATGAACAATAAAAAGAAATTAACAAGAAAAGAACACAAGAAAAATCAAACTTTAAAATACAACCCCAACAAACATGTCAAACCACTGCAGCAGAGGTTGCCAGAATGTCATATTGGAACTTGAATAACAAAGCAGGGATTTTAACTGTCTATCACGACCCGCCCTTTATTGTTTTCCTTGATCTTTCCAATAGTAGATGCACCGTATCTGAAATGAGATCAGGTCGCTCAATGGGCACCATTTAAAACTTTCATCATCACTATCATCCTCAAAGAGTTTGACTCATTTCACTGTACTAATGAAACATGACAAGCCAGTAAAAGCACAGGGACGAGACAATAAAAACATAAAATAGTCTCCATTGTCTTTTGGCTTAGGGAAAGTATTATCCATTTACACAAGAGGCTTTCCCAGCAGAAAAGGCTGCTCCTATGGGAGCACTCTGAGAACAATGGAGATGCAGGTTCCATTCTTAGATGTGCAATTGTTTCTGATTACTTAGGGCTGCCCTAGATTGATGGTGTCTGGGGTCATTGGACTTTCTCGTTAAGGATAAGGATTCAGGTCAAGAAAGCATACCTTAAACTTGGTTCCAATGCTCTTTTTCTGTGCCTCCCACACCACTCCTCCCCCCCATCTCTGCTCTACCTGTCAGCTAGGCTTGCCCATGTGTCTTCCATGACCTCTCTCTTTCACACCATCTCCACAAGTACTGTAGTTGCCTTCCTAGGCCAGTTACTAAAGATTGGAGGCAATGTAAAGCTTTTGTTTTTTCGTTTGGCATGAAGTACGAAAAATGTACTTTATGTCTCACAAAGCATACTTATGATGTATATTTTATGAGCCCTGAGAATCCCTGTCTCCTACAGAAACATAAGAAGGTTTCTAATCAAGCACTTATATCAACAAATGCTCTCCTTGGCGGATAACCTTTTATGTTCTGAAAAATTAAAGTGGAGAAGACTCTTCAAGGTATTTGGGTTTGAGTTTTTAGAGAAAAAAATAGTTTTAAATAACAACAATGGATGACACACCTGAGTTTGTTCGAGTCTAATTGGATGGCAACTTCGCTGTAGATACTCTTTTCTTGACACTTCCAAGTTTTAAACAGCATTTTAAACTTCCATTTTCTTGGCCAGTTCAAAAGTTACTTCTGTGAAGGTTTGCTAGCACATCTGAGTCTGATTTCTGATCCTCCATCCCATCAATCCTTTGAGACTTTTTTTCATTTAAATGGGGAGAAGCCAAATCTCCAAGCCCAATTAGCTGCCCAAAGATAAGACAAAACCTGCCAACCAAGCAACAAAATATCCCCCTATACAGCACAGCTTAAGTGATTTTAGATTCTTGGGTAAAATCTTTACTCATGCAAATCATGTCATTGAGCTATAGAGAGCTGCTCACAGGAGTAAGGCAAGCAAGGTTCAGTGCATAGTGTCTTTCCTTTTGTAAAGAAATAATAAATGATCTTGAATTATTTATAATTACTTTTAGCATGAATTATTTTTATAACCCCATACATTAAAATGTCATTTTACAATCTTAGAATAAGGTATACATTCTTTTGGACAGAGTTTATAGACTAAGCAGGACCAGACAAAGACACAGATCTATAGTTCAGCTAAAGGAAGGTGTGGAGAGAGATTAGTGGTAAAGAACAAAAGAATTCTTAGCAGAAGTGGGTTTTTAGGAGCTCTTTGGAGAAGGAAGAAAGTGCTTTGCAAACGGGATATGGGAGAGTATTTCAAACTAATGGAGTAACTTGATTGAAGCACGTGACCAAAATGGGGGTAAAAGAAGACCCAATACATTTTCACCAAAGTCAAGAAGGGCCACATTGTTAGAAGAAGAACAGGCTGACCCACAGGCAGATTGAGTAGATAGGCTTCTTTATTGCGATACTTGTTCCCTTCAACCCAATCCTCGAGTAAGCACCGAATTAGTTAAAACACACTCTTTTTATCTAAGCTAGTAAGTAGTTCCTACATTTACTGCAACACCCCCCAAGCTCCTTATGGAGTAATACGAACACCCATACAATGAATATTAATAACTCTATATTGAATATAATTATCTCCACCCTAATTACAGTTTACAGCATTAGCATATTCTATAGATAATTTTTACTTTGAAGATACATTTCTTTGCTATAATTTCAGTCAGAAACTCCTTGGATCAGTAGTTTGCAGGGGAGAGAGGAAGGGGCCATGACCCTGAACTTACCTGTGTAGCTGGGAAAAGAAGAGAGTGGGAGATAACACTACTTTACCCAAAAGGTATCTTTAGATCCCCACATTCCTCAGGCACCTCCAATCTTATCAAACCCTTAACAAGAAGAAGGGAAGGGAAAGGGGTAGCTCTAAATCTATCAAGGACAGAGAGGTGCCTGTACTTAATCTGTCAAGCACAGAAGCGATGCTTGTCTGTGCCTCTACTCCTTAATACTGTCTCTGTTCACCAGGAGTTTCCCAGATTTCTGTGTAACCCTTGCGTATCCCAATACATATCAGTGGGAGTTGTTGGGCCTAGAGAGAGAAATAAGGGAAAAGACTGGGATGGAAGCAGAGAGAGGCACAAGGAGGAGAGGAAACTGAGAGCATGTATGAAGGGGGCTTTATATAATAATGAGCTTTATAAGTGAAGATGAAGGAAACCAGCTAAAGGATTCAAGGATAAGGATGACTTTAGAATACCAGGGAGGAAGATGACATGAAATTAAATAATTGATATATCTGGAGTTGAAAGCACTCCTTAGATCACATGCTAAGAAAGAAGTGCTCAGAATCAGAATATTGTTCCATCATTCAGCATTAATATTCTGTCTCCAGCCAGGCAGATGGAATGAACTGCCTCAGCCAAGGCTGCAATTAATACCTTATCACCTCTCTCAGGAGATGCAGTTGTCCAGTCATTCCCATCACCATGGCTACAGAGTGGATCCCTGCAGTGTACTTAGTCATCCACCTAGTATCACTGCCCCATGAAATGGGGATGTCTTGTCAAGCAGTGAAATGTGCTGCCATTCCCAAGGAGGCCTCTACTTACATTCTTAGTAGAAAAAGACTTCTTAGTCATGGAGAAAAGTTTTATAGGATCTCTTTCTGTAACATACAGCAATGAGCAAATTGCATTACAACTAGAATAGCATATGCTTTAGAAGTATTGCCACATTTGCAACTCCACCAGCATGTTAGTCCATGGAACTAGATAGATGTGTTTTAGAGTTGCATATTATTTTCTTTGGATGTAGGTAATACAGCAGGAGTAGAACAAAAACTAAAAAGATGTACTTTGAATAACTGGAATAGATGACAATACCAGTTTAGTATTAAAATCACCTGCAGTTGTCACTGGGAAAGTTGTCACTGTGAGGTATGCAAAGAATAACATCTAGCTAAGCAAGTGTAGCACTGCTCTTCTGGTTTAGCCATAGGGAGATTCAACTGTGACTCATTTAGAAGAGTTGCTGTCAAAGTGAAGCGAAGTTCCCCATATAGATCATGATGGTTCCAGGTCAAGGCTCAGCAGTGGTAACATACATGAGATATCAACAACAAGCCCAGTCATTGATTGGAGGACTCCAGTAATTTGTTAAGTCTGCTGTAGAGTTTGCTCACCTCTTGGCAATATTGCTCAGATTATTTTATAGTCTGCTACATGTTAACAAGCTTCAGAGTAATACAATATCTACACATTATACAATTTCCCAGTTCGCTACCTTATTCTGTCTCTGAAGAGCAGTATCACCAACTCTTGTGATTTTATTGCAAATTACATTATATTCTGTGTTTTTCTTTAAAGCCCTTGGTCCAGGAGTCAGGGGAATATCTGAAAATCTCTGTTATCATTAAAACAAAATACTAAAACATACTTTTTAGTCCTTTTGATTGCAGACAGAGAAAACACTAAAAACATGGACTGAGTGAATCCTAAGGGCTCAGAAATAGGAAACCAAATAAAAAGACCCCCCCCACACCAGATTTATAGTTTTAAAAATCTCATGGATTTTTTTGGTCTGATTCATGATTTTTGAATGCTTGATGTTGGCAATGCTGCTGGAGAGTGATGTGTTGGAAATCACCCCCTACTGAACAAGTAGGGGGTGATTTCCAATGTCATTTATAGCAGAGGCATTTATAGTTTGAATTAGCAGGTAAACAAATATATTTTTAAACAAAGATCTTTCAAAACTTCTCCCGTTTTGCTGTCAGTCTTCAGTCTTTTTACTTCTTCATCATCTGGACACATACGATTTGACTGACAAAAAAGCCCAGGCTCATATGCAAAAAGCATGTGCAATTGCTCACCTAATTTGTGTGTGCAAATATAACAACTAAAAATTCTGTATGAAAAGTCTACTAAATATCTGATAGATATTTTGGCTCTGATTCAGCAAGTTACTAGAGCATGTGCCGAACTTTAAGTATGTGAGTAGTTCCAGTGATTACAACTATATTTTAATCTTTCACAGTTTTAATCATCTGCTTACACACTTTGATAAGTTTAAATTCACAAGGAATCCCATTGAAATCCATGGGACTACTCGTGTGTTCAAAGATTGGTAGGTGGCCACTTGTCTGGGTGAATCAGGCCCTGAGTTGGGCTTTTGCCTACTACAATCTACAAATCATGTATGCATTGGTGATCCCAGCAGGCACAAAAGTGCATAATTTAAACAGCCCTGCAAGTTTTCCACATACCAAATTCATTATCTTACAATTGTTGTGAGACAAAACATTTGGACTCCAGGGAACAGAGTACAATGGACTTTTAGAACTCAAAAGCCGAGGAAAGATTTTCTCAGCAAGTGAGGAGGTTGTGGGAAAATTGGTTAAAATAATAATAATAAAAAAATTCAACAGTAGCTTTACCCAGAACTGCAAAGGCAAAGGAACCATTTTAAAGATTCAAAAGAAAAATGTTCTGATGACTTCCCTCACATTTCTTTTCAGTAGAGCTGAAGGAAAAATGGAATTTCCATCATGCACAAAATTCTGATACTTTTTTGGTCCTGATTTAGGATGAAAAGTTAAAATATCAAAACTTTTTGTGGCACTAAAAGTTCTAAAAATTTTTAGTTGACATTTCTAGCTGACATTTTTAGTTGACCTGAATTATTTTGGTTTTCCCTAGCAGAAAATTTCAATTTTGACCTCATTTTTTAATGAGAAGTGTTTTATTCCACAATTTTTGACCAAAACTTCTTTTCATGTATTCCTGCTGGTTCTGGCTGGGACCAGAAGTGGAAGTGCTGACATACTGCTTGGAAGGCTGATCTCTGATCAGATGTCTTGTAGGAAAATCATTTGTGATTTTTTTCAAAGCAGCCATTTTCCAGATCCAATTGGCCTAGACAGTTTCTATAAGTCTGAACTTTTGAGTCCCTTATATCAAGTGAATGTTTGAATTTCTTGTGTTTTTCCAAATACTAGTTGCACTGCCACTCACTGCAAGATTAAATAATTATCTTGCTTAAGCATTTGCATTTATCAATTATTGCTAAGATTTATGCTCTGCAGCTCAGCCAAATCAGAGCGTACTGCAAGAACGACATATCCAGAAACTCTGCCAGTCATGAAAGTAATTCATATGACTTTTGCCATCTGTGATACAAGACATATGTCTAGAAAGAGAGCTAACATAACTCTGTTGGGAAGAGTTAAAATTTCACATTTCTTTCAATAACAAAACAACATAGGAAGAACTAGGTAAAGAGAGCTGTTGCCAGTATGGAAAATATGAAGACCAGTAAAAAGAAGACGGGGAGAATGAAGATTGAAAACTAGAAATGAGAAAAAAGCAATAGAAAACAGAAAGAGAAGTGATGGTACAGCAAGAAAGACATGGGCTGCTGCCAAGGACATCCTTTATTTGACTCTCACATGCAAATCTGCTGTGCTCTGCTGCTCAAACCAATTTTCTTTTGCTGTCCTGAGTAACTTTAATAGCACCTTCACAACCATAGGAGTTGACTAAATTGGATGCATTTTAAAAAGCCCCCTGAATATGAGTATTCTACACCATTTCAATAGTTTATACCCTTATGTATTATTAAGGACTGCATGAGTTTCTCTTTTTGGTTATAAATCTATAATTATCTGACAAATTCCATTCTGATTCTATGAGTGAATTTTTTAAAAATGTTATAAATATAGTTACCCAAAATAAAAACTATTTCAGCTCATAACACTGTATATATTTCAGGGAACTGTAACTGGCACTATCCTGGACTTCTATGCTAAATTATTACACTTAACTTTTGCAGTTATTAAGAATACATTTTTAATTTATGGTTTTTAGATACTTGCCAATCCTGAACACCAGCTGGAGTGGCCATTACTTTCACTGAATGGGGTACTGGGTCAAGATTCCTAGGGAGAACTAGCTTGATGTCTTTCCTTTCCTCTCCATCTACTTGGAAGCTTTGTTCTTCCACCCTCTGATGCTGGCTCTTGCCCTTCCCTCACAAAGGGAAGCAATGAAGATTAAACAGAGCAGGGGGCGGGGGTAAGCTGGCAACAGCAGCTACCAGAGCCATGGTGCCCATAAGATGCTTCCTGCCAATGAGGTCAGCGGGTGTGGGAAGGGAAATAGGAAGGAGCCTGACCACCTTGGAGGGGACCTCTTTCTGAATGAAGGCAAGGGAAGACAAAAGATCTGAGCTAAAGCTCCCTGAAGTCAGCATCAAATTAGGGAGTGGAAGGGGAGGAAGAGGAGGGACTATCGGGGAAGGGGGAAGGAGAAAAGCAATGCTCCTCAATTTAGAATAAATTCAAAGAGTTAGTGTATTGTGCCTGAAGGCTGCCAAGGTGGATTCATGGCCATTTTCAAGAAGGAAATTATATATATTGTGTAGCACCAAGGACCCAACCCTGCAATCCTCACTTGGCAAAATACCTTGCAAGATATTTTACTTTACTATGGACTACATATTCAGTCTCTAAGGCCTCAATCTGAAGACAAGTACATCAGTGCTTAACTTTACATGCATGGGCAATCCCACTGGAGTCACTGGGACTCTGACACACAGAAAGCTAAGCAGATATGAAAGTGTTTCCAGGATCAGGGTCTACATTTGTAAATAAGTGTATTGGGGAGAGGAAGTTAAAGGTTAGGCAGACATTAGTCTGTATTAGAGTTAGCGAATCCTTAATTTATTTGGTTTGGGCACCTGCCAGAGTCTAGGGTGCAATCAGTCAGAGGTTGTATCACCACTTGCCCTATAACCTTGGGTGCCTCACAATGCTATGAAGCACTACATCTACATTCTTCTTGGTTTCTTGTAATTTTGCACAACTCTATTAATGAACTTCTCAAATGCAGTGCATTCATTTTTAGTGGCTTTCTGTGTCCGGTCCATCCAGTCCATCATGATATGCTCATGATCATGCAGAAGGCAACTTATTTCAGAACACAAAAATCTATTCAGTGAGGAAAAATAATGCTCAGCTGTAGCTGTTGTGATTGGGACTAGAAAGAGATGAATTTCTACATCTTTCATCCCAGGAAACATAGCACATAAATTGAGTCGAACCACTAGTGATGATAAAGAAGAAGTTGAAATTAAATCTTTCATTTGTTCATCATATGATATTCTACTCTGTGTTCAAATTCTCTGTTCTGTCCTGATCACATGGCAGCCCCAATGCAGGTAGTGCCTAACTCCACTCAACTGTTGGGGCTCTCTAAGACAGTCATCTGCAACAGCTATGTAGAGGTTGATAGAATCCAGAAGTTGATATTGTAGAGATGTCAGAATCATGTCTGTGTACTTTACTTTTTCAGCTGGCTTAAAAAACACTTTTTGTCCTCTTAATTTAAGGAGTCAATATAAGTGCCCTAATTAGGCAACTGCTGAACTGAAGTCTTTGCTTCTTCTAGTAAGTTTTAAATGGATCTCTCTCTAATTGATTCAAGTGTAGTTTCCATTGCTGAACACAGATCTGCATCTGTAGTAGCAGATGCCTGGATGGCATTGTTTAATGACCAAGTGGTTTCAACAGTAGACTTAGAAGAGCGAATGGCGATTGTCTAGAAATTGACATACCATTGACATCAAGATAATGTACACAGTGAATTAATACTTGACCCCATTTGCATCAGTTCATTCATCAGCCATGTATGCACATTTTCTGAATGTGATGAAAGAATTCTTCACTTTTTCAACTGCTGAATCTTTCACTGTTGCACTGCATGTTTCTAACCAGTCCGCTGAGTTTCCTGCAGAAAGATAGTGAGCATTTCCTGGTCTTTGTCATAACCTCAGGATTAACAAATGACAATGCACTTAACATTGGCCTCCAGTTTCCAGAGTGTGTTAAAGAGAAATTATGATATGACAGCCATGTTTATTTGAACAAACTGTGTCTCCAGCATTTTTAACAGCCTTGTTAAGTTCTTCTAAAATTAGTTTTGATGATGACTGGCTTATAAGGGTTTCTGCATGCCGATGCAGTCCAGAGGACTGGTGTTTTGCAGCCTTTTCACATAATCAGTCTGGCAAACAAAGCTCCTCCACTTTTATTATATAAATCCATGCTATGCTCACATCTTGAATACTGTGTGCAGTTCTGGTTGCCCTGTCTTAAAAAAGATATATTGGAATTGGAAAAGGTAGGGAGAAGGGCAACTTAAATGATTAGGGGTATGGAACAGCTTCCATATGAGGACCGATTACAAAGACTGGAACTTTTCAGCTTGGAAAAGAGAGGACCAAGAGGGGATATAATGTGACTAGTGTGGAGAAAATGAATAAGCTTTTTCACATAATGCAAGAACTAGGGGTTACCCAATGAAATTAATAGATAGCAGGTTTAAAACAAATGAAAGGAAGAACTTCTTCACACAACACACAGTCAACCCATGGAACTTTTTGCCAGGGTTGTGAAGGTCAAAATTATAACAGGCCTCAAAAAAGAACCACATAAGTTCATGGAGAATATGTCCAAAAATGGCTATTAGCCAGGATGGGCAGGGATGCAACAGCATGCTTTGAGAGCTTCTGCTTGCCGGAAGCTGGGAGTGGACAACAGAGGATGGATCACTCAATAATTGCCCTGTTCTATTAATTCCCTTTGAAGCACCTGGCACTGTCCACTGTCGGAAGACAGGGTATGGGGCTAGAAGGACCATTGGTCAGACACAAAATGGCCATTCTTATGTTCTAATGTAAAAATTAATTATAATATAATAAAAATGTTTATTACAGATACAGCCCGAGATAATGACCTTCTGAGATAGCAACAATGTGAGATAATGATCTTGGCAAATAATGCATTTTTAAAAAAAATCTTGGCCTCTAGGAAATATATATTTATATAAGTTTCTTACTGACAAATCTACCATTCTGGAGCAAAGTTGGTATAATGTAGTCCAACAAACAAATGGTCCTTTAACATGCCCCTATCTTCTCCCTCTACTGCACCCCACTCATAGTTGTTGTCCTTGACTCAGAGTTCAGAGATGCTTTCATGAGTTCACCTCCCATCCTGGGGGGGATGCAGGGGAGAGGACACCTTGCTTGTTCCTCATTCCAGCCGCTCACTCTGGCCCGTTTGTGATGCCACCATACACTCCACAACTCCATTGCCGATAGCCCTGCACTATCACCTTCTGCTGACACCTGCCACCTCCCCTCTGTGAGTCAGTCTCTCAAAGTTCCACAGCTCTCAGTGATTTCAGCTCTCAGTGGGGGTTTTCAGCTCACAGCGAGTACTGGCTGGGCTGTCTTTTCCACAGAAATGCTGTCATGCAGCAAGACTAAGCACTTAGACCTGATTATTAGTGATTTCAGCTCTAGTGACCACTTAACAAAACAAATAAAACTCTGTATGGAGCCTAATAAGCTCTATCTTTAAATAGGGGAGAGGGGCAAATAAAATAATGCCTGTGACTTTGGCTTAGCCCACACCACCAAGCAAAACCCCAGTCCTGTCTTCCATCCGGCACCCCACCTTCACTGGATCTGCCATCCAAACCCCTTGCTTAGCAAGTGCAGTTCAGTTGAGGGTAACCAGTGCTTAATTTGTAATGAAAGAGGTGCCAGAGCTCAAGCAAGTTTTTTTACTTTCATAACTGATGTGGCAAGCCTGGGGCTATGAACTGCCAAGCCTAGAAATGCCGGGGTTCAGCCCTGGGAAAAATTAAGCATTGAGGGTGACCTCCTCAGTCAGGACAGTTCTGCTGCTCTTTACTCATATAATAAGGATAACAACATTGCATGACCCCCACATTCAATACTAAAATGATTTGTAACCCAACACCAGCCAAAACTGATGACTTGGGCAACACAGTTCTGTCTCCTGGATACCTAGGCAGCGGATGTGAGTTCATGTAAATATAGTCTGGTCCTGAAGCCTTCCTCCCTCCCCTGGCTCACCACTAGCTGTCAAGGGAGAGCTCATTCAGACCTTGCTTACAAATCATAATTTGAAATTATAAGGTTGGCCAGCGTTGCCGAAACGAATGTGCCAGCATTTTCGGAAAAAACAACAGCTGTGTGAAAAAAGCTAGTCTTTGTTCATACTTTTCAAACCTATTACACTTTTTCAGGTACTAGTGTTTTATCATACACTGTATACGTTTTTAAAGTGTGTATTAATGTTTCAGTTGTAATTCAAATTTCCAACCAATGATTAAATTGGCAACACTGCATGTAACCAGTTGACCACTGTGGGGTGTTGGGGAAATTTTTTTGGGGGGTGGGGGGTTTACAGCCCCACTGGGGGCACACAGTTGCCAACTTTCACGTGGTAAATAAGCACCCCAACTACCACAATAAGCCAAAAATCAAGCTAATTCCATTTCAAAATAAGGCCAAAACAAGCCATTCTCTAGGAACCCAAAACTCCATGTGACTAGATCCCCCCTGTGTGCAGTGTGGGACTGTGATGGGCCAGCTGTGCACTCCTGATTCTCTCCCCTCCTTGCCCCTGCTTGCCGGGAGCTGATCAAAAAAAAGAGGCAACAAACTACAAGTCGAACAAGCACAAGCTATAAGCCAAGAACTAGCCAACAAGCAACTCACAAGCCAATTAAGCCAAAAATAAGCCCAATTTTTGCATTTTTTTTGCGGGTTTGGCATGTGTGATCGGGGGTTCAGGGAAATCCCGGGTGTGAAGATAGGGGTGCTTAGTGTCACAGAGCCAAACAGAAAAAACAATTGTTTAGTTACAAACTGAAATTGAATATTTTCCGTTTTTCCTCAGTGAAATGACAAAATAATTGTTTTGTGTGGAACAATTTTGTTTGATGTGAAACAATTTTTGCTGCTGTTTTGTGTGTTTTTCCAACTTTGTCTTAAATGAGCTAAATTTCAAAATTAAATGTGATTTTGAAATGTGAGGTTGAAATGAAACATTTTGATGCACAAAGTTAAAATGTTCCAAAATGAAATGGCCCAAACAAACCATTTTGACTTCTTTGAATTTCTTTGTCATTGTTTTATTCCAAAACTATTTGCCAAATTCAACCTGAATTTGTGAATAGTTTCAATGCCCTGAAAAAAATGCATTTTCTGACAAATTTACCCTTTACTGAAAAAAAATTAATCCAGCAATATTTTCCATTCTTGACTCGTCCTATTGAACATCATTTAAGTCTTGTTAGACTGGACCCTGGTGGAGGATATACTGCTGAGAAAACTCTTTTTTTTCATGGGATTAGTTTGATGACCTAGTAGTTCTCTTGCCTCTCTAATTTCTATGCTTTTATGACTGGCATATTCTGTCTCACCTAGTGACTCTTGTCTTCAGTCAATATGAGTTGCAACATGTATGTCTTTTAAACTATTAAGAACATCCCACCTATTTGCTGGTTATAAATTCCTGTGAACAATAATAGCTGCTAGCGATGTCTTTAAAGGTGACTGTTCATGGGGCGACCAGGGGATTTGTCACAGCAAGCCAGCAGGAGAACTAATTTATATCTGAAGGATAATTCATCATGGGTAAGTCACTAAGAGCCAAGTCAGTATGGTTTCTCCTCTACAACAATGTCATATTTTAAAGTCATAAGACATTGTTTGAATACACTTCATAACTTAGAGTAGATGTTTTCATAATTAAATGAAAGCATATAATTTTTTTTCTAGGAAAAAAGATAAGAATATCTGAAAATGTGGTGGCTTTGAATTTTTTAAAAATAATCTGGATTTAGGACACAAAAAACAAAATTCATTTTCCTCACATTTTATAAACAGTATGTGAGAGTGGTTTTGATAATGAAAGATATTTACTTAATAATGTGGTACATAGGAACTAACTCCTCATTTTTCTGGTAATACTGTTTAAGGTTTACATTAAAAATAGCTCCAGATGCACCTAATGTATATTAGCATAGCCAGCTCAACAGAGCTACACCAGTTTCAACCAAGTGAGGATCTGGCCTACCAGGCTTTCCTAGTATAGAAAGGATAGTCCATGCCTTAGAGCCCTAGTCTAGGATTTGGGAGACTAGGATTCAATTCCCTACTCCACCACAGATTTTCCAGTTGACTTAGAGCTCAATTCACAAAAGAACTTAGATGCATAAGTCCAACATTTAAGCACCACCAAGATCTTCAAAACCCTGCTCCGCTGGTGGCTAAAGTCCCTATGTGCCAAAACTTCCACCAGTAAAATCCCCATGTGTAGCCCTAGGGATTAATCTGCTTGCTTGCATAGATATATCTTTTCTTATAAGTGTAAGCATTTGTTGTATTGTAACAGATTTATATATTTATATTAGTAAGAAGTTTGGCTGCAGCGTAAGAAGGCCTACTGATCAAAAATCTGTATGTTAATCTAACAGCAAAGTTAGTATATCTATTTCTAAAGACCTTTCACCTAGAAAACTGACCTTCATTTTGGTACCCAAATAGATGAAACACCCACGCCTATGCCTGCAGCCTTTTACCTAGACTAAATAGACAAAGAAAATGGCATCGGTGATTTTTCCTAAGTGTACCCACAGACTTAACACGTACACCACAAATGCGTACATAAGGTCATCTATATGCTCATAACACACTAGCCAATGTGGTAAGTGTATCCTAATATTTCTGTGGGGGAGTAATGAAATTTGGCCATAAGAGGGAGGATTTCTGGCACTTGTGGCCTATAAAAGAAATGTCCCTCCACTCGCTAGGGAACATGCTCACTCTTCATCATCAATGTACTATCAAAGCTATCTACGACAGCTGTTAATTAGTAATAGTCTGTACTTATTTTCTCTTCAAACTTTAAGTTCTAAAGGGACTAAGCTAAGGTTGGTTTCCCTTAACCTTTATTCTTAGTTTTATTTAGTAGGTTTAATTTTAAGCTAAATTAGTTAAAGCCTTAACAGCTTTGAAGCTCTTGCATTAGTTTCCTCTGCAAGAGGTGAAAAACCAGAACCGCCAGCGGCGAAGTCCTGTATCTTGCAACATCAGGTTATCAAATAGGGTGTGAGTATATTAACCAAAGTTTTGCAACACACAGTATCTCTTGAATAATGGTGATACAATTGTAACTCTGGAACTCTAACTATTTTACCGCTTACTTACTATTTCATTGATTTTAATAAGAGGTCTTTATGACTATATCCGTCTCAGTGTGAACTTCCTGTCATACTCCTGAAGGTCCTTTATAAATTTTGTGGAGCCTGTTTCGGGACAAGAACTTTATCTTCTGATCAAACAGATTGGTGAGCCTAAACCCGTACTAATTAATATTCATAATGAATTATGATTATTATTAATGAATTAAAAATTAATTAAATTGAACTGATAAATTAAATCAATATTATTAACACATCCTCAATCAGGCTACACCATGTCACCTAAAAATCTGCCATTCAGTATGCTCAAAGCCACTTCAGGCTAGGTGCCCGGGTACTTATGCCACAGTGAGATCCTCAAAGTAGGTGTTCCCCCACATATCCCTACCTACGGGGTCTCATCTGATGGGCATTTTCAGAACATGCTTGAACACACACAAAACAGCCAGAGGAGATGGTGCCACCCCTCCTCCCTTATAGCCTTTATCCCAGTGGTTAGAGCATTTACCCAGGATTCAGAAGACTCACATTTAATTTCCTGTTCTGCTTGAATTTAGGTCTCCTACCCCCCAGGAAAGGAATACTAGATGATGGGGTATTATGGGGCAGATCACTTTCAGTTTCACCTGTTTAAGATGTTCCATTGAAAGACAGTGAGGTGCAGATTCTACAATGATGGGAGACACGCAAGCACCTGTGACAGGTAAGGATGTATTAAGGATAATTTTGTTTTATCTCTGATAGAAAGTGAGTGGTCCAGCAATATTTTTATTTTTATTTCTCTGAAAGAAATATTATTGGCAGAACAGAAGATCTAGGGTCCAAACTTAATAACTCAGTAAAGCCTAGCCAAATATTTGAACTTTAAACATTCCACTTCAGGTTTTGGACAGAGTTATGTTAGCAGGAAGAACATGTTTTATTAAAAAAAACTATATTTTTTTAGTAGATCCTGCTGTCCTTGCCAGATGGCAACAAAATAACAAACAACATTACTGATGAAGGAAGAAAATAGGGACATATGCACCTGTTCTTCCTCCTGCTGCAGTGATTTACAAAAATTACTCATTTTACTGTCCGATGACTATGTTAAGTGACAGTTGTGCCATGAAAAATTGGTACTTGCTTTATATTATTTAAATAAAAATGTAATGATGGTGAAAGTACTGGAGTGACACCATTAGCCACTGAACAATTCCAGAACAGGTGCATTGCAAGCTTCCCAAAGCTGCCCTAGCAGGGTATCACCACCCTGTTGTAGGGGAATAGCTGTTAGAGACAAGAGGATAGTTCATTCATTAGACCTAGTCTGTCTTTGTCTTAACTATGGAGTCTTCCAGAAACCTCAGCATGG
Organism: Dermatemys mawii; assembly: GCA_007922305.1. Classification (NCBI taxonomy): domain Eukaryota; kingdom Metazoa; phylum Chordata; order Testudines; family Dermatemydidae; genus Dermatemys; species Dermatemys mawii. The sequence goes on along the minus strand of ML677365.1, from coordinate 8,664,423 downwards.
GGTTTCTTATCATGTGGATACTTTCCTAGTGGAAATCAGACTGCGGCCAACTCATTTCACAGAAGCCACCAGATGGAAATTACTACTTTTGGTTTTTAGACATCAGTGCCAGATTCAAACCTGTTACTAAAGTGGGAATTCCAGCTTTTGGTGACTTGTATCCTACTACTAATCTCCTACACCATCTGAGCAAAGCAAAGTGTTGGTAAAGATTCCCATTCTAGTGTATGGCTGGGGCCAGTAGGGCTCACCTGGTTAGGGTTAGTGTTGAGGTCAGCAGACATCCCCTAAAGAGTGTTAGGGCTACAGAGTGTGGACCTGAGCTAGAATATAGAGTCATAATAAGAATCTCATTCTTCAGTAGGTACTGAAATAGTACTCCAAATACTTGTTTTTGCAAGACATTGGAGACTCATGAAAATTTAAAAGTACACCAATGAAATGCAAACTGTTTTCATTTGCAGGTAATCTTCAGGCAGATGGCACAACCTGTGATTCTGAGATGCTCCAGATACCATTAACTTTATCTACTATGGGTATGTCAACATTGCAGTGTAAGTCCAGGGTTCAAACTCAGATTCAAGCCTAACTTCCCATCTGTCTACACATAAATCTTGCTAACCCAGGACTCAGACCTATAGTCCCAGGGCCCCACAGGGATGGAGGGTCCAAGCCTGAGACAAGACAGAATCCAGGATCCAAGTCTTATTGCTTTGCAGTGTAGATATGGCCCCTATTGGACTTGTGCTCTGTGAATCCACCAAAACTCTCCCACAATTCCATGGTATCACTTTCTTTATCTCCCGTTAAGTTTCCTCACACTGTACCACAAACAAATGGCTAGAGCAGCCACCTTTTGGGAGGGTGCTAGGAAGTCTGGGACATGGATGGTTGGACTCAGGCCTGCATAATGTAGTAGAGAGGCTGGGACCCAGGATTCAGACATTCCTGGCCAGCTTACAAATGACTGTAGATACTCAAGCCCTAGGTTAGCTAACCCAGGGTCTGCCAGCTTGAGTTCTGCTAACCCTGGGCTTGCATTGCAGTGTAGACATACCCTGAGTCCTTTACTGAGCATAATAGAATTCGATTGGATAATATTGTCAGGGAAATTAGGTCAGAATCAAGGGATTGCATTTTAACTTTATGCAACATCAACTGCCACAGCATTTATCTTCTTAGATAAACATCAGAGCATTTAGAATCAAAGCAAGTAAATGGGTTTGAAGGTCCCAAACTGAATTTTTGAAAACACTTTTGATCAAAACCAAAATTTTTAGTTCAGATAAAACATCTAGCTCCATCACTTCACATAAAGTGCAAACCATCTCACCTTCACAGAGAATTAAGTTTTACATTCATGTTCAAAAGGCTTATAAATTTCAAGATACCAACAGCATATGAAGGCTGCCGAAAGAATAGACCAAATTCCCTCTAAGAACACCGCATTAAAAGCTGGAAAAACTTCTTTCTAGCCACTAGAAGCATTAACATACTTCAGCAGAAACAGGAGTACTGAGTACCTCCAAAATATCAGTTCACTTCCATGTGGGTACATGCCTATTGATGTTGGTTCTGAAAATGGTATACTTAAATTTCAAAGTTGACACTCTATCCAAGATGTGACCACAAAAAAAAATAATTGTATAATACATGGGGCCCTCTCTTTGGGAATTCACAGAAGGAATACAGAACAGAGGAGGAATGGGTATCTGTTGCAGGCCAGTATGAATGGAGGAAAGATTTCCAGACCAACTCTGTATGCAAGATAGATTCAAGGTTTGTGGGATAATAAATACAGACAAACACAAATATTACATTATCAAATTTGTTCCTAGGTTACATCATTGATAACTGCAAAAGTAGACAAAACACAGGCACCGTGATTATGTTAATGAATGGTACAGTGAATAGAACAAGCTTTGAAAAAATGCTTTCGTCAGCTATTAATTGATTTTGGTTTATAGTTACGTACAGTGGCTTGTTTAGAACAGAACTATTAGAATAATAAAGCCACTAAAAAGCACGTACACTAAATTGATGCATTGGGCTAACAGGTCGATACGTTCTGTAGGGTCTCATCATGTCTTATGCTACAATAATTGCATTTTCTCGTAATTTATTTTACAAAGCAATAGAAGCCAGCAGTAGAAAAAATATTTCTCTTAAAAGATTTTACTGAGTACAATTGATTTAATATTTTTAAAGCACAAAGCCTGTTTAATAGAAGATATTCCAAAAATGTTTCATTCAGTCATGTGATTATTTTCTCAAAGTCAACAAACCGAGCAGTTAATGCATTGAATCCATTGACCATGAACGTCAGGAAGCCTTGCTGGAGTTTTTAAACTAACTTTAAACAATAACAAATGAACAGAATTATATTTACCATCTCCCATCTCAATGTATGTTCGGCCTGGTCTACACTAGAGGGGAGGGTCAACCTAAGGTATGCAAGTTCAGCTATGTGAATAGCGTAGCTGAAGTTGACACATCTTAAGTTGACTTACCTGCCGTCTTCACTGCGGCAGCGGTCGACAGCAGGCTCCCCCATCGACTCTGCCTTGCGCCTTTTGGTGAGCTGGAGTTCCAGAATCGACTTTGGGGACCGATAAATTGATCCCCCATAGATTGATCTCTACCCGCCGATCCAGCCGGTAGTGTAGACATGGCCTTAGAAAACATCGTTGTAGCAGGAGAATGATGGCATAAAATAGCTAATTTAAAATAACGTGTTACTTTAGGTTCCCCTTCCACCTCCTCACCAAAAAAATTGAAATTGTTAAATGTGAGAAACAGAGAAATAGGTCTGGGTCTCTGCTCTTACACTCGTGTAACGCCACTGAAGTCAGTGGCAGATATGTCTGCTCTGCAGCTGACTGTGTGATTTGCAGGCTGTATAGATGTACCTGCTCTAGCTTTAATTTAGCTAACCTAACAAAAATAGCAGGGAGGATGCAAGCATCAGCAAGAGCTGCACAAGCTCACCTACCTCCCTGGGTACACTTATGTGGCCCACACTGCTGTGTCCTCACTTCTATTTTTAGTGAGCTAGCTAGATTAAAGCTAGCACAGGTGCACCCATACAGGCTGTAAATCCCCTGGTTACAGAGTAGATGTAGCAGAATTGCGTTGTGCAAGGAAAGAATCAGGCCTGTTAGTCTCTGATCCTGAAAGGACTCGCACAGGTCCTTCACTTTACACCATGAACAGTGACAAATTTTATTTTTCCCAAACACAATAGAAAGGGCTTATCAGCTTTTCTTGTGGACTATACTTTGCTTTCTCATTATTTTCCTATAGCTGATTTCTTATTTCACATCTTTCCAGTTAATAACTGATGTGTAATAAAGTGAGGGAAAGAAAAACAACAGTGGACGGTCAATATTAACCTGGTCTGCTATCATAAAGTAGCAGTGTATCAAGCTGACAGTATCCTGTAATATCCTGGACAAACCTTATGGAATTAAGATGAACTTTATTGAATTAAGTTAAACATTGAATGAAGTCTAATATCTTTGGGAGTCCATTGTATTAAAAATGCAACTGTGTGTGTGTTATTGTGGAATTACATGTAATTTCTCTAGTGGGTGGGTGCTAATATACTTCCACTTATCAGCCTTCTGAAGCCATCCTCTGATGAGGTGTGCATATACTAGTTCAAAATGGATTTCAAAAGAAAAAAGAAAGGGGTTGTGTATAACTTCTTCTACCTGATCCAGCAAATGGACAAGACTGCTGGCCCATGAAGGGCTCCAACCCTTAGGGTAGGCTTGGAATGACTTGTCCTACTGAGGTCCCATAAGACTGGGTTCTCATTTTAAGATGAAGCTGTGATGAACTTGTGACCACAAAGGAAACCCCTAGGGTGGGAGGTTGAAGGATTTTGCTTCTCCCATAGCCCATGTAAGAGTAAGGATGAACTTTGGTAAGCTTACTAGTAAGTGTGCAGGTTCTTTTATTGTCTTCAGTATATTTTCCCTGTAATAGTTTTACCTTAAGAATAGAACAGGCTTGCATAGGAAGTTCTGTGTGGATAATTTATAACTGTAACAATTACACCTGTTAAGTGTCTCTACAGAGAAGGCAATTAGGTGTGTTTGGATAGCCTGTCTCTGCTGGGAATAACACAGTGAAGGCAGGGAACTGTGTGGCCTGCAAATACCGGAGTCAGAAGGGAGTGAGATGCAGGTCTCTACCTAAGAAAGACAAAGGCTGGGAAGCTGAATGCCTTTGAGTGGGTGCCCTTGCTGGACCACTGAGGTGCACTGGCCACAGTTCAGGGCAAGAAGTTTTAAGCCTGCAATATTGCCAACAAGTTTAAAATTTAAATGTTAACATTCAGTAAGTCCAAGTCTTCCCACCTCCCGAAAAGGGCCATTTTGAAGTGAGATATTACAGAAGGATGAAATGCAAATATAAAGATCTCGAAGGGTACTATGGGCTGCCCTATTCATTAACTTGAATGGAAGAAATATTTGGTCCAAAGAGAGGAAGGACAAATTGGCAAAATGCCTTATAAAGAAGGGATAGATAGGCCTTAATTTCCAAGAAAATTTCCAGAACTCTACAGTATTTGATGCAGGAGTGCTGTTAACTTTTGATTCTGATTGACACCAACTCAGAGTGGTTTCTGTCACAGTGCCTGGAATGGGTCACAGCTGAGAGTGCCAATCTCAGGTCAGGCAGTTAGAAAACAGGGCAGACACCCCAGACTGGTGGTATACTTATAATTAGATTTAATCAAACCAGCAACAAATCTATGCTCCTGGATCACTATACTGGCTTACCGTGGAGCCACAGGCATTTCCTTTAGACTCTCCAGCCTATATTAACACCCAGACAAACTGGGCTTAATGATGAAAGGTTATTAAAACCAAAAATCATCACACATTTAATCATTCACAGCCCTGAAGCAGGGCCGGCTCCAGGCACCAGCTGAGGAAGCATGTGCCTGAGGCAGCACATTCTAAGTGGTGGCTTCGGCAGTTTGGGCAGCTTTTTGTTTGTTTGTTTGTTTTTGTTTCGGCAGGTAGGGCGGCTTTTGTTGGGGTTTTTTTTGGCTTGGGGTGGCAAAAAAGGTAATGGACAATCATTTACACTAGGTCGAGGTATACGTCAGATCTCACCAGAGACAATGCTGAAGCTTATTTCTTTAGTAAACTAAACTAAAGATTTATTAGCTAAGTAAAAAGAAATGAGAGTTATTGAGAGGTTAAAGCAGGTAAAATACATTACAAGTGAATCAAAGTTCGTAAATCCACTATGATAGCAGAGTTGAGGTAATTTGCTCATTTCTAAGAGTCTGTCAGGGTTTCCTAGAATGGCTCTAGGGATCTCGGTCCAATTGCTCAGAATTCCACCATGTCAGAATTCATAAGTCCAGAGATGAAGGATAGTTCCCAGGGGCAGAGTTTTATACCTGTGTAAGCAGTGTCAGGAATGAGATATATTCTGACATCTGGTGGCGAACTATGGGAATTGCAGTGAGCCTTGCAAAATAAGTCTGGGGCTGATCAATTTGCATAGACACACCCACTGCGCCTAGCCTGAGCCCACAGCAGCCCACATGGCCACTTCGGCTGATGAGGGAGCCCCAGTTTCTATGTTATTGGGGCAGGAATGATAAAGTGATGTTACTGTGATTATGAGAATGAAGGACTATGGACATGTACTTGGCCCTTGTTATGATGGAGGGACTCGCCATCATCGAGGTAGCACTCACTGGGCAAGGGCCATGCGTTTTCAGAACACTGTGAGATTGAGAGAGGTGATAGACAAGCACCTATATCTTTTGGTGAGGGCTGTGTCTGAGGGCCTCCCAGGCCTATTGCACCCTGCCTCTCTCCACTATGGAATGTCAGAATTGAATTTTGCTTCCATTAGGAGCCTGGTTCCAGGCTGCTGAGCTGACAATTGCTTTGGGCTCACTGGTGCACCTGTACTAAGGCTCCCCTACTGTGAGCTGAAATCACCTAAGAGCTAAAGAAATCACTGAGCGCTGTCTTAAGTAGGGGGGACCTGGAAAAAGTGCAGAGTGGCTGGTGCAGCAGAGCAGTCTGTGTGTCGGCTAGCAAGACGTCTAGCGGAGTGACTGGTGCAGCAGAGCTGTCTGTCGACTAGCAGAGGCGTGGGTGCTGCGGGCAGAGTGACCGGCGCGGCAGAGCTGTCTGTCTGTCACCTAGCAGAGGCGTGGGTGCTGCGGGCAGAGTGACCGGCGCGGCAGAGCTGTCGGTGTGTCGGCTAGCAGAGCAGCTAGCGGATCGACGGGCAGAGCGGTTCGTAGGACAGCCAGCGGAGCGGAGCAGAGCCGATTGCGGTGAGAGCTGCAGCGGAACCTCACGGAGAGGCGGCGGGGTCGGCCTCGGACCACGTAAGGTGCCCCGTGCCCTACCCTCCATCTCCACCCAGGCTGGAGGTAAGACTCTGCCAATTGACTTTTGAACTCTGCACGGACCAAGGACAGAGACTCTTGGGCTGTTGGACTTTTGGGACTATTGAGTGACTTTTTGGGGTTGTGGAACTCAAGAGCCAAAGGGAAGGCCACAGCCTATTTGCTGGGAGGGGGGCTTCTGGTTCATGGTTTGGTTTATTAACCTTGTTTGTGGTGTTTCCCCAATATAATGCCACATTGTTTCTCCCTGTTATTAAAAGGCTTTGGTACACTCAGACTCTGTGCTTGCGAGAGGGGAAGTATTGTCTCTTACAGACGCCCAGAGGGGTGGTATATGGTTGTCCCAGGTCACTGGGTGGGGGCTCGAGCCGGTTTTTGTATTGTGCTATTGGAATGGAACCCCTGGATACTGAACCCGGCCCTTGTTGCTGCCAACTCTGATGGGCAGAAGGGTTACACCTGTCTTCCCTGAAAAGCAGCCAGGCAATGCTTGCACTCACAGCCTAGGCTTTTCTTTTGATGAAGAATGCGTTTTTGAGTCTTTGACCTCAGGTCACTGCATCAAGGACTACTTTGAAATTAACATTCTACTTCCCATGCAACACAAATAATTCAGTTACAGGGATATAAATAATGCAGTTTCTGGCTATTCATTATGATAAAGATGGATAAGTTAAAACAATACAGGTAACATCCATTGATTTTCAGGAAGTTTGCACATCAAGTAAATTCTTATCCTAACACATCTTTGATCTCAGGTTAATTAAGTACAAAGACAGCAATCACAGGAAACAGGTGAAGATAATAACATCATTTCACTAGCTTCTGTGCATCTAAAGCAAATGTAATTATCGGGCACATGCCACGTGCGTGTAATATGATAACATACCCCTTTGTTCTGTTCTAACAAGTGAATTGGTACACTTAACACTTCCTTGACCTAGCTAGCTGTCAGTGCTGGCTGTGTGCAGGCTAGTGAAAGACATACATGAAGTACCATGCATTAGACGTCTGCATCTTGAAATGCTCACCATATGTACAACTATGAGTAAAAGCCATAAATTACACCTCAGAGAAAGGATTATCATGTCATCGATACACAGTAGGTCGGACAATTTGTATACTCGTATCCCAAAGTTATTAAGGCAGCTGTCAGATTACATTTTACAGGAGTACGAGCACATTCTTGAATATAGTTGTGCTAGAATAACATTTCCAGATAAATCTGTTCAAAAATCTTTACAATGGAAGGGTGCAGCAGCTTACAAAAAGGTACAGCTGAACAAAGTTATTATAAGACACTAAAAATGACCCAGTATTATCATAAGAATGGACTAATTTTTAATTGCCATTTGTTTTTAGCAGCAAGACAAAGGATCAGTATTTGTATGCAACACATACAAGTATCCTACAGCTATCAGTTCAGCAATGAATAGGATGGCAATTCAATTTCCTGAACACTAGTGCAAGTACTTTGTCAAAATCACCATATCAACAGAATTTAGGGTATGCTAAAAGAAAGTGTTTTGTGGTTGTTTAAAAGCTATTGCAAGAGATTTTTCAAGTTGCTGTAGCTTGATTTTATTGTATAGCATGCGAGTTAAAGGTGGCACACGAGCTGATTTTCAGTGGCACTGACACTATCTGGGTCCACAGCCATCAGTCCGGGTGGCTCTGTATTTTAATTTAATTTTAAATGAAGCTTTTTAAACAATTTAAAAACCTTATTTACTTTACATACAGCAATAGTTTAGCTATATATTATAGACTTATAGAAAGAGACCTTCTAAAAATGTTAAAATATGTTACTGGCATGCAAAACCTTAAATTAGAGCGAATAAATGAAGACTTGGCACACCACTTCTGAAAAATTGCTGACCCGTGGTATAGTGTCTAAATCTAAAATAAAAAAAAGGTTTCCGCACCATCACTTAAGGCCTAGTTCTGTCATCCTTATACATGCTGATTAGTATTCTGGGACACCAAGGCTGGCAAAATCAGCCCCTTAAAGTGTTTATCTTTAACAAAACAGTAAGAGTTTAAACAAAACAGATTATATCTTCTCTGGGAAAAAGATCACCCATCAAATTCAATTTTTTATGAAGTGTCCTGATAAAAGACTGATTTTGAAGCTCAGCATAGGATTCTCATCTCCAAACCTTTGCCCAATTCTTCAATTCCAACTCTTGCCAAACAGCATGCATGTGAGTAGTCTCATTTTCTTCACTTATACTGATGGAACAAGCACAAACAGTACTGGCACTAAGGGATGGAATTACAGGTCTTCATTTTTTTCATTTGCTACAAAAACTATCAGGGAAGTCTAAATAACTAGAACAAGTGACACAGTATGTTAGAAATTCAGCAGAGGAGCTTAACTAAATTTTGTCAAAGAAAATTTCCAGCCAAATGCAAAGGCATTTAGGGTCAAATGTTAAGTTCTTTATCAATTTTGCTTGCAAATTTTGAAAACAGCTATGTAGCGGTGCAAACCCCCAAGCTTGTGTACAGATTGGATGAACAGATACATCATTTGTACTTGTAAGCATTGGTTTTAAAATTCAGTTAAAAGGCACCTTGCTGTAGCTCCAGCTGCTGCTAAACCTGCAAGGTTCTAAAAACCACTAAACAGCTTTCTCTGGGGTTGGGTGGAAAATTAAGATGATGTCATTCAGTTTGACTGTCTCTCTTTCCTCCCTATTCAATAAAAGCTCTGCTCAGAGTTACGAGCACACACCACATTCAAACAGATGCCCAGCAACACTTTTCTCTGGTCCCACTCACATCTCTCAAGGTATTACTCATACAGTGACATCAAGACCTGCTCCTCCCCCAACAGGCAGTGAGCTCATCTCTGTTGCTTCTTCCCCTCTCCTTTCTGACTAATAGCTCAGTTCTGTAACTCCTCAGCTCCTCCTTTTCTCGGCACTCCTTTCAGGCCCTCTAGTTACCCTTTCCTCTGACTGGCAATTCACTGCTACGTCTGATGTCACTCAGCCTGCCCACTACCTCACTGGTAGCCCTTGTCCAGTGGACAACAAACCTGACTCCTACTTTACCAGTTAGCATTTCTGCTTTTCCCAGGCTCCAGGGCCAGAGAATTTTCCCCATGCTACAGCCCAAAACAGCTTGGACAGACTCCAGAGGGAGCTGTATTCAGCCTTCCTTGGCCATCTCAGTAATAGACTAATACCAGATAGGGCCTTTGAGAAAAACAAAGGGAAAAATGGAACATCCTGTGAGAACTCCCCATAAAAAGAATATGGGCTGATGGCATATCTAACACTATATTATGAGTTAGGATGAATACTCTTCTGCATTTCACAGTGTATGCTCTAGATGGATGCACATTTGTTGCCCAGCAAACCTTAGACAGCAGTACATTAAACCTGGTTTCCTCCAAGATCCTCAGCCTCATGGCTAACTTTGAGATTAAATTTAATGTTCTGTCTGCACTGCTAAAATCCTTTTATTAAACCACATTTCTGTGAAAAATCAGGTGAAAGAGTAACCTCAACCCAGAACAGGTGACTGGAAACAGGAGATAAAGTTCACTCTCACCTTTATATTGATAATAGCTCTGATTTGTCTATAAAATCATCTTTATACATCTGAAGAGCATACTATGCACGCAGGACTTTAAAGTAGCAGGAAGGATGTGATAATTAGCCTACTTTAAAGACTACTGCAGTTATTTATATGACTTTAAAAGTCAATGAGATTAATCAGTTGAACAGCTGGTGCCCAGTCATCAGAAAATTTCAAACATGAGAAAAGCCATCTGCAATATTAAAATCTACATGCAATATTCACAAAAGGTCAAATTTAGTCTTTGCATGCAGTTAGAAGAAAACAGATGAGGTATACTGTTCTGTGTGTATGGTTTCTAAAAAAATTCTAAAATAAATAGCAGCAGTGGTACTGCATTTCCCACAAGTAGAGGCCTGCCTCGTGCAGGTGTGAAGAACTATTTCATTATAGATTAGTAGAGCCTCATCATGATGCACCCCCCTCCCTCCATGCAGCCAGAGATTGCACAGTTCATCCCTTCAAGCTAAGTGGCAGATTGGTTTATTTCTTCTACTTGGTTCCTTTTTTTGGTTAATGAATTTGTGCCCTGCTCAGCCTGTAATCGCTGCCCTGAGAATGAGCTCTCAGAATCCACCGATTGTACAAGAGGAGATTTGAAGAAACAATAAGAAGTTTGATACATTTAAGGATATAGTTATTTCTTACCTTGATGCAGGGATCGGCAACCTTGGCACGTGGGACCGCAGGGTAAGCACCCTTAGAGGGCCCCGTGGCTTTGTTTACCTGCCGTTTCGTTGACCGCAGCTCCCGCAGGCCGTGGTTCACCGTACCGTTCCACCGCCAGCACCACGCCGTTTCCCGCAGCCCCCATTGGACCGGGTCAGCGAACTGCGTCCAGTGGGAGCCACAGTTGGTGAAACAGCAGGTAAACAAAGCGGTGGGGTCCACTAAGGGTGCTTATCCTGCGGTCCCGCGTGCCAAGGTTGCCGATCCGTGCCTTAATGGGACATTCTCCTCAGAGCACAAGGCCAGCACAAGGTCTATGCACTTGGTAAGTCCCACTTAAGCTCTCAAACTAAGGCTAGAGTGGCATATAGGCCTGCTACTGGGCCTCTGTACAGGAGTGAATTTCTGTTTTATGTTCTAGTAGGAATCCTACCGAAACCACGCAGAATTTCTCCCAATGTCCATCTATTAAGGGCCTGTCTAAATGAAGAAGTTAGCATGCAGCAAGCTAGGGTGTGAATTTACAGCACAACAACTACTCCACACCAACCCTGCATGCAGTCTTGCTTACCGTGCACTAAGTGCCTTTGGATGGTTTATCATACTACACTTTAAAGCACACTAAGCTAAAGCACACAAATGAAATGTTAGACTATATTGGCACTTGGAGCTGCGGGTGTGATTCCCAGCTTCAGGAGACAATGGGAGATGGGGAGTGGGGTGGTGCCTGTGGGCAAGAGACACACTGTCAGCTCCAGTCAGCACCACTGACTGGGCCGTTAAAGATTCGGTTGGTGGTCCTGTGGTGCTAAGGCAACAAATATATAACTACCTGGTAACCTTCCTAGCCCCGCCACGTAGGATCTGGACCTGATGGCTACTTCTGGGGTTTGTGCAGCACGATGCCAGGAGACGCACCCTGAACCCCTCATTTCTGGCCCCTTCCCAGAGCCTGCACCCCCAGTTAGAGCCCTCACTCCTTCCCAAAGCCCAATCCCCTACTCCAGCCCACTAAAAGTAAGCTGGAGGGGGGAAGTGAGCCACCGAGGGAGGGGGAATCTAATGAGCAGGGGGTGGGGCCTTGGGAAAGGGGTGGGGAAGAAGTGAGGGAAGGCCGGGGCTAGGGTGTTCTGGTTTGTGCGACTAGAAAGTTGGCAACCCTATAACCCAGGTGGCTGCTGTCCGTGCTACCACAGCTGCACTAGCCTAACTTATAGCCTCCCATGGCGTAAGTCAGAACAGCTCAGTTGAAGAGAATGGACCTACAATGATTTACACCAGCTCAGGGTCTGGCCTTTTAGCATCTCTCTGTGCCTCAGATTGTAAAATGGGGATATGATATTTACTGGCCTACTGAAGTGCGAAGTTATGAAGCATGTCGAGATCTCAGATGGAAGCTGCTGTACAAATGCAATTTTGAGAGCCATCCTTTTGAGAGCTCCCTCAGTGCTGTGACCCTACCTAAAATCAGACAGACGAATACCCTACAGTTTGAATTGGTAGAGATGTGTTGATGCTGCAGTATAACAACCTTTTCAAAAGTAAACGAACAAGAGAGAACGAAAGAAACTTTAAGCTGCCCAGTCATGGATGCTAACTGGAATACAAGGGGACGTGCTGTAGGTGGTATGATGGTTTATGATGGCTGGTACTTCTGCACATTCCCAAATGGGTATGTGGGTTTGAAAGTAGAGTGTTATTTTCTCCCACATGCTGGAAAGGAGCTCCGGCTCAACAGATTCCAAATAAAAGTCAATATATTGGCATTATAGTGCAGCAGGAGAATGACAGGAGCCACTGAGATGTTTATCATGCATGTAAAACGCTGTCAAGAGTCTAAAGCATATTTACAGGCCTATTTATTAGAAAAAAAATAGATGACTACGAAGTTTGGCAGCCATTACATTCTTTGGATATCATGACATCTCTAAATGAATCAAAATAGCCATTGTGTCTGTTTAATATGCAATACATTGTCTGTTTTTGAAGGTTTTTTTTAGGAATTGCCACTTTTAAGTCTGTTATTGAATGATCAGGGAGATTTAAGTGTTCTCCTACTGGTTTTTTAATGTTATGATTCCTGATGTCAGATTTGTGTCCATTTACCCTTTTGCGTTGAGACTGTTCGGTTTGGCCAATGTACATGGCAAAAGGGCATTGCTGGCACATGATGGCATATATCACATTGGTAGATGTGCAGGTAAACAAGCCCCTGGTGGTGTGGCTGATGCGATTAGGTCCTATGATGGTGTCACTTGAATAGATATGTAGACAGAGTTGGCACTGGGCTTTGTTGCAAGGATAGGTACCTGGGTGGCAATTCTTCAACAAAAAAACTTCAAAAACAGACTCCAACAAGAAGCTGCTGAACTGGAATTAATTTGCAAATTGGATACCATTAATTTAGGCTTGAATAAAGACTGGGAGTGTGTCATAAGTGTGAAGTAGCCTAGAATTAGTGTTTACCTGTAAGGGGTTAAGCTAAAGGTAATCTGAGAGGTGGACAACTGACCAATGAGAAATTCCTCAGGAGACAAAGGATTTTAAGTTTCAGTTTCTCTCTGGGTCTCTCTCTGTTCACCTCGGCTATGGGATGAACACAGCTATGTCTTTCAATGTAACTATAAGATTCTATCAAGTACTATAGTCAGTAAGTTTACCTTCTTTTTACCACTTGGAGGGTTCTCAGTGGTGAGGGTTGGCTGGGTGCTTCTTGATATTGTAAGCTTCAGCAGAGATATCAACAGTGGGAAAAAGTTGCCTCGGGGTTTCTGAATCCTTTTGTTGATTATGGTAGATGCTGTTCTATTGATGGTTATAAGGGATTTATTCCTTTCTTTTTTTCTTTTATTAAAATCTTTCTTTTAAGAATCTGACTGCTTGTTTTTCATTGTATAAGATCCTGGTTTTGGATCGGGCATGTCTCGCAGGAGCAGGCGAGGTTTGTTTTTTTTCTCTCAAGCTTCCCAGGGAAGGAAGAAGTTTGGGGGGTTAGTGGAAAGGGAAAGAAGTGTCCCAAACTACCCTAGACCTAGTTTGGTGGTGGCAGTGTACCAGGTCCAGATACAGAAGAAGTTGTGTTCTGAGGAAAAACATTTTAACCCAAGCTGGTAAAATAAGCTGGGGGGGGGGGGGCGTTATTTCTTTTTTCATGCGGGTCCCCACATCTGTACCCTAGAGTTCAGAGTGGGGAGGCAATCCTGACAGAGTGGCTGAGTCATTACACAAACTGTAATCTATTTCCCCATGCTAAGTTTCCCCTACTGTTACTCACACCTTCTTGTCAACTGTTTGAAATGGGCCATCCTGATTATCACTACAAAAGTTTTTTTCTCCTGCTGATAATAGCTCACCTTAATTGATTAGTCTCTTAGAGTTGGTATGGCAATCTCTGTCTTTTCATGTTCTCTGTTATATATATCTATATCTATTCTATATTCTCTGTGTGTATATCTACATATCTTCATACTGTATGTTCCACTCTATGCATCTGATGAAGTGGGTTCTAGCCCAGAAAAGTTTATACCTAAATAAATTTGTTAGTCTCTAAGGTGCCACAAGTACTCCTCCTACTACTACTATAGTGATTTAACTCAAAATCATTCAGGGATTTGTTCCAAAAAATAATAAAGTTTCAAAACTATCTATTTTGGTGAGTACCCAGTACATGATTAATAGATTCCTGCCAGTAGCAGGACACATGATTTATAAAATGCTGAGCTTCTGAGGGAAGGCCACATGAGATAGAGGCTCTAAAAGTATATTTTGTTGGTGGTAGCTGATATCCTGCATCAAAGCACGTTTAAGTGCAATCCTCTACTTTCCATTTTGGAAGCAGAGGGGTTTCTGCACATACCCCTGCCCCCGCAAGTGAATAATGTTTGTAAGATATGCTTTTTAAAATAAATGTGTTTATATAAATAAACCAATATTTATTCAAAGGATAAATATTCAAGTGACTATTCAAAGGAATGCAGACTAACTCTAAAATATGAATGAAATATTCTAATTAGGGTGACCAGATAGCAACTGTGAAAAATTGGGACACTTTTTTTCAGGGACCGGGAGGGTGTAGTCGCCTATAGAAGACAAAACCCCTAGTCTCAGGCTGTCTAATCACCCTAATTGTAACTAAATACAACTGATTATGCAGACTCTAGTCTCCTCTATATTCATGATTGAAGCTGACTTTCCACGTTAAGATTATTTTAATCCCTGCCACCAAACTCTAGCGATCCTAGAACTAAATCATCTGCATTTTCATGTAAATTAAAGGCTATGCTAAGGTTAAAAAATAATCTGGAGTGTGAGACAGATTGTAAGAGACATTTGAGAGAGAGGAGACTTCCAGATGAGATGATTTTGTATGTTTGGTTTTTCATTACTCCAAAAGCGTTTGCCCTAGAAATGCCACAGTTGTTTTCCTCTCTTTTGGCAAGAGCTGGTGCCTCAGGATATTTCTTATCAAGGGATCAGGAAGTAGCTCAGCAGATCAGCTGGAAATTCTCCTGGAGTGGAGAATCCCCAGCTGGCTTTGCAAGCTGTACACCACCCCCTCCTGGCTCCCTCCAGGGCATGCTAGGCAGTAGTGCGGCACACTCAGATTTCTTTAGGGCCAGAATGAACCATTATTAAACCATCTGTATAACCACAGGTGGTTAGTAAAAGTATTCTTGGGGAGGGGGCTGAATAAAAATATCAGGCCCCACTCTTGGGCATGTCTGTGGGTAATTATTTCTATCCTGGCATGGTGGGGAGGGGAGGCACTGAGGAATGAGCAGGGGGAGAAGAGGGGTTGGAGAGCAAGCCCACCCCAACCTCACCTCACTCCTGTCCTGTCCTGTGGGGCTGGGCCTGGCTCCCTGCTCCATTCTGTTGTCTCTTGCTGCCCCCAGATGTGCTGTAGGGGGCTCTTCCAAATAAGGGTGGGAGTTAGCCATCTGGCCACCCAAAGAAAACAAGGGGGAAAAAGGGTCACCTGCCCTGTATAATGCTCCAAAGGGAAGATGGGCTGCTGTCAGGGCTAAAGGGGTGAGGGCAGGGCCTTGTGTGGAGACTGGAGCAGTTGAAGAAGGTAGAGGGGGGTTGGTGCATCCAGGAGTTGAGGGCATTTCGGCTGATCTGCAGGGGAGATGGACTTGGGTGCTGGGGGCAGTAGAAGGGTCGTGGGGAAAGTAAATGATGGTGGAGCCACCAGGGGAGGCTAGGGAAGCAGTGAAGAGAGAGGATGGGGAGTGGGAAGTGGTTTGGGGATGGGGTGCAGAAGGGAGGTTTTAAGAGGTGGATTGATTGAGGAATGGAGCTTGGGGGATAGTGCACAGCAGTAGTGGAGGGTTTAGGGGTGGGGATGTGGTGGTTTGGGGAGAGGAAGGAGGGTTTGGGGGTGGGTTTTGGCAGGGTGATGTTTTATGGGGTCATTTCTTTGGGGGTTGTGGGTCCAGGTGGGTTTCTTTGTGGAAACGGGGTGGGGTGGCTAAGAGGTAGGATGCAGAGAGGCTGTGGCAGGAAGTGGTTTTGTGGGATTTGAGTTTATTTTGGGGGTGGGAGAGGTTTGGGCTGTATTAATTTGGGGATGGGCTAGCAAGGATTTGGATAGGTTTAAGAGGGGGCTGGGTGGGTTATTTGGGGTTAAGTGGGATCTGTGGGAGGGGGTTATTTGGGGTTCTATGGCAGGGGGCTGGAAGTGCAGGAAGCTGTGTGGTAGTGTGTGTATCTGGCTTCCTCTTCTGTAGCCCCTTCCCTCCTCTCTCCCTCACTCGCTCCCCCACTGGCAACATCCCCAGTTCTGCTCACGTGCACCGGTGAGAGACGGACTCATCACCATTTCACCAGGGATGGGGCTCTGGCTGCACTGAGGACAGACTCCATCCATACACCATGCAGAGGCTCCACAGACCTGCTCTGATCCCAGGATTCTCCTTACTCATCCTAGATGCTAGCCCTGGCTGCACCAGGCTTCATCTGTGACCAGGGACCAGGCCCATCCAGTCCAGGTTCCAGGCCAGGGACTCTACAGTAAACAGCTGGGACTAGTTCCTCACAATCTCTTCCTGGTCCTCCAGGCTGCTTGCTACCTCACCTCTCTCAGATTACTGCAAGGTGAGCTGGCATCCAGTCTTTACTTGAAGACCTCAAGAGATGGCAAATCCCCCATTTCCCTTGGCAGTATGTTCCAATGGTTAGTCACCATCTTATTATAAGTGTGTGGCTTATACAATCTGAATTGTCTGTCTTAAATTCCCAGCCTTTGGTGCTTGTTACTCCTCTCTGCTAGATTAAAAAGCCCTCTAGTACTTGAATTTTCTCCTGGTGAAGGTACTTCTACACCATAACCAGGTCACCCCTCAGTTTTTCATAAACTAAACAGGTTGAGCTTCTTAGTCTCTTACTGTAAAATAAGTTTACTGTTCTTGAAGTGCAAGGGGACTTATAGGGCTGTTAACCAGCCAGTGGATGTTAGAGTAGCCCTAAGGATGAATGGCTTTTGTACAGCTCTAGCTATCTAATTTCTTACCAGCAGCACATATTAAATCTATTAAAACTAAGTATTTCAAAAAGTATGGCTTTCCTTGCTGCTAGACAGTTAAATTGATAGGGACTAAGATGTAGGACTATGTGTCACTGTATGACAAATTTTCCTTTCCATCTCTGAAGGATTTAGGGAACAGAAGAGATTCAGGCTGTCTAGTCAAATGTAGCTATGCTCAAGTACTCTGATATTTTTTGTCATTCAAATCTAATATGGGAATGTTCCCTCTATTCTTACAATAGCCAGTACAGCACTTCAGAAGGAAAAAAACAACAACCCACAACTGATATCAACTCAAATGTTCTTTAACAGACAGAAACAGAATTTTAAAATCTCATTTGATATAAAGCCATCCATTTTGCAGAAAATAGCATCTGTTGAGAACATTATCAAAACACCAAAGAGAAAAAGCAGTATAAGATATTCAGCACTTAAACAAGCAAAACTCCAAAAACCCCGATAATAAAATAACATATTTGAATTTACCCAAAGTCACTGAAATGCCATTTTTGAAAGAAACACTTCCACAAGGCAGTTCTCTTTAAATAAAAGTTTAAATATTGGGAATCAGCATTTCTCAGACCTGAATTACTATACTGAGAAATACAAGTAGGAGGTTTGCAGAACAGAGCCATATGAGATAGCATCCCTACTACATTCTGAAACGAATCAAACTGGATTCCTTTTGAATTATAAAATACAACATATGGTGAACTATATTTTTGAACACAAGAGGGATGAAATATGGGATATTTTGTTCTTCAGGAGACATCAAACTTTGATTTTAAGCTTCAGTAGAATGATCTAATTGGAAAGAACAGCTGTTTTTCCTTAAGGCAACTACATAAAGCAAGAGATATGACCCAGCGTATACGGAAATAAAGTGCATTGGCCATTTCTTTAAGGAGATTACAGTACTAATAACAAAAGTTCTATGGAAAAATGTTTTTGAACAGAAAAGCATTCCTGGGTGTGCCTTTGCCAGCCATAGCTATATGGTGTGGCAACTCTGCCTCAATTTCCACCATCTTAGCCATGCGTGGGTGGCTTCCTCCTATGACTCCAGCAAGATCATTTATAGTGTCTTCTCTTCTGGAGCAATAACAAGTCTGATAGACCAGAAGTTCTATGATTCTAGTGAAAGGTTGATAATTCCAGGCATCTGCAGAGTCCTGACCCCTTTGCTTCAAATGGTTTCACTAGCCTTTGTGATGGTGATGATGGGGGAATCCAGACCCAGCCATTCTAGGTGCCAGGCCAGGGACTTTACAGTAAGCAGCTGGGACCAGTTCCTCACAATTCCTTGTGCTTCCCCCAGTTGCTTGCTACCTCCTGTCTCTTAGAGAATGTCTACACTGTAAAAAACCAAAA
The DNA here is from genome assembly GCA_007922305.1 of Dermatemys mawii. Taxonomy (NCBI): domain Eukaryota; kingdom Metazoa; phylum Chordata; order Testudines; family Dermatemydidae; genus Dermatemys; species Dermatemys mawii. The sequence goes on along the minus strand of ML677365.1, from coordinate 8,645,872 downwards.
AACTAAACAACTCCCTCCCCTCCACTGCCACAAGGATTTCCTTTATTTTTTTTTTTTTTTTTTTTGCAGCGTAGCGATAGAGTTGTAAGACTTTTCCTGAATCACATTCTGTAATGGTCTCTCTCTCCTGCCAGTCTGTTGCTGAAGGAACCTCCTTTAAGTCCCTCCATCTCTCTGGCAGCCACCCTTGAATCTGCAGTCTTCTTTTCCCACAGCTGTTGCTGGGCTAGCTCTAAGTCACAGCTGAGATAACTAGCCTACCCCTTAATCCCTTATTAGCTGTGGTAGGATGAGGTCTAGGCACCCTCATAACAACTCTTTAAGGAAATCTCAAGATAAATCTTAGCATTTAATGCTTTCAGGGAGAAGCCAGGGCCAAAAGATCCATAAGTGACAACTAATTTTGGATGCTTCCATTTATTTTAAAAGTCCATCTGGAGACCTCGTGGAGTTAAATCCCTAACTTCAGGCATTTAAGTTTGAAAACTTTGGTCTAGGAGACTATTTCAGGGCTTACCTCCCTGGCATCAGGCAAGGCCATTGCTTGAACTTTCCTCTTCTTGGTAGTATAGTTTAACCCTCACGCCACAACTAAGAAACTCCTCCTCTTCCAGAAACAAATGTACAGTATAAAGAATCAACAATACACAAGACTGGATTGATCTACTCAGTCCCTCCTCTGTCCTACCCAGGGTTGCCAGGGCAGCTTTGTCAGTTGAATCCCTGCACGTTTTGCCTCTAGCAAAGTTCAGAGAAACCAAACAGAATTCAGAGTAAAGACAACTTCCTCCCCAGACTCCACTGTTCTCAGCTCCATACTTCAGGCTAGGTCAATGTCCCCCAAACCCTCCTTTCTCTGGGGTTCCTGAAACAGGATAGGTTGGTTTCCAGAACACAGTAACTTCTCTGGATAGTTCCCTTTGAAGAAAGGTCTACAAAGTGCTCTTACTCCTGCAGAGAAGAGAGTCATGATACACTACACCTCTTCAATGGCTAATGTCTCTTCAGAGGAAGAGGTAGTTTTTTTTTTTTTATAAAAAAACCCTATTTTTACTCCCTTTCCCAGCATTCCTTGCTATCTCAGCCTCCATTCTGGGCTGAAATAAACAACAGGCTGATGGACCTTATGTTATTCATAAAAGGTCATATTCTCATCTGGTGTAAACTGGCATCACCTCACTGCAGTCAAAGGAAGCATTCTGTTTACATCTGCTGAGGATTTGGTTAGTACTGGGGACAATGGCATCCGGGTACTAATGCTACGGGTGCGTTAGAGGCAGAGTAATATGAAATACAGTCAGTAAGACGTTTGTCTACAAGAGGACTGCAGGGTTTTCCCCAAACAATATAAAACCTTTGTTGAATGAGGGATCTCAAGTTTCCCTGCTTCTATCTCCAACCCATTGCATAATTTTACCCAGTATAATCGTGAACGGCACAAGCAGTCAGGTTTCCAACACTTCCCTTAAGTGATTATTTTACAGTCTACTAGTCTTCAGTGATATTATTTCCTCTGTCCAGTTTCATCCCATTTCTCTTCTCACATCCTGTAAGACCACAGTAAACAATACCTCCCCATTCTTGATTTTACAGTCTTAAAACACTTGCAGCTGCATTACTCATTATTTTGGTCAATCTCTTTGGTCACTTTATTCTTGTTAAACTTGTTTGAATTCTATGCAACTTGTTGTCACTTTCTGGGGTGCAATCCAGACCAGTGAGGGGTTATGTCACTACCTGCCCTGTAACCCTGAGTGCCTCGAAATGTCATGCTGCGTTAATTTTCTTGTCTGGATGCTTCCAGAAGGCACTGAGTGTCTTTAAGCAGCTCTGACTCAGCAGTTCTGAGTCCAGAAGCTTCTCATTACATCTCTGCCACACCCTGGCCTCCACCAGCCTTGGTTACACCTGGAAGGATGACCCCCCCCCGCCAAATCCCAGATTTTCCCAAAATCATATGCTCTGAATTATCCAGCTCTCCCATGGACCATCCAGAGAGAGAGAGAAGTTTATTTCTTACTTTAAAGTTTAAAGATACAGTATTTAGTAGCATTAACTGGAATTAACATTCACTTTAAAGCAAACAAACAACAGGGTGTTGGTTTAGATTAACAAGTTTATTAACAAAATGAGATAGGATTTTAAGTGAGTTCAAGTATAAAGGATAGAATTAGACATGGTTACCAGCAAATTAAAGTGAAAAATGCTTTCTGGAGGCAAAGGACTTAATAAAAAAAATAAAAAGCTACAGCCTTCGTTCAAGGTAGTTTTCTTATCAAACTTCCATCAAGATGGCTGACCTATTCCTCTTACCAGGATCTCCAACAAAATGTCCTGTTCCTTTGTCTTAAGTGAAAGAAACTTGGGGTTCTCTCCCTCTTTTTATAGCTCAGTGAACCTTTGAAATGGATTCTTCTATAGGTAACCACCTAAAGTAAAATTCATCCAAGCTGTGAGGAAGGCAATGTGGAGTCTCCTGCTCAAGGAAGTTTCATTCTGGCCCCACAACTAGTGTTTGCTAAAATACATATTGATCCATTTCCTGCATTCTCCTCCTCCTGTGATCTTGATAATCCTGTTTCCCTTCTATATAATTTACATCCCCTTGTCTCTTAACGTACCTTGGAAATACCTTCCAGGTGGCCAAACCACATTCCATTGTCCAGGATGCTAGGATAGTGTAACTTTAGCCCTGCCTGGCAGGCACACTTTGGCAATATAATTTCCAATGTTTGAAATTTCAGATTTGTCTTCTGTAAATGCACCACACAATAATATTAACGACCAGTATGTTATTAACTTTCTATTGATATCTTACACGACACCTTTTAAATACAGGTTATGACAATAGCGAGTTGGGGTAGACTGAGCTGGTCCAGTCACCTGAAATTTACTACCAGATATCAGTGAACCCCTTGCCCTCTTGCAAGGGCTGGTATTAGGGTCACACTTATCTAGCTATTTCTGGTGTTAAAGTGTCATATATAGACAGACTATCTTGGTTTATAACATACAGGCCACGTCTACACTTGGAACTGAGGCTGTGGTTCTCACTTCACATACTCGGGCTGGCTCTTACTGAGTGATTGTGCTAATAATAGAAATGTAACTATGGCAGTGTGAAGTAGCTGCACTGGGAATGTGCCCATTGGGGTCTCTGTGGGTTTGTATTTGGGGGGCAATTAGCTTGTGTTGCTACTTGTTGATGCCCATGCTACAGTAGCTACATTATTATTTTTAGCACACTAGCTCAAAGGCAGCTGGCATGAATATGTCTATTCAAGCTGGGAATCACCCCCCTCATATCCAAGTGTACTTGTAGCTGATGCTTCCGTATCAGTAAAATTGCCATCATGTTTTATTACAAGTTCAAATACTAACGGCTTTCTCCCCTACAGCCTTTTTGTGAATCAATGATTATTCCCTCCCAATGAAATTTCAAATTCTAATTCTCTATGGATGAGGTCCTCCCAGTGCTGAGGGCTTGTACTTCACTTAGTCCTAGCATTAAGAGTTTAAGTGGGGTCTGAGTGATGAATAGAGCATTGTGTAGGGCCTCCACATTGTATTGTGCAACACTATTCTAGATTAATCACATTTTGATATTTCTTTTGCCAATATCTTACCTTCCTATGCATTTTTGGATTTTTTCTTTGTTCTCACTGACTTCTGCAACACCTTCTTAACTGGTGTTGGATGAAAATTTAATCAGTTTTCAAATTTACCTGTAAAACATACAGATATTGAACTGAATGGGACTACTTGTGATAGTAAAGTTAAGCATATGAATAAATATTTGCTATATCAGGCCATAGACATTAAATAAAAGAAGTTATGTAGGTGCTCTAACTTTCTTTTCATTCTTAGCTATAAACACTTGACTACACAATCTGACAATGTTTTTAATATGTATAAAGACTTAGACAATGAGTCTGCAATGATATCATTGAACACTAGTTCCTGTTTTCTTTGTGGAAATGAATAGCATAATCTCATTAGCAGCCCTGGCTATAGAAGTACCGTATTCATGTTTTTCTCTCTGTCAAAGACCAGAGTATTTTTAGTAACAACTTATCTGAAAGTGTCATTAGAGCATAAATATGATAAATTAACCAGTTTTCCATAATATTCTGTACAAGTTTTTTCTTGCTTAAGGAATACAGAATTAGGCTCAGGATATTTACATTGGCTTCCATGCATCTCATTTTTTCTCCAGCTGAAATTTGTTGTCTTGTATTTCAAGTGGATTTGTTGTGAGTTTCTTTGATTAACTGAGTAATGCAAACCTAAGGCACACAAATAACTGTAACTCTGCCTGCAGTAATGTCATGCAATAATAGGGTTACCAGATGTTCTGATTTTGGATCTTTTTTTATATAGGCGCCTATTACTCCCCACCCTCTACCCTGATTTTCACTCTTGCTATCTGGTTACCCTATGCAATAACCATATTGTTACAATTAAAGCATTCTGAGGTTCCAGAGTAGGTAAAAAGAGGATAAGCAGCCAAGGTCTGCTCCTTCAGACACGTTGCCACTGTCTACCTGGACTTCTTCCTAACAGTAGTCTTCCTTCAGGCCTTTCCTGGGCTCATGTAACAATCAGTGCCTCCCAGAGCTTCTCCTGAGACCCAGTTCCTTCTCCTGGAAGGATCAGCTACAGCGACGTGTTTTAATCCTCTCTCTCTTTCCCTTTCTTCCTCCGTGTCCTGCAGGAATCGTGGAATGATAGTAGATTAGGGTTCAAATGGACCTCAGGAAGTCATCTAGTCTAACCCCCTGCTCAAAGCAGGACCAACTGCAACTAAATCATCACAGCCACGGCTTTGTCAAGGTGGGCCTTTAAAACCTGTAAGGATGGAGATTCCACCACCTCCCTAGGTAACCCATTCCAGTGCTTCACTACCCTTCCAGTGAAATAGTGTTTCCTAATATCCAACCTAAATCTACCTCATTGCAACTTGAGACCATTACTTCTTGTTCTGCCATCTGATACCACTGAGAACAGTTTAGATCCAGCCTCTTTGGAACCCCCTTTCAGATAGTTGAAAGCAGCTCTCAAATCCCACCCCATTCTTCTCCTCTGCAGAGTAAATAATCCCAGTTCCTTCAGCCTCTCCTCATAACTCATGTGCTCCAGCCCCCTAATCATTTTTGTTGCTCTCCTCTGGACTCTTTCCAATTCTTCCACATCTTTCTTGTAATGTGGGCCCCAAAACTGGATATAGTACTCCAGCTGAGGCCTCACCAATGCTGAATACAGGGGAATGATCATGTCCCTTGATCTGCTAGAAATGCTCCTACTTATACAACTCCAAATGCCATTAGCCTTCTTGGCAACAAGGGCACACCATTGCATCATATCCAGCTTTTTGTCCACTGTAACCTGTTGGTCTTTCTGCACAACTTCCACTTAACCAGTCGGTTCCCAGGCTGTAGTGGTGCATGGGATTCTTCCATCCTAAATGCAGGATTCTGCACTTGTCCTTGCTGAACCTCATCAGATTTCTTTTTCCAATCCTCCAATTTGTCTAGGTCACTCTGGACCCTATTCTTACCCTCAAACTTATCTACCTCTTCCTCCAGCTTAGTGTCATCCGTGAACTTGGTGAGGGTGCAATCCATCTCATCCACATCATTAATGCAGATGGTGAACAAAACCGTACCCAGGACTGACTCCTGGGCACTCTGCTTGATACTGGCTGCCAACTAGACATGGAGCTATTGATCACTACCCATTGAACCCAATGATCTAGCCAGCTTTCTAACCACCTAGTAGTCCATTCATCCAATCCATATTTCTTTAACTTGCTGACAAGAATACTGTGGGAGATCACACCAAGGCTTTGCTAAAGTCAAGCTACATCACATCCACCACTTTCCCTATATCCTCAGAGCTAGTTATCTCATAATAGAAGGCATGACTTGCCCTTGGCGAATCCATGTTGATTGTTCCTGATCACCTTCCTTCCTTCCAAGTGCTTCAAAATGGATTCCTTGAGGACCTGCTCCATGATTTTTCTGGGGACAGAGTTAAGACTGACCAGTCTGTAGTTCTTCCCTTTTTTAAAGATAGGCACTATATTTTACTTTTTCCAATTGTCTGAGACATCCCCCGATTGTCTCGAGTTTTCAAAGATAATGGCCAATGGCTCTCCAATCACATGAGCCAATTCCTGCAGCACTCTCATCTAATAGTCTAATAGGTGATACAGATGGTAGAACTTTCGTGTCCAGTTCGGTAAAGAATGTGAGCGAGGCCAAACAGCAAAAATTAATATGTTTGTACACTAATGCGAGGAACCTAGGAACAAAATGGAGGAACTAGAGCTAGTGGTGCAGGAAGTAAAAACAGATGATATAGGATAACAGAAACATGATGGAACAGTAGTCATGACTGGAATAGAGGTACTGAAGGTTTTGTGCTGTTTAGAAAAGACATAAATAAAGGTACAGGTGGTAGAGTAGCATTGTATAGCAATGATGAGGTAGACTGTAAAGAAATAAGAAGTGATGGAATGGATAAGACAGAGTCTGTCTGGGAAAAAAATCATGTTGGGGAAGAAAGTTACTACAGCCTCCCTTGGGATAGTGCTTGGGGTGTGCTATAGACCACTGGGATCTCACTTGGATATGGATATCCAATGTTTTTAATGAAGTACATACTAAATGGGAATTGTGTGATCATGGGAGACTTTAACTTTCCAGATATGGACTAGAGGATAAGTGCTAGTAATAATAATAGGGCTCAGATTTTCTTGGTTGTGAAAGCTGATGGATTCGTTCACCAAGTAGTTGCTGAACCAACAAGAGGGGATGCCATTTTAGATTTGGTTTTGGTGAGTAGTGAGGACCTCATAGAAGAAACGATTGTAGGAGGACAATGTTGGCTCGAGCGATCATGAGCTAATTCAGTTCAAACTGAATGGAAGGATAAACAAAAATAAATCTGTGACTAAGGTTTTTGATTTCAAAAGGGCTAACAATTTTTTTAAAGAAAATTATTAAGGGAAGTGGATTGGACTGAAGAACTTGTGGATCTGAAGTTGGAGGAGGCCTGGAATTACTTCAAGTTAAAATTGCAGGAACTATCAGAAGCCTGCATCCCAAGGAGAAAATTCATAGGCAGGAGTTGCAGACCAAGATGGATGAGCAAGCATCTCAGAGAGGTGATTAAGAAAAAGCATAAAGCATAAAAGGAATGGAAGATGGAAGGGATCAGCTAGGAAAGCTATGTTATTGAGGTCAGAACACGTAAGGATAAAAGTGAGAAAGGCTAAAAGCCATGTCAAGCTCAACCTTGCAAAGGGAATTAAAACCAATAGTAAAAGGTTCTATAGCCATATAAATAAGAAGAAAACAAACAAACAAAGAAGAAGTGGGACCACTAAACACTGAGGATGGAGTGGAGATTAAGGATAATCTAGGCATGGCCCAATATCTAAACAAATACTTTGCCTCAGTCTTTAATGAGGATCTTAGGGATAATGGTAGCATGACAAATGGGAATGAGAATATGGAGGTAGAAGTTACTACATCTGAGGTAGAAGCCAAACTCGAACAGCTTAATGGGATTAATTTGGGGGCCTCAGATAATCTTCATCCAAGAATATTAAAGAATCTGGCACATGAAATTGCAAACCCGTTAGCAAGAATTTTTGATGAATTTGTAAACTCAGGGGTTGTACCATATGACTGGAGAATTGCTAACATAGTTCCTATTTTTAAGAAAGGAAAAATAAAATGATCCAGGCATGTAGTTACCTATTAGTTTGACATCTGTAGTATGCAAGGTCTTGGAAAAAGAATTGGAGAAAGTAGTTAAGGACGCTGAGGTCAATGGTAATTGGGACAAAATACAACATGGTTTTACAAAAGGTAGATTGTGCCAAACCAACCTGATCTCCTTCTCTGAGAAAGTAACAGATTTTTTTAGATACAGGAAATGCAGTGGTTCTAATTTACCTAGATTTCAGTAAGGCATTTGATACAGTTCCACATGGGGAATTGTTAGTTAAATTGGAAAAGATGGGGATCAATTTGAAAAATAAAAGATGGATAAGGAACTGGTTAAAGGGGAGACTATAGCATGTCATACTGAAAGGTGAACTGACAGGCTGGAGGGAGATTACTAGTGGAGTTTCTCAGGGATCGGTTTTGGGACTAATCTTATTTAATCTTTTTATTACTGACCTTGGCACAAAAAGTGGAGTGTGCTAATAAGGTTTGAGGATGACACAAAACTAGGAGGTATCACCAATAGAGAGACATCAGTTATGAGACTTTAAACTCTTCTTGGCTGATACTGGGGATAGCCACACGTACCAAGCCACAATTTGAAGATCTGTTCTCCTTACCACCTGGTGAAGCAGGAGTCACTGGGTAATACAAAGAGGATTGAGGTGAAGGGTCAGCCTTTTTCTAGATGCATGAGATTGCTTGGTGCCAGAAATCCTGCTAGCACTTGGAGTAGTATTTCTGGTAGCTGAAGCACTGAGAAATTAGTTTTAAAATGGGAGCTGCAGCTGTAGCACTTCTGGTAAAGATGCTGTAAGCTGACAGGAAAGAGCTCTCCCACTGGCTTAATAACTCCTGTTGACATACCACTATCCACACTGGCACTTAGGTCAATATTATTCACACCCCTGAGTGGCATTAATTATACCAAAGTAATCTGTAGTGTAGACATTAGCTTAGTTCCTAATTAAGACCAATCTTGTGAGTTAAAGACGTTAAGAAGGTATGAACATGCTTCTGTACAAAAATTTGAGAATGCTCAAATTACTCTCAAGCCCACTGGTTTGAGTGAGTGTGTATGTGTGCACGTGGGATTAATGGTTCCCCAAAGTAGATGCTAAACTCTTAACTCTATTACCAGAATAGCAAGAGATCTTTGAGTAAAACATATGTCATTCTAGAAGCTGCTATAAGTTTAGGACACTAGAAATGATTCTGTAGCTATACAAGACTGGCAGAAAGATGCAGGCATTGTGTTAAAATGGAGAAAGGATGTAAATTAAATACACAAAACTTTGATGTGGCTTGTGCAAGGCTTAACAGGAGGAAGTAGCGATTTTGTAGAAAATATTCTAAGATTGGTACTTTCTAAAACCAGGACAAAGATTAGCCTCTGCTTTCAGCAGACTCTTAGATAAAAAGGGAACGACTTTTTATTTTTCTTGTAAAATATTAAGGTTACTGTCTTTCTTAACTTGTTTATTATAATAGCTTTACTTATTGTAGTAATTGGCAAACCAGATAAATTGAAATAATTGATTTATGATGATACTTCAATTATAATCCTAATTATATTGTTTTATTTAAATTAGGAATATAATAAATTAGTTAGTGACATATTTTGCCTAAGGTCACATTTGTTACTTTAACTACTTGCTTACTCTTTTAATAAAAACCATAAAAAGATACATTGGATTTGGTCATCTCACAGAACTTCAAGCAAAGTACTCAATGTAGAGGTAAAAGGTGAAATCATTAAAATTATTCTTGAGCCTATCCTATGTTTTAATTATGTAAAATAATACCTAGATTTTCCTACAGTATGAAAATGTACAGTTAAGATGCCTAAACAACTTTAACTAAATCCATTAGTAGCACCACACAATATTTATATAATGACCATGTATATTAGTGTTCTTGGTCCAAGATTAAAAATAAAATATGTTCATATCTGAATAAGACTGGGTTTTTTTGTTATATTCTGCAAAGGAAATCCTAAACTTAATATCTAAAACAAATCAATGACTATATACAGTAGACAATATATGTAGTACTATTACTTTTAATATGTTTTGCTCAATACTGTTTGGAGATTTATTAAATATAGCACAGTTAATAAAATTGAAGTGACATTGATATTGCATTGAGCTGTCAGAAATTATGTCAACTAATCCATCGCTACAGCCACATTATAAAAAAGGTCCACCAGAGGTCCACAATTAAATTAAAATGAGGAATAAAAAATAGCCTGGCCTTTTGAAAAATTGATACATCTTTGGGCTAAGCTTTATTGCTTTAAACCTATTATTCTTCAACTTCACTCCACAAGCAGTCTTGCTCTGAAAGGCTCCAATGACCAAGATTCTTTTAATATTTCATACAGATTTTATGGGCCCAAATCAATTGCTGCTTTGACAGGGGTTTGTGTGGACATTTTCTTCAGTTTAATCTGCCCAGATTTGGATGTGCTGAGAGTTGCTCTTGATTTTGAATATTCCTACAAAATCAGTGAAGCTAGATTAAATTAACTGAATTTATCCTGTCTGCATGTCAAAGCTATTCAGAACTACACATCTTGCACACATTGGTGGATTCTTTTTAATTTAGTTTTTTAAATACAATCCCTTGACCTCAGGCTTGCTCCAAAGTTTGCAAACATTGCCAAATTCTTGTGGCCATGGTTTGCCATTCTCAGCCAATGGGAGCTACGGGGGATGATGCTTGTGGATGGTCAATGTCAGCAAAATGTCTCGTGGCCCACAATCAGATTACCCTGATGGGTCTCAGGTAGCCCACACCTGCCTTAGGGCATTGAGGAAAGACCAGACCTGACAATCACTCACTGAGGGCCTAGTCGTGCCTCCCAAAAGTCATCTTGCCTGAGTAATTTTCAAAACTGAAAGAAACCCTGACTTAACATATGGTGGATGTCCTTAAATATTTATAACTCTTTGAAAGGTTTGTGTTACTAGAAGAGTTTTTCCATTACGTACTGTTATCACTGAAAACTAAGATGTTTCCAAGACAGTCGTTGGTGATCCCTTGAGGTTGAGGGTGATCCCTTTTACAGGTTTTATTTTTCACGGGTCCTTTGGTGACTGAAGAGTCTGATTCTTGAGCCACAGACTAGGTGATGTTGGAAAACAGAGTTAGCCCTCAATTGCTGAGTGACAGTTGTCTTTCCTGGCATTTTTCTGCAACCAGGGCAAGGAAATTTTCTTCAGAAGTGGATGATCCCTCTCTGACAAGTCTTCACCAGTTATCTCCCAGTGTTTAATGTCAATGACACATCTCTTGATGTTTATCTTGCCAGTGTCTTTAAAGTATTTCTTTTGGCCTCCCTGTTTCCTTTCTCCTTTGAGTTAGGCATACAGTAATTCTGGTAAGCATACATCAGACATGCACACACAGTGCCTGTTCCATCTCAGCTGGTGCTGGATAATCAGGGTGTCAACACTGAAGACATTGGCCTCTGTGAGGACACTGACATTAGTGCGACAATCCTTCCACTTTATGTTGAGGATCTCCCAAAGAAAGTGCAGGGGTTGGCATTCCAGGTTTTTCAGGTGTTTTTCTGTAGGTCACTCAAAGTCTCGCAGCCGTAGAGGAGAGTTGGGATTACCATTGTTTTATGAATCTAGTATGTGTTCTGATGTTGTGATTGTTGAACACCAGCAAGAAAGTCTGCCAAAGGCAAGAGTGGCACAGCGAATTATGTGCTGAATCTTAATGTATATGTCTGCCTTCTGTCAGAGATGGCTGCCAAGATAGACAAAGTGTTCCACATTTTCCTGTTCTTCTTTGTCGATGTAGATCTCCTTCGCTGGGTCTGATGTTTGACTGAGGACTGGTTGGTGGTGAACTTTTGTTTTGCTGATGTTCAAGGTTGGCCCTAGGCTTTTGTAAGCTTCAGAGAAGCAAATAAGGGCCATTTACAGATCCTCCTTTGAGTGTGCAACTACAGAGGTAGCCATCAATCCGATATTGGATGTCAATTCCCTGTGGTAGACTGTCTTGAATTAATGTTTTCATAGCTGCTAAGAAAATGGAGAAAAGGGTGGGTGCCAGTACACAGCCTTGTTTTACACCAATTCAGATGACAAAGGGCTCAGAGGTGGAGCCACTGCACAGGATGGAGGCAGTCATCTGGTCATGAAGGAGTCTTACGATGATGGTAAATTTGCTTGGGCAGCCAAACTTTGACAAGATTTTCCACAGAGCCTCATGATGGACAGAGTAGAGCCTTTATAATTCACTCACTGAAATCATGAACTTGTTTAAAAAATAATTATAATGGTCTCTAATGGCAGGTCTGGTGAGTCTTCACCCTTTGTGTGCATGTGCACATGCAGCATTGATCTAAAACGTCCCACAGACTGAACATAAAAACAGGAAGGGGCAGACTCATGGATAGATTTGCAATTAAATCTGATGCCTAAGTCATAACTCAACACTATTTCGTGTTATTATTTGTATTGTCATGGCACCTAGGACCATGACCAAGTGTGCTAGGCACTGTACAAACAGAGGAAAAAAAACACTGCCTGTCCTGAAAAGCTTATTAAATAGTGATAGAGTACCTTTAAGCAAGACCATAAGATTAGCTACACAAAACCCCCAAATTTAAAAAATGACCAGCTGATTAAAGTAATTTCCATTAAGAAATTCCTATGTTATGAATCATCTTTAAATGTATTAGACCTTTACAGTAGTAATCATCAAATTTCAGAATTAATAGTAAATTATTATATTCTGTGCTGAGAAGAAAACAAAAAGTGATTATTATTAGATAGTAGATTATCATTAATAGGACTATCATTAGAGTATGTGAAAGTGAGTAAGGAATTTTTAAGGTTTGAGTATCAAAATTGTTGGCTTAATTTTCATAAAGCTATTGCTCCCAGAAGCAGTTAGGATTGGTGTCATGCCTCCAGAATATGATTTCAAAACCAATGCAAATGTGTCTTGATAATTTAGGGTTAGATCATTCCATTCTAAATATACACTCATGGGATATGCAATGAGAATTAGGAAAAGGCTTTGACTGGTAAATAGTAATCTGAATGACAAACAAAAGTGAACATTTAAATCAGGAGTTCTCAAGCTATTTCCAGTGTGAACCACATCTTAAAGAGTGTCTCATGTACACCTCTACTCACATTCAGTTCCACAGACCACCTTGCTACCCATTTGTAATCATGTGACATCCCTGAAGCAACTGCACACATTGCTTACATGGAAAAGTAATATTGTGAAAGTAAGTACTGAATGTATTTTTAGTAGGTTTTTTTAAATTCTACAAAGCAGCTGGAAGTAAAAAGGAAGCAGCAATGCCATATGTCTAGCCAGCTCTCCACAGATAGCCAACAAATGAACCTCTGTAATAAACAATATGTAATTAATATATTAATTATTATTTATAGACAAATCAATGTAACTATGAATAAAATACAACTATAAATGTAAATATATAAATAGAAATAATTTGTATAATACATTTTATAATAAAATTACATGTGTTATTTTATAAGAAATTATACTAAATACACTTAAAAGAATAAAACATCTCTACAAAGACTCCTCGATGTTTTCTACATGATTTTCTCAGAAACAATATATTGAAAATTATGACTATTAAGGCCCGTAATTATCAGCAAAGATGAGAATCTGCAAAGTTCTTTCTGTTCGTTATAGATTTGATCTGAAGTCTATACAAATTGATGGCCATTTTTGCTTTAACTACAATGATCTTTTAATTAGTATTTTAGGGTCTGATTCAAAATCCATTGAAGGTAATGAGAATCCATAGACTTCGTGGGATTTGAATCTGGTCTAAAAGATAAAATATTTCAATTATTACTAATAGAAAAAGCTAACTGAATTGTCATGACTATATTTCAAAGTGGCTTTCAACATACAGATACATTTGTGAGATATAGACAAATGCTCTCAGATATTATTCCAGATTTTGGCAAATTTCAATAGTATTTAAAAGATCATACTCTGCCTTATTTCTTGCATTACTGGCCAGACAAAACGGTTGATGTCCATACATATTCTAAAGTTCAAGACAAAAGAAATGTCCATAACTGTTTGGTGTCCCAGTCAGTATCAGGTGGAAGAATCTGTAATTACAACACAGTCAAAGACAACCACATGACAGAAGGGATAAAGTAGCGATAGAATTAGGCCGCAACCCTGCAATTTGTTGCATACTGGGCAACTGTTGCACCTCAGAGACCTATTAAAAAGAGTCGTGCTCCTGCAGGTTTGAGTATTTCATAGGTGCTTAATCCAATCTTTTACATTATTTAATCTACTATAACATAGTGTGCGCACGTAAAAAGTCTTTGGGACATTCCTCTGGGTATCTTTAAGCAATTGTCCTTTTTCAAAAAAATTTGAATTCTGCTTAAGTGTTTATAGGTGTGATTGTCATATAGGATTTGTGTCAGGATCTCTGAAGAGATGTTTGTCCCATTGCTTAATGCACTGTTGGAAGGTGTTTGGATGCTATGCTGATGAGCAGAGTATGAGAACCTCTGCTATATGCAGAGGTGCTGGACAATATTTTTATACTGAGGATGCTGACAGCCATTGAACCAAACCATAAAACATGTATATATTAGAAACCACTTCAAGCTGGGGGTACGGCAGCACTCCCAGTTTCAGTGCCTATGCACATGCAACAAGTTGCAATATCAGTCTTCTAAACTCCTTCCGAAAATTCATGATTTTAAACGACTTTAGGTCTCCCTCATGGATTTAGCATTATTGGCTGTTTTGCTACCAACCTTGAGAACTTCAACAAGTGTGAACATTTTACAGTATTAACTGCCTCACTGTGGAATCTGTCCCCCAAGGTTGTACAAGATCATCATTAAACAAACAAACAGGTGAAAGCAACAAAGAGTCCTGTGGCACCTTATACACTAACAGATGTATTACAACAGGGGTCTTCAAACTTTCCCCTGCATGGCCCCTTTCTGTGGAGGGAAAAGTCTGGCGGCCCCCGGTGGGTATGTCTGCCAAAATGCCGCTGCAGAAAGAAATGCGGCGGCATTTTGGCGGGATTAAAATAGTCCTCCCGGTAGTTCGGCGGTCTCCCGGGTGGGCTCGGCAGCACTGCTAGGGTCTCGCACACCCACTGGGGTGGGCTCGCGTGCTCCCGGAGGTGCATGTACCCCCGTTTGAAGACCACTGTATGAAAGCATAAGCTTTTGTGGGTGAATACCCACTTCATCAGATGTAATGGAGAGAGCTGGGAGTGTTGGTGGCATAGGGTCTGAGTATAGAGTCTACATATCCAGACAGTCCTTCAGTGAGAGTGTCAATGCCCAAGATGATGGGGCATCCATGATTTCCAGGTTTGTGGCTCTTGGGTAGTAGATAGAATAACCCCGGTCAGGGCTCTATGGGTATATTGATTTGTTCCTATGTTAGTGTAGAGAGTGTCCTTAGTAGATGGTGCAGTTTTAGTGTATTCCTCAGTGGGATCAGAGGAAAGTGGCCTGTAGAATTTGGTATTGGAGAGTTGTCTGGCAGCCTCCTTTCGGTAGTCAAATCTGTTCATGATGACAACAGCACCTCCTTCATCAGCCTTTGATTATAACGTCAGGGTTGTTTCTGAGGCTGTGGATGGCATTGCATTTTGCATGGCTTAGCTTATGAGGAAAGTGATGTAGTTTTTCCACAATTTCTGCCTGTGCACGTCGACAGAAGCATTCTATGTATAGGTCCAGACTGTCATTTCAACCCTCAAGAGGAGTCCATGTGGAGTTCTTCTTCTAAATAGGTGAATTAACACACAGTTACCATTTCTTAGACCATGATCCTGCAATCACTTATATACTCACTTTACTTCATGCATAAGAGTAGCTGTGTGATGGTTATTGCCTATTTGACCATGTGCCAAGGAGAAGCTATTGTTGGTCAGATCCTTAGCTGATGTAAACTGGAATAGTTCCATTATAATCAGTGGAGCTACACTGCACTTACACCAACTGAGGATTACACCATTGTATCTAGGGTAACCAGATGACCTGATTATATAGGGACAGTCCCAATTTTGGGGTCTTTTTTCTTATATAGGTTCCTATTACTCCACTCACTCCATCCCGATTTTTCACGTTTGCTATCTGGTCACCCTACCTGTATCTGTTGCATACTGTCCAGCCTTGAAAATCACAATTACTGTACCCGCAGATTTGAAAAGACTGTAAAAATCTTAGGAGTTAATGCATTTCCTGACCTGACAAAAATCTCTCTCTTTCTCAACAATCATTTCTTGAGGGAAGCAAATTAATAATGTTTGTTTCCACTATGAAGAGCCTTCTGTATTTAAATACTCCAAGGTACTAAGGTAGTTTTTTTCCTCCAAACCTAAATACTTATGAGACTTCAGAACAGCTGCTACATCTATCTGATAACAGAGCAGTACTAAAACATTTGTCACAGTAAATGCTGCATTATATATTATATGATTTTAGTTAAACTATTTAAAATTCAGGTAATTTAGGTTTGCACAAAAAGCTGTTATTTTTCAGAAAATCTTCCCTTAAAATGATTAATTTGATAAGTATATATGGCTGAGATTGAGGAACAAATTATATGAATAGAGTACTGATATTCCAGTTACTCTCCCTCTCACCCCCACCTCCACCACTGCAACAAGGATATTGACAGGAGGCAGATAAAGGAAAATGGAGCCAGTGATTTTTAAAAACCTGGACAAATAAGTGCATCTTACAAATTTGACCTGACTGATATAAACACAGTATTTTCCTTCCAATATCCCATGGTCCTGGATCTCTCATGTTTTCCATTTAGAATAGGTAGATCATTGCATGTGAGTTCAAGTTATGTAGAGGGCCATAAATGGAGAAGAAATCTCGGTGGTAGCTAGCTCCTGTATCACTTATGATACTATAGAGCAGGGGTGTGCAAACTTTGTGGCCCAAGGGCCACATCAGGATTGCAAAACGGTGTGGAGGGCTGGGTATGCAGCCTGGCCCCCACCCCCTATCTGCTCCCTCCCACTTCCCACCCCCTGACTGCCCCCCTCAGAACTTCCAACCCATCCAACCCTCCTGCTGCTTGTCCCCCGATGCCTCCTCTTGAGACCCCCTACCCTAACCACTTCCCCGGGACACCACCCCTTATCTAACCCCCCAATCTCCTGACTGCCCCCCTCAGAATCCCTGACCCATCCAATTCTCCCCAACTCCTTATCCCCTGACCATCCCCCTCGAGGCTCTCTCCCAACTCTAATGACCCCCCAGGACTCAAACCCCTATCCAACCCCTCTGCTCCTTGTCCTGACTGCCTCTACCGCTATCCACACCCATCCTCTTACAGGCCCTCCCCAGGGCTCCCACACTTATCCAATCCCCTCATTCCCTGTCCCTTGGGCCCCTCTGCCTCTTATCCAACATCCCTGGCCCCACCCCCCCGTACAGCGACACGCAGGGCAGTGGGGCTGGCTCCAGCCAGACACACTGCCACTCTGATCCACAGGAATGCACTGCCCCACCCCCCCGAACACTGCCTGTGAGGTGCGCTGAGGCTCCAGGGGAGCGGGGAAAGTGGGGGAGAGACCGGGGTAGCCTCGCTAGAAGAGAGCTCAGGGGCTGGACAGGACTGGCCCATGGGCCATAGTTTGCCCACCCCTGCTGTAGAGAGTTTCCAGAACTTTGAATTTCACCCTTGCTTTCTTGCAGCCAGTTCAGAGTGGGGAGCACAGGTTTAATAGTCCCATCAGCAGCTTGTCTACTGCACTTGAAGGTGAGGAGCCTCATTATGCAGCTTTTGAAGTATTTGGGTGGCCACTGTAGTTAGTCCAACAGGAGTGAGTGGAACCATTGTAAGGTGATTCCATCCATTCCTGCTATGTCACACAGACATGTAAACAAACAGCAACTTATGTGCAAGTGTATTAAAAGCTCCTGAAAGGTATAGTAACTTTAGCAAGGATCTCTGATGACCATCTATTAGCATGAAGTCATCAGCCGAGGAGATACATTCTGTTTCCACAAAGTCTGAATTATTCTGGGTGGTAGCCAAAGAACTGCAGACTCTCACTGTACTAGTATCTGCCCATCTTAGCGTCAGATGTTGCTGAAGCTGGCTGTCCAGTTCCTTCCCTTCAAGGATCAGCAATATTTCCCAAAAAAGAGAGTTTAGCAAATCTGTGATAGAAGACATTACAGATCCAATAAATACAAATATATTTGTCATTTATTCAGCTTTTTAAAGGTTCATAATTATGTCTTTTTTGTAGCAGTTCTCTGAGGGGAAAAAGAAAACCCAAGAGACAGTAAACAAATGTTAACTCTTCCAATGTGAGCTCCTCCCCCAAAGCCTCCTCCCTGTGTTTGCTAATTTGAGTAGCTTCTCCCCTCTCCTTGCATGGACTGAGTCCTGGGATCTTGATTTTGATGCCTGGTGCCTTCACCCAGAGTGACTCCTCTCTGTCTCTAGGACACAAGGGTGCTGTCCCTTGGGAAGTTAACTAATATTGTTACTCTATTCACAAGGAATATAACCCAGTACATGAATAACTCAGTATATTAACACAAACACCATCTAATGAAATGCCACACTCAGAAAGAACAGTATAATGCAGAGGACTTTATTGGGGACAGGAAACAAAGGCTCTAGGGAATGAAAGGTTTAAGATTTGCTAAAATACTAAAACAGCAAAAATATAACAAATTCCCCACCTCTCTGCATTGACCACTATACATGAACCCCTAGCTTCATCCCCGACACCTTCCCAGGCAGAAGGAACACCAAGGACGAGTCCAGAGATGAATGCTGCAGCACTGGAACTAGTGACTGGCTTAAACAAAAACAAAAACAAAAAGGGGATTCAATTACTGAGTTTTCAGCCCTGGAGGTGGCAGGGCCCTCTCCTGGCCTAGCGTTCTGAAGAAGATTTGAATGGCTCTAGGCAGCTGGGCTAGTTCTCTGCTTCCCTAATCACTGGTCTCCACAGGGCTGGCATGTACCAGTCAAATACTAATGCCCCCAAAAGATCAAAGTCCCCCTTTGCGTGTTGAGTGGGTGTGGAGTAGAGGCTCCCCAGGCTGTGCTGTCCCTCTCCCAGTTCCAAACTCGAACAGCCCAAAAGTGAAACAAAAGCTATTCCCTTTATCTCTGAGGCAGTCTGTCCTTCCCACTGAGCAACTGAGTACTCCTGGCTTCTCACTGGCCCACAAAATGGCTATATAAATTACTCCACCTGAAGCCTTTCACTGGCTTTTGTAGGAGTTTCCAGTCCATTCTGTCTCTGCTCCAGACCCAGCGCAGGCTGGGAAATGTGCCTGGAAGCTCTGGAACCATAGTTACAGTAGTCCAGAGGGTAGGACCCCCAAGATACTTACTTCAGTGTTCCAGGAGCTAGAAAACTCTAAAGGTGGTTACATATCTGTCAATGCTAATACTAGAGATAGCGGTCAAATGTAGCTGAGATCTTTATGGTGGCACACACTCACCTGGAAAAATTAGAGACTGCATTAGGTTCACCAGGTTCACTATGGTACAAATGCCATTAATAATCAAAAAGCATTTGCATCAAAATACCCAGATGCAAAACTGGAATATAAATAATATGAACTGCTAAAATAGAAATGATATAATGGAAAATGTTTAATATTTATTGAGATAGTGGCAATTTAACTAGTTAAAAGCTGGGGGCAATTCTCAGATTGTATAAACTGGCATAGATCCATTGAAACACCACCTGGGGTTGAGGGGGTCTAGTCCCTGAACTTTCTGCTTTTACCAAAGTGACAGAATCAGTTTCACAGCATTTTAGTGTTTCTGTTTGCTGTCCCAGACAAAACTGGGAAGTTCAGAGAAGTGCAACTTTTAAAATAAAGCGTTATTGATATTTTTCTTGCATCTTAAAGTAGTTTCAAGTGAAAAGAATACGGACTCTGTGGAGGAAAGACTCGCATAGGCAGTCTGTGCCTAACACTGGTATACACCCAGCTTAATGTAATTTATTTTGAAGCACCCGAACACCATGGTGAGGAACACAGTACGAAAAAGGAGATAGATTTACACCATTTACTTAGGCATAAAAGCCCTAAAAATTTTTGTTACTGGTATCTTCATATGACAAATTGTATCTCCCTAGTTCCATGAAAAGGACAGTTTGAAGAACGGCAGAATGATTTCCCAAGAAAACATCAAGCATCCAGAACAAAACTGAAAGCCAGTATTTCTTCCTATAAGATCCCTCAGTCTCACTGCTCACGAAACAGGAACCAACCAGTTAGAAAGATGGAGACACCAACATTTATTTTATCTGATCTGATTTATCCTGCCACTTAAACACTAGGACATGAGACAGCTGCTTCTTCCTGTATCAAAAAGAGAATTGCTACAGGGAAAAACTTTCCAGGCATTGTAACATCACACATCTGGCCAAAAACAATTTTCCTGATGCCAATCTTTTCCTTTTCGTAGCAGACACTATGCTTTCAGTTTACTTTATTTCTATAAAATGTCAGTCACACTTTATGGGACTGTGACAATACAGGACCATGCGTACCTCTGTATGAATTGCATAATTTGAGCTGTATCCAAAATGGGAATTGGGGGGACACCCTTCTTCACTGTTCAGATCATTTCATCACCTTCAGTCACCCATGGAGGGCAGCCAGCCATCAGCCAGTGGTTATATTCCATTAAGGCTGAAAGGTCCAAACAATGGGGCAGTCAGCACCAGGGCATTCTTCTGGAGACACACTTTTGGGAAGCTCTGGCTGAGGCATCAGGCAGGGTCACAACTGGTCCCCAAAACTAAGAAATATATTGAGCAATATGATAACAGACCCTCACTGGAATAGCAGGGCATGCCTGCTACTTAAGGGAGACACAGACTCTCACTTGGGGAAAGGCAGGAAAGTAGGATAGCACAATAACTATGACCATCATGGGTCAGAGGAAGATATTCTCAAGAGAATATAAATTGGTTCTGTTGTGGTAGCTTCAGGGGAAAGCCTGTTTAACTTGGCTCGTAATGAAGTGTTAGGTTTAGATGAGACTAAGTAGGGGTGTTGGTTTAAAATAATTTTTCTAATGCTTTGTTCCAGATGCTAAATGAAATAATTTACTTTTACAAGAAGGGTGGAGTGTCTGTAAATCCACACTGGTCATTTCGCTTCTGGAGAGGATCATACAGGCAACTCTAGTCAGTGTGACCTACAGGGTAATTTAACCATGGGCACTGGGGCATTCACCCTCGGTTCAGTGCGGAAGAGCCTGGATTGCTGAATCCATCCCAGGAAGTGGCTGAGAGACCCAGAGGAAACAGGTGGTGCTGCTTGCTTATTCTAGTGATTTGTTACCTTGTCTAATCCTGCCCCCACTGAAATCAAAGGCAAAAGCTCCCATTACTTCCCACGGACTCATGACCAGCCCCTAAATTAAGATTCTGTGAGTTGAATTATTATCTGAGCATATTCATTTGAAGCTTCAAATGACAGTGCATTATCTGCACAGTATTGTTTCCATTTTCCCAAGAGGAAATCTTACAGCAATGTGATCTCATCTGCAATTCTCAAAGCATGTGACCTACATAATTATTTAGACAAGTAAGCATTACAAGAGAAGTAAAATAAGCACAGCAATACCTGAAGAGGCCTGTTTCATTGGAAGGGTTTTTTAATTAGTTTGACATCTAGAAAATGTCTATATTCCTTTCTAATATAGCTTTACTGTGAATGATCCCTGTTTACTGAAGAATATTCACTCTGACAGACAGCCATATCAATGACATTACAAACAGATGTCATCACAATTTTAGGCAATACATATAAGATCAGGTCATAAAAATAAAATAAGATTCTTCTTAAAATCCCCAATAGATATCAGACTAACATTTTATCTGTTTAGTAGTTCTTTCTTTGGGCACTGAAATGGGAAATTTGTTTTGCCAATTTAGTCAGTTCAATAGTGTTTGACAAGATCTACTTAAGGGCAACCTTTCAATTACATTTCAAAAAATCCAGTGTGAAAAGTCCCTTATTAGAATCTGAGCTTGCCCAGGTGGAGACTAGGTTGGTCTATCAGTGTGCACTATAGCTCTTATATACATGTTGTGCAAGTACCATGGATTATTTGTATGACTTTTGTACCTTTTAAAAAAAATAGTTCTTTTTTTTTTTTTTTTAAGCTATAGCAAGGTTGAGATATTTACTCACAAGTGTATGAATTAGAGCTCCCAGATCAGGCTGCTGCTTCAGAGAGGACAGCACTGTTTTGCTGAGTTACTAAGTTACTTCCTTGCCTCCTACCCTACTCCTCTAGGTTTACCCACCTCTTCATTCCCTCTTCCCAGAAGATAAACTTTAGGTACCTCATCTCTGTAGCCCACAAACACACCTTCCTTTTTCTCATGAGTAACTGCAGACTCCTTCCTTGAAGCACCCTCTACTTCCAATTTCCTGTCTTTTGCAGAAGCCCTGCCTTTCCCTCATAGGTAAATCTCTCTCTAATTAGCTGCCTCTATCCTCAAACTCCCCCATTTGCAGCCTAATTAGCTGATTGGACCTACCTGGCCCAATGCAGGTGTTGCAGGCCCTGCCTGGGGAACACATCCCATCACACACCCTCCTTGCAAACATGTAGATGGTTCCACTGCAATCAAGTATTATTACTTATGTACATCAGTGTTTGCAGGCTTAGAGGGTAACTCTGTATTTGAATGAGAAAGAACAAAGGGCTAAGTGAAATTATTCTAAATAGACTTTACAGTAGTTTTTCTAGCATCTATTTTACAAATTCTACAATCCATCAGTCACACCTTAGTATCTTGTATGCAGAATATACACAGTTGCCTGACAATGAAATAGATCAACACCACAAAACAGATCATTTACTCTCTTGTATTATCAGAATCAGACAGGCCTGATTTTCAGAGATGCTGTGCACCAGCAGTTCCCACCAAAGTTAAAGGTTACTTTGCAAGATTTGAGCCTAAATCCCCATTTCTATTTCTTTCTTAAACAAATACAAACCTTAAAACAATCTCATATCACTAAGAAATATAAGTAGGAGACTAAGACTAGGCCTACTTTTGTTCTTCCCTGCTCCCCGCACTAAAGTTGATTAATCTATCTTTCTAATAACTAAAATAAGATTATAAGTGCTAAGAGGGGACCAAAAATGTCAATCAGAGCTCTAAAGAAAACTGCACAAGACCTTTGTTGGATAAAGAAAGATCCCAGGTTGCCACATGCAGCATTATAAAATCTAGATGGAATAACTATCCTGAGTACAACATTTAATTGAATGCCTGGAGCCAATTTGAACTAGCAGAGCTAAATGTGAAATTAAAATCAATTATGAAATTGGATAAAGATCTAGATAAATTGAAAAGAGAGAACCCAACTCATAAAACTAAATCAAGATTATATCTAGGGATATGTTTAAAAAAAATGCAAACCAGAAGACAAATAAAAGCTTACATAGAGAGTGAGAATGTGAACATACAAAGCAGCCAAACTCACAGAAATAATCTAAAATGGAGATTCTTCAGAGATATGCAAAGGTATAAAAAAGGCTGAAATTTAACTTTCATTTATTCTACATAACAGAGGATGTGTTCATACAATCTTTGGATCAAGGATTTTAAATTTAATTTTGGCCAAACTTTCAAAAGTAAGTAATGATTTGGGTGCCTTCATTTTTTGGGTCCCAATTTGACACATCTTACAGGGGTCTGAAATTCAAAGGGTGGGTGTTCAGCATGTTCTGAAAATCATGCCCCTTCAGGAAATCTCAAGGTGAGCATCCAAAAACCAAGGTACACAAAATCACTAGCTACTTTTGGCAACGTGGATCTTCTAGCGGGGAGTTATATCCAAACAAGCTTCGTGCTTATCTCTCTCACGAGAATACAATGCATGCATGAATAAAAACTTAGATGAGCTCTGGATTGCTCTAAGAGTCATCCCTACTTTTTGATATTTTGATTATAAGTGATAGTTAAAGATGAAAATAACCTTCATGCAGAGGACTAACGAAGTCCTACAGACTCCTCAAGTCCCAGTGAAGCCATGGGTTTAGTTGGCTTGATTGGGCTCTCCACATTGGGGTGAATTTCACCCTAAAAGGATGGTTGGGAAAAAGGAATGTAATAAATAAAGGCTAATGTAGCTATTTCAGGGCTGACTGAACATTTCTTGTACTGTAAATAGATTGAGAGAAAACTGAAACTTGAATAAAGTCAGCCAAGAGAGAATGGTACCTTAACAGCACTTCTAGTAATTATAGGAGAGGCTGTCCCACTCCAATTGACTACCACTTCAATTATACTTTCCTCTATTGATCACATAGCAAACACTTAACCTTTGAATCCAGTTAACATGGGGGAAGAACAGGAGCAATTAAAAATTGTCAAAAATTAGGGAGAATCCTTCAGTTTGTCCATAGTTTTCTGCAGAAAAAGAATAAATTCTATCACTTCAAAACTTTCCTAATCTGATGCAAACTAGTTAAATTACACATCATGCTAATTGTTATACTTACTAAAGCTAACTGAGAAAAAAAGAGTCAAAAGAGAGGTCACACTTACTTCAGACATGAGACCTCTGAAAACCAAAAAGGAATCTGGAATTTGGAAAAAGACATGAGTTTTCAAAAAAGAGCTGTACAATTTCTATAGAGTTTGGGTGCATTATGGGGATCACAAAGTCAAGCCTAGAGCTCAGTTGCATGGGCTGGATGCAAACCAGTTTATCTGGAGGTAGGACTTCAAAAACTCAGACCTTTAAAGAGTATTCCAGCACTGCATACAGAGATAGTCCCCTCCACCACAGAGGTGTCTCTCCATCATTCCAGTTGATTCCATTTTCCAACTAGTCCTGTGACCCTCTTTACCTTAGATATCTTTGGAGTGGGAGAGGGCAATTTCCTGTGCTCCCTTCTGTAGTCTGACACTTCCTTCACTGCCACCCAGAGATTTTTGGGTAGTAAAAGGTGACTGCTCCCCCAGGTCTTCTGGAAGATGCCAAGTCAAGACCATTGAACCGGGGAAGTCAACAAATGGCTACTCAGGTGGTGTCAGACAGAAGACTTTGGATTCTTTGACCAGGGGATGGTGTTCCAAGAAGGAGGAGTGCTAGGCAGAGACGGGCTCCACCTAACAAAGAGAGGGAAGAGCATCTTTGCAAGCAGGCTGGCTAACCTAGTGAGGAGGGCTTTAAACTAGGTTCATGAGGGGAAGAAGACCAAAGCCCTGAGGTAAGTGGGAAAGTGGGATACTGGGAGGAAGCATAAGCAGGAGAGTGCAAGAGAGGAGGGCTCCTGCCTCATACTGAGAAAGCAGGATGATCAGCGAGTTATCTTTAGTGCCTATGCATAAATGCAAGAAGCCTGGGAAACAAACAGGGAGAACTGGAAGTCCTGGCAGTGTCAAGGAATTATGATGTGATTGGAATAACAGAGACTTGGTGGGATAACTCACATGACTGGAGTCCTGTCATGGATGGGTATAAACTGATCAGGAAGGACAGGCAGGACAGAAAAGGTCGGGGAGTTGCATTGCATGTAAGAGAGCAGAATGACTGCTCAGAGCTCCAGTGTGAAACTGCAGAAAAACCTGAGTGTCTCTGGACTAAGTTAGAAGTGTGAGCAACAAGGGTGGGGTCGTGGTGGGAATCTGCTATAGACCTCCAGACCAGGGGGATGAGGTGGATGAGGCTTTCTTCAGGCAACTAACAGAAGTTAGTAGCTCACAAGCCCTGGTTTACATGGGGGACTTCAATCACCCTGATTCCTGCTGGGAGAGCAATACAGTGGCACACAGACAATCCAGGAAGTTTTTGGAAAGTGTAGAGGACAATTTCCTGGTGCAAATGCTGGAGGAACCAACTAGGGGCAGAGCTCTTTTTGACCTGCTGCTCACAAACAGGGAAGAATTAGTAGGGGAAGCAAAAGTAGATGAGAACATGGGAAGCAGTGACCATGAGATGGTTGAGTTCAGGTTCCTGACACAAGAAAGAAAGGAGAGCAGCAGAATACAGACCATGGCCTTCAGAATAGCAGACTCTGGCTCCCTCGGGGAACTGATGGGTAAGGTCCTTGGGAGAATAACATGAGGGGAAAGGAGTCCAGGACAGCTGGCTGTATTTTAAAGAATCCTTATTCAGGTTGCAGGAACAAACCATCCTGATGTGTAGAAAGAATAGTAAAGATGGCAGGCTTAACAGTGAAATCCTTGCTGATCTTAAACACAAAAAAAGAAGCTTACAAGAAGTGGAAGACTGGACAAATGACCAGGGAGGAATATAAAAATGTTGCTCAGGCATGTAGGAGTGAAATCAGGAAGGCCAAATCACACTTGGAGTTCCAGCTAGCAAGGGATGTTAAGTGTTACAACAAGGGTTTCTACAGGTATGTTAGCAACAAGAAGAAGGTCAGGGAAAGTGTGGGCCCCTTACTGAATGGGAAAAGCAACCATAGCTGCTACCTTAAAGACTAACTAAAGTTTTAGAGCATAAGCTTTCGTGGGCTAATGCCCACTTCATCGGATGCAACGTCAGATGCATATTAGAGCATATGCTCTAATACCCACTTTGTCGATGCATTTCCGACAAAGTGGGTATTAGCCCACGAAAGCTTATGCTCTAAAACTTTAGTTAGTCTTTAAGGTGCCACAGGACTCTTTGTCACTTCTGCAATTCCAGACTAACATGGCTACCCCTCTGAGTCTTAGCTGCTACCTTAAGTTCTGAGCCAGGCATGGGCATGTGAGTTATCCATGTGACTCCAAATCTCCATTTTGTAGCTGGATTCTACGGGCGGGGGTGTTCACCTACAAGAGAAAGTCTATTTAAACCCCTGGGAGACCCTCCATTTTGTCTTCAGCTGATTTAAGAGAGAGCTTCTCCACCCACAAGGATGCCTGAAAGAAACTGGAAAAAAGGAAAATAACTACAAGGGGTGTGAGTAATTGCTGGACCCAGACTAGAGGGAGACTAGTCTGTAAAAGGAAGCTTACTGGAACACCATCAAGGGTAAAGTCTTACCTTTATTCAGTTTTATTACTCTATGGGTAATAGATTTGTGTATTTTATTTTATTTTACTTGGTAATTCACTTTGTACTGTCTGTTACTACTTGAACCACTTAAATCCAACTTTCTGTATTTAAATAAAACATTTTGTACTTATTAATTAATCTGGAGTATGTATTAGTACCCGGGGGGTGGGGCAGCAAACAGCTGTGCGTATCTCTCTATCAGTGTTACAGAGGGTGAACAATCTATGGGTTTACCCTGTATATAAGCTTTACACAGGGTAAAAGAGATGTATTTAGGTTATGGACCCCACTGGGAGTTGAGCATCTGAGTCTTAAAGACAGGAACACTTCTTAATCTGATTTCAATTCAGCTTACAGCTGT
This sequence comes from Dermatemys mawii, assembly GCA_007922305.1. Lineage (NCBI taxonomy): Eukaryota > Metazoa > Chordata > Testudines > Dermatemydidae > Dermatemys > Dermatemys mawii. The sequence continues at coordinate 8,618,720 of ML677365.1, read as the reverse complement.
TAGGGGATGTGGTTCAGACTTGGGTCTGGGTTTGTAGCAGGCTAGCTAGTTTGATTCAAACCAGGCAGGGCTCTGAAGTCCCAATCTGTCAGGGCAAGAAATGAGGGGCAGAAGTAGTCTTGGCACATCAGTTGGCAACCCCAAGGGGGTTTCTGTGATCCAACTCATCACAGTTGGTATCATACAGAGCTTGGCAGAGTTAAAAGAATCAGCAGGTTTATGTCTGTTGCCAAAAGGAGATCACAGACAGGATTGCTGCATGTTCTTTATATCATGCCAAGCCTAAAACCAGACAGACTTCAAGGTACCCTTATTCCCCTTCCTAATAATCCTGGGTAAAATGAAGGCTTGTAAGGGAGCAGTATTGGTGTGGGTGTCAGCATCAACCAAAAGCCTCCTGAGCAAGAGTTTAACAGATGCTTGTTGGAGAGATGCTGGCAGCCTAAACTCTGAAGGGAGGCACTGACATTCTTCATCACTGCAATATCTCTGGCTCCTGTGGTTCTAGTCCCAAATCAGGGGGAATTCTCCATTCAGGATGCATATTGAAAAAGCCTGAGAGGTTGGATGAAGGTCACAGAAAAATGAGACAGCCTCTGGCTGTATGCTTATCTCTTATCCTGGTGTGGACCTCTGGACTGGCAGAGAGCCTCCTGCATTGAAGGGCTCATTTATATTTTGCGGGGTATACAGCTCCAGTTTAAACACTCATTTTCATTTGAAACTGCAGTGGCTTAATAACTCGTTCAGCTGCCTCCTTCCTAGAGCTTGGCAGTCCAGCAGCCATCCCCATCAACATAACCTGAAACCTTCCAGACTCCACCCAAAATAACTACAAGCAAAAATAAATGAACTTGGAGTCCATGCAGTGTATGGAGCTTTAAGAAGTGTGATGATTGGGTTGGGTTACCATACTGTAAAGCTTTGGAACATTCTGTATGGCAGAGTTCCAAATATGTGTCAGTCTGGAAGCAGTTGCAGATGGTTCCTGACTGGATCTAAGAACAGAGTATAGCTGGGCATAGCTTGTAAACAAGGCATCCCTATTGTGCTCAGCTGATTAAGTTCGTGTTCTTCTGATCCAGTGAAAGTCACTGGAGCTAAATATAAATTCATTTTTTGATTCTGGGAGACCTAACAGGCTACACTTGCTGGTGCAGGAGAACTTACCTTGGGGTAGAGAAGGTGGTGTTTGCTGCAGGGCTCTCCTGGGGATTCTGCCCAGAAGAACAGCTTTAAGATGGGGTTCATGCCTCCATCAGTGAGACACAATCTGTGGGATGCATTGAATCAGTGTAGTCTCTGGATGTCTTAGCAACATCTTCTCTGTTTTGGAAACATGCTGTGGGTCAGTTGGGGGACTGGGTGTTTTGGGGGTCTTTCATTGGCAACCCCTTTCTGAGCAGACTTTGCTCTTCCTGGGACCTGAGCTGGTTCCTAGATGGAGCAGTTACTACCTGTGATTGACTTATTCCAATGTGCTTTTCCTTTTGTCCATTTGTACTTATTTTCCATTCACTGCCTGAAGCCTCACTAATGATGTTAGAGCTCCAGAGTCAGTTCATATTTTATTTGCTGTCTGCTGGTTTATAGCATAGCTGATGTCTTCGAGGTCCCTGGGCTTCTTTATATTCTACGTGCTGCCTTCTGGCTGGCCTTCATTAACATTAATGAGTGATAGAAGGCTTTATTTCTGTCAATCACAGTGGAAACAATGCTCTTACCCTCCTGAGGGGTGTTAGCATAATTGCAAGTAGGCAGGCATCTGAAAACCAGTAGGCCAGAAACCTTGTGGATAAAGGTGCTGTAGCTGATTCTCCACTGCCTGGCACTTGTTGTCATTATTTATGACTTGATTATGTGAGTGCCAAGTGGGTGTAAAATACTGCTATGACAGTATGGTAAGAGATGGGTCCTTGTGAGCCACCTGGAAAAGGAGACTCAAAACTGTCATAGATGAAACTTGGATTCTTATAGGTCCCAAGCTAAAGCCCCAATCCTGCAAACATTTACACATGTGTAAAGCATCACTAAAGGCAATAGAACTACTTCCATACTTTAAAGCATGAGTCAAAAGACAAAGGGCTGAATAATCACACATTAATAAACCTTAACTTTTGTAACAGTTCTCTGTCTGACTTTAATACTGATGTAAACAGAAAGGTGCAAACAAATCATAACAAAAACTGATATATCTTTCTGTACCAGTTCACAAGAAGATCATGATTTTCTTAAATATCATAGTATTTACAGAATAATTTCTGTGAATAATGCTTGGTTTCAGGTTTATTCATAACCAGATCATTTGAGTATTTGATATTTGAAATTTGAGCTGTTTTGATTGGACATATAGATCAATGGGAAATTTATTTCTCTATTTGGTTAAACACAACTCCTAAAATCAAGATTCAGATGCAAGTATTTGTGTATGAATTCAAAATTTCCTTTCTAAAATTATTCTCAGGTGAATTTTAAGCAAACATGGATCTAGTATGTCCCTAACTCTAATTCTAGTTGAGGTCAAGTTCTAATATCATCTAGTATAGTAATAGTTCAAGTACACATTGCTCTGTCATAAGAGATGTAGGTTTTTCCCCTCTGGTGCACACAAATCATGATTTCTATGCATTCACCTTTGGGATTATTGTTTTCTCCCTTAAATGATTTCATTTGCAAATTTCATTATGGCATGATATGGGTCCCATCTGGCATTTCTTATGTAATGATATGCTTTTGCTCTGGAGCATTCACTAAGGTAATTATATTCCAAATCAACTGGAAATCACTTCTGAAAAGAAGTTTGCATGTAACTACAGTATTTAGAAAACTTTACTTATTTATAATTTATATACATTGCAGTAAAGCTGACAGGGATAATGGCTCTGCATGATTTTTCTTGTTGTTATTATTGACTAAAATGCTCTGGATGCTGATAATTATTTTAATTGCCTAGAAATAGGAAAATTTTGCTCAATGAATTAAAAAGTGTGAACAGAGAGAGACCCAGAGAGAAACTGAAACTTAAAATCCTTTGTCTCCTGAGGAATTTCTCATTGGTCAGTTGTCCACCTCTCCGGTTACCTTTAGCTTAACCCCTTACAGGTAAACACTAATTCTAGGCTACTTCACACTTATGACAGCATGTATGGGACAAACCCAGCCCAGCCCAGCCTCACAGGAACAAAGGACACTGGCCTAGGCAGCAACAAAGGACCTGCTGGACTCTCGAGTGAGTCACCCCCCTTTTCTTGGTCAGTCAGGGACTATGATGAGGTAATGCTCACCTGACTCTGAAGATGGAGGTGGGGGGAAGCCAAGAGGGAAGAGAGAGCATGATAAAGGGGAGTGATATTTGCTATGCTCTTCCTCTCTCTCTCCTCCATCTACAGACATCACCACCAAGGGACTGAAACGCTGATCAAAGGGGGCTGAAGGGCAACCAACCAGCCTGTGGTGAGAAGCTTCTAAGTTTGTAATGGCACGGAAAGTGTTAAGATCAGTTTAGAATGCATTTTGCTTTTATTTCATTTGACCAAATCTGACGTGTTGTGCTTTGACTTACAATCACTTTAAATCTGTCTTTTGTAGTTAATAAACACACTGCTTCAGGTAGAACAAACACATTTGTTTGAAGTGTATTAGAGACTGATGTATATAAATTTATTTGTTGAACTCATATAAGCTTGCAGTGTCCAGCGGGGATAATGACACTGCAAGATGGAGGTTCCTAAGCTTGTGTTTGGGACTGGAGATATTGGCTAGTGTCATTCAGTTGCACAATCCAAGCAGCTTACATCCCAGCGAATTGCCCAGGAGTGGGGGTTCTCACAGAAGAGCAGGGTAAGGCTGGCTCCAAGAGTCAAGGACTGGAGTGACCTAGCAGATCACTGATCCACACAACGCCAGGGGAACATCACACACTTATTATTGGGACCTCCTTAATCAAGGTATTGAAATATCTTAAATCAAGGCTCAGAGAGGAGCTAAGCCATATAATCAAGGCCATAGCCAGGATTTACAGTTCCCAAGATAAGAAAGTGATGCAAGATCTCACTGTGGCCTTGATCCCTACAGCTGGCAGCCTGTGTCCCCAGAAACTCCACCCTCTTCCCATGGGAGGATGGACCCCTTCATCTTATCTCTGTCCCCCCACTGTTTTTATACACCTGCCTTGGCCAAAGTTGCTCTTTCCATGAGGAAACCAGGATCGCGTTTTCTGTCCCTTCCCCTCTCATTCCAGTTCTGGTCATTTTAAGTCAATGCTATTTTTGGCTTTCACCAAAGTCTCAGGACAGTTGTGAGGCTGCTCAGATTCCTCAGAAACCCCATGGGACCTCCCTGCGCTTATGCAGTGCTACGGGCCAGCCAGACTCACTCTAATTTAGCAAGACACTGTACTGCTTTGCACATGCACATAGCAAGCATAGTGTCAAATCGAAATGAGCACTTACCAGAGTTCCCTTCTCCTGCATCAGAGCTGGACTGCTGGGACTGGCTTGAACCCTCTGGATTTGAGAAGAGGTCCTGGCTCACCACACTACCAGGCGACCTTGTTCCTGTTCCACCTCATCTTCCAACTCCACTTCCTTATCCACCACTTCGTCCTTGGGGTTGAGTCCGCTGGCTGCTGTCTCCCTCCCCACATGTATCCACAGGGCTCTTGGTGGTGTAGGTGGGGGTTGCCACCGAGAATAGTATCCAGCACTTTGTAGAAGCAGCAGGTCTTCAGCACAGCACCAGAGCGATCCTTTACCTCCCTTGCCTTCTGGTACACTTGCATCAGCTCTTTGATCTTCACATAGCACTGCTGCATGTCCTGTTTGTGGCTCTTCTCCAGCATGCCATCAGACATTTGCCTGTCGATACTGAATGTATTCCGGCTGGAGCCAGAGGTGCTGGAACTAGGGGTGCTGGGGGTGCTGCAGCACCCCCTGGCTTGAAGTGGTTTTCATTATATACAGAGTTTGCAGTTTTGCTCAATAGCTCTGAGCACCCCACTATACAAATTGTTCCAGCACCTGCAGCCTGGAACAGCACAGCCTCCTCTCCCCACAGACCCAGCAGATCCAACAACTCCAGCATACTCCAAGCAGAAGAGCATTTGCTTCATGGAGCCACCCTGTTCAGCTGGAAAGATGCTTTAATGAGCTCTCCACGCAGAGCAAACAGGAAGTGGAATTTCAAAAATTCCTGGTCTTTAAATGGGGAGGGGTAGACGCCTGTTTCCTGGCCGCAGGGCAGCAGAGTTTGAATGGGCATTGTGGGACAACTCCTGGAGGCCATTTATGGTGACATAAGCAAGCACGAGTGCCTACACTGAAACTCTGTTGATCTGACTTTGCCATAGAAACCTCTATGGCTCTTGTTGAGATGGTTTTGTCTTGTCAGCACAGCAGGAGAGTTAAATTGGTGAGAGGAGCATTGTAGTATATATCTCTACTGATTTGTTGATGAAAGGTGACTTTTGTCAATGAAACTGTGTAGTATACACAAGGCCTAAGCTTGCATAGCTCATCATAAAGCTGGCATTTTAAAAATGTGGTAGTGCTTGACTTTTTTCAACCTAAAGTTTCTTTTAGCATTGCGGAGCATTGAACAAACTATATTAAAAGACAGTCCCCTGGATTATAATATAAATGGATCATGCTACAATTATATGACTGATCTATTAAGTCACACGAACAAGTGAAATTTTCAGTGCAGGAGGGGAACCATACACTGGGACTACTTTAGTTATTATTTTTATTCTGTAGCTTTCAGCTTTTCTAATTAATGAAGATGGCTCCTCACTGTGTGTTTAAGGATGGTTAGTCAGTGCTATTTTCTGCTGCTTTCCCTCTTCTCACTATTCAACTGCAAAGAACAAAATAGCAAGATTTTTTTCACAGCCTCTGAGTATACTTGTGCCCCAGTCTCCATTATTTGTCACTTATTGCCCACCTGTGGTGTGAGGTGAGAATGAGTCAGGGAAAAAGGGTAAGTGCTTAGCGGAGTTAGGAAAGGATCATGTGAATTTCTGCTTATGTACTAACACTCATTTGGATATTTTCCAGAAAGTATGGTTCAAAAACATAATCAATAGAGCAATTAACTATACCACCTCCTCCCCCGGGGAACAACTTTCAGAGTTAGAATAGAAAATATTAGGTACTTGTCAACAGAATCCACCCAAAATAGTCCAAGCTCTTGATTTTTGTTAAAATGAAATCCTTTCTGTTGAAAACATTGAACATCAATACCCACATTGCCTGTGATATGGGGATTTAGTGCCATCTGCAAAGGTGGTACTGGGGGAATAATGATGCAGCTTTTTTCAATATTATTCCTTAAAATACCACAGACCGCACTGCTGAGAATGGCACAGAAATAATGGCTCCATGGATAAACAGAGGCACAGGGACCAAAATATCAATTATCCTATCTATAAGGTAGAAGGTATAATTTTAATTTTAAATGAGGTTTCTTAAACATTTTGAAAACCTTATTTTACATTTAGTTATAATACATAGACTTATAGAAAGAGACCTTCTAAAAATGTTAAAATGTATTACCGGCACATGAAACCTTAAATTAGAGTGAATAAATGAAGACTCGGCACATCACTTCTGAAAGGTTGCGGACCCCTGTGATAGGTACTTCATTCCAGATTCTACCCTGGTTAATACCTCATGCAACCACATTCACCTTAATCTTGGCGGGTATAAGTCAGAATTTGAACCTTTGACTATATTGTTAAGAAGCATTATGATTTCAGAAAAACCTTGAAGTAGAACTTTTGTGCTATAAGGCAACTAGGTAAATTGGCTACATTAATTGTGTGTAATTATAATGTTTCAATGATAATACACTGGAAGAAATGATTAATAGCCCCTCTAGCAGGAGGCCCCTCCCAATTTGTACCTGTTACAAATGACAAGTCGTTAACTCTTAGGAAGGTGACAATGGCCCAGCTGGTACTGAGGCCTCCAAACACCTTTGAAGATCTGGGCCATGTGTATACAAGATAATGAATGTAATCGGAACTTGCTTTCACCTTCTGATGATGCAAAGCATCCCCAGCAATCATGTATTCATCCTTCAGTTACCTCCAGGCAGGCTCAATGAATTCTGTGAGGAAGGACAAATAAAATTATACTCTTGAAGCTAGAAAGTTTTTCCTTATGATGGGAATCTTTAAAGTAGTGCTTAAAGATAAGTTCCTACTTTAAAAAAATCATTACAAATCCAGGGAGCTGAGTGATTAATGTAGACTGTTTCTGATGGCTGCAACTATCTTTTTTTTTTTTTTTAAACAGTGTTTGGTATCTTAAAAGCCATCTGAGCTTCAGATATTGTGGCAGCTGTACAGTTACCGAAGAGTAAAATGTGCTTTCTTATGTGTAACAAAATAATAAGGTGCACAAAAGAATAATTGATTGGTTAGTTACAGTATGTTACCCTGGAGTTTCAGTGACATATGCACCTTTTTGACGAAACATCCATTTTTTAAAGTCATAAAAATTTTATGTCAATTCCCCATCTCTGGAACATGCCCTATTTTCAAACTCGTTGCCCACATCCTAGGTGCTAGATTATTTTCCTTTTGTGATTCAAAGTAGCCTTAGAATGTGATCATATTCAAAGAAGTGTTTGCACCCCTAGCATCAGTGTTTTGTAGTGGTCATTTGAATGGAATGGAAAGCTCAACCCACAGTTGAGAAAAATGGCTCCTCTTCCCTTTTCCATTTTTCTTGATATAGTTTTATTAAGAAATCAGTGCCAATTGTGCAGTATATTGTAATCTCACCAGAGGACTAACCACAGAGCTTGATTCACATTATTTGCATTATTCCAGTTTTATACTGGTTTAACGCCATTGAAATCTATGAGTGAATCAGGATCACAGTCTCAGGTGCCACCATATGTAGCATGAGAATATTCAATAGCATTTGTAGAAACAAATATTGTGCAACAGATATATCTTGAGCATTATTTATCTGAGTTTATTCATTTAAGTCAATTGAAAGGATCCATTGAAGACAATGGAAGGAGAATTGAGACAGGAGATTGAGGGTAATAGGAACCTATATAAGAAAAGTTGGAACTGTCCCTATAAAATTGGGACATCCGTTCACTCTATCGGGACTTGACTGGTGCCGAACCAGTCAATTTGCTGAACCATGGGAAGTCAATATGTAGTGAGTGGGTCTCTTTATTTTTATCTCGCCGAGGCGAAAAAACAGAACGCTTGCCTAGCCAAGGCTTACCGGCTTTCTTCAAAATAAAGTGTTAGCATTGTTACACAATGTTACTGTTTTGGCACAAGGAAATAAATAGATCAAATAAAATCAGGCCGGGCCATGGATGTTGCGAGACCAGAGAGTGCCGGACTAGAGAGGTTCAACCTGCACTAGCATAATGTGGCGAATTATGTCACTGTTTTTTGCAGTGCTGCTAAGTGCTAATACCATTTCACAGTAAGAGGAGACTTAGGAATTTAATAATGAAAATTGCCTAAATTTTAGAATTTTAAGGACTCTTTGCTTTGGGTTTGCCAGCTTGATAAGAAATCCAAATTTGCAAATGTATTGACATTCCATTCCATTTGTTCTAGTTTCAGTAGAATGAGGACACTAGTTATAAAATGAGAATGAGACTGACTTTCTTTTAAACTGCTTTTGGATCTACTGGTGAAAAGTGCTGTATAACAGCATTACTATTATTTATTTTATTTATTGTTATTTATTACACCATCTTGTATCAGCGAACAGTTCACTGAAATATTTAAGTTTTTAAGACCAAAGATGTATATGAGATAGATATGCAATCACTAATGTATAGTGAAACTTTTAGCCAATATCAGCCACCCGCTGATATCGAAAATTGCCACTTAGAAGAATAGGCTTCTAATGATGCCCTTGAATGTTATCGTACAGCAGAATGGACTTTTGATAAGAGACTGTGCCTCTAAGGTACTGCTCAAAAGCAGAAGAACAAATTGTGCTGGGAACTGTGAACTGACTACAGCCTTTCTTCTCTAAGTCAGAAAGGGACATTTTGAGAGTTATTGTCAAGGTTTAAAGATGGACAACTGACTTATACCAGGGAGACTGATGAACAGAAATTCTGAATAAAACACAGATGGTATCCCAGTATGCATTGCTGAGCCCTTGTTAAATCCAATAAGCAGAGTACTGAACTCTGGATAACCTGAAGGATAACTGGCAGTTCCATTTCTTCTTTATCCCCTTTTAAATCTGTATGAGGTATTTCAGAATATTCCTCGCACTTATTGTTCAAACAGAACCAGAGTATAGAAGGTGGCAGTAGCATAAGTGTAAGTAGCCCAGCACTGTGCTAGGGTCTTCTGGAAAGGATTTTCTTGTGCGAAAGAGAACACCAATGTTGAGGCACACAGAGGCATTGGGGAGTTTGACAAAACCCCAGACTGCTAAGGCATGAAATCAGAGTTCTCATGTGCAGGGTTGCCTGGAACTCCTCTCTCTCCTCAGTACTGAGAGATCAAGCTGGAACTGTGTGCTTCCAGCCAGCCTCTCTTTCACCAGACCAAATGAGCAGAGCAGGATGGGAGTTGTGGGTGCCAGGACAGGTGGGATTGTAGATCAGGGTTCCAGCAAGGCCTGATGGGATGGATGCAAAGGGGTTTCTTAAAACAGAGAGAGACTGAGAGGTAGCCAGAAGAGATGAGAAGTGTCTCAAAGAATAAGGGCAAGTAATCCATCAATTTGCTTGGCTTACTAATTTAACAGAAAATGGAGTTTTGATTTGGAAGAGGCCTTTGGAATCTGAAAGACTGGGGATTAGGTATGCTAACTCGAGAAGCCTGGGGAGGTGACACTGCCTGAACTGGGGAAAAGGGTGGAGAGGCCAGGCCAATTTAAGAAAATACAGATGGATACATTGGTGGCAGGGAATTGTTTGTTTAGAAAAAGGTCTATGGCATGGCCCTTTTTTTTGTGTCCCCCTGCCACAAGTTGATGATACACAGCAGCAGTGAGTAATACTTGACATATAAAAATGAAACACTAGTAAACTAAAAACGATTAAACAGTACTGTGAAAAAGATTCTGATTCATTGGAGCCTATTGTGCCATAACGTGATATTATATCATCACAGAACAGATCAGATTGGTATTCTCACAGCCATCTGGGTTGGAAGTCAGTCAAGCGTCTCCGGAGAGATAGGAATTAACAACACCTTCCATCTATACAGTGATGTGTTCCTTTCCTTCTTCCTACTCCCCATCGATACACCCTCATCTAGTTGAGAACCAGCATTTTAAAGCTGCTGCATGTTCACTTCAGCTGCTTACTATTCAGGATCAGAAAAAGAGTAATGTCTGGGGAGGCAAATATGAAATATAATTTAAATAGAAGTCCTCTCCATTGTTCAGTTTGTGGCCCTTGCTAAGATGCAGCTGTAATAGATTTTGCTTAAACTTGCTGGATCATACTACATCTTCAGAAATAGTCTGGTAGCCACCCTGGTCAACCTTGCTTTAGGGTGCATACAAAGGTGTGTTTTTTGTGGATTCTGAATCTCTTATTTGAATAATAAGAGTACATGAGGAGGAAGGTTGAGGGTATAGCATGGACCTGGATTTTTATTTGATGTTATTAACCATGCTTTAATGTGAGAAATATTCAATAAATTATCTATTTAATAAAATAATAATTTAAAGCAAATACTTCATTTTAATAATCATTTATAATTATTCCAGTGTTCTCTCTCATTCAAACTATGGTTGAGTGTCCTGATATGAGTAATACAGGTCACTAGTCATCATTGCTGTTTTCCTCTGCAAATGCTAAAGCTGATTTTGTCAGGTCATTGCAACACACCTCCCTGGAATGCACAGAATAATGGTACATCCACATCTCATAAGGTGCATTAATCTCACAAGAGCACTAGATTAACTTCCATATATGTGGAGGAGCAAGCACGACATAGTCTGGTACAGATTTTGGAAACAGACTTGGAACTGTCTGCTTATCTTATATTTTCAATAAATGCAAAGGAGCAGAGCTTCAGTGTTGACATGGTACCTTTGCCAGTTTTCACTGCCCAGGATTTCTACCCTGGCTCTGACAAGGTGGTACAACTGAATTGTTCATCACATGCTGCCATGAATTTGGTTCAATTGCTCAATGACATCATCATGGCTGGATTAATGTAACCTAGCAGAGAAAGGGAGTATCTAGCTCACACAAGCTTCAAAACAGTGCCTTTGCTGAAGCCAAAATAGGAAGTTACTGTATCACATAGACTGAGAGTGCATAGGCAACTAACGGTCCTGGGACAATGTTGTGGTGGTGTTCTTCGGTAACACAGATCTATTACAGCTCTTTGTTTGACTGGGTTTTCCAAAATCAATGGTGGCAGATGACAGAACAAGAAGCAATGGTGGCAGATGACAGAACAAGAAGCATTTCCACTACTTTCTCTTTTGCAACCATCAGCATTTGTTATTCAAGGATGCTGTCAGCTTCCTCATGTGAAATGGCCATATTTTCTGTTGCTCACCACACTTCTCTGGATCATTTCAGCTAGGGTATTGTCTCTGCCTATGATAACTAACTTGTGCTTTAGTATGTATTATTGATGAAACTTTTTGTCTTAAATTAATCCTGTACAAGTTACGTCTATCAACTGTTTCTTATTTTCAGAAACTGTCAAGACAACTTTCTGTGGAAGTAACTCTGTATTTGTATTAAACAGATCTATTCTGCTTGCTTCTGTAGCTCTGCTAGATCTTATGACTCTGTTTGTGCTAAAGTTTTTGTACCTCTCAAAAACATGGTCTAACTGCTAGCCTGCATTCAGTGTAGACTCTGAAACCGGTCACAAACACCTGGATGATCCCACTTGCTGGCCAGCATACTACCCAAAGAACTGTGGAACAATCAATGACTGCAGGTGACATTTTGTGAAGTATGTGTAGTTGGCATCTCTGTCTGCTGTTGTTTCTTAGCTTAGACATAGCCTTGGCAATCGTATTATCACCAGAGTGAGTGATCATTGACTGTTGGGGAACAGCTAAAGCTACTAGGAGCTAACTGATCAAGCACTGCAAAAATGCAAAAGGCAAAATTGCTGATGAGGCTTTCTAAAAATAAACAAAGACTTAGTAGCATAATTGCTTACCTTTGAGCAATCACCCCCTAAAAACATAGTTGAAGAAACTAAGAATATACTGACATAAGGGCGAGGTGTTCCCAAGCATTTTTCTATTTTAATATGAAAAATAAAGGTTATGTTAATGAATAATTTAGGATAATACACATAGAATGAACTATGGTACCAGAGGATGGAAAATTGCTGAATGGTAATAATTAGGTTAAGTTTAAGATGAATAGTTCATGATGATGTATGCTGAATGGTAAGAGGATGATTGAGCTATGTTGATGTAATGTTAATAATTTATAACAACATGGGATAGTGAATAAGAAACAAGTTATGAAAGTTTTTAGGTAAATATAGTAAAAAGAAATTTAATGTACAAAAATCAAGTGACCAATGGCCCAGCTGGAGAATGTTAGTCCATAATGGCGGAGAATGCTGGTCCAGAGCATCGTAAACTGGAGAGCCTCTTTGAAACCCAGAACTCAGTAACTTGGGTCCCTACCTGTTCCATCTTAACTATCTTATTATCTGAAAGACAAGGTGGATTCAGTAGTATTTTTTATTGCACCATCTTCTGTTGATGACAAAGAGAAGATTTTGAGCCACATAGAGCTCTTCTTGAGGTCTCTCCCACTGACAGAAGTTGGTCAGATAAAATATATGACCTCACCCACCACGCGACTATAATATCCTGGCATCAACACAGCTACAACAACACTGAAAACCATTCTGTCATTGACAATTCTGGATGCTTAGTGGGCTGTATCGGGTATAGCTTTTAAAGGTAGGTCTTCACTACCTGCCAGATCAGCGGGTAGCAATCAATCTTTTGGCGATCGATTTCTCGCGTCTCATTAAGACACGAGAAATCGATCGCCAAAGGTGCCCCTGTTGACTCCATAACTCCAGCTCACTGCGAGGCGCAGGCTGGAGTTGACAGGGGAGCGCACCGCTGCTGCCATGAGGACGGCAGGTAAGTCGACTGAAGATACGCTGACCTTCAGCTACGTTATTCACGTAGCTGAAGTTGCGTATCTTCAGTCGGCCCCTCCCCCTAATGAAGACCAGCCCTTAGTAATGACTTCTCAGTCCATAGCATTTCTTGACTTCATTTCTTATTTGTGGGTTTCTTTTATTGGGTTTGGTGTGTGGGGTGTCTTTGGTTTATAATCTGTTAATGTTTACAATTGTCTAATATATGAAAATTCTGATGAATGACTATGTAAGAATTTGTCACGTGAGCATTCTCTGAGAATACATGAATTATGTCTTGTGTCTTGGTTTGCAGGGAGGAGGCTGAGTGCTAGCCAGGTATACTGCTAATATAGGCATCACATATGTACATCCTAGCTATTTATGTTCCATAACAAAATACTGATGTGAAGTTTTCATTAAAATAATTACAATTTAGGGAAAGTGGTATCGCTGTCACCTGACTTGTGAATCACTAGGGAAGTGATAATAAGTTCTCATATTTTGAAATGCTCAGCAGTGATAAGGTTTCATCAGATAGTTTCTTCAAATGTAGGGTCTCAACATTCAGAATCCACAAAAACAAAATAAACCTCTAAAACCACATTGTATGGACACAAAAACAAGTTACTGTCAAAAACTGGCATTTGGCAACCGGAGTAAAACGGGACCAGGAACATAAAACTGATTTTAACCATATTTTAAATTATATTAATAAACTTATAGATTATGAAAAGATCATTTAAAATATCAAAGCATAATTTTCCACTATTGGAGAGGAGACCACAACTTACTCATGCAGCTGATCAAGCTGTTTATTACAATTAACATTCACATTTAATGTAACTTTTTTGGTTAGTGAATCATTTACTCACGGGGCCTGATTTTCTTTGAATGTCTTTGTTACTCAGAAGAAGTCACTGAATAATTTGGATGAATAATTTTCAGACTCTGGGTTGTTTGTGAAATGTTCTTTTCAATGATTCAATATTTGTTATTCATATTTTATGGTTGATCACCTAAGCACATGCTGTTGTTTTTGCTCCCTTATTGGATGACTAGAACCTTTTAACCAGGGAACAACAAATAACTCATGTCTGAAATAAATTTTTGGATTAACTGGTGCTAAAATTCAGATTTCACAAACACTTTCCTAAATATATGCTGGCTGTCTAAATTCTCAAAAAGCAAATGATTTAAAAAAATAAGACTATAACAATGCAATTAATACTCCCACCACATTTTGCACCATTCAATCCTGTCCATTCATGGTAGCCTTTTCAGATTTTCAGATTCTTTTGGTTTATCTGAAGAATTTTTCTATATAAAAGATGTTAATAATGGGAGGGTAAAGGAGAGGGAAATCAAAGCCTGCTAAAATATAGAAATAATTATACTTTCTACTTTAATTTTTAGCACTGATACAACTTGCAAGTTAAAAGGCTGTATGATGAACTGCCCAAACAAATAATACCCCTAAATCTTTTCAGTCTGAAGGCTTGTCTACACTACAAAATTAAGTTGACTTTATTTAATTCGACCTTGAGCCTCCCAATTAATTAATTCAATTGGGCCTGGCCACACCATGCTCATTGTTTCGATGGAGTGCATCCTCACTAGCAGTGCCTGCACTCATGCACAAAGCACTGCATCGTGGGTAACTATCCCAAAGTGCAAATTGACAGTGTGTTTTGGGAAATTTGTGCAATGCCTTGTGGGACCAAACCATTGTCGCAGAGGAGAATGGGAGCATTGCATCGGCATCCCAGGATGCGCTGTGCTCAATGGCAAACAGCCCAGTGGTTTTTGCACCTTAAAAGCACTGCACATATGCCATAACGCCAGAAGCATGGAGCCTGCTCAGTTGTGCACTCTTGCTGTGAGCATTTCAAACACCTTGCGTCTCCTCCTGCAGTATTTCCAGAGCTGAAGTAGGGCCTGCTGCATAGAACATGGCGAAGTCCTGCAAGCAACCCTGCTGCAAGCCACAGTTGCTGCTGGCAGTCACAGAGCAGCTGCACTTTGTTGAGCGCTGTTTCTGGTCCCATGTCACAAGCACTGACTGGTGAGACTGCATCCTTTTGCAGGTAAGGGATGATGAGCAGTGGCTGCAGAATTTTTGAATGTGGAAGGCTACCTTCCAGGAACTTTGTGCTGAGCTTTCCCCTGCCCTGCAGTTCAGCAACACAAAAATGAGAACTGCTCTGACAGTGGAGAAGTGAGTGGAAGTCTGCAATGCCAGACAGTTACCGATCAGTGGGAATTAATTTGGAGTAGGTAAATCAGTCGTGGGAGCTGCTGTGCTCCAAGTGTGCAGGGCCATTAATCAACTTCTGCTACGAAGGGTAGTGAGTTTGGGAAATGTGCAGGACATAGTGGATGATTTTGCCATGACAGGGTTTCCTAATTGTGGTGGGGCAATAGATAGCACAAATATCCCCATCTTGGCACCAGACCACCTTGCCAAAGAGTACATAAACCGAAAGGGATACTTTTCAATGGTGTTGCAAGTGCTAGTGGATCACAGGGGTTGTTTCACTGACTTCAACACAGAATGATCGGGAAAGGTTCATGATGTGCGCATCGTTAGGAACTCAGGTCTGTTCAAAAAGCTAGAATCTGGGATCTTCTTTCCAGACCACAAAATGAACATCGATGACATTGAGATGCCTATAATTCATCCCTGACTATCTCAGAGTCAACCCATGAAAATCAAATTAAGCGCTATGCTTCTCACAGAGGTGGATTACAGAGGTCAACATTAGAAGTGACTTAGGTCGGTATAAAGGACCTTTTTATGTAGAACATACATTAACAGGTCAACTTAAGGTGGCTTCCTTTGACCTAACTTTTTAGTGTAGACCAGGCCTCAGCATGTAATAATGACTCCCTTTTTATCACAAGTAAACAGACCTACAATGATGAATTAGAAATGATGAATTCCAAGCCTAGAGTCACTTTTTCAGTTTAGAGGAAAAAAAGATGCCAAATTCCAGTGCAATAGATCTTCATTTAAACAAACATCACCAACGTGCTGTACATTTCTCCAGTTGCAGGCCAAATGGCCTGATTAAAAGCAGTTCAGTCTGGCTCCAGAGTGAAGAACTTTGCAAAAATCTCTTCGCTGGTCCTTCTAATTTGTGATCTCCCAAATTCCAAGCGGTCACACAAGCTGGATCTAATTTCCTCCTCCAAGAAGGTGAACAACAAAGTCAACCTGCCTCCAATGGGTTCAAAAGTCCACCATGTTGCAGGCCCATAAGGCTACCTCTGAAGATGTCACCTAGGGGAGATACTGCACCTGGCATCATAACAAAGAGGTAAGATGGAGGGTAGGGTAGGAGAATGTATGGGAAAAGTTGAGTCCACTGAAGTCAATGGGAGTTTTTCTATTAACTTCAAAGGCAGCAGGATCAAGCCATAAACTTCATATAATCTTTTAAAGCTTGCTTATCAGCACAATGTACCTGGCCCAGTAACACCAATATGCCCCACACAGAGGGTATCACAGTAACTCATTGCACAGAGCAGTAATGAATACATCCGGCATATTTTCCTGGGTTTAGAATCACTCTTCTTGATTTCTCTAATTTTAAGAGCCATTGAAAATTAAAAAACAGAACCACCCTGAATTTCACCAGATTGGTTCTGCAGAAACTCCTGAGCTTCAGTCCTGGACTACTGAAATTAATGGTAGTTTTGACTTTGACTTTGACAGGAGTCAAAGGCACAAATGCACAAATAAGGTGTTATCAGCAGGTACCATACTAGAAGGTGCAGTTCAGGTCACAGACCTGAAATGTGTATGACAAACAGCACAGATATCCAGGTGGGTCCTTGTGTTATCACTTTATGCATAAAACTTCAATCCTACCAGGCTGGTGTACTTATCCTTTCAGACAGAGCAAGGCCCCTGGAACAACACTGGCGTTATGGAGTCTAAATTAAATTGAAAGCAAGTAAATATATTCTGACAAGGGTTTCATTTCAATCTTTAATCAAAGTGGTACACACAATCCTCATGTGTTGTCCATGACTAATAATATTGTTTATAGGTTTGGCTGCTGTAGCAGCAGTATCAGATGCATATCGAAATCCACACTGAACCTTTCGGCAATATAATTAGAATCCAAGTTGCTTTTAATTGTTTGTGTACAAGACCCTCAAACTCTCTATGCACACCCTGACAAATTAAAAATGGATGTATAGAGAATCAACAGCATCACCTGTCTACGTACAGAAGAGAAACTGACTCCAACCTTGGGAATAGAAAGATTAAAAGCCTGGTCAATTGCTTAGAAATGATATGGCAATTCCCACCTCTCCATGCACAAAAAGCAATGGAATGGCTGCTTGGGATCAGGGGAAACCATTGAAGCCTACGTGAGAGACAACTCCCGGCTCATGGAGTGTAAAGGACCCAGCACTATAGACACATACATTAACAGGTCAACTTAATGTGACCTCATTTGATCTAACTCTTTAGTGTAGACCAGGCCTCAGCATGTAATAATGACTCCCTCCTTATCATAAGTAAACAAACAGACCTACAATGATGAATTAGAAATGATGAATTCCAAGCCTAGAGTCACTTTTTCAGTTAAGATGAAAAAAAGATGCCAAATTTCTGTGGCAACCCACAGGAATTATTTTGGGCTGAGCTGGGAGTGGGTCAGGGCATATGCAGTGGGTCAGAAAACTTATGCATACAAATACCCAATACACTGCACTACAAGATATGCATGGAGATCAGTGGCAGGCCCCAAAGCAGCAGACAACTGGCTGTAGTGTGGCAGAGTTTCTGTTCAAAAAAGTCTCACTCCAGGCTGGGGTGGAGGATTCAATCTCTCTAACTTTTCTTTACATCATAGAATTTGAGGGTTGGAAGGGACCTCAGGAGATTACCTACCTCAAAGCAGGACCAATCCGCAATTAAATCATCCCACAGTTTTTTGCCCTATATCCCTAAATGGCCCTCTGCAAGGATTGAACTCTTAACCCTGTGTTTAGCAGGCCACTGCTCATACCACTGAGCTATCCTTTCCAGTATGCTATGATTATTTTCATGGACCTTTTGTGGTCTGTCCACTTCTGGCTGAGTTTCACTCTGTATGTTTTAACACCAATATTTAATGGCATGAAGTAGCATTAAAATACTTGCTACAAACCCTCACCTCAGGAGCTGGATCCAGCTCTGATGTGGCTGGGAAGAGTGGAGGCTCCCTCTGGCATCAGGGCAGGGGGACAGATTTCAACCGGGAGTTTTCCCAATACCTTGAGAGGGGGGGGGAGGTGGTATCACATGTTTCATCTGAACACAGGCTTTAAAGCCTGTCCCAGCCACCACTGGTGCTGGTTGATTGACTCCTATCTGGAGTGGGAAGGGTGTGGCTACAATTGGCTGCTTACCCCAGGTAGCCATTTTCACAGACCTTTCTCTCCCCCAGTAGGCTAGATCTATCAGAATGCCAGGGGCTAGGCTGATCACCAGTTCTGGGGCCTGGAAGGAATCTTTCCCACTTGGCAAAATTGGCAAACAGCTATGGGGAGGGGGGGGGAGTCACCTTCCATCAGCATCCTGAGGTCTGGCTTGGGGGATTTAAATGATAATTGTCACAACTTTGGCGGGTTTTGAGTGCAGTTGGTGAGTTAGAAAGTGTTCAGTCTGCGGTCCCTGGAATCTAGTGGGCTGCCTGTGCACAGTATTACATTGTGAGAGGGTTTGCCTGCATGTCCTGCTCACTGTGGGACTTTCATAATCTTACTTGTATCATGGGCATGCAAGAGGAGAGCAGGTCAGGACTCTGGCTTCCAGTCAGGGTTCTTGGATAGCCCTGAAGGTATCCTCGCCTTCAGGTTAATGGTATTTAGAGCCTTCACCCTCGCCCTCAGGTTAATAGTATTCAGAGCCATTGGTGCCGGTTGAGGTCGGCATTGGAGCAATCCTGATGGGTAATTTGGGGTAATTTTCCAGCTCAATAATAATAATTTTTAAATTGCAGTGCATTTAACCTTACTATGGTTTGTGTCTCATTATAGCTTTCTGGCTGGCCACCAGTTGTATTACATCAGTGTCAATAAGTACCATCAGATACACTGGTATGATTGGTTTCTTATTTTTATTGTTTCCTTGTTATACTAGTAAGGTAAGAGTACATTACAATATCATACAGACATTACAGTTCTCAGTAGGCTGAAGCAAAAACATCACTCAAGCTTTGAACTTTGGATCTAAAATCACATCAAAGTGTGCAATCAAAATCCCCAAATATTCTGCCTACAATGGTCATTCACTTGTGTATGGCAGAGTGGGCTAGGATGGGGGTAAATTTGGCAAAGTATCATCCTGTTTCCAATAACTGTTTGTTTGAATGTTTAGTTTTTTTTTCTTTAAAAAAAACCCCCAAAACCCAAACACAATACTTAAGAACTCCTTTTCCTTAAAAGAAACAGAATAAATATTTTAAATGATTCATATGTATTTTTTTACATTCAGCTGCCATGTGTTTCCCTTCATGAATTAGCACTTTGTCAGCTGAGACAGATATCCTAGTCACTTGGCTCCCTTCCCATAAATTGTTCCATGAGAGAGGCACACAGTTTCCATGGTCTCTTACCCATAAGAATCGGAGGGGAGATAGTAAATAATGATCTACATATAAATTATGGTCCAGGTTCTCATTTGGGATAAATTAGCGTAATTCCATTAAATTCAGTGGAGCTATGCCAATTTACATCAGCTGAGGATCTGGCCCCATATCTTTACCTGATCAAAAGAAACATTTAGACAGGTTGGATACAATACAGGTTCCTGTGAACAAGATCTCTTCTTGGAAGTACTATAATCAAAAACTGTTCATATGCAGTGTGGCAAGTAAGTCTAACCTTTCTTTAGAGGAAAATACACCATACCATTTACATGGACTAGAATTACAGGTGTGTGCTATGGATAAATTCATGGGAAGCCTTCCTAGTTATAAAATATAGTAAATCCTCAGTAAATTATTATTTTTCCTAAGTAAAAAATAAATGGGCCAGTTCAACAGTGTGTGTAAAATACAGCCCTTAAGGCTAGATCCAAAAAGGGAGTTAGGTGCTTAACTGCCGCTTTAAGCACCTAAGTCCAAAATTTAGATCCTCAGATCCCCTGCTCGGCTGCCAACTAACCCTGTATGTGCTTAAATTCCCTTGGCACCTACATTTCTGCCCATAAAATCACCATGGCACCTACATTTCTGCTGCTGGGCAAGCACACAGCTGCCTAAGTCCTGATGCCTGGCACTGAACTCAGGCCTAAGGCCTAGCAGGATCCTCACATTAGGAGGATCCCCACTTATCTTGTCTGTGGGGCCCAATTTTATGGGGATGCTGAGAGATTAATTTAGAGCATGCCTAAAGATAGGGCCCCCTAAAAAACAGATTTGAATGAGGTTTTGGTGGTGTCCCCCTTATACTCTCCTTTCCATCTCTTCTGTAGAAGCTGTTCCACTTCATATAAATGATGACATAGTCCTTGGAACAGTGACTTGAAGGCTGCTCTTCTATAGCCCAGGTGAGTGCACTAATCACTCTGGGCTACAGAGTCACTTGTGTTCACTATCCCAAGCTCATGGGCTACAATCTAAGCCTAACTCTGGATTATCCACCCATTGGTGGCTGCAATGGAGATAGCTTCATAGTTTTTTGGGTGGGTGCAGAAGTTACAACCCACAGCTGACTTCTGGCTCTGCTTTTCAGGCATTTGGCTATGTGTTGTTCCAGACCTAAATTTAGCCCTGTTACCAAAGAAATTGCCATTTAAACATAACAGTGATATCAAACTTGCTAAATAAGCTTTTCTGCTTGGATCTTCTAAGACTGGACATTGTGCTTCAGTGTGAGGATCCTGGTAAGGTCATGTAATAAGAAACTGACTCAGAGTTAAAAATCTGTCGAAGCACCAATATTATGAATAAGTTCCCCTGAAGGGGACTTCAGGTATAGCAGCAGTACTTAAAATAGGTCTTATATAGTATATGACTAGTAATTTAATCTCATTTAAGATCCTTTAATATCTGAAAGTTGGATCTTGAATGTTAGACTTGGTTTCATTTTAAAATGAATTATTATTAGTATACATCTTTCTTTTTGATTTTATAAGGAAATACCTTCTACCTTTTAACTTTTCTCATTTTACAATTTAGTTGACCTCTCAAGATCTTCTTTTAAGTCTTGTTATAATTGGCAAACTTTGAATATTTGCAGGTTACACCCCTTATTTAGACTTCTCACTTAAGAAATGTTGCTAAAATCTTCTCTTTCCTTAGTAGCTTACTTTTTACTCTGCTAGCTGAACATCTGTATGCACTGAAAAGTAGGTGATGAAATAAAATAGGCTGGTTGAAAGTCTCTGTCTGGAATGTGATATATCAAGTACTGCTAGATTTTTAAAATGTTTAAAGGGTCCTGTACTATTTCTAGAGTATATCTGGGCTTTTAGCTACACATTTACAAAGTCAAGGGGTTTCACAAGTGTAATTTAGAGCTGAATTTGGCTTACAATATGCAGTATAGCAATAACTGTAACTGATATGTGTGCAACTGTGTATGAGACTCTTGTAACAGCTACATGTGCATCTTACTATTAGCGTTTGTATTATGGTGATGCTTAGAGGCACCAGCTGAAATTGAGGCCCAGTTCTGTTCCTCTAGGACCATGTGGCTTCATAGTACATCTTGCACAGTGCTGTGCCTGCTTGGCACAATCTAGCCTAAGGGCTTGTCTTCACTAGCGCGGGGAGAGATCTATCTTATGGCGATCGATTTATCGCGTCTCGTCAAGACATGATAAATCGATTGCCAGCGGCGCCCCCGTCAATTCCGTAACTCCAGCTTGCCAAAAGGCGCAAGCTGGAGTCGACGGGGGAGCACGGCGGCGCACGCCGCCGCCGTGAGGACAGCAGGTAAGTCGGCTGTAGATATGCCAATTTCAGCTACGTTAATAATGTAGCTGAAATTGCCTATCTACAGTCAATTCCCCGCCCTAGTGAGGACCAGCCCCTAGATATGAGATCGAAGAAGCAGAGGAGAGAATCACATTCTGCCCTAAGAAGATATTGGTAGAAACATAATTAAAGAAAACCTTCCTGACGCCTGCCAGAAGATAGATTCAGTACTCATGGTGGCACATGCAATAGGGATCTTTAGATCTGATTGGTCCAAGGTACAGTTTTCTGCATGGGGGAGTAACACATACCTGGTATAGAAGGATCTTGAATAACTGACTCCCTTTAGAGTATCATTTCTGTAATGGATGCATTGCCTAGCTAGCTGCACTTGTGTTGAACTCTAAAAATATTAAATAATTGATCTGGGAAGCATGCTAACTCTGAGCCACATTGAAAGCCTGGTTGACAATTAGAAGAGCCTTTCCTTTTCTGTTTGTGTCTCAGGTGTCATCACATCTGTTCTTATCAAGTCTCTTGCTGGACAGCTAATGTGTTTTCAGCATGGTGCAGCTCACAGCAATGCCCACTGGCATGGCATAGCAGGGTCTGCCAACATTTCCGTTATAAAGCCCTTAGCGCAAGTGGGCTGGTTTCGTCTCCATGCAGAAAGAATCAGTATAAAGTCCATAATTTGACATGTCAGTTCTGGATCTCTTTGCTGCCATATCACAGGCAAAACATTCATCTCAACCTCCACAAATAGCCCTGAAAGAGTCCTTTTTGGCCATTAGCCCACAGGACAGTGAGCCAAATTCATCCCTCTTGCTGCGCCATTCAGTCAATGGAGTTCTACCAGGGATGAACAAATACAAACAAAAGTTATTGTATGAAATGTGCCTCTTTTACACAGTGACTCTGATCATAGGGCTTGGTCTGTTCACTGAGATTGTAAGATCTGTGAATAAGGATTGTCTTTTTGTTCTGTGTTTGTACAGAGCCCAGCACAATGGGGTCCTTGTCTATGACAAGGATTCGTATGTGCTAATGAGCATACAAATAAGAATCATGATAATTATCCAAGCTCAGGAAGACAGTGAATTCCCCCCTAACCTCCTACTTTTTCTACTCCCTCTTTAGTTACTACAATGTGTCAACTTCTGCAGTGATGTAAATGGTAGTTTTACATGTGGTGTGTGATGTGGTCAGAAAGCAGGAGAGCAACTTCTATTGATCTGGCAGACACTGGATGCAGTGTTCATATTCCATGCCATGCAGCTACAGTCTTTGTACTGCTCGGCAAAGCATCCCATCCTGCCGTCTTGATGACCATTTTATTTTAATATCATAAAGAAATAAAATGGAAAGCAGGCGTATAGATTAGGCTTGTCTACATTTCGAATCTGAAAGGGCCATACATGGGAACTCATGCAATTTTAATAAAGTAACTCCTGCAGCGGGGCGGGGATGATGGGTCTGAGAGTAGTGACGTATGGGAGAATTGGGAACTCAGTACATCTGCTCTTCTCCCTGTAGTTGTTCCTCACCTTCTCAAAATATATACTGTGTATATATATTTGGTGCTGGTCTTTGGCTGTAGGGGGCAGCAGTGAAGCTATTTCTGTGGGGGCGGGGGGTTCAGAAGCTCTCGCTGTGCTGTATGAGGCTAGGTATGAAATTTTTATCATTGAATACTTTGTATAGTATATTCTTTCCTCCCAAATACTAATCATTGATAATGATTCTACCTATTCTATCTATCTAGGGGCTTTATATGGCTGCTTATCACCAGAGTATTTGAGTGCCTTCCACATATAATCAATAGCAAGAGTGAAATCCCTAAGAGACTTCCTGGAGTCCCTGGCATTTCTCTGTTTGTGGGGGTCATACTAGGGCTACAATTTTGTCATGGAAGTCTTGGTGGAGCCAGAGGCAGGTGGGCGAGCATCCACCAGCACCAAAAGTTGGCGCCTATGGCCTTGAGCTCCTTATTGCTGCAGGAAGGGGAGTAAATACCCTGCTTCCCGTGATGTCCAGAAGTTGCAGGAGAGTCTTGCCATTCTTGGCCACTATGGGCAATGGGACCCCCCGCCCAGGAGCTCGCAGCTGCTTTGTGTGATGGGGCCTCCAGGAGCTCAGAGCTGCAGTGGGCAGTCGGAGTGCTCTGAAGTTCCTGGCCACCGCAAGCAATGGGGGTGCCCCGCAGCTCCCAGCTGAACCCCGTGGGGTAGTGTATGGACCCCCTCAACTCCTCCATTTTGTCATGCATATTTCTGGTAAAAGTCATAGGTCACAGGCTTCCATTAATTTTTCTTTATTGTCTGGGACCTGTCTGTGATTTTTATTAAACATATGCATGACAAAATCTTAGCCTTAGTCATAACTCTGTTTGGAGTAGGGTTTTTGTTTTCGGTTGGGTAGACTGACAATAGGAGTGAAGGTATTAGCAGTATTGTGACTGCCATTCTATTGGGCAATCATTTTTGAGCATGGATATATTAATACTTTGGCTTTTATGAGCTCTCTGAAAATTAATTAAAGAAGTAAATCAGGGAAGTCCTGTAGCCTGTGTAATACCAGCTATCAGACTAGGTCACAATGGCCCCTTCTGGACTTATAGTCTATGAACATTCTTAATTCTTTAATATGTTTTGAATGCATAATGCTACCATGTTTCATGCATCAGGCTAAGAACTATAGTTTAGAATCTGGTCAGTTAGAGAATGACACAATCCTCTAAAACAGCAGTTCTCAAAATGTGGGTCGTGACCCCAAAGTGGATCATGACCCCATTTTAATGAGGTCACTAGGGCTGGCATTAGACTTGCTGGGGTCCGAAGCTAAAGCCTGAGCTCCGCTGCTCAGGGACAAAGTTGAAGCCTGAGGGCTTCAGTCCAGGGTGGCAGGGCTCAGTTTATCAGTTTTTCAGTCTGCCTGGGGCTGACGGGGCCTGGGCAGACTCAGGCTTCATTCCCCCGATCCTGGGGACATGTAGTAATTTTTGTTGTTAGAAGGCGGTTACGGTGCAATGACGTTTGTGAACCCCAGCTCTACAACACTTAACTGTTCATTTTTTAAGTGAAGGGGCCGTGGAGCATCATTTCAAGTGTGTGTGTGTGTGTGTTTAGGAGGGGGCATATATTCCCCTCCCCCGGCTTGACCCTCCTTTTCCCCTTTAAGGCACCTCCCCCACCAAGAGCCTGATCATCTTAGCCGATGAGCCCCTATATCCAGCCCCTCCAAATGTGAGTGAGTGATATTGCAACCTGGTGTGTGGTATCGCAGCAGCATTCAGGTTTGGCCCAGCCAAAAAATGATTGGGCCATGACCGAGATGATCAGTGTTTCAGGCAATTGCCTGTTAAACCCTTCTTTCTTATTCCAATTTGAAAACACAAAAACTGGGCTCATTCGGGTCTTTATTTTTGTTTCCAGCAACAATTTCAATAACCTGTTATGAATTCTCTTACAAGCTTCCTGTAGAAATGTGTTCATTTTACATTATGAAACAGGAAAGAGGTTAAACCATGGTCAAAAATCCATTTCCAAAGTTTCATCTCTGCTGCACAACATCTGGAAATATTAATTGCTTTGGAAAGACTTTTTCAGAGGTGGAAAGAATACATTAAACTAATAGATAAAATTGTATTATTTGATGTATTATTCAAAAGTACAAACTTTCAATATTAAAAATTCCACAAAGTTAAAAAAGGGTGAAGAATTATGCCTTCCTGCCTTGATGAAGAAATTGATCTCATGTTGAAATAGAATTCATTGCTTTCAATTCTGTCATGTGCACATGGTCTTCACTCAGTCCAGTAAGTACATTTACTCTAATATATTATTATTTAAGTAAACATAGGGGGCTTCTTTTAAGAAGAACAAAAATAACCTCTGTCCTACTTTGGGAATCTGAACCCCGGGATGTCAGAGATCATACATGTCTTGGAGGCAACTTGTTAGGGCTCTGAGGGAGGGGAGAAGCAATAGGTGTTCATCTTCTCACTCAACTCCTGCCATTAGAGAGCTCCTTTCCTTCCCTTCACAGCTGGAGTTACTGACAATATCTGCTGCAGAGGACTAGAATTTTAACATTGTAAAATTGCAACTAGCCTCTCAAAAAACCCTAGAATGATATAAAATGAATATGAAGCATGTTGAACCAATTTAAACCTTTCTACCTGATAGACCTCAAAATGTAATCATAAATAGGGAATCATCACCGAGTGGGTGTTTTTCTAGTGGGGTCCCACAGGGTTCAGTTCTTGCCCCTAAGTTATTTAACATGGCCTGCAACATAAAATCTCACTGATAAAGTTTGTAGATGACACAAAGATTGAGGGGGTGGGAAATGAAGAGGACAAGTCACCGATACAGGTGATCTGGATCACTCAGTAAGCTGGACACAAGCAAACAATATGCATTCTAATACAGCCAAATGTAAAGGTATAGATTTAGGCCATTCTTACAAGATGGGGATTCTATTTTGGGAAACAGTGATTCTGAAAAACATTTGTTCGTTGTAGTGGATAATGGGTTGAACATGAGCTTCCTGTGCGACACTGCTAAAAGGGTAATGTGATTCTTGGCTGCATAAATTGAATCTCGAGTAAGAGTAGAGAGGTTATTTTACCTCTATATTTGGAACTAGTGTGACTGCTACTGAAATACAGTGTCCAGTTCTGGTCTATTTTATTAATATCCTTCTGGAATTGTGGAGGAGAGGGTTCCATGAAGAGACATAAAAATGATTAAAGGATTGGAAAACATACCTTACAGTGACTCAAGGAACTCAATCTATTAAACTTAACAAACAGATAGTTAAGGGGTGATCTGATCATGATTAGGTTAGTTCTACATGACTAGGTTAGTTCTCATGCTGGTGCTTGGACAGTATAGAGGCCACCAAATGCGTTACGTGCCTTCATGATGGCACGTCTGGTGGGTTACAAGTGCAGAATGCCTGTGTGAGGCTGGTGCCTGATGCCATCTAGCCATCATGTTTTAGGTCTTCCAAGGGTTCTTTTTCATCCTGCTTTTATTGTGTCAAAGTTGAAGATGACTCTTGCAAGAAAATTAGTAGGCATTCAGAGCAGATGTCCATGCCACCTTAAAGAGCATTGGACAACCATTTGAGAGAGTGAGACATCTTTATTAAGAAAGAAGAGCTCTCTTAATTTGACTTGAATTTGTACCATTTGATGTTTTTGATCGTGCTTCATTTGAATGGTATCTAATTTCTTTTCAATCCTGGCAATGAGGGCCTGTGTTTCAGTCTCATAAGTCATAATAAGGACCAGCAAAGCAATATATACCCTCAGCTTTGTCTCTCTACTAACCAAGGTGTTTGGTTTGCAAAAGACATTCTAGATAAGGCACCCCATTACTGATGATGCTTTTGCAGTGTGAGCTTCAAAGTTCTTTCCTGATGCCATCCATGTTATCGACTACCCAGTGTGAGAGAGATGGTCACCCACTCAGATGCTACCATCTGCAGATAGTTTGAAATCACTCACTGGAAGAGCTTTGGTTTTACCCAATTAATTTTCAAGACAACTTTTGCCACTGAGCTTTCCATGGCTTTAAGTTCTTCAACCAATTTGCCCATTCATGCTATGACTAGAGTTATATCACCAGCAAAATCAGTGCTGGCGAGCTTCATATCAAGATGTAAGCCTAAAATGCATGCAATTAGTGTCTGGTTAGGCATGTAGTCTATGGCAGCATTGAAGAATTCTAGTGTGACAATGCATTCTTGTTGAACACCTGACCTATGTTGGAAGAATATGCCTCTTCACATTTACAAAAATGAAGAGTCCTCATATAAGGTTTGGGACATTCTAGGAGGCATGTGAGTTTCAAAGTGATTCTCTTTCAGAGTCAAACACCACCTAGGTCTCCACAAATGCAATGTGAATGAGGTGCTTGTACTTACATGGGAGTCAAAAAATTGATAATAGGCTCTTCAGCCTACCAGAAAAAGGTATAACATGCTCCAATGGCTGGAAATTGAAGTTGGACAAATTCAGACTGGAAATACCGTGTACATTTTTAACAGTGAAGTTAGTTAACCATTGGAACATTCTGCCAAGGGTCATGATGGATTCTCCAACACGGGCAATTTTAAAATCAAGGTAAGATTTTTTTTTTTTTAAAAGATATGCTCTAATTCAAATAACAATTATTTTGGGGGAAGCTCT
This sequence comes from Dermatemys mawii, assembly GCA_007922305.1. Taxonomy (NCBI): domain Eukaryota; kingdom Metazoa; phylum Chordata; order Testudines; family Dermatemydidae; genus Dermatemys; species Dermatemys mawii. The sequence continues at coordinate 8,590,501 of ML677365.1, read as the reverse complement.
AAGGCCTGTGTTATACAGAATAGCATAACAGATGATCACAGCATCCCTTCTGCCTTGGAATCTATGAAATACACCTGTAGAGGCCCTCACTGCTGGCACAGATGTTCCTACATTTCACACCAAAAAAAGAACACTTGCTATTAAGTTGTTTACTTCAAATTGCCCCACATGGTGTGTGTGTGTGTGTGTGTTTATGTATTTACATAATTTTCTAATGAGATACAGTATCTGAAAGAGGTGTTCACATAATGTGCTATATTATTTCTTGTAACAATTGGTGGTATTACTTCTGCTTTCGCAATCTCACCATCCAATTGACAGCACTGATTAAATAAGTCGTGGTGCAGGCTCCTATCTTGAACTGTTATTTCATACATCAACTAAAAAAAGCTAATTAACAATGCATCCTCCAGATTCATCTTTCATCGAGGTACATTCTCTAAAGTGATAGCTGCAGGTGGTGGCTACACATTAAGCCTTTGCAGTTTACCCCAAGTATTTTTTTCTGTTCCTAGCAAAATGTTATAAATATTGGGTGTATTGTCATTTCAGCTTTTGAGCACAAATATTTTGATTGTCTATCTGATATATTTTAATTGAAAGACAAGGTTATAGGCTAAATCAAGACAGAAAATGAATAACATTTTATAGTGGTTGCACTTTGTGTCACAGGGCCAGAAAACATTAAGCAACTTGAAGGCTAATTGACCCAGATTCAACCTTTAGAGATGTATTACTAGATAATGTGTGTGGTTTTGTGTGTTTACATATATATTAGAGGTTGACAATGTAACCAAATAGTTCCTATCACTGTATGCTGTTAATTCAGAGATCAAAGGAAGATGTTAAGATTTAAACTGTATATAGTGTAATGTAGTGATATCACTGTCTTGGTTTTTCTTTGAAATATACAGCAAATCACTTGCAAATGGTGAGTGATAAGGTAATTGCCTATGTTAACCCCATGTAGCTAATTACCGGTGATGTTTAGAAAATACGAGGTTACTTCAAAAATATTATTGCTCATCCGAGAATTGTGTGCTGTCAAGAAGATGCCTGGAACTGTATAAAGGGTTCTTGGGACCTGATCCTTTTTATCTCAAATCTGCTTCTGCTTCATCAAAAGATGAAGCCTGAGCCACAAGATTGAGATCTTTAGCCCCATCTGGAATGCCCTGATATTGAATATTTGGATATAGGACTATAGCCTGATGAACTGATTCTGCAAAGGTCTCTTTGCAATTCCAGAGCTCACTATCTCTACTGTGAAAATGACCGAAGGACTCTATTGTCAGTATATATAATAACCATGCAACAAATACTCTCTCTCTCTCTTTTCTTTTTCAATAAATTTTAGTTTAATTGATAAGAATTGACTTAACCGTGCATTTGGATAAAATTTGAAATATTCATTGACTTGGTGGATAATGTGTCTGATCCTTTGGGATTGGTAGAACTTTTTTATGATGAGCAAGATTTTCAGTAATCCTCATCATATTTGACTGGACTGTCTGAGAGGAAGCCCAAGGCTAGGGTGCTTTAAGGAAACTGTGATTTTGGCTTCTGGGTAGCCAGTACGGTATTGTAGAAGCTGTTTTGTTGTTAGCTTGGTGGCTAGCTGTGTCTTGGAATAACCACCAGTTCTGGGGATTGTCTGCCCCATCCTTTGCTCTAACAGAGCAATCTCAGTGGGGCTTCCCTGGCACCCTGGTCATGATATAGTATTGGCTAAATTAAGATAAAAAATGAATAGCATTTTACAGTGGTTGCACTTATAAAGGTAATTACAATTTTAGAGATCGTACTGGCTCCAGAAGTATTCTCCATTGTAGGTTAGATTCTTTACTGTCCTCAGAAACCTAGTAGCTCCCACAGAGACATTTATGGCCAGATTTTTAAAAAAGCTTAGCTCTCAACGTGCTGAGTTTCTTTTCAAATCTTGCCACTGATTATGGTGCCTAAATGGGGATTGAACCATTTTTAGTATCTGGCCTTTTAAGAATAGGGAAAATTTTTACATATTACAGTTGTACTATCTTGTAGTGCTCACTGACAGAGGGCTAGTGCTCTAGTGTTTCTATCTTGAAGATATGAATTCTGAATTGATTTTTGATAGCCTCCACCCCAATCTATTGACAGCTGTCTTGATAACAAGACCCAGTGCAATTTACATGATTGGCAAACTCCAGAATTTCAAAGTAGGAGTCCGAAAATGAAGGCCTGGGTACCTGGGAAAACTATTTGGTAAGTTTTTATGTCTGACTTCACTATGGGCATTTAAAGGAACCTTTATCACTAGATTAGTGGGAAGGAGTCATCAACAGATATTCTGAGAGAAATGAAAACTCTTCCAGGAGAAGGGGCACAGTCATGATACCCAACACACCTCTCCAGTAAGCCTTTTTTGACATAGTTCAGTACAGGCTGACCCCCCCCCCCCCCCCACACACACACAACAAGAATTCAGAGGGAGGTCAACTGTGCAAACATGGTCTGTTTTTCCCAGCACACGAAAAGACCCTGCTGGCAAAGGGAGTGCAAATCTCTTTTCCCCCTTGTATGTAACTACTGCTATCCTATCTGTTCTCCCCAGTTGCCTGTCTCATTCAGAGAGCCCCTGCATAATGTGGACACTTACATGGAATGGATTCTAAGTATGGCAAGCAGTGAGATCAAACAGTTCTTTAGGCCAGACGGGACCTTTATCATCATCTAGTCTATCACGTCACATAATAGGCCATAGAACCTCACCCAGTACTTTCTGCATCTAGTCCATTTCAGTTGAAGCAGGATCAGACCCAATCTGATCAACTGGTTACTGTTGGAACCAGTAGCCCAACAGACTTGTTAGATTGTTCCAAAACCAAATTGCTAGACAGAACTAGTAAGAAATGTTTAAGTTTTGTGTTGAATTTCTATTAGAGTTGCATGCATGATAGAGTCCTGTAACTGTTTTCTGATGCAGCTGTATAATCTTGCAATGTGGTTTTTGCTCAATGGCTAGATAATCATATTAATAATTCAAAATAGGAGTTATTTAATGTTTCTTAAAAGCAACTTTGTTCATCCATTTATATATCCTAAAAGCAAATTTTGTTTAGGTGTCCTGAATAATGCAGTAAGTCAGATTAGCTGCAGTTACTATATGGTTGTTTTTATGTGTTTGTTTAAATTTATTTCAAACACATGCAGTAAACTGGTGCATATGTAACACCAAGAGACCCCTGTCATTGGTGGGCAGGATCAAAGCTGGGGTCTCAGGAGCTAAATGCATGAGCCTCAACTGCATGAGCTAAAAGCCAACTGGCTGTTAGCTAACGCTGTAGAGCAGACTCATTTTATCTCTCTCTCTAAGTGGTCTTGATGCCACTAGATGGGACAGAACACCACACCCAGGAGGTGTGTGGGCTACACATACTCGTGTTTGTATTATCCATAAGAGTTAAGAAATCAGGGGTTTTCAAGCCTTTGATTTAGTTTATCATATCGATGAGTTATTTCTACGGGTACATTGTCCCTTAGGCAACGCAAATTACATTTAAGCAACACTCCATTTTGCTGGAAAGCATATGGGGGGCGGAACTAAGGAAAGTTTAGATTTTTTTTTTTTTTTGTCTAACTAGACCTATAACCTGCCTTCCCACACCAAAATGATCTGCATACAACATCTCACAACATTCCATAGTGTGTTTTGGCGGGGCCGGGGGACATGGATATATTTCATTTAGGATTTCTCTAATGCCTTAATGAGAACTATTAACTTATTTAGACCTGATCTTGGAGCTCTGAGTCACCCAAAAATCCCACTGACTTCTATGAACTAAGCTGAAACAAATGTCTAATTTCCTCTACGATTAAAAAGAGAACTTCTGTGTTCTCTGATGTCAACCTGATGCTTTCAGCAAGTACTCAGTTAATTAAAACAAACTAAATTCTTCCGCTGGGATTTTTGATGCTACAGTTCCTAAATAGAAGATTTTTTAATTCAGTGACACCTCGAAACTGAGAAAAGTGCTTTTGCAGACAAATAGAGGCAATATTTGTCTCAAACTCCATGATGGCAGCGTCTGTGCAGTGCCTCTTGATAAGCACAATACACAACGAATAGCCCTGGGGGAGTGAAACAAAAGGCACTTTTGTGCAGCAGAGGTTGATACAGACCCTGATGTACGTTAGAGTAGCCCCAGAGGCTGCTCTAACTTATGGCTGCTTTTGCATGGCTGCCTATGGGCTGTACAGCAACCCAGAATCTGTACAACATGGAACACCACAGTCCTGGTATAAGCATGTGCCCTACACTGGGGCATGTGAGGGGACCTGCTTATGCTAGCTCTATGCTGCTCCTGAACTGGGGAAAATTTTTCCCCAGCCTATAGCGGCCCCTCTACGCCACTGATGATGTAGCAGATGGAGGCCAGAATGGGCATAAGGATCAGCTCCTTGTCTTTTGTTTACATCTACAAACAATAATACATGATATAAAAGCCATCGTAAATGTCACCAATGCTTTACTCCTTAAGCTTCTTTCTTTTCAAATATTTTTAATTTCCTCATCTTTTCCACCAAAAGCTTCCCCCACTTTTTTACTGTATGTCAGCAAGAACATAGGATCCATAGACAAATATTTGGCTTGTTATTTTACTTTAATGGGTCCTCTATATTTTTCCATCTCAAAAACATATTGTGAAAATTAGTTTCAAAGCCCGTTGAGAGTTCCTGGGTTTTTGAGTTATGCCTTTGGCCTACACTACTTATCTTAAATGCATCAAGACACTAAAATTGCAAATTGGAGAGCAAATATGCTAAGAGTGAATAATGTAAAATGAAAACTGTCCCACCATTCACTACTACCCCTTGAAGTAGTCTGTATGTTAATCAAGATTGTATAAAGTCAAAACCAAAAATCATCTCCACCACTGCTCCTGGTGCTTGCTCTTTCTCTGCTTCTTAACCGTAACATATCCATGATACTGCGAGCATATATGTCTCGCAAATTAACATTGATATTTGAGTCAGTGGACGTGTTCTTTGTGAGCTTCTTTAAAGCTTCACGCTGTCGAAGAGCAGCCTCCTTTATCTTCAGTGTAAAATAACAAGCAGAAAAACGGTCATTTATTATAGCTATAGGCAAAGCCAAGACCAATATTCCAGATAATATACACATAAAGGCCACTACCTTGCCAGTGGTAGTGTCTGGTCTAATGTCGCCGTAACCAACGGTTGTCATGGAAGTTGTTGCCCACCACCATGCACAGGGCACACTTGTGAATGTTGTGCCAGGGACACCTTGTTCAACAAAATACTCCACTGTGGAAAATATAGATATTCCCACAGAGAGAAAAAGCAGTAGCAGGCCAACCTCTTCATAGCACTGTGCAATAGTCATCCCAAGAGATCGCAAGCCTGGAACACAAGAAATGCTGTAAATAGGTTGAGAAGCACTTGTTCTGAAAGCTAGACACTTTTCATTTTACGTCTCTACCTCAGGAATGCCTTTATGAGAAGGCAATGTTGTTTGGAGAACCACTTGGAAAACATAACTGTTCAAGAAATAAAACACAGAGGTCTCTGATTTATGGTCCCTATTTTGAAATGGAAAAAATAGATACTGGCGTCCAGTATATAAATTAATAAGGGGCTGATCATGAATCATATTAGAGTGAGGGGGAAGATGGGCAAAAACAGAAGTGGGAGATACACATTTCATGCCTTCCTCTCTTATGCTGGGGACCGCCAGCTCTGTCAGGTACATCCCTTCAGTTACAATGTAGTAGGAGTAATTTGTTATGAGGGAAATGATCCATTCAATTTGGGGACCTGGGATCAGGCATAAGGAGATCACCTTTGTCCAACTTCAGACACCCCTTTGCCTCTTTGGCATCTCTAAGCAAAAGCTGAGTGGGTAGGGGGAGCGTTCAGAGACTTGCACAGGACAAAGACAAGTGTGCATATGTGGTAGCTCTTTGCCCTTCCCCCTGTAGGGTATGCAGAGCTCCTTGGCTGGCCAGTGCCTCTTGGCTGGCCAGTGCAGGAGTGAAAAATCAAATAGAATAACAGTGCAAAGGAAGGAATGCCGCACACACATAACCACCCCCCAAAAAATATATGTACAAAACAGGGCATCCGCTAAAGTTAGTTATGATAACTTGGGTCTCTGTATTATATCTCCTTGATCACAGAAGACTTTGATTTCTGACAAAATGTTTTTCCCACTGTTTTTTTAAATAATTAATATTTTTATTTGATTGAGGAGGTGAAATGCAATGCTTACAAAATACCCTCACTGAGCTCCAACTAAACAAAATAAGGCTGGAAACTAAGGTTGAACTCATATATTTTTGCAGGTCTCAGGCAGCCATTGGAGTCTCTGGGAGTTTGAGACATAAATGTGTTTAAGATTTCTTGTTGCTTTGGGGTCTATCTCTGTTTTCCAGGGCACACACCTCAGAGAGTGAAATTGAGCTCCTTGGTTTTACAGAACTTTTCTTTTTCTCCACCTCCCCCCCCCCCCCCCTGCAGCTAAGGGCTTGTCTACACACAGTTTTTATAGAATTTATAACAATATTAGTTTAGATGTTCATACTGGTACAGCATATTCCTGTAAATTTAGGGGAATAAGCTATATCATATAAGCATCTTTATACTAGTATACATTCATCCACTCTAGGGGATGTATCACTTTTAACTATATAGCTCAATATAGATAGTTATAACGATACAAAGGCTGCATATAGACTACCCCTAAGGACCACACTTGATAACCCTTAATTTGCAAGGAACTTAAGTGGCATTCAGCACCTTGAAAAACTTACAGCTAGAAGGACTGATTGAATAACTAGTTTCTCAGTGGCCCAGAGAGAAAGTGTTATAAGTTAAATTCTGTCAGCGCTGCTCTTTTTGAAAGCATTAGTGAATTTCAGGACTCTTTTCTCATGTTTTTGTTTGCTGGATATATAAATGGGTGTAGTGAGTAAATGCAGAAAGGTGGTTTTACCTCTGTTTATGGCACTGGTGAAACTGATACTGGAATACTGTACATAGTTCTTGTGTCCATATTTTTAAAAAAGATGTTGAAAAATTGGAGGGGATGCAGAAATAAGCCACTAAAATGATCTGAGGGCTGAAAAAATGTTTTACAGATGTAAAGAGCTCAACCTGTTTCATTTAGAAAATAAAAAATGGAAGATCAAGTGGTATAAGTATCTTCGTAGGGAGCAAACACTACGTACTAAATGGCTTTTTAATCTGGCAGAGAAAGGCATAAGAAGAACCAGTGGCTGCAGGTCAAAACCAGACAACTTCAAACTGGAAAGAAGACACACATTTTTAACTGTGAGGGTGACTAGTTATTGGACGAAACTATGAAGGGAAGTGGTTGATTCTTCATCTTTTGATGTCTTCAGGTCAAGGATGGATGCTTTTTGGGAAGTTATGCTTTAGCCGAACACAAATTCTAGGGCGCACAATAAGCATATTCTCAGTGATCAGTGGGTGTCAGTGGCTGTGCAGGTTTTTTAATTTCTTACCGTATGAAAAAAATTCTTTTCAAATTATTTATCTTGCCAAACCAAACCATGATTGCTCCAGCACAAGCAAACTGAGGTTCAGCAGAAAGAAAGGCCCTAGGGAGTCCTGCCTTCCTCTTGTGCGGAGGGCTGAAATAACTTTGCTGTAGGTGTTGGGGAGTGCAAGGAGTGAGTCTTGGTAGCACTGCCAGTAGCACGAGGAGTGCCAGTGATGGTGAGACTAGATGAGACAGTGCAGTGCCACTACGGCTGTGCTGGGGAAGTGATAGGTCAAATAGATGTATCAAATCCAACTGCTCAGCCTTCACAGCCTGCTTTATGGTCCCTTTCTGACCACATCCCTTCCCCCAACATAGCTCGGCCTTTGCAGAGACATAGTTGCGTCCTATATGTGTTTATCATCCCCACTCACAGGAATAGTTTGGATCTGCCATTTCTTCACAAAATGTGCAGGGCATGGTGACCATTCCCACCACACAGCAGGGCTACCTCGTCCCTTCTCCCAGCCTGCCCCACCCTCATCCACTCCCCTGGAGTGGATCCCAACTTTGCAAAGGGGTCTCCACAATATCCCAGTGATGATGTCATATAGGTAGGTGACTCGGCTTGTAGATGGGATGGGAGATGTGATTATGGATGATCCCCTCTGTGTGCATAACTTTGCATATTAATGACTATGTATGCGTTAGAATGAAAAAGAAAAGCCCTCACCATTTTGTCATCTTTAACTAGCAGGAAGCAGGCTCCAGATCTGTATAGTGTATATTTCCATTCTGATTTACTGGGTTTATGTTAATGTAGCACCTGCTCTGCAAGAAGACGAGAACTGTTTCCGACAACATTCAAATGATAGTGAGTTGCAGTTTTTGATTTACTGCTCTGAGTCTGGGTGACTGGTAAAATTTAAATATCAAAAGTATACAATTAACACCACTGGCATTTAAGCTCTTTTGAGCTGCTTACATGTGTAGTTAAGTGGCATCTAATTCTGTATGCTAAAGAAACGGAGTACTATTTTCAGTTTTAATGGTGAAGTGATACTTCACCCTCAGACTAGGATTAATTCAGATTTTTCCCTTTTTAGGACAAGAAATCACTAAACTCTATATATGAGAGAGACAGGTGATGCAAAACCAACAGGTAATAATTTCCTGAATCATTTTTAAATAAACATATGAAAGATTGAAATTTGGGGTCACACCTTTCTAAGTGAAGTTAGCTGATGTCAACAGTGATCATTGCAAATCTGGGGAATTGCCACTAGGAGCTGTCATAAGGTCTGCTACACTTTGAGCTGCAGGTGTCCATTCCATTCCCATGCTACCTCTGCTAGCTAGTGACTAAAACTGGAGTGTAGTCACAGCGGCAGGAGCAGCGGGAGACTAGCCACCCTGAGTCCATACCTAGTGTTTATGACCAACAGGTCATTTCCCTCTATCCCTTCTGTGTAGATTCAGTTTTATTACTGAGGCAACAGCACCCTGGGCAATCTGTAAGGGTTACTATGTGTCTGTACATGTAACTTGCTTGGTTAATTTCTTTTGACCTCGTATGGCTTGTAAAACGCTAAAACCAGTATTATGTTAAATCCATGAGCTAAAGGTACCTGTGGAATGTCTGCCCAGCTTCAACATACGCAGAGCTCTGAGCAGCCTCAGCACCTGGACGATGCGCCCCACATTCTCCAGCTCCTGGGAGCTCTCCCCGCCGCACATGCTCTCCACCAGCAGGGTGATGTAGAAGGGTAAAATGGCCAGCAGGTCTATGATGTTTGCCACGCTCCTCAGGAAGCGCCACCGATCCCGCGTGCACAGGAGCCGCAGGGCAAACTCGGCTGTGAACCAGACAATGCACACATACTCCAGGGCGTCCAGTAGTGGGGGAGCCAACCAGCTCAGCTCCACAGAAATCAAGGCCATGTTGGCAATGGACACGACAACAAAGGCCATAGAGAGGGTGCCAAAAGTCCTGGCAGCTACAGAAGAGCGAGGCTTCTCCAGCATCTCCCAGAGCTTCTGCCTGACACTGGGACAGAGACTCCCAGAGAAATCTTCTTCCTCATCCTGGGCATCCAGCTCTTCTGCGTCTTTCTTGATATCCAAAGCTTCACTCAGTTCCTTCCTCCTGAAGTACCTGTGCAGGGAATCCAACCCAAAATATAAACCCTGAATGACAATTTCTGCACTATTATGGAAACTGCCTTTCACTTGAAAAAACCCTACAACCAGAATAAATCTTAAAGGGAATTTGATACATCCTGATACAGCAAAGGACATAAGCTCATCTTTAACATCAAGCATGTGATAAAGTGCTTTATTGAGTTAGGGCCATAGAGCAGATCCACACAGCCATTATGTTCCTGTGGTGCTCATTCATATCAGTGGGAGTGCTGAATGTGCCAAGAGCAGGCCTACAGTTTGGGAAATTATGCCAGAACAAAGATATGTGCTTGATATCACAAAGCTTTAGATATGTGAGTTCTCTTTTGCTCTCTTTCTTATATACTGTGTATAATATATATGAGGGAGAGAGGGATAGGGAGGGAGAGAGAGAGAGGGAGGGGACGAGGATGAGGATGGACATGGTAACAGTTTTCAAGTACATAAAAGGTTGTTACAAGAGAAGGGAGAAAAAGTGTTCTCCTTAACCTCTGAGAAAAGGCAAGCGGCAATGGGCTTAAATTGAAACAAGGTTTTTAGGTTGCCCATTAGGAAAAAATTTCCTGTCAGGGTTGTTAAGCACTGGAATAAATTGCCTATGGAGGTTGTGGAATCTCCATCAGTGGAGGTTTTTAAGAGCAGGTTACACAAACACCTGTCAAGGATGGCCTAGATAATACTTAGTCCTGCCAGAAGTGCAGGGAAAGGGCTAGATCACCTCTCAAGGTCCCTTCCAGTCCTACAATTCTATGATTCTACTCTTAATGCCAGTGGGACGAACTGTGAGAACAGGGGAAGCTCATGTAAGACTGGCAGAATCAGGCCCTATGTTTCTAAACTATCTTGTCATTTTTACTAATAATATTTTACTTATTTTTATTACATTGCTTTATAGTTGCAATGCTTAGAAGGGAGGTATATAATGCTTTATACAAAGGTTTGTCCAAAACATACCAAATAACTTAAGAACCTATTTTATTATATCTGTTATCTGCATCTTATTTAAACACAATCAGATCCTGATTCAGCAAAACAATTATCTATCTTTATTGAGTAGTTACTATGGATTTTAAGCACGTGCTAAATGCTTTGCTGAATCAGGGCCATATTTATGGAACATTTTCTTCAAACAAAGAGATTACCAAGAAACATGAGACAATCCTTATTTTTAAATATACATGCTGGTAGTCAGTACATTTATTGATTGCTGTTGATAGTTAAGCCTCATACCAAGGGATGTGAAATTTTCATCAGTCTTTAAATCAAGGTTGGAAGGTTAAAAATATGCTCTAGCTCAGCCACAGGATAAGGGCATGATACAGAATTACTAGATGTGATTCTATGGCCTGTGTTATGCAGGTCGGACCATAATGATTCTTTCTGGCCTGAAAATCTATTTAAAAACTCAGTGAAATTGCATAGCACCTTGAAGCCATTCTGGAATAGTTACTGTTGGACTGTCGGGCAGTGCAGGTGTGCACTGGTTTTTGTATTGCATTCATCTGATTATAATGATTTTAATGTATTTTGGATTTTTTATTTATCATTTTTAGAACACCCCACACTTCAACATTAACAAATAAACCAGTAACCAAAATTAACCACAGCCCATAGAATTCAAGGAATAAAAACATCCTCGCACAAACGTCACAGATGTCCATCATCTCTGCTTCTCCTTGGTCCTATTTAACATTTTCATCTGCTGTCACTTCTGCCTCAGCCTGCACCCCGCCCCCCAGTCATTTCCTTCTGCCGCCGCCTCCTCCTCCTCCTCCTCCTCCTCCCACCCAGAACTCCCAGTGCCACCCAGTCCCTGTAGTGGAAGTCGATGCGGTGTTTGCCCAGCCACTGCTCCCATACCAAATCTCATCATCCTGCCCTCTAGGAAGAGTCACCACTGATCTCTTCCAACCTTTTCTCTTCCTCGTCCAATAGCCACTGATCCATAGCGGGGGAGTTGGTGCTGAGTTTGTACTGTTCAGCTCCTTCCCCAGCACCCATCGACCCCTGTAAGAGCAGCTGATGCTGAATTCCTCCAACCCACACTGCTGGATCTCTTCCCTTCACAACCCAGGGCCTGCCTGTCCCTGCAGCAGGAGTTGATACTGAGAGCATTCAGCCCACATCCTTATTTCCCTCCTCTCCCCAGTGCTCACCTGTCTCTGCAGCAGGAGTCGATGCTGAGCTCATCCAGGCCCCAGTACTGGATCTCCTGCAAGAAGGAGAGGGCACACAGCTGCTCCATCACATGCAACCTCCCTGTCTGGTAATAATTCAGGATGTAGCGGAACGCCTGTGAGCTCCGGTCGAAGAAATACTCGTTCTCCACCAGGTTGGCATCATCGCAGAGTTCCAGGAGGCTAGAGGCTACATCCCGGGCAGCGGACACCACCACGGCCAGCTTGCCGAGCCGGGTGTCTGGGTAGCAAGACAGAGTTTGCTGGGACAGTACGAAGCGGCTGCCTCCCACATTGATGGTGAAACAGTCTAAGGAGGGATCAACTTTCTGCAGCAGGGGCCCCTGCTCCTCCTCATTGCAGAAGATGCTGGACTCCAGAGAACCGAGAGACGTGCTGTCCCCTGGCTCTTGTCCGGTGGTCTGGGAAGAAAGGGACATGCAGCAGGGAGGCGACTTCATCCTGCAGCTGCCAGCAGCAGCCCACTGTCTCCTATGTTAAAAGACACAACAAAGGTGAAGAGAAGACAGCCCAGTTGAGGGAAAGGGGCCAACCCAGTTTTTAAGTGTATTTCTTTCATACAATTACAGTTTCAAGGAGACATTCCTGCTCCCGCTTGCTCAGAGCAAAGCATCCATCTCAGATAGAGCTTAAAAAAGAGACTGACGTAGTCCAGCAGAATATACATCTAGTTAATAATAATGATTCCTGAACTATGTTTCCCTTGCACTGGTTATACACCAACTGTAATGTAATTGATCATTAAGGGCTTGATCCAAATCCCTTTAAAGTCAATGGGAAAACTTAAATTTTAAATACTCAATTTTAACTCACAAAACTCAATTTTAAATTACTATGCCTAAAGCATCATGTTTCATGCTAAGATTTATTTATTTCCATGAGACATCACTATAAGACCCAGTTGCTTTGAAATTTGGGATTGTAACTATATGTATCTTCTTCGCAGCTATCCAGGGGAGTATTGTCTTTAGCATTTCAGCACCATCATCACCTGTCTCTCAGACAACATTTGATGAGTCATAAAAGAAAGAAAAGGCAAATTAAGCATACCACACCCCAGTAACACACACACTTTATCCAGCCCATAGCACCCCTCCCATACAGAACTGGAGAGGTTAGCCTGCTTCTCTGACTTAAAGAACTGGATGCTAACTATATGGAAATAAATCCGAAGCGATTTTAGAGAAGAGGAGAAAGTTGTGCATGTTTTATACTTAAACATGACCATTACCCAAGGCTACCTAGGAAATAATCATTTTAGAATATCCGCAGGCACCAGCCGGCCCGCCAAGCTGCCACTCTGTACTTGGTAGCAGTAATCGATCGCCTTAAAAAGTGAAGCAGCTGGAACAGGTCAAAGTCTAAGGAGTCGGTTGCAATTCCCCCGAAGTATCACCGTGTCTTACGTGCCATCCCAGTATATTTTAAAGCCCAGTCGCGGCTGGGACACGAGCTCGCTGCAAAGTTTGAAAAGCGGGGTTCCTCGGCTCGAGCCGTTGGACGGTAGCTGGAAGCGCACGAAGGGGACCCGGTGCCGTGCCGCTGTCCCGGGGCCGCAGGGTGGCTCAACGGAGGCAGAGGGAGAAACTCTTGTGCTAAGCGGCCCCTTCCCGAGCGCCCGGCGAGCTCGGCTGCGCGGTGCTGGGCATAGATCGGCGGCAGCGCCCGAGGAGAGCCAGAGCCGGCGGTGTCTTACCTGCCCGGCCGCCTCGCTGCACATCTGGGCTGCAGCTGCCGCTGGTGCCGGCTCCTCCCGACTGGCTCCCCCGGCCGGGAGCGGGGCGCGGCGGCTCCGGCTGGGGTCCTCGCTGCCCGCCCGCCCCTCGCCACAGCCCCGCGCGCTCCGCTCCCGGGAGCGCCAGACCCGCGTTCCGGGTCATGTGCTGCGGGGGGAGGTAATGACACCGCGTGTGAACGGGCCGGGCGCCGCCTGCACGGGGCAGAGTGGGGGACCTGCGGGTCACCTCCCCGCTAACCCCACTGCCGCTGCCCTATAACCCCCCCGCCACTGCCCTATAGC
>ML677365.1:8504371-8571029 GCA_007922305.1 Dermatemys mawii | reverse complement strand
TATACCCCTGTCCTCCACTGACATACCCTGTCACTGCTATATACCCCACTATGTCCACTGACATAGCCACTGTCTTGCCCTGTAGCCCCTGCCCTGTGCCTCCATTGATATACCCCCTGTCACCACTGTATAGACTGCCTCCTCATATCCACCTTAACATACCTACTGTCACTGCTTTCATATATGTCCCCTAACTGTCTCTGCTGTGTATCCTCCCCATCAATCCCCATATTGTAGCATGAAAATAAATCTAGCTGCTTCCTCTGCATCAAATATATATGGATCATGTTGCCATCCAGCCACGGGAGTGTCACAGGAATGTGAATCTGTGTATTATATGCTTCTTTATGTATTCATAGTCACTGCTACATATGCCTCCATTTTATACTCACACATGTATGCACTGCCTCTAGCTATTCACAATCAGTACACTGTAGTTACACAATCAAAGCCTTTTGAAAAGTTAAAGAGCACTCTGAAACAAAAAGTACAACCTTTTTATAATAAATTAGAGAAACAGTTTCAAAATACATACCTTTTATTATGTATTATTTCAAATATGGAGCCTGCATCCCTTGCCGTGTTACTAGAGATATCACTGCATAATTAACAGCTTTGGTGGGTTCCTAAGTACATAATACATTACTGCCTTAAGCCATTCCCACCACCAAGAGACAAAACCCACTCAAGTAAAGGAATCCTCGACAAGGGAAAGCTACACATATTGAAGTGCGTATTTCAGTGAAACCTGCCATGAGTAGAGTTCTTGCAAATACTCATGCATAATTTTAAACAGATAAGTCTTTGCAGGATCAGGATCATCTTTAGAGATGGGTGATCACCACAATGGAAATTACTTGGATTTATACCAAGGTTTATGAAAGCAGAATTTGGCCCTGTTCTCTGGTCACTTACACTTAATACTCTTCTCACTTACACTTGTGTAAATCAGGAGTAACTCTATTGAAATCAAACTACCTGTAAGTGACCAGAGAATCTGGTCCAACGTGTTTCCAATATTTTTGACCCCATATGTTAGTCTGGAATTTTGTTTTGACATTTGTAGTTCCTATAAATAAGCATTGGTTTCAATGCTGTAATTGTGAGTTACGGTTTTTCTACATGCATCCAACCTATGTGATTGATATAAATGATATCTGTACAAAACTCCCATTGACTTCACTAGGGGCCAGGATTTCACCCCAATCCATTAGATATTTGGTTCTGATTCCTCACCACCTTGCACCCTGTGAAGTCAGTTATGATGTGGGTATAAAGTAGCACCAAATCAAAATGATAGCATTTTAAACCCACTTAGAATTCACTTAGCGCAGGTACAAATGGAATTCAAAAGTTGCAAGGCAAAGGAGAATCAGAATTTATAGATGGGCAACCTGATAATAGGATTATTCCTGCTCCCACTACACTGTAGTTTTATCCTCAATGTCAATGGGAGTAAGTTCAATATTTGAGAAGGTCTGGGAAAGCTGGTCCTTCTGCAGAACCTTGTGTTTGATACCACCATAAATGATGCAAATAACAAGAAGAGTTGATAAGCTGTAATAATGATGAAGAGTTTGGGAATTAGGACTAGTAGTCCCTATTGAACTCACTATTTGGAGACCAGTATTGTGGAAGGTGTTCTCATAACTCAGTTCCTCGAGGTCTCAGGCATATACTTAAGAACGGTCCAGAATATCTCTGCTTTCCCGAATCAGGGCAAAAAGTCAAAACACACGGATATGTAAAAAAAAAAAAAATGCAGAAGTCAAAATATTGTTGACTCCAATTTTATACATAATAATGTCCAAACTTAATCATGTCAGAAACCCAGAGGGGCCTGATTCTGCTCTCAGTTACACGGGTGTAAATCAGGAATAGCTTCATTAAATGGAAAAATGTTACTGGTCAGATTCTCTGCTGAAGCTGAGAGAGACAGTGCAGTTATGGAGGCTGTTCTCCTACCCTGTTCTCTCAGTGCATAACCTTTGGGCTACGGTAACCTATACCATCCGACAACAGTCCCCTAGAGACTGTCTGCCAGCTGATGATAGCAGGAATGAAGGCATGATCCAGACATGTTCCCTGTGCTAAGGCCAGGATAGGGAGTGGCATGGAACTTAGTGACAGCAACAGCTTTATCCTATGAAAGTACATCCCTGGGTGGGGGAATACCCCGGTTGGCCCAACCCAGCCAGATCTCAGTCCCATAGGGCTGCTAGAGTGCACAGATTGGTCAGAAGTGAAGAGACGATCTGGTCCACACTGTGTAAAAGTGGTGTAAAGGAGAAGGGAATCAGGCTGAAGGCAGGAAACATGCTTTCCGTATCTTTGAATGCTACATGTGATCAGGACCTGCTTACTTTGCTGCCTGAAACAGTAGGTGGGAAGGTGGCTTTGCACAGCAGCCCACACACATGAGCAGTTTTGTTTTGAAAGTGAGGACTGACTGTACTCACACCAATCGCTGTTACACTCACATGACTGGCTATTGCAGCGTAATTGTAAGGAGCCTCTAAAGACCAGTGCAATCTAGTACTCTGCTGAATATTTTGGACCCCAGTCTTCCTTCTGTTTTAGTATACTCTTAAAAGGGCTTTGTTTGAACTTGCAAACTCTAGTTACAGCTTCAACTCCTTGAAGATCTCAAAGTGCCAAAAGAAGTCAGTATACAAAGTACACAAATAAGGTAGTAAAACATGATCTTGGATAAAGCCAGAGATGGCGGTAGGCAGCTTAGGACCCTGAGCAGTACAAGACCCTCCTCCGCATTAGTTATTAGTATGTGGTGTGTGTGTGTGTGTGTGTGTGTGTGTGTGTATCCCTTCTGCCTATCAGAGTTGGCAGCAACAAGGCCGGGTTCAGTATCCAGGGGTTCTGTTCCAATAACACAATACCAAACCGGCTCGAGCCCCCACCCACTGACCTGGGACAACCATATACCACCCCTCTGGGCACCTCTAAGAGGCAATACTTCCCCTCTCGCAAGTACAGCGTCTGACTGTACCAAAAGCCTTTTAATAACAGAGAGAAACAATGTGGCATTATATTGGGGAAACACCACAAACAGGATTCATAAAACAAATCATGAACCAGAAACCCCACCCCCACCAAGCAAATGGTCTTTTCCCTTTGGTTTTGGAGTCCCGCAACCCCAAAAGTCATCCAAGGTCCCAAAAGTCCCACAGTCCAAAAGTCCAACAACCCAAAAGTCCAGCAACCCAGAAACCACCCAAAATCCCAAAAGTCCAACAGGCCAAAAGTCTCTGCAGAGTTCAAAAGTTCATCTGCAGAGTTTTACCTCCCAGCCTGGGTGGAAATGGGGGACAGGTTAAGGGGCACCTTACGTGATCTGAGGCCGACTGCCCCACCTCTCCGTGGGGTTCTGCTGCAGCCCTCACCGCGAGCCGTTCTGCCAGCCATCCCACAAGCTGCTCTGCTCTGCAGGCCATCCCACAAGCTGCTTTGCCAGACACTCCATTCCACCAGCCATCCCAGGAACTGCTCTACTCCACCAGCCACTCCGCTAGCTATCCCACGAACTGCTCCACTCCACCAGCCGCACAAACTGCACTCACAAACTGCTTGGCTCCGTCAGCTGCTCCACCAGCCACATGAACTGCACTCACAAACTGCTCAGCAATATATCTTCAGGCCCCCGAACTTAACACAGTGCTCAGTGATTTCAGCACTTAATAGATTTCAGCTTAGATTTCAGGGAGCCATAGAGCAGATGTACAGGAGCCTTAATAGATTTCAGGGAGCCATAGTGCAGGTGCATTACTGGGCTCAAAGTGAATTCAGCCCAGCAGGGTGAAACTAGACTCCTAATAGAAACAAAAATTAGGT
Organism: Dermatemys mawii; assembly: GCA_007922305.1. Classification (NCBI taxonomy): domain Eukaryota; kingdom Metazoa; phylum Chordata; order Testudines; family Dermatemydidae; genus Dermatemys; species Dermatemys mawii. The sequence continues at coordinate 8,567,180 of ML677365.1, read as the reverse complement.
CTGACATTCCACACTGGAGAGAGGCAGACTGCAATAGACTTGTAGGGCTCTCAGACAATGCCCTCCCAAGATATAGAAACCTGTCTACAACCTCTCTCAATTCAGTGGGTTTTGGAACCCCTGTCCCTTGGCCAGTACATTGCATCAATTACCTAGATGATGGCGAGTCCCTCCATCATAACAAGGACCAAGTACATGTCCACAGTCCTTCATTCACATAATCAGGTTAACAACACTTTATCATTCCTGCCCCAATAACAGAGAAACTGGGGATCCCACAGCAGCTGAAGTGAACATTTGGGTTGCCATGAGCTCAGGCTAGGTGCGGTGGGTGTGCCTATGCAAATAAGCTCAGCCCCTGAAGTTCTTTTCCACAACTTACCGCAATTCCTGCAATTCACCACCAGATGTCAGGGTACAGCTCATTCTGACACTGCTTACCTGTGTGTGTGTGTGTGAGAGAGAGAGAGAGAGAGAGAGAGAGAGGTGTGAAAATATTCCTGTTAGCTCCCCCAATGGGCTAGCACTGGCTCTGGATAAAGCATCACTTCACACAGTCTGCAAGCTGGGGGTGAAGGGTTGTCCTTTCACTTAATTGAGCATGTTTAACTCCTCAGGGTCAATGAAGGTTATGTATAAATATGAAGGAGAGTATTAATCTAATTGAAGTAAGGACACAGCCTGTCACTATAAGGCTGCTGAGCAACCAGTGGCTTGCTATCCAAAACAGGAGTGTTACCTTTTTTATTCAAAGGGAAAAGAGCAATAAAACAAAGAATGTACAATGGGCCAATAGTAATCAAAACAATTCAAAGCAGAAACCTCATTCTGAAATTTAAAGCCAGTTAATCAGGGAACAAAAGCAAATCATATGCCCTTCTGTCTTGTCAAAATTGAACACATTTTAACTATTGAATACATGCCACTATCTGCTGACTGATTGTGCCCAGGACTTCTTGGTTCCTCAGCAGTTGAGCCAATCACTCCCTGGAACTGACTGTTGAATACTGAATTTAGGTACTAAACTCTTCAGATGAGTTTGGGACTTTACTTTGAATTTAGGTACTAAACTCTTCAGATGAGTTTGGGACTTTACTTTCGCTCCAAACTAAAGCTCTACAACCCTCTATCTCCTTACATGACTGCTGCCAACTTCTATTTTTTGGCATCTCTGACAGAAATATCACAACCCTCCAATCGATGTGAAATTTTGCTTCAGAAAATATCTTCCTTGCCCAAGTGACTTTCTCCCACTCTTTGATTTTCTCCACAAGTTCCTCCTACTTCAACACATCAGATTAAACCTTCAAGGCTGTATATAACTCTCTCCTGGACACAGTCTTTTAGGGGATCATTTCCCACCCATCTCTGGGAATGATGTCAGACTCTATTACCCTGATTTGCCCGCTTCTGCAACTGCTTCAGCAGCGTTCTCCGTTCTGTCCCTGAGGTCTTGAATGTCTTCCTGAAGCATTTCAGTAGCCCACCTCACACTCTTTATTCAAGTCCTCTTCTAACTTGATGTCCACAAGAGGTAAGCCAAACAAAGATGTTATTTTATGTTGTTGCCCTTTTTTCCAAGACCAGTATCCCATTTTTGACACTAGCATCTCCTTTCTGCTGAGCAGTAGCAGATGTCCAGTCCTGTTTCCCAGCAAAGGAGAAACCAGTCATGAGGAATCTGAGCACATTCTAAATGTATTTACACATATGCACCAGTCCTGGGACAGAGGTGGTCAAACAATATGCAGGGCAAGCCCTTCTTTCAGGAATCTCAACCCAACATCACCCCAGCTCTCAGTGAGCAACTCTGCCTCAGGAATTGACTCCAGTCAAAGCTTCCTTTCCAAGGACAATGGCTTCTGCAGAGAACCTTGCCTATCTAAAAATAATGACAACACAACATGTCTTCCCAAGACTTAACATTTGCTCACACATGAAGAAAAGGAACTTGGAAAACTATGTGTTGTCATGCTATCTAGTGACACCTGCTGAAACAATCTTCATGTTTATTAAAAACTATTCAGCAAATAATACCCCTCTTTCCCACAAAAGTAAAAAAGCTACAATAGTTTGTTTAACTGCAACTGTTGTCTTCCTTACCCCACCTCACCGTTTTGTTAACTCATGTCATGTGAAATTATGCCTTGATCCTGCAAGATGCTCTGCCTGGAGAAACCCCCTTCACAGAGGCCCAATTAAGTCAACAGAGCTCCATGTGGACAGACCCTGACCCGGCAAAGATTTATGCACATGCTTAGCTTTACACACTATGAATTGCCCTGCTGACTTCAAGTTAAATGTGCATTCAAATCTTCACAGACCTGGGGCCCCAGGTAGTGAGCTCTGCTGGGAAGGGACCTTGTGTTTCTGTGAGACTCCCTGCATAATTTTGGTCCTGTAAACTGATAAATAAACAAACAAACAAACAACTAAACAAATAATTAAATAAATAATAGTGCTAGTAAACTCTTTGTTGTGATCTTCTTTTGACATGAGGAGACATGGTTGATTCTTTACTTGGACACTGTGTGCAGCTGCGTGATGTGTGTAATGATTAAAGCAAGCCCTCTGTGAAGATTCAAGTTGTCTTTTTAATATCACACATTGGCAGAGATGGATGATAATGTTCTATTAAGTCATGATCAGGTTTTTAGGCAGTAAAACACCTCAGACTTTGAATAAGTTGGCTCCTGAATCTGAAGAATGATTTGTAGAAAGCCATCTTGTGTTGACAATCACTTTTTTTGTTTTGTTTTAATTTTATGACATCTAATTGTCACAGTTATAAAAGAATAAAATGTATAACAACCAGAAGCTGACATGTCTTCTTTGAAAAGAGCAATTTAGCCAGTTATAGTTTATAAAAAACATTGGCTTCTCTTTTTAATTCAGGAGCAGTCTTTTATCCTCAGTTAATATGACAAGTAGTGAGTTTAGGCACTGGTGTTTATATGACTATTATTTGTTAATTCGCATAACTAACTAAGCAGCACTTGTAGATTTAAAATAAACATTCATAGAATCACCCATAAAATATATTCTTTTAATTATACATATATATAATTTTACTTCCAATGCTTGCATTTACACACACACACCCACACACACACCCACACACACACCCCCCCCATAGCATTGTGCAGGTGCACATGGTGCCTAAATAAAGAATGAACTGTATCTCTTCATATAAAAATTAGATCATAATTGAGTTGTTAGAGTATATGTGGCTTAGTGGCTTAAGAGAGTTTCATTTTACTTGGGTAATTTGAACACGTTGGTGAGCCTCACATTTATCCTTTCAACAGGTTACATTTTCATGACAAACTGTAGCTTTTAAGTGGCTGTAATAAATATGATAATACCTTTATATAGCATCCTTCTTCTGGACGTGCCAAAGCACTTTAGAAGCGCACTAATTAATCAATCCTCACAACATACTTATGAGGTAGTGGGTATTATTATTAAATAATGATGAACAAAGAAGTTGAAGGCCAGATTTTGACAGTTAATTGCTGCTCTATGTTGGGGTCTGTTTAGAGATACATTACTCCAGTGGGAGCATCAGGAAATGTTATGATTTAAGGATGCAGAATGCCTATCAGAGCTCCCTAGCATAGACGGGGACCATGTCCACCGAATCATCTACATAACATGCACTCCTCTGGATGGGCATACAGCTCTGCTGAATGGTGCAGCCTGGGGGAAGAGCCTTGTTCTCATCTCCTTACCTTCTCCTCCTGGATTGAGGATGTAAGTGTGAGTACTCCTTGTGCTTAGGAGCGCACTGTGAATGCAGCTGCAATTAGTACCTGTTCAGGACAGGAGGCATATAGAAGAATGTTCCCTTTCTCACACTTGCATAAGCTGGCCCTGACAGATTTCCCAAGGTTTCTCAGTACACCGGTGACAGGGTAAGGACAGAACCCATTAGATCTCAGACCTTTGGGCTGTGACGTACAAGTCATCGTGTCCTAGAAATGACTGGGAAAAATAAGGCTCCAGAAATAGGGGCTAAACAACACTTAAAAATGAATTAGATAAAAATCTTAATGATATTTTTCATAAGGCTGCCTCATGACATATTTCCTCATGCTCTTATGAGATAAAGGACTTGACTCTGTAACTGAGTGAACCAAGTTCTATTTTGTTGCAACTCAACAACACAAGAGAAAAGACAGACCATTATTACTGTTCAGCGGCTAAACACCAGCTCAGTAAATTCATCGCCAAGATAACTAACCATATCACTTACTATAGATTTCATCCAAAAAACAACAGCAAAAAAACAAGACATCTTGGCAATTATTCCAGCACAACATGAATAATCTGAGCTAAATATGGCTGAATACAATTACCAAGGGGAAACAATTGGATATCAGAAATATATTAACATCAAATTACATTATCAGCTTATATGACTACAAAAGTATGTTAACCTCAGTTTCTCTCTCATCTAGGATTCAAATTACAGTTGCTTCAGTGTCAGTATCTTAGGTCTTGGCTGAATAAAACTTCACCAAGAAATATTTTTTAGAGATGTTTATAGGTGTGTGTTTATATTTGAGTGTGTCAGAGAAAATTAGTTTCAGGTCTTGGATTTTGTAAATCCGTTATTATTAAGTACTATTCCATGGGAGATGGTGATGAGTAAGCTAGACTGAGAGCCAGGCTCCTCTTCTGTTCTTGCTGGAGTGACGATAGTCAGCTTTGTTTCAGAATTAATCAGACATGTCATCTCAGCAAGCGAGAAACACTTTCTGTCAACTTTCCTCCTTTGTAGACATCCTTCAGAATCCATCAGTCAGGGATGCCTCTCTTGATACTATTTATAATGTATGCATGAGCTCTATCCTTAAATTATTCACTTCTCAGTTTTAAGATCCCACTGCCTGAGTTCTCTAAGAGAGTTTTGCAGTTTCTCACTTCACTAGGTGCATGGGCGGTGCATATCATAGGCTGCAGCAGACTGTGTGCTGCTCACCTGGCACTTGGGGGTTGTAGGGGAGGGTCTGGTCTCCGGTGGGAGAGGGGGCCAGTTGGGGGCTAGCCTCCCCAAGTTGGGAGGTCACCTGCTGCCCACGACTAGGTGTACCTGCCTCTATTTTCTCTGGAGCTGTTTGTTTTACATTAAAGTTTGCTGTGGCTAAGGCTGTGTCTACACTATAAACTTCAGTTAATGCAAGTTACATCAGTATACAGCTACCAAAGTTAGTGTATTGCTTGTGCACACTGGTCTCCTTGCACTGGCAATGCACATATTCATCAAGAGCACTTGTATTGATGTACATTGTGGGGCAACACAGACAGGTATTCTAGTGTGCGCCATCTGACGCAATGCCTTTTGGGAAATGTTTGTGGTATGTTGTGGGATAGAAGTGATTCATTCTGGGATATCTAGAAGCTGGGGGATCAAGTTCACAGCATGCAACTTGCTCCATCCCACAGTGTTATCCATATTCCATAGTTGTCATACCTTAAAACTTGTGGAGTACTTTTCAGTGTAAGCCATCTTACAGAAGCATGGAACCTGAAGAGCACAATTTTCTTGAACACTGCAACACACAGTGTATGTAAATATGACTGGGTGTTCTCATGCAGTTATGAATCATGTGGTGCTTGTTTGCATTTAAAAATACTGTTTGTTTTGATTATTACTATGCATTTTGCACTATTTGTTGTGAACAAAATGAAGACAATTTGATTCTCCAGAAATAGAACTTGACTGAGTGTAAAAATATAGTGCAGAAAATCTATGTACAAAAGAACCCAAACAATCAAAAACTAGGTGGCTATATACATTTTTAATGGAGTGTAACTTTAAAAAGTAGTAAACACATCTGTCCATTTAAATGCACAAATGTAAGTTTGTTGCGGCTACACTTCCACCAGCCATGTATTGTTCTCACAGGTCAGTGTTTGTGAAGTTGTGGGTTTCTTTGCTGTGCCCTAGTGTGGAGTGGTAGGAGTAAATATACGGTCCACAATGCAATGTGGTATGTTGCGGGATGTGGAAAACAGTAACTGTGGAGTTCTCGAAGAACTGCAAAGGGTGAAGAGTCCAGGATGTTTGGACCTGTAGGTCAACAAGCATCTGGGTTTGTGGCCTGAGAAGGCCACTATGCCCAGGTGCATTTCCTTCTACTTATCCTGCTGGGACTCCCGGATCTCTCCCTTCTCATCTCTCTTTTTTGCCATACTGTCAGTCATATTGGCCTTCCAAGCCCTTTGCTTACAGTCCAATACAGCATTGGCTTTTGGGATCTCTCAGAACATGTCTTCCCTAGTCCTCCTCATTAGGGTTGGACATTCTGCTCATATAGAAGGAGCACCCTGGAAAACCTTCATGCCAGAAGCTGCTGGTAAACACAGACATACCACTGAAGTTACAGTCACAACAGAAAGGGAAAGATGAGTTTAAAAACTCCTTTCCTTTATTCCCAAAGACACTTTTAATAAAACATGCTTATTGACACTTCAGCCTTGGAGCTCCTTTACCCAGTCCTGCTCTCCAGCCCCAGCCCCCGTGAGCATGGCCTGCCAGGTGTGAATGGGAGGTGGGGAAGGGGGGAGAGGTTTTTCTGTTGCATGAAGCAATAAAACTCCAATCCCTGTTCCATGGGTATAGGGGAAAGGCACTGAATATTGGGACTGTTTTCATCAGCTGGTGGTAATTTTAGCTGATATCTCACTCCTGAAGATCACAAAGGTGCAGAGAACACAGTTGCTACTGGCTTTCTGGAAATACCCAGGCCCATATGCTGCTAGTTGTTTACTGCAAAGGTGGTGGGGTAAGTATCCTACCATGGAGGAGGAAATACGGCAACCATTCCTAGAAATCTTCGAGAAACGATTGCAGAGTAACTTCATGAGAGTTTCATTTGAGAAAGATACGAGGGACGTATCTGTATATATAAACAAAGTGTTCCGCATGTGCCCTCATTCTCCACACCTAACCCAACTGGGGAATGAAAAGCAGGTGCCATTGCTATCTGTTTGTTGTACCTCTACTACTTTTTGTACAAGTAAAACAATGAAATTTCAATATCTTTGTCTTGTCTTGAGGATGAGCCGGGGTGCTATTTTTAAAGATTGTAAAGAAAAATGCATGAACACACTTAGCCAGTTCCCGTCCCCTTCATCAGGCTCATCAGTGCTTGCCTGGCAGGACTGGCTAGATCAGTGGTTTTCAAACCTTTTTTCTTGACTTGATTAAATTATACACATATTGAGGTTAAGCTTAAACTTAAGTTCATGCACATTTGCCGGATCAGGTGTGCCTACCATTGATTAATGACTCAGTATCATATTATACATTATAGGTGTGTTCTAAGCAAAGTATTTTGACTCTCTTCAGTGGCATCAGTGGTGCTATTCATTTTTTAAGTACTTCCTGGGATTGGGGCGTAAGTATGCTTTTTTATTTCTGCAATAGGTATCATTTTCTATTATTTCAATTAAAATAATATTTTAAAAAGTGGTAGAAGAACTGAGTGCTAGGATTTTGGAGATCTATATTTTATTCATTATATTCAATGAAATGAGGTTTAAACAATGATTGGTTTCGATAATTCTGGCTTTGGTTTTAACAGGGGTTAAGGCATTTTTCAGCTGGCAACTGAAAATTATGGACAGCTGTGTGCTGGTTCTTCCTTTTACAGTAGTGTTGGCTGCTGAGAATGTTCAACATCAAGGCTTAATATAGCACGTACCACCTCAATTTCCTTTTTAATAGTTTGGACTCTTAAGGGCCACAAACTGCTTCTGATTTACTTCACCAGCTTGCTTGTGTTCTATGGATACAGAGACAAAACATTGTCCTAAGGAATTATGTGCAGTTTAGTTTTATTTTTCCCTTCACTTTATTCCACTTCTACATGTGAAGGCTAAATATAACCCGAAGCTCAGTCCTATTTTTTTTTATAAAGAACAGAATTCCTGTGCTGAGATCTTCAGGTTTAATTAATAATAGTGAGTTAGATGAATGAATTCATTCCAGCCCTTTTAGACTTCCATTATTAGCAACTTTCACAACTTTAGTAATGATGGGCTCAAGGCCCTGGTCCTTTTCAGTTACTCTGTGCCACTTTGCTGGTGCAAAGCAGCCATAAACTCACTGAGTCTGAGGTGTCTCTTTGCGTGGGGGAATATTTTACTGTTGGAGACACTGTAGCTGCTGTTTTGCCACTCTTCTTTTGGGCAGCAGCTAGGGAAAGGGGCCAAACCCTGGCTGTCAGGACTTAAGCTCCTCTATTTTATCCCAAGGCTGGGAATCACTGATGGACCCACAATACAGGCACTGGCAAAGTGATTTGCACCTACCTTTGTATGAGACTTATGCCAAGCACTGTTCAGCTGGAATGAAAAATTTGGACTTATGGATTTTGTTAAACACTTTACACAAATCAGCTGTTAGATCATCCAAGTTAGGTTTTGGCTTCCAGACATCCAAGAACACTATTGTATTTCCTAAATGCATTTATTCCTGATTTCCAGTGCAATAAAAATTGTACCATTAGCACCCTTGTGGCCAAGATGGAGTCTGCTCTGCAGGCAGCCCTGGCCAAGAAAAGGTGCATGCAGGAAAACTCCCTTCCAACACAGGGGCACCTGTTCCAATCCCCCTCTCCCACCGCCGCCATTAGTGGATGAACACACACATAAATATTACAATGACTATAGGAAAGGGAAACATTTTTTACTGAGGGATGAATAGAGACAACACAGGAGAGAAGATAGGGGGAGCAATAAAACAGGGTTACATTCAACATGAGGCCCCACAGGCGCAGCGGTACCATAATTCAGAAGGGCAAACACCAAGCAGTGCATCTACATTTGGATTCCTGGGCAGAGTTCCAGTCCCCCAGTGAGTCTTGGATGCTCCCAGTTGTCTTCAGCAGCAGAAAACTTTCTCAGTAAACCGCTCCCGTGCCCTCTTTGGCTGCTCTCTGCAAACCCACACAGAGCGACAACCTCCCCACCCAACTAGCTGTAGCCTCCCTCCTTATTCCCAGTGCAAGGTTACAAGCTCCAGTACACACAACCCCATACAGCTATGGGCAACAATGGTACTGGGTCCACCTCTGGGTTTTCCTGGGGTGATTCTTCCATGGCACAGTGCGCCACCTGCCTCTTGTTCTGGGGTATCCCCGGGTGGCCGTTATGTCCCTCCCAGGCTTCAGGGAGGTTCTTAGCGGCTTTACTACATGAGGGCCTGCTCACTCTAGCCCTCTTGTCTGGAGACCCTGCAGTGATGGGTGAGGTAATCTCTTTTATTGGATCAACTTCAATTGGTAAAAGAGGTGAGCTTTTGAGCTACAAGAGCTCTTCTTCAGATCTGAGAAAGGTCCTGATAAACTGATACCTACGTGAACGGGAAACAGTCACATAAGGACTAAGGGATAGAGCTGGTTGGCATATTTTTTGTCAAATTCCCAATTTGTCAAAACATTATATTCCCACGAAAAGTTTTAGTTTTGACAAAATTTTAGTCAGGAAAAGTTTTCCTCATCTAGGATGGAATTTTGGATCAAACACACAGAGGAACTCCTGTCCAGATTAGCCAATAGCCCAGTGGTCAGGAGTAGTAGGGAATTAGGAGACACCTAGTGAATGTTTGTCATCTTTATGTGATTATATTTTTATATAAAATAAATTAAATGAAAAAGGAAAAGAAAAGGAGACATACACATGAATTCCTTCCTGGGAAGAGTTTTTATCTCACAGCCTGTTCAGCTAGCATATAAGATTTGCTTTGGAAATATGCATTTAAACTAGCTATATTTATTGTGTGGTTTTACAAGTTACAAAACTTTCTGTATGATACTAAAATGCAACCCACCTGGGAGACAAGCTTTCAAGCTTACACAGAGTTCTTCTTCAAGTCTGGGAAATGTACTCAGTGTCACAGCTAAATACAAGGTGGAACAGATTGTTTATCATAATTATTTAACGCACATTTCAAGGGACCATCCAAGATGAAGTGGCAGGGTGGGGGAAGGGGGAAAAGGCACGGGAGCAAGAAAAACTAACAAGGAGTTTATATTGCAAACAACACTGCGGTATGTGTGCCAGAGCAGAAATCAGTCATGAGCAGGACCAGCCAAGTTTAAAGATACAGATACACCAGTTTACAGCAGCTGAAGATCTGGCCTAAGATTCACTGACTTGCACCAAAGCAATGAGAACGAGGAGTACTTGTGGCACCTTAAGAGACTAACAAATTTATTTGGTCATAAATTTGTTAGTCTCTAAGGTGCCACAAGTACTTCTCGTTCTTTTTGCAGATACAGACTAACATGGCTACTACTCTAAAACCTGTCACCACAGCAATGTGTATCTTGGAATCTGGCCACTTACCTATGAGGGAAAGTACTTGATGACTTCACTTGCTTGTTGTATCAGCTGCGTCATCCCACCAGTTTACATGAACTTTGAAGTTCAGAAACATTATGGACCTGATCTGGATTTCCCTTACATTTATGTAAATCCACTGAGTTCAATGGATTTCTATTTATGTTAGCGCAACAGAGGAACCAGATTGCATGTGTCTTAAGTGTTAATGATCTATAAGTGTGCAATAAGCCCCTGGGAGTGCCAGAGACTTGATTAGCCAAACCTCAGTTACAAAAACTCCTGATTGGACCTGTCCAGTTGTGACTATCAATGTCTGTTAATTACATTAAAAAGTCTCTTGATTATCCAATGGCTCAGTTATCTGAATCCATTCAGTGTCTCTCATACAGACTGGTATGGAACTTGAAATGGGTACTGTATAAAGATAGACTTACTCTGGAAAGCCATCAAGGGAACAAGCTAGCTTCTTGATATAGGTAATAACTGCCCCATTCATTTCAATGAATGCTAATTGTGAATCTCAGATAGCAGTTCATATGTCACTATTGTTCACTATTTCACAGGAATATCCAGTTGATGCACTTATCCAAAACTTCCTCCTGTGCTTTTCCCAGTACCAAAAGCACTAACTTCCCTCTAACCAATTGCCATCTAAACCTTCTAACTTCCTCCTCAACATTTTGTATGTTGCCAAATTCAGCAGCACATTAAAAAGTGAAAGGCAAGTTAAGATAAACTTAGATACTAAATAAATGTCATCAGGACTATGCTACTGGTTGCACTATTCATTTTCACAGTTAGTTCAGTATTTTAATCTATGTGAAGCTGCTACAAAGTGAATACAATCTGGCTGCACAATTTAGGACAAGTTTACTGCATAGTACACAAGTTTTGATGATGAATGATCAGATTCTACATGCCAAAGGCTGGTTGAAAAGTTCTAGATGAAACAGTTTTCTATTAGAAAATACTGTTTTGTCTAAATCAAAGGATCATATCAATTTTGATGAAATTTTCAGTGGAAAAGTTCAAAAGTGATTTGAATTGAAAAGGAACATTTTGTTTTGACTTTCAATTTTTTAAACATTTCAAACTTTTAAGGTTAATATACACATAAATTTCTACAATATGTAATATTTTCTATTATACTATAACATTAACATTAAAATGAAACATTTCAATAAGGTCACCTAGATGTTTCCAAAACAAAATAATAAAATCATAGAATCATACAAAATCAGGGTTGGAAGGGACCTCTGGAGGTCATCTAGTCCAACACCCTGCTCAAAGCAGGACCAATCCCCAACTAAAACATCCCAGCCATGGCTTTCAAGCTTCACCTAAAAAACCTCTAAGGAAGGAGATTCCACCACCTCCCTAGGTAACCCATTCCAGTGCTTCACCATTCTCCTAGTGAAAAAGTTTTTCCTAATATCCAACCTAAACCTTCCTCCTGCAACTTGAGACCATTACTCCTTGTTCTGTCATCTGGTACCACTGAGAACAGTGTAGATTCATCCTCTTTTGAACTCCCTTTCAGGTAGTTGAAAGCAACTATGAAATCCCCCCCTCATTCTTCTCTGCAGACTAAACCAGTGTTTCTCAAACCGGGGGTCATGACCCCCCTGGGGATCGTCGGCCGCCTCCAAGAGGGCCGCGAGCTCCTGGCACCGCTGGCATGCTGCTGAATTGATTTGTTCCACATTCGGTGGCTTTTCGGTGGACATGCCGTGCGCTTGAAAGTGTCCGCAGAAAAGGTGCCGAAGTGGTTGCTTCCGGCTTGGCAGACACTTCGAAGCGCGCGCATGTCCGCTGGAAAACCACCGAATGCAGAAGCAATCAATTCGGCAGTATTTCGGGGTCGCACTGTGCGCCTATAAAAGAAAAAGGGTCATGGTTTGACCAAGTTTGAGAACAGCTGGACTAAACAATTCCAGTTCCTTCAGCCTCTCCTTGTAACTTATGTGCTCCAGCCCCCTAATAATTTTTGTTGCCCTCTGCTGGGCTCTTTGCAATTTTTCCACATTGTTCTTGTAGTATGGGGCCCAAAACTGGACACAGTACTCCAGATAAGGCCTCACCAATGCGGAATAGAGGGGAATGATCACGTCCCTTGATCTGCTAGAAATACTCCTACTTATACAACCCAAAATGCCCATTAGCCTTCTTGGCAACAAGAGCACACTGTTCACTCATATCCAGCTTCTTGTCCATTCTAACCCCTAGGTCCTTTTCTGCAGAACTGCTACCTAGCCATTCGGTCCCTAGTCTGTAGCAGTGCATGGGATTCTTCCATCCTAAGTGCAGGATTCTGCACTTGTCCTTGTTGAACCTCATCAAATTTCTTTTGGCCCAATCCTCTAATTTGTCTAGGTCCCTCTGCATCCTATCCCTACCCTCCAGTGTATCTAACATCCCTCCCAATTTTGTGTCATCTGCAAATTTGCTGAGGGTGCAGTCGGTGCCATCCTCCAGATCATTAATGAAGATATTGAACAAAACTAGCCCCAGGACCGACCCTTGGGGTACTCCACTGGATCGCAGTTGCCAACTAGACATGGAGCCATTGATCACTACCCATTGAGCCTGACGATCTAGCCAGCCCTCTATCCACCTTATAGTCCATTCATCCAGCCCATACTTCTTTCACTTACTGGCAAGAATACTGTGGGAGATCATATCAACAGCTTTGCTAAAGTCAAGGAATAACACTGCTTTCACTTCATCTACAGAGCCAGTTATCTAGTCACAGAAGGCAATTAGGTTGGTCAGGCGTGACTTGCCCTTGGTGAATCCATGCTGACTGTTCCTGATCACTTTCCTCTCCTTTCAGGGCTTCAGAATTGATTCCTTGAGGACCTGCTCCATGATTTTTCCAGGGACTGAGGTCACGCTAATTGGCCTGTAGTTCCCCAGTTCTTCCTTCTGCCCTTTTTTTTAAAGATGGGCACTACATTAGCTTTTTTCCAGTCATCCGGAACCTCATCCGATCGCCATGAATTTTCAAAGATAATGGCCAATGGCTCTGCAATCACATCCTCCAACTCCTTTACCACCCTGGGATGCAGTGCATCCAGCCCCATGGACTTGTGCTCATCCAGCTTTTTTAAAAAGATTTTCTAAAGATTTTTTAGAATATCCATTCTGCAATAGATTTTGAAATTTTGACTTTTCATTTTGGATGAAGGGAAATTTCAAAAGGTTGGAATTTCTTGTGTGATAGAAATGCCATTTTTCCAAACAGCTCTAATGCTAATTCTCAAGCACTTTGGCCATTTTTTTTTATTTTTTTCCAAGTCTCACACTATTAGGTGTTTTTCTTAAAGCTGTATCTCTGGGATTCATATGATAATCTCATTTTAAAAGATTCTAGCTCACATGGCTATGAAGTAAAGCTTTGTTCAAAAACCAGAATGGGAAAAAAAGTAACCTCAGATGTACTATTTTTAAGCCCTCATGAATCTTAAACCAGTCCCATCACTTTTGGCACCTAATTAATACTTCTTGAATGCTGGAGTGTAGCAATATTGCAGCTGCAAATAGTAAGAAGCAGCTAGTAGATTCTGTTGCAATCTATACACTGTGCTATGTTTATGCTAAACTATTGTCTCCATCTAGTGATAAAATACTCTTAGCAGGGAAGTTGTCATTAGGTTTAATTTGAGCTTTAGAGAGAGTGTGTAGATTAGGAGGAATGAATCATAGAATCATAGAATATCAGGGTTGAAATGGACCTCAGGAGGTCATCTAGTCCAACTCGATGTTCAAAGCAGGACCGATACCCAACTAAGTCATCCCAGCCAAGGCTTTGTCAAGCCTGATCATAAAAACCTCTAAGGAGGAGATTCCTTCACCTCCCTAGGAATGAATGAACGAAGTAGAGCCCTCAAATCTGAGGATATCCACTTTATCTCTGCGGATATCCATGGACCATGTTTGCGGATGAGATGCAAACACAAATTTTGTATCTGAGTAGGACTCTAAACAGAGGCTGACACATACACAGAAGTAGAGATTAGAAATAAAATGGGAAAGACTCCTACAATCATGCTCCACAATCTAAACATCTGCCCCAAATTTAACTTGAAAACTTGTTTTGTTTTATTATTGGATTGAACCAAACAACCTCCTCTCTGCCTGTGACTCTTCCTTTTTCCTATAGCATAGATGGTTCAAGCTATGATAAACATCTGTGGCTTTCTGCTCAAATCTGGGACCGGGGTGGGGGCATGTGAAGTTTATACCCTTGTTACAGTAGACAGTTACTCCATCTCTGTTTTAAATTCAAGATGCACTATTCCTACAAGGCAGATAGCCTATCTTATAAGTCTACCCTGTGATTAATGGAGGGTTTTCAAAAAGATGCAGGTCAGAAGGCAGACTATCACTGATCGCTATAAAGTCCAAACAAACGGTTATATTTTAAAATATCATAGAATCATAGAATATCAGAATTGGAAGGGAGCTCAGGAGGTCATCTAGTCCAACCCTCTGCTCAAAGCAGGGCCAATCCCCCGCTCAAAGCAGGGCCAATCCCCCAACTAAATATCCCAGCCAGGGCTTTGTCAAGCCTGACCTTAAAAACCTTTAAGGAAGGAGATTCCACCATCTCCCTAGGTAACCCATTCCAATGCTTCACCACTCTCCTAGTGAAAAAGTTTTTCCTAATATCCAACCTAAACCTCCCTCACTGCAACTTGAGACCATTACTCCTTGTTCTGTCATCTGGTACCACTGAAAACAGTCTAGATCCATCCTCTTTGGAACCCCCTGTCAGGTAGTTGAAAGCAGCTATCAAATCCCCGCTCAGTCTTCTCTTCTGCAGACTAAACAATCCCGGTTCCCTCAGCCTTTCCTCATAAGTCATGTGCTCCAGGCCCCTAATCATTTTTGTTGACCTCCGCTGGACTCATTCCAAAATTTTTCCACATCCTTCTTGTCGTGTGGAGCCCAAAACTGGACACAGTACTCCAGATGAGACCTCACCAATGCCGAATAGAGGGGAATGATTCTGTCCCTTGATCTGCTGGCAATGCCCCTACTTATACAGCCCAAAATGCCATTAGCCTTCTTGGCAACAAGGGCACACTGTTGACTCATATCCAGCTTCTCATCCACTGTAACCATTAGGTCCTTTTCTGCAGAAAAGTAGTGACCTGATGACCCCTACAGAATTGTACTGGGGAAATTTGGCAACAATCTGGGAGTCAGAAACCTGGGAACATCAAAAATCTTTACTTTACCAGTACCAGGGAGAGCAGCTCTCACATGCATCTCACATATTAAATAAGGGTCATGATTTTGAAGCCCTTCTCCCATGGTGTGGTTACTCTGTCACACCCTTTTGCAGAGGAGCCCATTTGGTACAACTACAAATTTTGCATACTGGCCAGACTATGCCTGCCCCCTTCCATTCAGTGTTGATTTCTGAATTACAGGCAGCTGTGTGAGAGGACATTAATCACTGTACCAGGGATCAGAAGAAATAAACTTTGATCACTCCTTATCTTTTTCATAACATCTTTCACACTGTAATATGCAAGTGGAAGCATAGGAAATCTATTTTGATTTTTCTAAAAACATAACAGCACAGTAAATTTTAAAAGAGTGACTTTGGAAGAAATCACAAAGGTTATTTTATCTCAGTTTTATGAGCTACAACCTCAATCAGCCTAATTTATCTAAGCTCAAACTAGCTTCTCTGATAAACAAGAACACCCACAAACTGCTTTCTAATTTCCCAGGCCCGATCCTTTACAGTTCTCATGAAGGGTTAGATTCATCTCTATGCTCCAGTTGTCTTGTGCTGGTGATGTAAAATAGCCAGTATGGCTGACACTGGTCAATCTAACCCTAAAAATGCACAAATAAAACACTGCAACAAGTCAACTTGTTAAACAAGGAAAGAACAGAATATTTAGCAGAACATAATTATGTTATGCACATTTACAAATCACTCATTTGTTTCACTAATCAGTGTTATTCATAAATATGAAAATGAAATGAGTGCATCAACCATAAGGTAACATTGCCATCTGCTGTTTTCTTTGTGTAAATGCTTTTTATACTTGTGTCATAGCCTAAAAAAGGTTGGGGTGTGTAATTATTAAAATTGAAATACTTAAATACATAACTACAGTTAAAGAGCACAAGATAATATACAGGCATAACAAAGAACATCTTGTAATTATATTAACATAAGTGAGTAATTGATTATTTAATTTATTTAGATTTCTTCAGGGTTCACTTGGAACTCTGGATGATTTCCACTGCTAAAAAACCCCAGCCATATGCCCATCATATTTTCAAACAAGGAACTAAAAAAAACTATAGGTCTGTCTGTTCAGTAACAAAGAAATCAAACTGAAAACAACTCAAAATCCCACTATGCACAGCAAAAGCATTTGAATATCATTGGACAGTAGGGCCCATTTTCAAAGAGTGACTTGTGCTCCTAAGGGCTGGATTTTTAAAGGTATTTAGACACCTCAAAATGCAGTGGGTCACACTTCAAACATGCTGACTTCTGTCATCTACATTCTGGCACAAAGAGACTGCTCCAGAAAGAGCTTGGTACTATCTGTCTATCACTTATTCATCACCTCTGGGGATTCCTGTTAAGGTCTTCTCCCCCTCAGGCAGTCCCTGTTATGAGGTTAGCAGACTGGTTTAACCTCAGGATGCAAAGAGGTGCCTTGTGTGATTTTTAGAAAACAAAAACAAACAAACAAAAAAAGCCCCCCCCCCCCCAACAATGGGAATCAGGTGCCCTGGAGCTTTTGAAAATACTTCTAGGTACCTATCTGCATGTTAGGCCCCAATGTACCATTGATTAAAAAAAAATCTGTGCCTAAGTGCCCAAGTCCCTTTTGAAAAAGGGGACTTAGGAGCCTAAATCACTCATGGATTGTGAACATTTTGCCTTTTATATCTGCTAGTTCCAAGTTTCCCATTTTGAAGTCTAACCCAGTTACTTGGTAAGCATGAGAGAGACAGCGCAGAGCAAAAAGAAATTTTGCAGAACAGTGGATGGCACTGTACACATGTGCTAAAAAGTCCCCACCATCTGCACAAACACTAACATGCCCAAAAGAAGGAGAGGGAAATTAAAAATGATGCTGTGTACAGTATAATTTCTCTGTCTACCCAAGGATAGACAAGGTGATAAGGTACAGAAAAATGCTTGTATGTGAAATGTGCACATTTAATATTGGGCCTTTGTTACAACACCTAGTTACTGTTCATCCACACACTCCAGTAAAGGCAGAGGATAATGGAAAAATGCTCTGTTCTTCTTGTAGTGTTGGCTTTTAGTTATTAGCTTCTGCCTTTCTTCTGTAATTTAACTGAAAAATTATCATTCTGGCCCCAACTTTCTGAGAATAGACTAGGATCTATGTCTTTACTCCCCTGTGTCCTGAGTGAAAAGGCTTTGCCTGAGGGAATCCCCCCCATCCCCTGGCTACAAATGGGAGCTGGGCAATCTGCAGAGCTGGTCCATGGCCAGTTAAATTGGGTGACCATATTTCCCCAAACAAAAACAGGACACTGCATGGGGCTAGCCTGAGCTCCCCTTCCCTCCCCGATCTGTCCCACAGGGATTTGTGAGCCACTTGCCTGAGGGTGCCCCCCCAACTCAGGGCTGGCCCCAACACTCGTCCAAGTCCCCCGCCTCCGTGTGGGGCTCGCGTCACTTCTGAGTGACTAGTAGGAGAACCCATGGCCACCCTCTACACTGGGTTCTAGCCCAGGGGCCCTATAACAAGCAGACAAGGTCTCTGCAGTCTGACCCCTTGCTTCCGTTTCTCTGAGCATCTACCTACTCATCTGGCTTCCTCCCTCTTTGGGCTTTCCAGTCTTCCTACTCCTTCCACTCAAGGAGTAACTGCAGCCTACTTCCCTGCCTTCCTGCAGCCTTCTTACTGCTCCTGGTCTTTAGACTGGCCCCATCTGTTCCTCCCCAGCTGAGCCTATTCTAATTAGTGGCTTCTCCTTGGCTCCTCCTCCAGGTGCACCCAGTGAAGTTAATAGGCCTGCCTGGCCATCTCCTTTCACCCATATGGAGGGTGGATGCCCCATCACAAAATTCCAGATCAGGTTTAACACTGATTATTGTTGTTCAGGTTTCAGAGTAGCAACCCTGTTAGTCTGTATCCACAAAAAGAACAGGAGTACTTGTGGCACCTTAGAGACTAAGAAATTTATTTAATCATAAGCTTTTGTAGGCTACAGCCCACTTCATTGGATGCATAGAATGGAACATAGAGTAGGAAGATATATATCTATATCTATATCTATATCTATATATATATGTGTATATATATATCTATATATCTATATATATCTATATATCTATATATACACATGCAGGGAACAATAACAAACTTGAAGGTGACAATTTTACAATAGAAAAACTTCAAAAACAGACTCCTACCAGAAGCTGCTCAACTGGAATTAATTTACAAATTAATTTAGGCTTGAATAGAGACTGGGAGCGGCTGGGTCATTACACAAATTGAATCTATTTCCCAGTGCTAAGTATACCCCTATTGTTACTCACACCTTCTTGTTAACTGCTTGATATGGGCCATCTTGATTATCACTACAAAAGGTTTTTTTTCTTCTGCTCATAATAGCTCAACTTAATTAAATAGCCCCTTAGAATTGGTATCGCAACATCTCCCTTTTCATGTTCTCTGTATGTGTGTGTGTGTGTGTGTATATATATATATATATATGAAAGATTATGCTTAAATAAATTTCTTAGTTTCTAAGGTGCGACAAGTACTCCTGTTCTTATTGTTGTTCAGTGACTGTGTTATTTTAACACCTTTGGCCCATATATTCCATCTAAATTAATACAACAGTGCTTAGCATGTCTGAAAATCCTGAAGTTAAGCACTAAGAATTAAAGAACAAATTTGGAAATTTGTGCCTTTGATTCTTACTAACTTATTAGTACAAGAGGTAATTGAATAGTTATGATCAACAAACATATTAAATCCTATAGGCTTTCACAGCTATCAACAATCACTATGGCTAATGATGGTACTAGTTCTGCTCTCTGGATGAATGAATGAAACTTTATAGATGAGTTTCATTTTGTAAACTATAAACAAACTTTTACTATGAAACCAAATATCAAATATTACCTTTGTGTACATACAAATATGAGTATTCACATGGACAAACATTCTGTAACCATTTAGATTTAAGAAACTGTAAACATCAGAGTATTTGAGCACATTTCTATCACTAAGTTATGTTAGTTTGTTAGTCATATCTATTAAATTAGACTACAGTTTACAAGAAAGATTTTCTCAAAATCAGTTTCATTAATTCCTTACAGTTGTTCCCAATAGTGCTTTCCTTCAGTCTTAGGAGCTTTAATAAAAGTAAGACCCCTGCGTAAAGAATATTCAGTTATAAAAGAGATTTTTATTCTCTATTTGCTAAAGGTATATGAGTTTGAAAAAAGATTAATAATACTAATCTTAGTCACATAATGAGAAAATGAACAACAAATATCACATCCGTTAGTCATGCAGTGCTAGATATTTAATGCACAAGAGGCCTGATACATTTAAAAAATTACAACAACACAAGTGGTTGTCCAGGCTACTACACAATGATCTAATGCACATCCGTATTCAGACCATCATGCTTTTCAACAGGGTACGGCTACACTGTGTCATTAGTCTGTGCTCCTACACATGTTGTTGCCCAACCTGTAGGATTAGATGGGTATATGTAAAGGGTTAAATTATTTTCGATAAAAGTATATATGTGCTTTACAGTTTGTATAAAGTGCAGTTGTTTAGCAGCTGTGGGAAGGCCTTGAAAGACAGTATGCTTGATCAGAAATACAGGGCTTGGAATGTGGCTTAACTGGAAATACTAGACCTGGAACATGGCTGATAAAATAGGAGACAGATCTTTGAAGAAGAGGGCCCAGTTTCAAGGGATGGTTCTAACTCGTTTTAGCAAAGAAAGGGATTGAAGCAGTAGTGACCACAGCAGTGTAGGTTCTAATAAATAAGATGTGACAATGGCATAGGCATGTTTGGAGCAGCTGTGTGTATATATACATATATATATATATATATATATGTATATATATATACACACACACACATACATACACACACCTTTCAGCCTTTGGATTTAATGAAGGCATTTATGGTTAAATTGGTGTCATGGAGGTATCCTGTCATAATAATAATTCCATCACAACAAATCTGGCCATCCACAAATAAATCCCTTAAGCATGTGTTATGTTTTGAACCTGAGCTTGCTAGCATGGATGAGAGTTCTGCTTTAGCTCAGACTGGAACCTTACCTGCCCATTTTTCAGTGAGGACACAGGAAAAATCATTTGAATGCTCTTAGTCTTCCAGTGCTCATCCTATAATTCCCACCCCCTCAAGCAGGGGAAGACAAGTTATCCTAGATTTAACTTTGAAAGAGTCCTAGAGCATCTCAGCATACTGAATCATGGGATATATCCAAAGACATCCATGGGCGAGTGCAGAAACACTGAAGACATTGTAATATGGGCAGAGCTATGGGAATGCTCATATGTGCAACTCCTTCTGAGATAGCATGTCCCCACATAATGTAGAGATATGTTTGTAAAAGAGTATAATTTAGAGACACAGACTCATAAAGGACAGTATTATGAACATGGGAATTTGGAGATGTGCCCTGTAGGCGGGGGGTGGGAACACTACATGGCTGTGTGCAGCTGTTCACCAGAGACACTCTCTGGTTTGTTTTATTTCTCTCTCATTCACTGGCATGTTATTTAATGAATCCCGAGATCATTACACACAGTACCCCATTCTCAGTTCTCTCTCCTCAAGAGTTCTTGATGCTGGCTCTCCTGCACAGTAACACCCCTGCTTGGAGTTGGTTTATTCACAAACAGTTCAAAATAGTTCTCAAAGTCCCACAATAAAGTCCGTCACCACAACACAGAAGTTCACACCCAGCTCTGGTGTCTTCTGACAGTCCTTGGGCTATTCTTCAGTCCCAGCCTGCTCTTTCTTCAGCAGCCACTACAAGCCTTTCTAGCTGGAGTCCTTCCCTACTCTTCAAGCAGCCTCCCAAACCTTCCTACCTGCAATCCTTTCTTTCTCCCTGAAGATCGAAATCTCTCTTTGAGCTGTTTTCTCTCTGGTCTGTAGAAGTGAACAGGCAAACTCCCTCTGCTGCTTTTCCGTTCTGTAGCCTTCTCCCTGGCTGTCTCAGAGGCTGCTGCAATACTTAGTCCTGTCAGGAGGGTCCCTTCCAGTCCTACGATCCTACAAAGAGTTTTCCAGTTCCGTATAGCGCTCTTGGTAGGAAGAAAGTGACAGCTTTTACATTCCCCTCTGCCCCCTTCAAACCATGTCTTGGTTGGCGGAGAAAAAGGGGACCCTTGCCCTACACCACGGGATTCCTGGTGCTTAGGGTTGCCAACCCTTCCAGTTTGGCCAGGAGTCTCCCAGACTTGGGCTCGATCTCCTAACTCTAGGACATTTTAAGCTGCTAAAAGTCCAGTGTTTCAGTGAGGCTAAGGCAGACTCCCTGCCTGTCTTGGTGCCGCACTGCTCCTGGAAGCAGCCGGCATGTTTGGTCAACGGCTACTAGGCAGAGGCATGGCCAGGGGGGTCTCCATGCACTGCCCTTGCTCTGAGCGTTGACTCCACAGCTCCTATTGGCCAGGCATGAGGGACTACAGCCAATGAGAGCTGTAGGGGTGGTGCATGCAGGCAAGGGCAGCGTGGAGGGCCACCTGGCCACCCCTGAGCCTAGAAGTTGCTGATGGACATGCCACCACTTCTAGGAGCCACCCGACGTAAGTGTCTCCCAGCCAGATCCTGTACACAGAACCTGCTTCTGCACCCCAAACCCCTGCCCCAGGCTCAGCCTGGAGCCCCCTGACACTCTGAACCCCTTATCAACCCCCACCCCAGAGCCTGCACTTTCTCCCTCACTCCAACCTCCTTCCCCAGCCTGGTGAAAGTGAATGAGGGCATGGGAGAGCGAGCAATGGAGGGAGGGGGGCTGGGATGAGTGGGGAGCCCCAGAAAAGGGTCAGGAAAGGTTTTTGTGATTAGACAGTTGACAACCCTACATGGTGTCTGGCCTTTGAAGAAACAACATCCTGGTTTTTCCCCAACTTTTAACTATTCCCACAGGACCACTTCCTCTCTCTCCCTCAGCATCTGTTACAGAACTCCCAGAACTGAGATTGGCTGACCCCAGTCACCACTACCTTTTAAAAGGGACAGACCTCCCTATTACACTCCCAATGAGCTGATGGGCCAGGCCTCTCGGGCTCATGGCCACAGTATCATGGAAGTAATTTCCAGTTGGATAGAACAAATGGTGCACACTTCAAAATATTCCAGTTTAGGAGCCGACATTCACTTTGATAAAACAATTGAATCAAGTACTACAGCAGGACTCGTCAACTTTTGGCACACGGCTCATTGGGTAATCTGCTGGCACGCCGCGAGACTGTTTACATTGACCATCCTCAAGCCCCGCTGCCCTCATCTCCCAGTGGCTATGATTCGCTATTCCTGGCCAATGAGTGCTGCGGGAAGTGGTGGGCTGCAGGGACATGTTGGCCACCATTCTTGCAGCTCCCTTTGGCTGGGAAAGGAGAATCAAATTCCTCTGGGAACTCGGGGGGCTGGGGGGAGGGGAGAGGGGGGGCATGTCTGTGGACAGTCAACATAAACAAAGTGTCTCACAGCCTGCCAAAAGATTACCCTGATTTTCTGCATGCTGAAGGTTGCCGTATCCTGTAGTACAGCATATTAAACCATATTTTCCTGATTGTACATTGAAAGCAGTTTCACTCACTGCCCCAGCAGTCTTAGAGGTTTTAGCCTCTAGCGGTCACTGCTGAGTACTTTAGGCCATACAAAGGCATGTCTTTGCCTACATTATCCAGGGCTTGGCCTTTTGGCCAGGCCACCTGTTTCCAGCTTTGTCCCCTTCTGGGGTAAGGAAAGTCCAACTACAGAAGATACCTCTGCAGCTTTTTGGCTACTTTGAAGTTTCCTGCTCTCACTGTATTCCTCAGGGCTGCAGAGCTCCATCTTCACTCCTTTGGCCGAGCACTGAACTCCCAGGGCTTTTTTCCCTAGAGGCCTTTCTTACTAGCAGGTTTCCCCATTGACTCCTCCACAGAACTCCAGCTGCTTCTCCCCGAAAACCTTAGTGCTTCTTACAGACCCTATCTCAAGGCCTCCCACAGAAGCTTAAGCTGCTCTCTCTGATTATCTCCAGCCTGCCTTTGCCAATACCTTCACAGAGAGCAGAAACTGCCTTTGCTGCTCGCTCGTAGGTCTCCCCCTCACTGAGAAGTGCTCTTCCTTTTCTGTTTAATTCTCCCTGGGCCTTTCCCTGCTGGTTTCACTAACTGTAATTGAGTCAACCTCTCAGGTTGAACTGGGCTAACAGCTACCTCACAGGCAACTGTGAGCCTAACTCCTCTTAGAAGGCTAGCCTGCCAACCTGGGATACACACAACCAAAGTCATACAAAAATCTGCACACGTTTGTGTGAGTGTGTATGTGTAATTGATGTATGTGTGCAGTAGTCATTTGAATGAATAATTATTGGCACTGGGTGTATTACACTAACTGTACACAAAATAATGCTGGTCTAGATTAACATATGCAGGCATAAAAATTTGATCCTATGTAACAAAAGGAGGACTGGTTTCCAATGTATCACAGACTTTCAAAAAAGTTACTTTTCTCTGATGCATTTTCTCCAACCTCAGTGAGAGCTTAACTCTTTACCCAATTATTCATTTCAGCTATTTCTCAATATGCTTATGCTAGGAAACCCTCAGTAAGCGACAAAACAAAACAAAACAAAAATCACAATTTCTTTATTTGAATTGGTTGTATTGTTACTAATGTACTAGTGTATTGAAAACTTCATTAATTACTGTTCATGATGTGTCCTGAGATCTCTGGCTGAAAGGCGCAACAGAAATGCAAACTATATTTTGTCTGGTTTTATAATCCAGTAATGATTTCTATTGCTTTATACTATATTCATGATGAATTACTTTCATGGCTGATTAAATGCCTGAGTTTTGAGTTGATATTTATTCAGTCACAGTTGTGACTGAGTGTGCTTGGAAGAATACTACTACTTTGTTTAACTGGTTTCATTGTAATATTAAAAGATCAATCAGAAGAAAATGTTTCAGGCTGTGGTGTTACTGGCATTAAGGTGAGGGCATGGAAGAGTGTGGGGCATCATGCCCATGTTGGCTTCATGGGACACAAAGAACAGTGTCAAATGAACACAGTGAACATTCCCTCAGTAACTATGTTTCTTCCTCTGAGCATGCATCTAGGTATCAAGATGGCTGCCCTTCTGCCTAAGCCCCAGAGTGATCTATGAACAGAGGGAACATTGGTGTTTCTCTGCCTACTCGCATGTGGGGCCTGATCTGGTAGTTAAGCTAAGAGGCTTTGTATCTCCACATAAAACAGGTGGCAGCATCCTTCCTGTAACCTTTAGTCCAGTGGTTAGCATACCCTTCTAGTATGTGGGAGACCCAGGGAGATGGGGGGTGGGGCACTGGCTTTCTGACTGATGAGAAGGAGAAGGATTTTGAACAGTGATCTGGAATATCTTAGGTAAGTGCTCAAGCTGTTAGGCTAGAGAGTGATTTTCAATCTCGGACCCAAATTAGTATTTAATTGAAGTAGAAAAACTTCACCAAAAGAAGTTAAGGGAAAGCCAAATCAAAATATGCCATTGCCCAGGGATTAGGCCATTCACCTAAGGGTGGCTAATGCTTCTTCAAATCACTTCTCAACAGGAAGAGGGGAGACATGAACTGTGGGTCTCCCACATCCCAGGTGAGTCCCCTGACATCTGGGCTAAAAGCTATGAGGGAAGTCCTTCTCCATCTCCTCCCTCCTCTTTACCCATCCTGAGCTGTTTTGTCTGTAGCGGTAGGCAGCCTCTGAGCCTGCCTAACAGATCTGGCCCCACATGAGTTAGTCAGAGGCGAACCTTTCTTCCCCCACGTCACAGATCACTGGCAGAGATAGGCACTTCTCTGCAGCCTGGACTTGGATGCTGAACATTGCAGCTTAGCACACGCACCTCTCTTTAGTATCTCCCATTGGTTAGCTCAGGCAGGGAGCAGACTAGCATGCTGGCTTTGCGGATTGAAATCTAAGGAGCCTATCTCTCCCCATTCATTGTAGAGGGAGCCTAGGTACCTAACCCAGGCTTTATGGATTGTTGTTCCTGTGATTTTCCAGGCACCCAAAAATTAGGAATTGCAATGCTGAGCACTGTAGTGCTTAAGTCTGTTTGTGGATCCAGGCCTGGCTGTCTGAAGTTTCTCAAGAGACTCTCATTTTATCATGTAAGCTTTTATTTTTGGTCACACTTTATATTAAGGATCTTTTTATTAATGATTTATAAAGGGTTAATAAACTAATAGGTTCATGTTACATACATGAGTAGTAGGTGACACTTATAATCATAAGTACCTCTGTTGAAGTTGTAAGCAACATGTTGACCTGCTCTATAACATTCAACCGTTTCTCAAAACATCTGTTAATCATTTATCAAATGTATATACATGGAACATTAATATAAACTGTGTCCAAATTTCCTTTATTTCTCAGTGCTAATGGAACTTTACTTGAGGCATATATAGTTGCATGACACTCTGGGATATATCACAGTATTAGAGCCCGCACTCATCTAAATCCATTAAACACCTGATCAAATTATATAGGAATTCCACACACAAAACATCATGAAGTTTGCAAATTCAAGGACTCAGACGTCTGGTCTCAGCTTTCTGCTCTTCCTGCCAACTGGCTCCCAGTCTTGCCTCCCTCAGCTCTCAGTCCCAGTTTCCTTGTCCATCCAGATCCAGCCTGCTCTTACCCTATCACCCACTCCCAGACTTACCACCCAAGTCTCAGGACTCCCTGTCTGCTTCCCCTCAGCTTCCAGTCCTAGTCTCCCCTCCTGCTCTGCCTGGCTCCCAATGTCACTCTGTTTACCCAGCCAGTAGCAATCTCACCAATCTACTATTTTCCCTCCCTCTGATCCATTTCTTCCCCCTCTGAATTCAGATCAGACAACTTCCTCCT
Source organism: Dermatemys mawii (assembly GCA_007922305.1). Classification (NCBI taxonomy): domain Eukaryota; kingdom Metazoa; phylum Chordata; order Testudines; family Dermatemydidae; genus Dermatemys; species Dermatemys mawii. The sequence goes on along the minus strand of ML677365.1, from coordinate 8,540,682 downwards.
TCTTGATACCTCAGTGCCAGCAGGGGATCATGGACAGCACAAGAGAGACAGGCTTCCTACTCTTAGTTCCAGTTTCTGGCCTCACCCTGCCTGTAGAAGCTCAACCAGCTATTACAGGGAAAGTCTGGTGTGATCGAGCAGAGAAACCCCACATCAGCAGAGATGGGGTTTAAGAGAGGCTATGCGACCAGTGAGGGCCTGCTATACTTGCTTTCAATGCCAGGCGTGATGGGGGAGAAAAGGGAGAACTGGGCTCATTTCAGGGCCAGTTGGCTGCTGGGAGAGAGAGGGGCTGTGATAGGATTGGAGCTGTTGAACTAGGGCTCCCTAGGCTGTTGGCTGGCTGAAGCTTTGGCTGACTGGCTAGGCAGGCTGGCAGAGTGAGGTGGAAGAGAAAACGGATGAAACTGAGCCCAGATTAGACAGTGAGGATAGGGAAAGCACTGAAGAAGACTGGATGCAAACAAAGAGAAAGTAAAGGATAGATTCTCTGAAACCGGAAGGACCAGCAAACAGGACAGTAAGAAAGTGAAATGGGTAAAAATTACACAATAATAAAATCCTTAGGTAAGGACATAACAATAGGGGATATCAACCCCGTGGAGATTGCAGAGTGAATCAAAAAAAGTGCTGTATATATAGTAATAGCCAAGACACTACAGAACACAGAAATACAAAGAAACACAAAGAGCAAGCATGGAAGCTCCTTAAGAGAAAGGTGCTAGGTAAAATAAAAATAACCTGTCAGCTACTCAAATTTCTCACAGAAACAAGAGGGGTAGCAGATGATGATGTGTCTAGGCCACGGGAATAGCTTCTAGCATCATAGTAAGTGAATGCAGCTGAGAAATTTACAGAGAGAACATAGTTTCTGAAAGTGGATAAAGGATCTTAATGAAAAAAAGGATTGAAAGAGACCAAAATCTATAGCTATGGTAAAATACCCAATCTCTGAAAAGCCATTCCTTTGAGATAGACATAGAATTATGTAATGAAATGAGTCAGAGAGGGATGATAAATATACAAGACACAGCAAATTAATATGTTTGTGATAATGGTGACATTACTTCCAGATATGTACAGACAGCCCCAAAGATGAAGGAACAGGGAGAGAGTGAACAGCTTTTTGCATGCCCTCACTTGGACTCAAGGAAGCCATAAGACTACTAACTTTGTATCTCTCTTTATGGCTGAGCTAAAAGGGACTATAGTAGCACTAACTTGGCCAGCTGCTGTGGCCATCCTGTCTGATTCCTTATCAGGGCAGAAGGCTTTACAGTGATACGTCTGACAGCAGAAATGAAATGAAATATTACTGCTAATAATAACCAAATGGTCACAAAGGGATATAACCATAGAAATAGCATGTATCCCGGCACATGTTGGGATTGCAAGCAACTAATTGGTGGACCAATAGGCAAGAAGTGCTTTTAATCATGAACAAATCAGCAAAGGAATCCCCTTAAACAAACTGGAATTTAGACACCTCATCAAAAATGAGCTAAGGAGGGAATGGCAAGAACTGTGGGCAAACAAAATGAAGGGGACAGAATTTGGAGAGGTATGCCCAACAGGGCATTGTGGATTAAATAGCAATTTATTTCTAATTAGGCAGCAAAAAGATGGGTTATGTGTAAGGTCCAGAAAATGACAGATGATATTCTTTGGGGTTGTAAAGACTGTCCCAGTGAGAGGAGGTGTTTATATAGAAAACTCACAGTCCAAGCACACGTGGGAGCAGTAACGGGATAGAGCATGCTTAGTTGGTTTGCAGAGATGGTGCATATACGGTGTGATCAGCGTTAGGAGCTGTGAGGGGATGCAGCATAGTCAGTGAAGATACTGAGATTTTACTGATAAAATCATAGAAAGCTCTACTGAGCCTGAACAAATTGTGATTTTCAAAGGCTTTTGACTTGGACAAATTTAAATGGATTTTCATAGGCATGGCAAAAGGCACATCTCTAATATAAAGGCCAATTTCCCTGGCCAATTTGAAGTCCCTTCTCCAAAACATGTGGACACTAGAGCATTTCAAAAAAAAGGTCTCACATTTTTCACTATGGACAAAACAATTTATTTTCCCCCTCATCTTATTCTTGTGTGCAGCTGAATAGTTTTTTAAAATAACGGCTTAAATTCTTGAGAGCTAGCTTGAGGTTTGACATGGTTTCTGCAATAAATGCTGCATCAAATGAATTGGAGAGTACACTGGACCTTGATTATACTTTCATGTTAAATCATTTACTTTTTCTTATAAACAGCCTACATATCATTTACTAATGTAGTTGAGGAAGTGAAAACTAAAATTATAGAGGATCTGGCTATCTTCACCACTGAATTGGTCTCAGAGAGGTTATAAAATGAGAGGGCATTACCTAACAAAACATATTCTCTTATCCAGCATGTGCACTCTTTGCCAAATAGCCATTTAGTTCTTTCACAGTTAGTTTTGAGTCTATACGATGGGTACTGTTGACAGTGACAAGACTCAGTCAACCGGAGCTCTTTTATTGCCTGCAGGGAAAATGTATTTGGATTATTTTCCACATGGTTCAACATGAAATGTCAGTCAGTGAAACACTGTATCATTAAGTTACTTTAATCACAATTGTTACCTCACATTAAATGCTTTTGGGATATTTCAGTAGCTAACTCCCTTAATTCTGGATTCTAGCAGGTGTCTAAGTGAAAACAAGTATCTATATTTTCCCAGAGCAGATTAACATAAGATTTCAGAAAACACATTTAAAAATGGTGATTTCATACAATAAGCTACTTGCTCAAGAGGATGTGTTTGAGTCAAAGCTTCTGTCATCCGCAGTTTCCTAAATTAGCAGCCTCTGTTTTAAACATTGCCAAGTATGCTTAAGGTTGATGTCTATTTATCCATTTTCTCTGTATTCTTTGCACATGCATGTTATCAGTGGAGTGGAATGCCAAAAATATTTTTTTCAATTTTTTGGGCAAATCAAATATTAAAAATAATTTGATGGAATGAAACATTTTATTCAACCTGAAACAAAACATTTAATTTAGATTGTGCATTTTTTAAAGTTTACATTTATTTGAAACATTTCAAAACAAGAATTTCAAGTAAAAAATGTTTCAAAAACAGTCCAGCCCCTACAGTAGCTCACTCTCTGTTCCCCGGCCCTATTGTTAAAGAGGCAACTCCCATTTCTCTTATATGATTGATATCACAATTAACAAAAATATATACAATAATAAACAAATATTCCAAATTACCAAACACAAACAATATAAATCTATTTCTAAAGCATCTCACACAAACATAACTTCCTCCTCCTTTCTCTTCTAGCTGCTTCTATACACCCTAAGTGAAATGCTGCAACCTGGTTCACCTCCAGAAAACAGGAGCATGAAAGGTTCACTCCCAGCTTTGGAGGCTTATGTTACATTCTCTCTCGCAAGCACATCCCAAAAATGTTTGTCTCAGTAAGTCCTGCCTATTCCCTCCCCTGCCTCCTTTACATGATGAGAATGAGAACTGTGGAAATGCATGCAGTCACTCAAGTCGGTTTCAGAATCCAATGATACTTGAGGGCAAAATTTAGCCCAGTTCTGCAAGGTGCTTAAGCACATGCCTAACTTTAAGAATGTGAGCAATGAACTTGATGAATCAGGGCCTTAGTGCTTGGTGTGTGGAAGAGCTATTAGATTCTGCAAAGCTATTATTCTGTAACATCGAGTACTTAAGTGGTTATAGAACAGGGGTGGGCAAACTACGGCCCGCGGGCCATATCCGGCCCTTGAGCCCCTCTCATCCAGCCCCTGGCCAGGGAGGCTGCCTCTGACCCCTCCCCTGGAGCCGCACCACCTTGGCACCGCTGCCGGGCTGGGGCTGCATGCTCCGCCCCTCCCCTGGAGCCACACTGCATGGGCAGTGCTCTGGGGGCAAGGGGTGAGCGTCCTGCCCTGGCCCCTGGAGCGCTGCCTGTGCACACGACTCCGGGGGAGGGGAGGAGCACTCAGCACCAGACCCCCCAGAGCTGCGCATGCAGGCAATGTTCCAGGGGCCAGGGTAGCGCGCTCCAGAGCTGCGCCTCGCAGGCAGCGCACTCTCCCTCCCCTCCCCCAGAGCCGCGCTTCGTGGACAGAGCTTTGTGGGCCTGGCCTGCGCACTCCCCCCAGCCCCAAACCCCGCAGCACAGGGAGCGCTCTGGGGGGTGAGGCTGTGCGCTCCCCGCTTCCCCAGATCTGCGCCGAGCAGCTAGCTGCTATGGTAAGTGTGTATGTGGGGGATTACAGGGTGGTGGTGGTGGGGCGGGCTCTGGAGGGGGCAGTCAGGGAGCAGGGTGGGTTGGATAGGGGTTGGGGTTCCGGGGTGGTGGTTAGAGGGCGGGAAGGTGGATAGGGATCAGGGCACTCAGGGGACAGGGAGCAGGGGAATTGGGTAAGGGGTAGGATCCTGGGAGTGGTTAGGGGTCTCTAAAAGGGGCATTCAGGGGACAAGGTCGGGGAGTTGGATGGTTTGGGGATTCTGAGGGGGCAGTCGGGAGGCGGGAAGTAGGAGGGGGCTGGATTAGGGGCAGGACCTTCCCTACCCGGCCCTCAATACAATTTTGCAAACCGGATGTGGCCCTCGGGCCAAAAAGTTTGCCCACTCCTGTTATAGAACAAAGGAAGTAAATTAGTCTGTGTTTTCACATTTCAGAGAGCTCAAGAGTGTATTGACTGGATAGGATATGGAAAATATTAAATATGCTACTTTACAAACTGATAAAGGTCAGCAACAGAGGAAAAGTGTTTCAATCAATCTTCCCATAGTGTTAGTTCTTATACCCAAAGGAAGGGTTCTTTAAATTAGTGACACTGAACCTTAACATTATTTAGGAAGTTGTAATTCTTAGATTCGAATGAACTATTTAGAGTATTTGGGCTGGATTCTCCCACACGCTCACTGGTTCAGTGATGCAAAGCAACTGTAAAGATGGGTTTACAGCTGTTTGGCATTACCACAGCAGCAGAAAGCAGATGGCATCAGCAGTATATCAGTGATTCTGGTCCTTTATCCTTTTTGTAGGCCAAGGCAATTTTGAAGCAATACTATCTTGTAGTAATGCAATAATGTCACAGTTATTTCCTGCAGGTTACAATGTACATTGTCCAAATATCTTTTAACAGAAGCTTGTTACAAAATGTTGGGGGAAAGATCCTGCCAGAACTTATTAAAATTCACATGATGAGTGTGTGAAACGTTTATAGATGCTGGATTATAGTCTGTGCCATTATCCGGAGTTTGCAATGACCGCCTTTAATTCAGACTACTTTTGTCTTTCAGCATTCTGAAGAAAAACAGCTGCAAGGGTAACAAAAGAGAAAGTTTTTAGTAACAATTGCGGCAGCTATCAGTAAGTACCAGTGGAGTGTAATTACAGTAATCAAATGAAAGGAAGCCATTCATGCCGTTAGTAAAATAATACACAGCCTGTTATTTGAATAACCAAGGGAAAGGAATGTAACTGTTTCAACACTTCTAAGCACAGAAAATAGTATCTTGAAAGAACATGCTAAATATGTCATTACATGCCTGTAGTAAGTGGCAATATGCCATAATAAAACATTTAATATACTACTGCGTGAGTTCTACAAGCAGTTGGGAGACAATCAACCTGAAATATACAGCTGCCCACAAAGCCAATAAAAGTTATATTGACAGAATCAAGATCCTTGCCTGAAAAAGAATGATGAAGAGCACCTACTCAAACATGTTGACGTTAACAAGCAACCTGTTACACTTTTTATCATTTGTTTCATTATTGGATTCAGGTACTCTAGTAAAGGCTCATGGCATGTGTTTGCTTGGGATGCTGTTGCCCAGAGGTAACAGGATGGATTTTTCTCTCTATAATACTTTATTATATGCTGCACTGATGATGGTCGATATATTGTCATGGCTTGGCCCAAATGCTTTCCTGTGAACACATTCAGGGCACTTTACACAGAAAACTTAGGATATGTCTACACAGCAACCGGACACCTGATGACTTGGGCTTGCCAGGCTCTGGCAAAAGGTGCTGTTTAATTGTGGTGTAGATGATTGGGCTGTGGCTGGAGTCCTAGAGCTTGGCCTCCAGCCCAAGCCTGAATATCTACATTGCAATTAAAGAGAACCCTTAGCCTGAGGCCTGTGACCCCAAGTTAGCTGGCCAGGGCCAGCCACAGGTTTTTTGCAGTGTAGACATACCCTTATTCGAGTGAAACCACTGGACCTTGAGCCAGAGGCCAAAGTTTTTCCATTGCACCTATTTGTAGCCAATTGTGAAATGTTATTGAAGAAGCTTCAGATGAACTGCAGTGTGTAAAAGGATATTATTTGTTATCAGTGTTTCTCTGATGTCAAAAATGTGTTAAGGACTTTACAGAGAAAGAAGATAACAAGGTCTGTTCTGCCAGGGGTTTATAAATTAAACACAAGAGTTTATATGGATTATGGACTGAATAAAAGGGGTGCACAGAGTCATGGGGCACTAACCTAAAATTAAGGTTCCATTTTGGTTCTTGGAATTAAGCCAATTTGCACAAGTTAAGGATCTGCCTGTCACCAGGCCTGCCTCTTCATCCCACTCCAAACATGCACTGCCACATCCAGTCTCAGTCAAAGATGTGTCTTCTTTTATAACAAAAGGTTAACAAACAAACAGAACACAATCCCCCCTCAGGCTTCAGGGCCACCTCTCCAGGGGTCTCTGACTCTCCAGCAACTGACAGCTCCCTTGCCTCCTCCAGATCTGCTCCTCTCACAGAGCTACAGGGGTGTTTCCTTGGGTCACAGGGACCCACACAGGTGTTAGGTCCACTCCAGCATGGCCTCTGCTGCCTTAGGCTCAGCCTCTCCCAATCCTTCCTCCTCTCTGCTGCATACCAACAGCTCTTTACATGCCCAGGCATAACCCAGCCCCATTTAATTAGCCGGATTAGTTTAATCACCTGTTTCAGTCCATGGGTGCTAGGTTCAGTCTATTTACAGAGATCAGTTACCCTGTGACACTGCCTCAAGTCTAGATGAAATCAGAACATTCTTCATTTGGGAGCTCATGCCTGTTCATTGATAGATTAGTCTTATTAAAAAAACCCCCCGATGTTTTGTTGATATCTCAGTACAAAATCAAAACCACACACAGCTGCAGTTCTAAATGACTCAGTATATGGGTGTTTGGATCTTAAAGATTCATCAGTCTTAACAGGACCAGGGAGGAAATAGTCCACTTGATTCTTAATTTCAAAACTGGAATTAATTTTTCTTCCAGTATCCTTGCATCAAAAGATAAAATCCATGCACTCAAAAGTGTGCTAGGGAAGTTGATCAGCTTCTGTGCCAGACATATCTTAGGGCCTCAAAGGGTCAGAGCTTGTTGTCGGAGCCCCTCAGTACCAGCCAGCTATTGCCCATGATGCATTGTTCTTCCCACACGGGTTTGGAATGCACACTCCTCCTATTCAGAGCAGAAGCAGCATGCATCTGAAAGTGTTGGAAATAATTTTCCTAATAATTTTATTAAGGTTTACTGTGACTCAGTTTCCACACAAGCATTCCTTTATTCGTCCATAGGCCACTTGGTATATCTTACATCCAAATATAATCACTTATATACGCCTATATTTTATATCCTGACAACAATACAGTTATAAGTATTGGCCAAGATACTAACAACAGGATCAGGCCTGGGAGATATCTTTCCTTCCTGGTCTGACTCCACAGAGGTAAGGGAAAGCTCTGACAAAGAAACCTCTAAAACCTTTGACTTTTCATGTACAATGACAAACAAGTGATGTCCTTGCTGGTTATTGGACTTTATCTAAGGCCAGCTAGGCAGTTAGGGACTCTGTTCTTTTGCCCAGCCAAGACAAGATTAAATGCTGGGCCTCTTTCTCAAGGTCGTCTTCTTGTCTTATTTTGCCACATTTCTTCTCAATTGCTGGACTAAGCATTTCTAACCAGTTACTGACTGCATGTTGTGTTGAATTAACCACATTTTCTTTATTTTCATTTCCTCAATTCCCATTTTAAACAAGTTAATTCTGGTATTTCAAGGATCACTACATGCTTAACACAGATACTTTTCTTTCTCATGATCTCAGGCTTTTTGATCATGTTTTGGGCCTATTCCTCATACTAATATCCAAACTCAATTTAAAACTGCAATTCACTCAGGTCCAATATGGGCATATATTCCTACACTTAGACCAGGTCTATACTATACACTTGCTTAGGTATAAATGTGTTGCTTGGGATGTGAAAAATCCACACCCTTTGTGATGTAGTTATACCAACCTTAACCCCCATATAGACAGTGCTATGTTGGTAGTAGAGCTACTGTCTTTCGTGGAGGGGGAGTAATTAAGCTAATGGGAGAGTTCTCTTCATCAAGAGTTCTAGCTGCACTATATTAAGGCTGCATTCCCTTGTGTGGTAGGATCTTTGGAGCATCTGCCAGCTTCCCTGTTTCCCCTGTGGCAGGCAGGATTCATCCCTCAGAGTGAATCTGTTCATACTGGTTTGCTACAGACACATATAAACAAAGAATGATAAATGTAATGCAAAACAACCACGGCTAATAGGTATCGATTACAAAATAACTTATAAAAATGTATTGATTCATTTCTGCACTGAACAAAAAGGTGAATCTGAGCTGTGCAGGGTGCCAGGATGGTAATTATTTTGCTAGCAGTGGATGTTGACAATAATTTTTTCCTGTGCAGCTGTAAAAGATACCCATGGGATATAACAGGTTTCATATATTTATGTGTAATATACTTAGCTAAAAATTGTACTGATCCTTGCAAAACTTGAAGTTGTTTCTAGAAATACAAAGCCAGGCATATGAAATGGCAACTATCTGTACCCTAGATATGATTCACTATCATCATCCTCCAATTCATTTTAATTTTCAGAGGGTTTCAAATGGCTGAGAAAGCTGGAAAAAGACAAATGGGGAGATAGCTACGTTCACCATGCATTGTAAAGCACTTGATGAGGTGTTAAAAATGTGGTTATGCTTACAGAGAGTATAAAATGCAAGGTGCAGAAGGGGATAGTTTCTAATATACAGAATGAAGTGAGAATATTCCCTGTCTTTTAGCCTCTGAGAAGTACAGTACATATTGAGTGGAAACCTGGGAAATACTTCGCTGTTAAAAACAGATTGAGGTTACGGGCTAAACGGTGCTTTCAGCATGCAGCCAATGATAAAAAGTGGGGTGTATGTGCAGCACCTCTGTGGGAATTTCCTGGTGCTCCTCATTTGGGCTGTGGTGAGAGGAATACATTGTTATAACCCCTTTTTTGGGGTGTGGCAGACTGCCAGATCCCCAGGCAGTGAGTCAGCTAAGAAGGCAGCATGTAGGAGACTTGGATCTACCTGTTCTTTGCTCCTTCCCTCCCATATGCTCCTGGGGAAGGCATCTGGGGCACAGCCTCTCTGCTCCCCAAGCAGTAGGGCTGCAATTGTATCTGGCCCTTCTATAGCCTCACAAGATGGGGACTGGGAGAGAGGCTTACTCCCTCCTATTCTCATCAGCCTTGTCTTCACTACAGCGGGGAAAGATCGATCTTATGGCGATCGATTTATCGCGTCTCGTCAAGATGCGAGAAATCGATCGCCAGCGCTGCCCCTGTCGACTCCGTAACTCCAGCTTGACCAAAGGCGTAAACTGGAGTCGACAGGGGAGCGCGTTGCCGACTGCCGCCAGCATGAGGACGGTAGGTAAGTCGGCTGCAGATAGGCAAACTTCAGCTACGTGATTCACGTAGCTGAAGTTGCGTATCTGCAGTCGATCCCGCCCCACAGTGAAGACAAGGCCATCTACAGCTGCACAATTGCTAGGCACAGCCTAACCCTCTGTAAATACCTGCCATATAACTACAGATCTCCTTTTCCTGAGCTTCTCTCTCCTTTTGAACACAAACCATTGCCAGGTCTACATGGGCGGGGGTGGGGGTGTCGACCTACGACACAGAACTTCAGCTACGTGAACTGCGTAGCTGAAGTTGATGTATCTTAGGTCGACTTACCTGGGCATTCTCATGGCGGTGAGTCAACCGCTGCTGCTTCCACCTCTCTCAGTGGTGGGGTTCCAGAATCTACGGGGAGCGCAATCGGGGATCGATTTATAGTGTCTACACTAGATGCGATAAATCGATATAGGATATTTGTATGAGAGGTATGGCATTATAAATCTAAATTCCAAACCATAGCCTGCACCTGTAGGGACTTAAACACATGCTTAATTTCCAGAATGTGAATAGGCCATTGACTTAAAAGTGTTGGACTATAATGATACATGCTAGATAAATATGACTGCTGAGATGTCAAAAAATTACCTGTGAACAGTGAAATGATGTGGCCCCCTTTCAGTGCAGTACACTGTAAAGGCATATCAGCCAAGTCTCCTATTTTCCATTTAAATTAGAGACTTTTTTATTATATGTAGATTTTGTGGAAAGCAGTAACATAGCATGTTCAAAAAATAGGACAGACTGAAGAGAGAAAATTTCTAGACACCATTATTAACTGCTTCTTGGATCAGCTAGCCCTGGAACCCACCATGGGAAAGGCAATTCTTGATTTAGTGCTAAGTGGCACACAGGATCTGGTCCAAGAGTAGACGATAGCTGAACCGCATGGTAATAGTGACCATAGTGTAATTAAATTTAACATCCTTATAGAAGGAAAAATACCAGAGAAACCCATCACAGTAGCATTTAACTGTAAAAAGAGGAACCACATGAAACTGAGGAAGCTTGTTAAATGGAAATTAAATGTACAGTGCCAAAAGTGAAATCCCTGCAAGCTGCAGGGAAACTTTTCAAAAATACCATAACAGAGGCTCAAATTAAATGAATTCCTCCCCTGCAATAAACAAACAAAAACAGAAACCCAATAAGAGATCAAAAAATATGCCACTATGCTAAACAACAGAATAAAAGAAGTAGGTAGAGACAAAAGATATCCTTTAAAAATTGGAAGTCAAATCCTACTGAGGAAAATAGAAAGGAACATAAACTCTGGCAGATGAAGCATAAAAGTACAATTAAGAAGGCTAAAAAAGAATTTGTAGAGCAACTTGCAAAAGATACAAAAACTTTTTTTTAAAAAAAACCCCAAACAACCGCCCAACCTCAAAAACCTAAAAAAAAAGAGATGAAATAAAACCCCCAAACAAACCTAACAGTAAATGTTTTGTACAGTCATCAGAAGCAGGAAGCCTGCCAGACAATCTCTAAGGCCACTGGACAATTGAGGAGAACTCAGGGAAGATAAAGCCATTTGAAGAGAAGCTAAGTGAATGCTTTGCTTTGGCCTTCGCTACTGTGGATGTGAGGGAGAGTCCACACTTGAGCCATTTTTGTAGTTGACAAACCTGAGGAACTATCTCAGACTGAAATGTTGATAGAGGAGTTTTTGGAACTAATCAGTAAATTAAACAGTAACAAGTTACCAGGACCAGATGATATTCATCTAAGAGTTCTGAAGGAATTCAAATACGAAATCACAGAACTACTGACTACAGAACTACTAACAGAAATTACTAACTGCTATCACTTAAATCAGCCTCTGTTCCAGATGATGGGAAGGTGGGTAATGTAACACTGATTTTTTAAAAAAAGGCTCCAGAACTGATCCTGGCAATTACAGACCAGGAAAACTAGCTTCTGTGTCAGGCAAAGTGGTTGAAACTATAGTAAAGGACAGAATTAGATAGAGGAACATGATATTTTGGGGAAGAGTCAACGCCGCTTTTGTAAATGGAAATCATGCCTTACTAATCAATTAGAATTCCTTTAGGTGTCAATAAATAAGTGGACAGTTACCATAGTGTACTTGAACTTTCAGAAAGCCTTTGATAAGTTCGCTCACCAAAGGCTCTTAAGCAGAGTAAGCAGTCATGGGATAAGAGGGTACGTTCTTTCAGAGATCAGTAACTGGTTAAAAGCTAGGAAACAAAGGGTGGAAAAAAAATGGCTAATTTTCACAATGGATGGAGACAAATAAATAGTGGGGGCTCTGAAGGATCTTACTGGGCCCTGTGATATTCAACATATTTATAAATGATCTGGAAAGTGAGGTGAACAGTAAGATGGAATAATTTACAGATATTTTAAAATTACTCAAAATAGTGAAATCCCAAGCTGACATATAAAGAGTTACAAAGGGACCTCACAAAACGGAGTGACTAAGCAGCAAAATGGCAGATGAAATTCAGAGTTGATAAATTCAAAGTAATTGTAGATTGGAAAACATATTCCTGGATATACATCAAAGTGATGGGTGGTCAAATTAGCTGTTACCACTAAAGAAAGACATCTTGGAGTTATTGTGGATAGTTATCTGAAAATATCTGCTTAATGTGCAATGACAGTTAAGAAAAGCCAACAAAATGTTAGGTACTATTAGATAATCAGACAGAAAATATCATAATGCCACTATCTAAATCCATGGTCTGCCCACACCTTGAATACTGCATGCAGTTCTTGTTGCTACATCTCAAAAAAGATATTGCTATTGGAAAAAAAATACAGAGAAAGGCAACAAAAATGGGCAATTAAAAAGACTGGGACTGTTCATCTAAGAAAGAGATGACTAAGGGGGGATATAGTAGAGGTCTCTAAGATCATTAGTTGTGTGGAGAAAGTGAATAGGGAAGTGTTATTTACCCCTTCACATAACACGAGAGCCAGGTGTCACCCAATGGCATTAATAGACAGCAGATGTAAAACTAACATATGGAAGTGCTTCTTCACACAGTGCATGGTCAACCTATGGAATTTGTTCCCATGAGATGTTGGGAAGGACAAAAATATAACTGAGCTCTAAAAAGAATTAGATAAATTCATGGAGGATAGGTCCACCAATGACCAAGATAATTAGGAACACAACCCCATGCTCAGCGTATCTCTAAACCCCTGACTGCCAGCACCTGGAACTGGATGACAGGGATGGATCACTTGATAATTTCCCCATTCTGTTCATGTCCTCTGAAGCATTTGGCACTGGCCACTGTCAGAAGACAGGATAGTGGCCCAGATGATCTCATATGGCAATTCTTATTTTTCTTTAGTAGATTCATGTGCTATTTTGATTGTTTATAATGCCATACTTGGATTAATCCATTTCTAATTGAAAGAATTTTACTCATTTAGATTCTGTATTAGATTTAAAATAAAAACTGTCACTCTTGCCCTACCAGCAGCCTGCCACATCTAAGAAATCACATTTCTGTACAAGTAATTGTACTATATAAATGAGAGATAAAATAAACAAAAATAGATTTGCTTTTTATTTTAAACTGATTGTGACAGATAATGTATGTCACCGTGCCTCTGTGAGTCACAGCTGAGAATACCAGATTCCTGATAAACTGTTGAGAAATAAGGCAGACTCACCCCAGATTGGTGGTTATTCTATCATTAGATATACCAAGCCAGAGACAAAAATAAACTTCTGTCTCACCACATGGATCAACAGAAATCAGAAATGCAGTCTCCTTAGGCATTCCAGCCCTTATTTCACCACCCAGACACTAGACTTTATAGTGTGTGGCTACTGAAATCCAATTTCATCAAACAAAGGATTCTTCTGATCTCAAGAGATCAGCCTCATAGCCAGGTCAATATATACCTCAGATCTTACCCAATAATCATGCTGCTGCCAATCCTTTAGTAACTAAAATCTAAAGGTATATTTATAAAGAAAAGAGTGTTATAATGGTTAATGATCATATACGTAGAATCATTGCAAAATTCTTATATCAGGTTTGTAGCAGTGATGGTATAAGCTGCTGGCTTGCAAAGTCTCTGATAACTTCCAAAAGATTGGAAGGTCCTCAGTCCATGGCCAATATGCTCCTTGTAGTTTTAAATCCAGGTTCAGAGAGTCAGAGCAGAAAAGAGGCAACATGGAGATGATACAAGGTTCTTTTATACTCTCTGCCATGTGCTTGTGATTTTACTGTCCCAAAACAAAGCTCACAGCACAGTTTGTGGAAAATTATTGGCACACGATGGAGTCCAGAGTCACATGAGCAAGTCACATGCCTTTACATGGCTTGCTGACTCTCAGGGGCAGCCATTGCCCACTGGAAGACTTGCTGGGTGGTACCGTGTTTCTTCTATGGCCCATTGTAAGAGTCAAGTGTCTTCAGTGGTCCATCAAGCTTCAATAGTCCATTCACAGTGGATGGCTAGACTGCATGTAAACTACCTTGTGGGTGTTACTCCAGGAGCAAATGCATTTGACATACAGGTATGTAGTCAATATTCATAACTTCAGAGACAGGGATGATACGTGGTTTCAAACAGGATGATCAAATTTAGCAAATCAGACTTTTTCTACTGACACCTTACATGACATACTTTGTATAATATGTGTTGCTATTGTCTTAACAGTGGCAATATTAATGATACACATGGTCATATTTCAGTCATACAGCATTATAGCATAATAGCTTTCTTTAAATTAATCTTGGATCAAGAGGTGGAAAAAAGCTATTATTGGTATCTGAGTTCTTGAAGTTTCATAAAAACATTGTTTACATAAATATTCAATGTTTATGGATGTGGCATTATTCATCTTTGAGAGGTGGATATGCTCTGATCAGCAGATGATTCATAACAACTCAAGAGGATTCTTACAAGTCGAGACTTGTTAGATGATCAGGTGGTTAGATGATTGTTACTGTTTCTAGATGTCTATCAGATGTGGATATTAAAAATAAATTTATTTGGGTAAATTTTCATTTTTGGGTCATGCACATAAGTGTAAATAACACATGCATCTATAGTAAATACATTGTGTGTTTGCATATAACACGTTTTTCTCAGCATGAGCTCTATAAGTAATAAACAGTTTCTAATTACATTTGGGAAACTTTATGTATATAATTAAATAACCAGCATTTCATATTACTGAGACTTCTTCTATTTACATCTCATTAACATGACTCAAGTTATTTTAATTCCAAGCCATTTCTTTGCCACAGCACTTGAATTATGGAGATTACAGGCTAACGTAATCTATTTGATAAACTAATGGAAATATGTTATATATTTATAACATGAAGAAAGGCACATCTACACTACACAGTTGCCTTACATTGACCTGCTTATGTCAGTGTTTATGCTACAGCCTTGCTTTCAGCGATGTAAGTGTCCTACTACATCAACATAATAACCACCTCCACAAGAGTTGTAGGGCTTATGTCTGTGCAGTTAGGACGTCACAGTGTCTGTGCAGACACTACATTATTTACATGAACTGTTGGCTGTCTTATTAATTTCATCACAGGAGCCATGAAATTGACAAGAAATCTGGGAAGCTAGAGCCCAGCTGCCCGCCCTGCTCCCTTGGAGAGCTGGGGTAGCTGGATCCTGCCCCTGGCTGGCTGGGAGCCGGGGCAAGAATGAACCTTGCTCACAGCTGGGAGCTGGGGCAAGAAGCCCAGCTGGCTTGTCTCCTGCTTCTGGCTAGGAACCTTGATTGTCTTGTTAATTTCATGGCTCCATGCTGGAGCCTTGAAATTTACAAAGCTACCTGTCTGGGGGCTGGGGAGAAGCTGGGGAAGCTGGATCTTACTCCCTGGTGGCAACAAGCCATGGGCGGCTTCACCCTGCTTCCTGCGGGGAATGGGGAGGTGAGAAGCCTCAAGCAGCTACCCCCCTCACTCCTGGCAGGAAAAGTGGAGCTGTGCGGGGAGGAGAGCTCTTGGAAAAATAGTCCAAAGAGCTAGTGATGGGCTTGATGCTGAAATTACTGGGGAAAGTTCTTCGGCCTGCATTGTGCAGGAGGTCAGACTAGACAATCATAGTGGTCACTTCTGGCTTTAATCTATGAAATTAGAAATAAGTAAATAGAATGTGCATAATACATGTCATACAAAACAAGCAACCATGTAACCCTACTCCATGTATTCCTCTTTCCCTATGTCATCATGTCATGTCATGTCTAAGCTCTTTACATCAGGGAGACACACCTTTATTCACCATGCAAAGTGCTATACACACCTCTGATGCTTTATAGCAAAATTAAAACAACATCCTGAGAATGAAATATGCTCCTCTCTTTTGCCAAATCATTGCTAGCCTGAAGATTTTGTGAAGGCAAGGGATGGGATTGGGTGCATGGAGTGAAAAGGCAGAAGCAGCTTTTCATTGCTGAATCATCTTCCTTTTCTGCTACAGTTGAATTCAGTTCCATGCAGCAGAGGGAGACATGGCTATTCCGACAGGGGAGGAAAAAGTCAATGCTACCTATGGAATCTATGGAAAACTGTTGAAAAATTGATTGTAAAATGATGGACAAAATCTTTTGCCATTTTCTGCTGGGTTATTTCACATCCTTTAGATATTGCTTTTCCATGAAGTTCAAAGGCAATGGATATTTTTCCCGTTAAAACATAACCGATCTCTTCTCCCTGTTTTATCTCAGTATTTATTGCTGGGATTCCCTCCTAGACCTTTTTCACTGAGCTTATCGAGAGCATGTTGTACATTTCTGGGAGAACATCCAGTTCTCTGGGATCCAAAAACCCAGTTTGACTCCCACTCATCGATCAGGCTAAATGAACAGGCCCAGAAGCAGTGGATTTAGGTACAGGGTGACACCACAATTCCAAATCATGTCAGACACTACACAGTTGATATATATTTTTCCTAGCTACTAACACCTATAGTACTTGAATTTAATTGGGTTGGACAACACATGGATCATGTAAGGACCAATCATTTTGTATATTGTGTAAGGACCAATACTTTATATATTTACCTTATCTACATTTCAATCTTGTCAATTCAGGGTGTTCCCACTTATCTCAAATAGCCTGAAAACACTGTTTCCAGCAGACAGCCTATCACACCCTTGTTCACAGAGTAATCTTGCATTCAGATCAAGCCATATGCAAGTTTATTCACACCCAGCAAAATCAGTGCCTATACTTATATGGTCCTCATTGCCATAGTATGAGAGTGCCTCATGATCACTAATTAGACTCACAAGACCTGTGTGAAGTAGAGAAGTACTATTCCCATTATACTGCTGGGGGAGTGAAGCACAGGGCAGATATTAAGAGACTTGTTCTATGTCACACAGGAAGGCTGTGTGTGAGACGGGGAAGTGAACTCAGGTTTCCCAAATCCCAGTCACGTGATCTATTCACTAGACCATCAGTCCTACTTAGTGATGTTTCTGTAAATAAAGATACACCAAGCAGGATCTCACACACATGCAGTCAGGTGTCTGACCAGTGATCTGTTTGTTGACAGTCAGCAAGTGGGAATCAAGTGTTCCTACCAATTTAGAGTAATAGCTGCAATTAGAGAAGCCATCATCACAGCCCATCAAAGCCTTGTGTCTCCCTTGAATCGCCCTTCTCACAACCTCCTGTCAACCCTGCCGTGTTTGTCTATGCAGTATTTTTATATTACAAGAGTTCTATTTTTAAACTTTGTATTTTAACTTTTCTTTGACAGTAATAAAGGAGTTTACTGTACTCCCTGACTTGCTAGAGCCAAGCCACCTTTTCCCCAAGCTTCAGAGCTGCTCTGGCTTATTTAGATGTACAGAAGGTCCCCAGTGGCTGTTCTGCTGGCCAGGATTGCCCCTGCTGTCTCAGACATGCACCTCTCTGCTCCCAACCTGGAACTCTCCCTAAATCTGCCCCAGGGGAATCCTCAGCTGTTGCCTAGCTTCAAGCTTTCATTGTGCTGCTGTGTTACTAGAACATCATCTTCTAGTAACACAGGGAATATTTACAGCAAGTGCTTATCTATTGAATGAAGTCAGCGTGTCTTTGGTACAATATCAAATACAAAGTTTCCTGCACACAATGAAAGAGTGAGTCAGCATTTCAATGATGGGAATGGTGGGGCCAAACTAACATCCACTGGAACAGGGATAATTAACCTCCTTATACCTTTTTGGGGTCCTTGCATTCCAAGTGGGATTCATTTTTAAAAATTTGGGCCACATTTCTAGTTTGAATTTCTCTGGCTTTATCTTCCAGCCATTGATTCTTGCTATGCCTTTCTCTGGTAAATGAAAGAGAACATTAGTCTCCATTATTTTCTCCCTGTGAAGGTACTTATACATTGTAATCTGATCATATCAATCTTCTTTTTGATAAACAGATTGATCTGTTGAAGTCATTCACTAACAACATTTTCTCCACACTTCATATCAGATTTGTGTTTTTTTCTGCACCCTCTTCAATTTTTCAACATCCTCCATGCAACGTTGGAACCAGATTGAATGCAGTACTTCAATATTGGTCATACCAGTGCCATATAGAGGTAAAATCCCATACCTATTTTTATTAACTATGCCCCTCTTAACACCTGTAAGCATTGTATTAGCCCTTTTTGCCACAGCTTTGCACTGAAAGCTCCTATTGAGTTGCTTGTCCTCTACGTCCCCTAAATCCTTTTCAAAGTCTCTGCTTTCCAAGACTGAGTTTCCTGATTCTGTAGCTATGACCTGAATTCCTTGCTCCTAGATATATGACCTGGTATTTGGCTATATTAAAATGCATTTTGTTAGAATGGGCCCAGGTTACCAAGAAATCCAGATTGCTCTGTAAGACTGTCTTGTCCTCATCCTTATATACCACTGCACTAATCTTTGTGTCATTTTATCAGCAATTATTATTTTATTTACTTCAGATCAGAGATAAAAATAGTGACTAGCATGGGGCTTAGAACCAAATCTGGGGGGACTCCACTAGAAACATCCCCATTCAATGATCATTTCTTATTGACAACTACTTATCTATATCAGTCAGTTAGCCAGTTCTTAATCCAGTTAATGTGTTCTTCATTGATACTGAATTGATTTGTCCTTCCCTTTTTGGACGGGCAATGGTACACATCAATAGCTCAATTTAATCCACTAAGGATACTATGTAATAAAGCAGTTACAATTATTTTTAAATCATAGGGAATGGATTTCACTAATATGATCAATAATTTAATAGTAAGAATCAGAGGGGTAGCCGTGTTAGTCTGGAATAGCAGAAGCGACAAAGAGTCCTGTGGCACCTTAAAGACTAACTAAAGTTTTAGAGCATAAGCTTTCATGGGCTAATACCCACTTTAGAGCATAAGCTTTTGTGGGCTAATACCCACTTCGTCACATCCCACATCCGACGAAGTGGGTATTAGCCCACGAAAGCTTATGCTCTAAAACTTTAGTTAGTCTTTAAGGTGCCACAGGACTCTTTGTCACTTCTGCAATTTAATAGTAGAGACGCTTGCCAATAAAATTATGCCTTTATTAATGTGATACCAATTACTTAAAAAATGTTCCTTTAAAGGAAAAAAACCCCTCAAGTGGTTTTCATTTTAACAGTCACAAATATATTATTTCATGTCCCTGAGGTAATTTAACAGTCACTTTGCTCTTGAACTTTGTTTGACAGCAGAAGCTGTATAACTGTAATGAGATTTTAATGGAGGAAGGGAGAGGAAAAGTAACTTATAAGAAAAAATTATTCTTTTTGTAACCTTATTTATATGAATAGTTGTTAAATCATATGAACAAGTGTAAAAATCCTATAGTTTAAATGTCTTTTTTATGTAAGCTTAATGAAGTAATAATTTTACTATAAAAGAACCTGCACATTTTAACTGAGCCCTGTGGTAGCAAGATCTGGGATAATTCCCCTGAACAAATACTACCAAACATTTTTACAATTGATCAAATACTTGTCATGTGGTGCAGACTAACCTTCTTCCATTGTTTATTTTCCCTTTTTGTTGCTGTTGTTAATGGAGGTATTCCAAGCCGTGGGGGAAAAAAGACACAAATTTTCACAGAGAGTAAAAGTAAGAAAACAATAAAGACAGTGGTTTTCATTTTTCAGTTATACTAAGAGTGCCTTACACTTGCAGAACTTTGTAAAGGGATGATATTGAATATCAGGCCCACTGGTGAAATTCATCTCTGGAGCAAAAGGGCTACATACAAGCACATGCATCATTAAGTCCGAATTTAGGTCTTAAAATAAAGCCACATGGTGGTCTTTTGAATTTCATCTATTATGAGCATTTCTGAATTATTGAGCATTTAAGAAAGAAATTTTAGACATATCCTTGCATCATATTATTATAATGAATATTAGGATAAGAAAGTACTCTTTAGACTCACAATGTGAGCATACAGTAAAATACACATCCAGGTGAAAATGTCTTTATAATTCTATATTTTCTCATATGTTCCTATTTGCCTAGTTTTGTCTCACATACCATCCATGGTCACAGCTTAGTCCAGTACACAGAAGTCTTGATTATATATCTTGTGGTCAATCCAGCCCAGTTTTTACACAGCCTTGAACATTTTAGAAAGTCACAAATAGCCTGCTTTTGGGCAAGTGACTCATCTGCAAGCTACAGCATCCAAAAAAGAAATGCCAGGGGGAGGGTACTTTGGTAGCTGCCTCGTGTAAATAAAGCTCTTCCCCTCGCTGTTGGTACTCCAAAACCTCCTAATTCCACTGGATCCTTCCAAGCTCTATTGCAGATAGGTGCTAAGTGAGATTTTCAAATGTAAAATCTAGACAGGGTAGGTTCTGAAATCCCATTGGCTCCAATGGAATGACACATCAAACTCACTTAAGTACTTTTGAAAATGCCATTAGGTGCGTATATGCATCTTTTGCATCTAAATACCTTTTAAAATTTGGCTCCAATCTAACACATATACTGGTGCCTAGATTGGCTGGGGTAGATTGGCCACACTGGTAATGTGGTGACTAGAACTCTGTCAGATGTAATGTAAACCAGAACATATAGGCTAGATAACAAAGATATGCAAAAAGCGTGAGCTTACTTGGGAGCAAGGGTGAGGAAAGGTACTACTTATCTCTACTGCCACAGTGCTGTGGAGGAGAATCTTCATTTCTGTCTATCTATTAACAAAGTTGTTACATCTTCATGGTATCTGAGTATGGGTGGCATGGTCCAGAGCCCACTGAAGTCAATGAAAGTCGTTCTGTTGACTTCAGTTGGGATTGACTGAGGCCTCGATCCTTTTTTTTTTTTTTTTTTTTTGCTGCTGAGCTGGAGAAAACTCTCTTCCTAAGCCAAGGGCAGACACAGGAAGCCACCATTCATTCCCCTTCTTGAGGGCATCCCTGCTGTGTATTTTTGGCACAGAATGGCCCCTTTCTTCTCCTTACCCAGACTCCAGAACAGGTCCGTCAGGAGAGCCCAGCACGTTGGCTTTTTAAAGTTCTCCCCTGACTAACAGTCAATCTGCCAGTGGAGGTCAGCCCTGGCCCTGGGCCAGAATATTATTCATTAGCTGCCCCTCCACTTTTTCATTCCTATTAGCCCAGTTGCTGTAAACAGCAATTGGATTGGGCTGATTTAGACTCCAGCCCTTGAAAAGCAGCCACCAAAAAGAGGCACATCATGCTGAACTTGCCATTGAACGTGAGCAGTTATCCCATGGGACTGGAAACATCTTCTCTCTGCATAAACTAGGATGGCTTGTGGAGTTCTCATGGGCCAGTGGTCTCAGAAGCTCCTTTTCCACTGGGTTATGCTCTTCAATAACATACCATTGAGGTTTTATGTTCTCTCCAGTTGTTTCAAAGGGCAAGGTCAATTGCCTTAGATTTATTTTAAATCTACTTTCCTCATCTGGCCAGGAAAGCAGGAAACATTCAGAAATGAAAAGAGAAGAAATAATTTTGATGTATATTTTTCTTTGAAGGTTTCTGCCTCTTCCTTTACTTAACGTTCCTCTCAAAGTATAGTGATTTTATTGGTCTATTTATTCCTTTAATGTGCCACAAAACTTTTACCTGTCTGCAATTTTATGTGAATCCTATTTATAATAATTGCATAGCAAATGGGTGACATTAGAACTAAAATAATGGATTTGTTCTTCTGTGTATATCACTAAGTGTTGATATGCAGTGGGATGAAAGGTAAAAATCTACATGAAAGTAACACTAAGTGTCTAACAGACTGACAAAAACAATGGACACTCCGTTCACGCTGTCACAAGGCTCCATCCTTATCAGAGCTCCCATGTGTTTAGGCTATTACACAGAGAGAAAGAAATCAGAACATTAATTTTCTGTTGCAGTACTTTAAATAATGATTTAAGGTGGGTGGCAGAAAGTTTCTCTGCATTTATCCATTTAGTTTAGATTCTTTAGGCCAAATTCTTTTCTCATTTACAGCTGTGTAAATTCAGAGTTATTCCAGTATTTTACCTGAGTAACACAGAATGGCCATTAGATAGATGAATTAGTGATAGATGAACCTCTAAATATTTACAGCTTCCATTCAGAAAGCTTCACAAAATTAACATTTACTTCAGCAAAGTGAAATGAAGAGACAGTGATGTACAAAACACCAAAGCAAGGTCAGAGATATACACGTTGAGGTACTGAGTGAGATCGTTACTGAGGCTTTGTCTTAGAAACCGAACAGCTTTAAGTAATTTTTTCCCCTTCAGTTTACCGTGAGCACTGTTATTATGATGTTGACTGTGTTGCTGTAGGTGTGTTGGTTCCAGGATATGAGAGATACCAGGTGGATAAAGTAATACCTTTTATTGGACCAGCTTCTGTCAGTGGAAGATACAAGCTTTCAAGCTACACAGAACTCTTCCTCATACCTGGAAAAGGAAGCAGGCTTGTAGCTTAAAGGCTTGTACCTTCCACCAACAGAAGTTGGCCCAATAAAAGCTATTACCTCACTCACTTGTCTTTCTTACGCCATTTGACACAAATGCTTCTGGGAAATGTTGTTTCTCTGTTACAAAACTTTCACATAAACTTCGAGGCTAGCAAATGCATTGCCTTTGGAGTCTGTGATGGAGCCAACTGTGATGGAGCCCCGTTACGGTTCAGGATAATTCTTGTAAATGTTGTAATTTTTTTTCAGAATACTATGACCAACATTTTCAAGTGTTGCTATTTTAAATTAGGCACCTAAATGCATTTTTAGCCACCCGAATAAATGGCCTGATTTGAATGCTGAATACTTAAGCTCCCATTGAAGTTGATTAGAGTTCCTGTGTGCTGCAGAAAATCAATGCCTAAATATTCATGTAGGTGACTAACTGCAGACATCCAAGTTTGAATATCCTGGCATAAGATTCTAGAAAAAAAATCCACACAGGACTTAATTTTAATGGAACTTAAACATGTGCTTACAGTTAGGGCACATTCTTAAGCACTGTCCTGGATCAGTGTCCTGATCCTGCACTGAGGTTCACGCAAATTGACAGCTAGGTTTCTGTTGAGCTCACTGCACAATCAGAACCTTATATAAGGTCATATATTTAGCATCTAAAACATTTAATAATATTGTTTATAAATCAAATTGGCAAGGTTCAATCTCTTTTGTAGCCATTTTTTATTCTTCCCTGTTCTATCACTCTATTCTGAGAATAACACACATGCAAACAATCCTATTGATTTCAATGGGACTATTTATATGCTAGAGTTACAAACTTATGCATTTCTGCAGAATCTGGCTACAGTGAGAAAACTCAGTGCAAAGTACAATAGGAGTGCACAATGTGCAATATTCAGTGGGTTATAATTCCATCATATCATAACCAATTTTCACTTTGCAATTGACTGAAATTCACTTTGCAATCAGGGCTACTTTCATGTCAAGTTTCAATATTCTATCCCACGTTTTTCAGTGCAACAATTCACCCTGAAAATCAGAAGCTCATTTAAATTCTTAAGCATCATGACCATAACACTATACAATATCAACCTTTCTAAGAAAACCCTTTCAGATGCCATCTCTGGAGGGCTCTTAAAAATATGAGAAAAAAAATGCCTTATGCTGAAACACTACAGACTGAAAACTGTAGCATGAGAACCCTTGAAACAATATAAAATAGATGCTCATTGTGGACCTTATTCAGTTATGCTTACTTACTTATGAGGGACACTTTACTTTCCATGTTGCCGCACTGATTTCAATGGAACATCACAGGGAGTACAGTACTCCTCAGAGTAAGGATGGCAGCATCACACTTTCCATGACTGCATCTTGCAAAGAACATGCTTCCAATAATGGGTGTGGAATTGGTCCTCTTCTCACTCTGGTTAGGTGAGAGACTCATAAACTCATAGACTCTAAGGTCAGAAGGGACCATTATGATCATCTAGTCTGACCTCCTGCACAACGCAGGCCACAGAATTTTACTCACCCATTCCTGCAATATATGTCTCACCTATGTCTGAGCTATTGAAGTCCTCAAATCATGGTTTAAGGACTTCAAGGTGCAGAGAATCCTGCAGCCAGTGTCCATGCCCCCTGCTGCAGAGGAAGGCGAAAAACCTCCAGGGCCTCTGCCAATCTGCCTTGGACGTATTGATGGTTAAACAGAAAAGAACTTGGCAAGCCAACTATTCAAATGTTTATGATGATCTTCCTGTGAAAATAAAGCCGAGTACAGATAAGAGTTCTTTTGTGTCTCTGCCAGCTATAACTCTTGTCTTCACAGCATGGCAAGATCTTTCATTCTCAATTCTCAAGTAATTTAGAAAGAATTTTAAACTCTCCTGCAGAAGATTCTAAAAAGGGATGAAGTTTTCATATAGTCTTGCTATATGCCACATGTCCTAAAATGACTCTTCCCTGATATATTTTCTCAATACTTACAAAGCCAGTTTCATTTCTGAAGACAGTTCTGCAACTGTCTCCCCATGGGACTGAAGTGATTTCAGCTTTTCAAGTAACTATCCCCCATTAACTGAACTCTTCAGCCCGAATTTGTCATGTCAATGAAAATAAATTGGATTTCCTTAAACATTCTGTCCAGCCTCTCTATTATTAGTTGTAAAACTGCTGAGTTTATCCAGTTACAGCCATTATGACCCTTTCATTTTTACAGTCTGATCTGAGGCTCTGATCTGAGCCATTTTCTTTCTTTGATTTTTTGTTAGTTAATCTAGTCAGAGGCCAGCAATATAGCTCAGCATTTTCATAATTCACAATTTAAATGGCAAAACTAGTGTAATTCAGACTTCTGAGTGCTCCATTTGTCAGAGGTGCACAGCAGAGCATTCTGCCCATTTTAGCTACAATAGGTGCTACATCTCTTTCTCAAACACAATTACATTTAGTCAAAGATCCTGGGAAACCTCTTTCCTTTTTGATGCCATTCTGATGTAAAATAATATCGCATGAAGTTGATTATTATAAGGATGTCCTTGAGCTATGTAGCTGCAAAGTGTTCTGCAGTTAGAGATGTGTAATACCACATATCTCCATTGACTTTCCTCATCAGCTGAAGAAGATCTGGCTTATTAACTACAGCTTCTTGAAAATACACACAATCCGGCATATCCAGTACCCTGAAGAGTGGTCAATATTCAGACCAATAAACTGAATATAGCTGCCTAAGGACCACTGCCATGGTTTAAAGTGGGGGGAAAGAACCCCCTGAAATTATTTTTATATTGTAGTGGAGTCTCGGCTGTTTTTGCTACAGCCTGTCAATGGTTAGAATTGTTTTAAAGGTACATTTTAAAATACTTATACTAAAAATCTGCAGTAATATGTTCTTTGGACATTACACTCTTATAACATGTATTCTGGGGAGTGGAAAAGTATGGCCGGATTATTCAGTCAATTCTACCAGAGAAGCCTGGAGTAACTCCACTGAGGTCAATAGAGGTACTCTGGGTCTGCACTGAGTTAGAGGTAGATTTAACTTAACTATTTGTCTACCTATGTAGCTCTAAATGAAATTATTGTTCAGTGTGGCTAGATAATATCTGCTAGAAGTGAGTAAAACAAACTTTTATTTAGGACAAATTAAGAATACTGATATTGAATGACCATGGGCAGTTATTTTTGTCTTGAAAATTAAACTGCAGCTCTAGCTCTGCTGTGAATCATGTGCCTCTTTAATAATTCTTAAACGTGATAGGAAAATTGCTTAGACATTGTGAATGCCATCTTAGCACTTCTAGTGTGTGGAGCTTTGGTAGTGTATTACAATATGAAAGTGGCATTAGCAGTAGAGATATGTGAATAGTAAGTGATCTTGTTCACTCATTATTCCTGAGAGATGGCAAATTATACTAACAGTGGTCATTCTATTCATTTGTTGCTGGAGAATGATTAAAAATGTCTGGCTGTTAAAAAGTTTTTCCATTTGCAAAAATGAGGTTTTCATCATTTTGTTGTGTTATTTTCTGCTGTCAGTAGCTACCTCTATTGTTTGTATCCATTCAAACACTCTCTCTCTCCACTGCTCCTGACACTTGAGTTTAACTGCTGGCAATTTAAGAAAATACTTAGGAAAACATTTCTGAACCACTTCTGCTCATTGTTTCAGTGCCAATTGGTGCCAATCTGCATATCCTCTCACTGTGTTTTGGAGATGGAAGAGGGAAAAGATTTTGGTTAGATATGGAAAACTTAATTTTCTCTGCTAATTTAGGCTGAGTGTCCTGAGTTGTATTGTTGTACTCTGCTGAAGCATGACTTCTCTTCCCCTGGGAAATAGTGTGTATCTATCTAATCTGTCTATCTATCTATTGACACACACAGACATATATGAAGAGAGAGAAAGAGTTGTATCCTGTAATACCAGTCAGCCCCTCCAGGGGATAAGTGTATTCTCTTATTTATTCTGTGGCCTAATGAGGCATGAAAAAGGCCTTTCTGTTTTTTCTTTTGGTGCATGTTGTAAGTAGAGCTGTGTGGAACGCAGGAGAGAGATCACTTGATCGTTACCTGTTAGGTTCACTCACTCCAGGGCACCTGGCATTGGCTACTGTCGGTAGACAGGATACTGGGCTGGATCGACCTTTTGTCTGACCCACTGCGGCCATTCTTATGTTTTAACACACACAACAAAATGCAAATCTACTTCCTCTTCCCTGGGGTCCAGACTGGCACATTGTCAAACTTCAGCCCACAAACACAAAAAGCATTGCACTTGGACAGGGTTCAGTTCAGTTTCTCAAGGTATGTCTATACTGTGATAAAAGACCTGCTGCATGTCCATGGCTGGCCCAGGTCAGCTGACTCTAAGCTCACAGAGCTCGGGCTGCAGAGCTATAAAATTGTAGTGTAGATCTTCAAGTTTGAGACCTTAAGGTCTGATACACTGTCATGGGGGAGGGTCTCAGAACTCAGGCTCCAGCATGAGCCTGATTATCTACACTACAATTTTTAGGTCCTCAGTCTGAGCCCCATGAGCCAGTCAGCTCAGAGCTGGTTCTGAGATTTGGTGCCACAGGTTTTTTATTACAGTCTAGACGTACCCTTAGAGCCCTTGTTACCCCCAGCCAGCCCCCTCATTCCAATTAACAGATTCTCTATATCACTACAGCAAGCCCCATCTTACCCTGGATATTTATAGCAGATGGGTAGAGATCTGCTACCTACACTTGTTTCTGATGCTCTTGTATTATCATTTCTTTTTGTCTTTGATAAAAGTCAGGAACTAAAACCACACCACCTTCAAGAGCACAGTGCTCCATAATATCAGCCTCTAGGGCAGCATTTCTCAAACGCGGCAACCGTGGCCCCATGCGGCCACCAGTGGGCATTTTTGGGGCCACAGCCTCCTGGGATGTGATGGGGAAGGAGGGCAATGTAGCTGTCCCTTCTCCTCCCTGTTGCTCCTGGATGTACTGCCTTGGTGTTGGCTGCTGGGACCACTAGCAGGGATTGAGCCATGCCCCCCTCTGGAGTCACCTGGGGCACAATGCTATAGGAGTAGGCAACCATCGAGTTCCCCACTTTCCATGGGGTGGTGGGACTCAGGCTTTGTGCTTCAGCCCTGGGGTGTGGGGCAACAGGCTCTGGATATGGGACTTTGGGCTCCAGACCCAGGCTCAGGCTGTGTGGTGGCAGGCCCCAGGCTCTGGCCACATGACTTCAGGCTCCATCCTTAGGTCATGTCCTCCAGCCACAAGGCTTCGGGCTCTGGCAGCAGGGTTTAAGACTGCAGCATCCCCCCTCCCCTGACCGACCCTCCCTCCTCGGATTAATTTGTCCCCAGGCTTGCCAGGGCTGAGTAAGTCTGCTGTGAAAAGTGGTACTGTATGTTTGTAAATATCACGTTTCACAACAGACTTACAAATTAACAATAAATAAATTACAAGGATTTGTGCACACATATTTGGTTTTCCTAAAGCTAACCAAATATTTTAGGGAAAAAATGTGAGAGTGTCCACCAGCAAGAGTTGGTGGCCTCATTTTGAAGCCACCAAAAAGTTAGTCCTGAGAACCCCTGCTCTAGGGCATGACTTAGAGGGTAGAATGCTGCCTAGCGAATTGGTTTCTGCCATACCTACTGGAAGCATTCAGAGTTTTCCCATCTAAGTACTGATAAGGCCTGGTCTTGCTTAGGCTCTGGTCTTGGAATAGACTGGCTGTGCACCTATCAGTGGACATGCACAGAGCCCTTCTGCAATCAGTAGGACTCTGTACAGTGAACTGCAGGATCTTAAGCCTGCAAAATTGTACAGATTTAAGCTAAAGGTGGTATTTAAAACCAGTTTAGTTAAACCCTGACAAGACATTCTCATTTTAGTTTTGGACTACTTTGGCTTATCTTAAATCAGTCACTAATCAATGTGAGCTAAATCAAAATAAGCCATGTTTTAACTTAAGTAAGTGCACACAGGAGGTTATGCCAGTTTAACTAAACTGGACTAAACACTGATTTAATTTAAATCAGTGCAAATTTCTAGCCAAAATCTAGTTTGTAAGATCCAATGGGATCACAAACAAAGTCAACGTCTACACTATGGTTGCTTCAACACTCTAGCTATTCCGCTGTAACGCTGTAGTGTAGACACAAGCTACAGATTAGTTTTTTTTTCCCATTGGTGTAGGAACTCCACCTCCATTAGTGATGGTAGCTAGGCAATGGAAGCATTCTTCCATTGACCCTGCTGTGCCTCCAACATGTGGTAGATCAGCATAGCTACAGCACACCACGGTGAGGATTTTTCAACCCTGAGCACAGTAGCTATGTTGACCTAAGGTTTAAGTGTAGAGCAGGCATGGGTCAGTAGGGCAATAATTCAGGGAAGAATGGCCTTACTGTGAGTGAGAAAGAAAGGATCTATAGGCTGATGTAGCCAGATTTAACTTTATTTAAAACTCAGTGGAAATGGAAAAGATTTTCGAACTCTGCCAGACAAACAGTGAAGGAACAGGGATTTTCCAGGCAGGATGATGTTACTTGGACTAGGGTGAGAGAAAGGACTACTGGGAACATGAAAGGAGCAAGTTCTTCCTCTTAAAGGAAGACCCTTCTTGGCATCTTCCATGTCAGATTAGATAAGGAATGCATTTCCAAAGTTCAGCTAGTAGAGCACTGAGCACAAGAGTTTTGGGTTTGGAGCAGTGACAAGAAACAAAGTGGCAAATTACTCAGGCTGCTTCTTCCTAACTGAATGAAGGCAATTCTGTCAAGTGCTTCACTCTGCTACCTAATTTCTGCTCTGTAATGAATGTGTGTGCGCGATCGCTGATTCAAATGAAAAGGAATTCACTTCAGTTTAAAAAAAAACACTATTTTTTTTCCTGAGGAAAATAATACCAGCTGTTAAGATAAATGAGTCTGCAAACAGTTGTGTGTCTGTATTGCTCTGATAATGCAGTCCCCCAAATCTGTTCCCAAGCTCTGGTGTGACCATTGTACAATACAAATAAGTTAAAATAATTGTTTTCTCCTTTAACAGCATTTTCATGTGCTTAAGCTACTGAGAGTTGGTTTATACTTCAAAAGGTGAATAACTTTTCCAGCATGTATCCAGATTTAACTTTGTTTAAAACAACGACCAAAATGCTGCTACATAATTATGTAGATTTGCATATTACTCTAGAACTTGATATATAGTTCTCCTTTGTGACTGAAGTGGGAAAATGTACAGTTTTAGGGATCCAGGTTGAATATTTTAAAAGTTACAGTAGATCAGACTGAGGAAGGGGCAGGAAAGCCTTAATTCTCTTTGCAATGCAGCTTTCTTTTATATATATATGGTGAAGAGAACAAGCATATACGTTTTTTCACATGTGTAATTCTCCAGGGGGAAAGAAAACATGATGAGTCTGCTGTAGTGAAGGAATAAATAGTCGTATGTAAACTGAAATGGGAAAGAAAGATATAGCATTTGAAAGTTATCGTTCAGCTTTAGCAGAAAAATATAAATAACTGAGATGCTACATGATTAAATATGTTCATTTTCGACTTTGATTCTGCAATCAGATTCATGCAGTTAGACTTTTATACTCACACAAAGCCCCTTTGAACTCAGTGGAGTTCCTATGTGCATCTTATTTTAGAACTAGGACTTTATTTTCTAATGTTTCCTCTAAAGACACAGTTTTGTAAAGTCTTTAGAAGATTAACATGTTTTGTGTTTTTCCTGCATGAACCACTAGATTTGTAGTATTTTAATCTTTAACCAAGTATTCAGTGCTTTAAATATGCCCAATTTATAATATATGGAGATATGCCTATCTCATAGAACTTGAAAGACCTTGAAAGGTCATTGAGTCCAGTCCTCTGCCTACACTAGCAGGACCAAGTATTGTCCCCCGATAGATTTTTTGCCCCAGATCCCTAAATGCCCCCCTCAAGGATTGAGCTCGAAAGCCTGGGTTTAGCAGGCCAATGCACAAACCACTGAACTATCCCTCCCGCCTGTAAGTGAAAAGGATAATGCCCATTTCACAAACAGGCTTCTAACCATACTGGACTTCAAAAGGTTTTGTCTGTAATATCTTTGTACTGTAAATGCACTGCAGTCTAGCAGCTTTAAAGGAATGTATCACATAAATTGTGGTTTATGGTTAGAACCCTATTGTGAGTGAACACACTTGCTTTCTCACAATTGGAAAACATAGCATCTGACTCTCCCTTTTAGGGCAGGTCTACACTATGGCCAGGATTGATACTCTGAGATCGATTCACTGGTGGTCGATTAGTGGGTCTAGTGAAAACCCGCCAAATTGACAGAAGATCGCTCTCCAGTCAACCCCTGTATTCTATCCCTGATGAGAAGAATAAGATAAGTCAACGGGAGAACCCATGGTAACTAGACCTAAAGTACATTGATTCCAACTTCATTATTCACGTATCTGGAGTTGCGTAGTATAGGTTGACCTAGTGTAGGTATAGCCTTAGTTTACTGTATGACAAACTGAGAATTAGTCTCTCATGATCCTGGCTGATCACTGCAACCTATTGGCACACATTTCCACTACAGACTGAGAAAAGGTACAGAGACAGTGGGAGTGGAGGAGAGAGAGAAAGAGAAAAGGGACTTTCAGAAAAGCAAAGTGAAGTGGGAAAATATAAACAGAAAAGAGGAAGACAATATGCATGAAGCAAGGGTAAGAAAGGAAAAATGGCATGGAAGAGAAACATTCCAAAATAGACCTACTGTAGCATTTACTGCAGAAAAAGAGGGCTAGCTGGCAAGGATGCCCTTCTCATGACTAGGAAGTTGTGGCAGGGACTTTGCTCTTGGAGGAGTGCCTAAGGAAGGCTCAGACCCCATTCTCTTCACTCCCAATGAGGTACTCATCAGCAGGAGCAGGAGCAGCCTTGTTCTTGTTCCTTCCTTCCTGGGAACAGGTGGAATATGTAGTGAAATAGTAAATGGGTTTCTTACCTTATAAGTTATCTGCAACTGAAATACATGGATTCATGGTCTAATTCTCCACTTCATTACCCCCAAGTTTTGGTGTGCCTGTCAGGGAAAAAATTCTGACTGTAAATTGTGAGTGATCAGGAATGAAGAATATGGATTTTTTGGTTTGGATTTTTTATGTATATGCCCCACCATCACCACAGTATTTGAGTGCCTCACTGGCTTTACCGTATTTAACAGCACAACACGCCTGTGCTAGTCCCATTTTATATATGGGGAACTGAAGCACAGAGGGACTAAAGTCCAGATTTGTAAAGGTAGTTAGGTGTTGCAAGGCCTAACTGATTTAGAAGCCTAACTCATTTTCATAAGTGACTTAAGCACCAATGATTAAGTCCCACTGATTTTCAGTGACCCTTCTAAGTCACTTATGCCTTGCAATGAGTAGAGCAACCCCTCCATACCTTTAAAAATCTGGGCACAAGTGATTTACCTAAGGAAGTGTGATAAAAGTTGTGTGTGCTTGCACGATTGCACCTGAGGTAACTAAAAATCATTGTCCTATGGTAAGTGTTTGGGTGAGGAATACATTGGCAGTCACAGTCCAATTTTTAGCTGATAGATGTACTTATAAAAAGGCCTATTGCAGTCACAGCTGCAATCCCTGGTTAAGTGAAGCATAGGCTTTGAGTGGGCCCTTGGACTAGGGTGAATTTCACCAATTGCTGCTGATCCCTTTTAAATAATAACATAGGTTTGATTTTCCACTCCTTCATCTCAATGACCTTTCAAGATCTTTTCAGTTTTAGCAATATACAACATAAAGGCAGGATGGTCCAGGAGTTGGGCTATTTGCTTGGGACTTCAATCTGAGTGACACATGCTGGAGGTGTTATGTTGCCTGTACCAAAACATCCTGGGAATTTCTAAATATTATGGATGACAATTTCCTAGCTCAAAAAGTATTACAGCCAACATGGAAATTTTTTTTTTATTAGACCTTGTCTTAACAGATGAAGAACGGATCACAGAACTAAATACTAATGGTAGGTCTAAGTGAACATGCCTTGATCACATTTATAATATGCAAGCAGAATAAAGTCCAGATGGGTAATCTATATACTTGGTGTCTTAATAAGGCCAATTTCACAAAGGTGAAAACAGTTGTGAGCCAAAGAATTTAATCAGAAAAATGTGAATGATAATTGGGAATCATTTAAGAGCACTTTACTAGATGCCCCAAAAGGCATAATCAAGGAAGATGGCCATATTGGTTTTAAAAAACATAATAAAACCAAAAACCCCAAACAATAAAACCACAACACAATCTGGTTTTGAGGGGACGTGAAGACAGATATAAAAAAATGGAAGAAATGAAAGTTGAGAGTAATAAATATAAATCAGAAGTTAGGAATTGTAGAAAATTGGTAAGGGAATAGGGTGACCAGATCGCAAGAGTGAAATATCAGGACACATTGGGCGGGGGGGAGGAGTGAGCGTGGGGGAGGTACAAGGATATTTTGTGCCCTAGGCAAAATTTTTACCTTGCACACCCCCTCCCCTTTTCCCAGAGCATTGCTTGCTACAATTTTTTAAAATAAATACTGCATAATGTAATGTAGCATGGGGCAGAGGGTTGGGGTGCAAGGGGGGCTCTGGCTGGGACTGGAATGAGGGGTTTGGGGAGCTGGAGGGGCTCAGGTCTTGGGTAGAGGGTTGGGGTGTGGTGTGGGGGGGTAAACTATGGCTGGGGGTGTGGGATCTGGAGTGGGTGGGGGGCTCTGGGGTGGGACTGGGATGGGGATGAGTTTGGGATGGGTGCAGGCAGGTTGTTCTGGGACTGGGACCAGAGAGGAGGACTCCCCCCTTCCCTGGAGCCAACAGAAAGCTCTGGGGCAGCCCCTACTTTCCCTGCCCTCCTCCAGCAGCAAACTCACTCACCCCAGTCACTGGCAGCAGAAGAGACGGGAGCTAGGAGGCTGCGTCGGCAGTTGCTGCAGGGAAGGGAAGAGAAGGGACGCTTCTGAGTACCCCGCTCTGCTCCAGGCCAGGGAAAGTCTAAGGGGGCAGCAAGCGGAGGCTGGGGGACCCTTGGGGGAGGCGGCCGGAGCCAGGTTGCGAGGGGGGGGCTCTCTACCCCCACCCCACCGCCCTGGCTGCATGCAGGGCTCTCCGCCCCAGCAGCATGCGCCCGGCCTTCCCCCGACTGTCTCTGCGGGGGGTGGGTGGGAGTGGGGTCTCTGCCCCCGCTCCCCTCTGCCAGCTGGAAGCAGCAGCTTCCTCCCCCTGCCCCTACTACAGCATGTGCTGCGGGCCCACGGCAGAGACCTGGCCGCCCAGTCTCTGCCTGGCCCTGGGGCAGTGGGTGGGGCCTGCCACGTGCTCCTGCCGGCGCGCAGGGCTCTTCCCTGAAGGTTCCGAAATCGGGACAACAGGGTGTCCCGACCAAAGCATGGGACGTGGGACAACTGGCCAAAAATTGGGACTGTCCCGATAAAATCCGGACGTCTGGTCACCCTATAAGGGAAGCCAAGGGTCACAAAGAAAAATCTATGGCCAGAAGAGTTAAGGGCAATATTTAGTGAACATTTCTGCATTTTATGCATTATAACTGATAATTCTACTATATCCATTGATTAAAGGTCCAATACTAATTTGTTTTGAGATAATCACTTGAGTTAACTGTGATTCACAGCCCTACTTTATATCCTTCTGCTAGCGTTAGCAAAAAACTCAGTTTGAAGAAGTTTATCCTTGCTACTTTCCTTTCTGCAAGGCCTTCCTTTCTTATCTCCTCTCTGGTCCTTGCTTGCCAGCAGAGCAGTGGGAAGGTTTATGCCTGCATCTTTTAAGACAATTTTTCTTTGTCTTGTTATTGCAGCTTTTTATTTTATTAGTTATTATTTGTAATGTACAAAGGATACATGGTTCAAAAACTAAGTAATACTACTAATCATTCTCATGGCCTTCCTTTACTTGCTACTTAGAGTCTTTTTCTGCTTACTAGTCTAACTTTAAATCACATATTTTTAACCAAACTTAAGATGACTTTAATTCTTTGATTTCATAACTGTCCCTACAGTAGGCCATACTTGGGAGGGCGGGAGGCAGGGGAAGGAAGTGGCCGTATTCTGGGAAGCAGTGACTCTAGAAAAAAATTGAGGGGTCATGGTAGATAATCAGCTAAACATGAGCTCTCTGTATGATGCTATGGCCAAAAGGACTAATAAGATCCTTGGATGCATAAACAGGGGAATCTTGAGCAGCAGTAGAGAGGTTATTTTACATCTATATTTGGCACTGATGTGATTACTGCTAGAATACAGTGTCCATTTCTGGTTCCCACAATGCAAGAAGGACTTTGCTAGATTGAAGAGGGTTCGGAGAAGAGCTACAAGAATTTATGATGGAAGGATTAGCAAACATGCCTTATGGTGATAAGCTAAATGAATTGAGCTCTAACAAAGAGAAGGTTAAGAGGTAACTTGATTACAGTCTCTAAGTATCTACAGGGGGAACAAATATTTAATAATCTTCAGTTTAGCAGAGAAAGATATAACACAATTGATGATCCCAAGGCTGGATGTTGAAATAAACAAATTCTGGAAAAAAATGTAAAATTTTAGTAGTGAGCGTAATTAACCATTAGCACATTGCTTCATAAATAGGATAGGAACTATAGAAGACTAAATCATATGATTATTTCAAAAGAAATGAGTTCTGTATCGCAGCAACTGTTAAATATATCTTCTGGTGAGCTTTGTCTCAAGCCAAATTCCCTAAATAATTAAAAGGAATTTGAAGGTTTTTAACAGTGCATTTTAAATTGTTCATGTAGCGTTTTTAGGGACAAGTACTGTGAAGTGATGAACACAGTCCACTCCCTCTGAAGACAATGCTCCAGACATGTGGAACTGAAGGAGACATGTTAAGCACATTATCCAGGACCCACCACTACTGTGCAAATATCTGATTGTGCATCCAATGAAATCAGTGAAAAAGCCCAGAAAAGTGATGGTCCTATTGCCTCATAACTATGAAGGGATGGGGAAGAAATCCTCCTCCATCCTCCTTTACACACACTCACGAACACAGTTTAGATATTATATGGAAAGATGAGGCAAACCTTCTTTGATGCTGAATACCTCTGTCAGGATTGCCTCCCCACTCTGAACTCTAGGTACAGATGTGGGGACCCGCATGAAAAAAAAAATAACACCCCCAAGCCTATTTTACCAACTTGGGTTAAAATGTTTTTCCCCAGAACACAAATTCTTCTGTATCTGGACCTGGTATGC
Source organism: Dermatemys mawii (assembly GCA_007922305.1). Taxonomy (NCBI): domain Eukaryota; kingdom Metazoa; phylum Chordata; order Testudines; family Dermatemydidae; genus Dermatemys; species Dermatemys mawii. The sequence continues at coordinate 8,504,755 of ML677365.1, read as the reverse complement.
TGCCACCACCAAACTAGGTCTAGGGTAGTTTGGGACCCTTCTTTCCCTTTCCACTAACCCCCCAAAACTTCTTCCTTCCCTGGCAAGCTTGAGAGAAAAAAAAAAAAATAAACCTTGCCTGCTCCTGCGAGATGTGCCAGATCCCAAACCAGGATCTTACACAATGAAAAACAAGCAGCCAGCTTCTTAAAAGAAAGATTTTAATAAAAGAAAAAAAGAAAGGAATAAATCCCTTATAACCATCAATAGAACAGCATCTACCATCATCAACAAAAGGATTCAGAAACCAAACCTCTCCCCCGAAGCAATTTTCTCCCACTGTTGATATCTCTGCTGAAGCTTACAATATCAAGAAGCGCCCAGCCAACACTCACCACTGAGAAC
>ML677365.1:8432903-8504271 GCA_007922305.1 Dermatemys mawii | reverse complement strand
TCGCCTGCTCCTGCGAGATGTGCCCGATCCAAAACCAGGATCTTACACAATGAAAAACAAGCAGCCAGCTTCTTAAAAGAAAGATTTTAATAAAAGAAAAAAAGAAAGGAATAAATCCCTTATAACCATCAATAGAACAGCATCTACCATCATCAACAAAAGGATTCAGAAACCAAACCTCTCCCCCGAAGCAATTTTCTCCCACTGTTGATATCTCTGCTGAAGCTTACAATATCAAGAAGCGCCCAGCCAACACTCACCACTGAGAACCCTCCAAGTGATAAAGAAAAGGTAAACTTACTGACTACAGTACTTAATAGAATCTATAGTTACAGTGAAAGACATAGCTGTGTCCATCCCATAGCCGAGGTGAACAGAGAAAGAACCAGAGAGAAACTGAAACTTAAAATCCTTTGTCTCCTGAGTAATTTCTCATTGGTCAGTTGTCCACCTCTCAGGTTACCTTTAGCTTAACCCCTTACAGGTAAGCACTAATTCTAGGCTACTTCACACTTATGACAACCTCAATCCTTGGATATGTACGGAAGAGGAGATCTGCTGGACAATACGTAAATGTTTGGTCTTAGAATTTGCACAGACCCCAAAGTATGCCTATGGTAAGTAAAAGCAAAAGGAAATATTAACATAACAAATTGGTCTTGAAATGCACCATATTTTCACTTACATTAGTCAAATACATTCTAAATCACTGGATGCTGGACACTCTCTGTGCAGGAGAACACGATCACTGAAATTACCACAAACAATACTAACCACTGAAACAACTATACCTATCAATTTTAAGGGGAAAAGGGACTTTTAGTGACAGATGGTCCTTAATCTACATTTTTCCATGAAAAACATCATTATGTTTTCTTCTCGTCTTAACTACTGAACAAGGTGTTCAGAGTAAATAGTTCTTTTTTACAGTTCCAGCACACTGAAAGATTAAAAATGCCCTCCGCAATTTGTAATTGTATCTTAATTAAATGTAATCATCTGCGTAAGTTTGTTAATAAAGTGTCTGCTTTAACCATCTCCACCACTTCTCTCATCACAAATCATTGGAAGCATAGTTTTGCTGATGGAGTTATTTGCACTTGTGTGCTGGCATAGAGCTAGAAATTGCTCCCAGGCACCAGTTAGATACACCATCTGCACTCACAATTAGTTGTGCCAGCAATTATTTGTGAGCACAGAAAGAGTGGCTAGGCTCAGGGTCTTTCACAATCAGGCACAAAAAGTGTGTCTTCAGCATAGTGTATTTAATTCAGCTGTTTGAACTAGCAGTGGCAAGGGCAGCTGGAACAATCCTCCCAGTAAATTATCAAATGGGACCTGTGAAAAATACATTAGTGGAAGAAAAGCACATTTCTTCTGGACCTCTGACACTACACCTATTACAAAGGCCCTGCGGTAGCTGGAGAGCCAACTCTTCCTGCTGAGAAGGCTTTTATATCTCTGTGCTGGGTTTATCCAGCTCTGTGTGTAATCAGCACTTCCATTGTACTTTGTCTCACACTCTTTCCTCTTGCAATTACTCACTGCTGCCTTCTGTTTTGCCTTGTCCTTGAATCAGTCAAGTCAAAAGCCTTGCATCTTTTCAGGTATCAGGTTGGTGTCCCCTTCTCATGTTCCCCTCCATTGCTACCCTCTTGCATCCCAGTGGCACCATTTCCCCTCTGTAATGTCTCTCCTTTCCCTTGTTTCCACAGTTTAACACTAGCTTCACTTCATTCACTTAATAATTACTCTCTATCTCCTCCTTCCTTTCCTTATAGTGGACTTGTCCATGCAGTTAACGTGAGCAAATGGAGTGTCAATCTACTTCGCACTAGCCTGCCGTGCAGTAACTGTCCATGTGGTCCCTTGCTGCTGCACACTGGAAGTTCCCTAGTGCACTTTGATTTACTCCCGTTTCAAAGCTGGGTAGATCGAAATGCACTAGGGCACTCTGAGTGTGCAGCAACCAGGTCCACATGGCCAGTTAGTGCATGGCAGACTACTGCACTGCAGATTTACATCCAGATTTTCTGTGGACTGATGTATAGACAAGAAGTGGTAGAAGAATGTCTTGGATACTATGTATCCCTACCACTGCTCTTTGCTGGGTGGAATCACAGGTGTTCAAAATGAGAGCTGAGAGGAAAATGGGATTTCCATTCTGTGGGAAATTCCAACCTTTCAAAAAAAATTGTTCAGAATCAGAACAAAAAGTCTAAATTTTGACATTTCTCTTGGAATAGAAGTTTTAAAAAAATATTTTGGAAACATCAAAACAATGTCAAACCATTTAATTTCAATAATATAAAAATGAAATCTATCTATCTATCTATCTATCTATCTATCTATCTATCTATCTATCTATCTATCTATCTATCTCTCCACTGAGCAACAACAGTGATTAAAAGAAAAATACCAAAGAATTTATAAAGCAGCAGCAATTTTAAAGGGATACCAATGGATTTATAAAGCAAGCTTACTAGTTTTTAATTTTTAGTGTAGTATAGTATTCTGTGTGTATGTTTGAAGTGTGTGTTTTCATTGTAGTTTACTTATGTAAAACTTAAGAACTGCTATGGGTGATTTGTTACAAACTGGCCACTTATAACAAAGTGCCACACTTAGAATCATTTAAACTATTTCTTGTGTTATTTGTGTTAAACAAATAACACTAATATGTAGGAACAAAATTAGAAAGGCTAAGGCACAACATGAGATTAAACTAGCTAGAGACATAAAGGGTAACAAGAAAAAATTGTACAAATACATTAGAAACAAAAGGAAGACGTAGGACAGGGTAGGCTGATACTCAGTGGAGGTGGGAGGTGAATCACAACAGAAAATGCAGAAATGGCAGAAGTATTAAACGACTATTTTGTTTCAGTTTTCAACAAAAAGTTTAGTAGCAATTGGACGTCTAGCATAGTGAATGCCAGTGAAAATGAGGTAGGATCAGAGACAAATAAGTAAAGAACAAATTAAAAATTACTTAGACAAGTTAGATGTCCTCAAGTCAGCAGGGTCTGATGAAATACATCTTCAAATACTCAAGGAACTGACTGAGGAGATATCTCAGACATTAGTGATTATCTTCGATAAGTCATGGAAGATAGGAGAGATTCCAGAGGACTGGAAAAGGGCAAATATACTGCACATCTATAAAAAGGGAAATAAGAGCAATCATGGGAATAACAGACCAATCATCTTAATTACAGTACTCAGAAAGAGAATGAAGCAAATAATTAAGCAATCAGTTTGCAAACACCTAGAAACTAACAAGTTGAAAAGTAACAATCAGCATGGATTTGTCATAGACAAATCATGTCAAATCAACCTAACAGTTTTCTTTGACAGGGTAACAAGACTTGTGCTTAGGGGGTGAGTGGTAGATGTAGTAAATATCTTGACTTTAGTAAAGCTTTTGATTTTGTCTCCCATGACCTTCTCATAAACAAATAAGGTTAATACAACCTAGATGGAGCTATTATAAGGTGGGTGCATAACTGGTTGGAAAAAATCTGTCTGAGAACAGATCAGAGGTTCACAGTCAAGCTGGAAGGGCATTGTCATAGTGTGTGTTGTTCACCACCAGGCTGGCACCACCAGCTGGGATTAAGTCCAAGATGACTCCCCCACCGTTACTCTATCTCTGCAATCTGCCTGCAGCCTCTCTTGCAGCCTCAGGAACCACAGTGCCATCTCCGTGGCTTAACCCTCCATCCGTGTCACTGTCTGTATTCCCCCATTCTGGGAGCATTTAGCTCCTAGTCCAGCCACTTCCCCGGGGGCAATTGCAGTCTGTTGTCCTGACACTTCCCCAGTGGAGAGTAGTGAGGATACAGACCTGCCCTCTACTTTGGTCCCCAGACCAGGGAGCCTCTGGACCACAGTGACTTACTATATTACTTTGCCTCTACTATCCTCCATTTCCCTGGGTCACTTTGCCATGGCCACAGCAACCTCCTCAGTCTCAGCAGCACATCCAGAGCTCCTTCTGTTCTCCTTGTGTTCCTGCCTGCACTGCTCTGTCCAAGGTGCTACAGGGTTGCAGCCTTCTCCAGACATTGTTCTCCCTCCTCAAGCTCCAGGCAGCTACTGACTCTGCTCTGCCTGAAATTCTCTTTATATGGGCCTGCTGGGCCCTGATTGGACAAATTGGAGGAAGTTCAGAGAAGAGCAACAGAAATGATTAAAGATCTAGAAACCATGATCTATGAGGTAAGATTCGGGGGGAAAAACCTGGTTTATTTAATCTGGAGAAGAGATGATTCAGATGGGACATGATAACAATTTTCAAGTACTATACATGAAAAGTTGTTACAAGGAGGAGGGAGAATATTTTTTTTTCTCCTTAGCCTCTGAGGATAGGACAAGAAACAGTGGGATTAAATTGCAGTAAGGGAGGTTCAGGTTGAATATTAGGAAAAAATTCCTAATTTTTCAGGGTGGTTAAGCACTGGAATAAATTGCCGAGGGAGGTTGTGGAATCTCCATCATTGACGATTTTTAAGAGTCCTGTCATGAGTGCAGGGGACTTGACCAGATGGCCTCTCGAGGTCCTGTCCAGTCTTATAATTCTATTGTGCTTTAAATGCTCTTTAAACTTGCAGTAAGGAATTGGTACCAGGAATTTTGTGCCTTCTTTAGGATTTTTAGATTATACTGTAGTAGGGATATTAGTTACTTTAATAAACAGATACTTTGTTTATTATAAGAGGAATACTGCCTGTGCCAATTACTTTATCAGAAAGTTATATTAGTTTCTTTTAGTGTTTTCTTAACAATCCCATAAATTTATACATGGGGAAGAACAGTCAGAGGGTGAGAGGTACCAGAGAGGCATCCCAAAATCCATTTTTTGGGGTACTATATCCCTGTGACTGATGGTTTTGTTATTTATATTAAAGGATTGCCTAAAATATGCTAGGTATTGTACAGACATAAAGGAAGACAATCTCTGGTCCTAAACTTTACAATCTAAAAGATTATACCATATTTCCAAAGGCTTAATAGCATTTTGCTGTGAACAGAATTTATATGTATTAAATTACTCCTCTATATACCGCATTGTGTTTTATAATTGTCATCTTAGTAGTCAGTTACTATTCAGGAAGTTAATGTGAAAAATAACCTTTTGGCCATCTTGTTTTCATTTCAGCGAATTTGTCTTAGACAGATATGCAGGGCAGGGACAAGTTTGTTTTAATATTTTGTTTTAGACCACAAAGATACAAGTGCTAGGCAACTAATTTCTTATCTAGGCAATTAAATCAAACTGGGCTAATTTTGAAGGATGCTGAGTACCCAAACACTCCTTGTCCTGAGTATCCATTGAAGAAATTGCCTATATTCTTGGTTTAATAAATTGTAGCTAAGAGGAGAGGGAGGCAGGTTTCAGTACTGATGAGAGACACCGAGAATACCTTTACTGTACCTCCATTTAGAAGAAAAGATTGTGATTTCAAAAAGAGTATGCTATGTAGGAATGGACTAATTTATGAAGATTCAGAGTTCAAATCAGAAAAGAATAATCAAGTCTGGATTATTTTAGGAGTTTCTCACCCTAATAAGTATTTGAAGGTCATATGAATTATCCAGATACTGATGCCATCCCCAACTGCAGTCTGTCTCCCCGTCCTTACTTTTGTTGAGGAAAGTCCTTCTTCTCTGATGGTGGCAACACCTGTAGGAAAAGAAGTTGCTCCATATTAAAAATAATAATAATAAAAAAACCCTTTAGGGAAAAGGCCTGGTAACTCCTGCACAGGAGCATTTGTTTCAGGGAAGAGTGATGCTTTGTGTATGCTGGATTTCCCAGAGTACACAGTGCACTTGGAAAGCTTCCGAGCGTGCAAATCTTGGAATTCCTTAAGCACAATAGTCATTGAGTGTCACTGCTGGGGAAGCCCCAGAATACATCAGGCACAGCAATGGGCCAAGGTACCCACCAGCAAAGTGTGAGAAATGAGCGAGGAAGCAGTGAGCCTGTCTGAGAGAAGGGTGAAGGTTTAAGTTGGTTCTTATTTTAATTAAAACAAATTGAAGAGCCCTTATTCAGAGTGGCAGATTTCTAATGTATAAACACCTTGATATCAGGACTTCAGACTTCCAGTGCAACTGTGCTGCATGGTGCCGACTCTTATGGTAAAACATAATGCATTATTTATAGCTAATGAGCTGATAGAAGTAGTATGGCCACTGTAAACCCTGTGTTTATTCTTTAATTGACCCTCAGTACAGGCACATCTGAGACCCAGACTTGGACCTCCTATGGCTGGAGTAAGAATTTGCTGTCAATCTAAAGACTGTCACTGCCATAACAGCAAATACAGTCTCACTTTTGCAATTAAAAAGCATCCTTCAGAACAAATGGTTTAACGAATTGCACTAAGTATTTTCTAGAACTACAGATTGTTTGGACAAAGTGTTTATTTTAGAAGAATTCCAGACATCCAAAGATTTATATGTATGCACACACATTTGTAGTACGGCATTGTCAGCTAAAAGACGTTTGATTCCTATGGCACCAGCTTGATGCCATTTATTATTTCCTAGGAGTTTTGTGGAACATTTCTTTTTTGAGAGATGGGATGAGGGGGAGGGGTTCTGTAAAAATACACACACATTTTGTGGAACCAGCAATGGATATTTTCGGTTACTTTCAAGTTCCCTGTATTTTCCATCTGACAGTATTATAAGTAACACCATAAAATAGATAGAAAATGAATGCATGAGCTGGTACTGTAATGTGAAGAGCTAACTAGTGGCTTCAGAAGCCAAATATCACACAGGCTGCTTTTCAACATGTTTACATGACTCAAAATTGTCTTGAAAAAGATGAGGTTAGAGATGCAAGCTGCTTCTTTACTGTTTCTGTTTGGTCTGATTTATCAACAGGAAAGTTCTTTGGCAAAAGCTAAGCTACAGTAAAACAACTCAAAACAAAGGTGGATGTACTATTTGGATAATAATATTGTAGCCTACCAAGCACCTGTCTGAACAAAAGCATTCTGTTTGGATGAATGCAGAGGAATATTATTATCTGAATTATAATGGCAGCTGGAGCTCCCGATCAGCAACTTTAGAGACAAAGTACAGCAAATCCCAAGCACTGTCCAACCCTTGCCCACTCCAAAAAACAAACAAACAAAAACCCATCAGTACAATGGTAGAAACAAGGTGAACATCTGTAAATCCTTTCTCAGTTTGTTGCTACTTGGAAGTTAAACACAGCCACAACTGGCTGTTAGTGTTTCAAGGAGCCTAAAGGTATGAAAGGAAATTGGTATGCTAGACAGGTGATGAAGACCAAAGATCTCTCCTACTTACAAAAATATACAATTACTGCAGGATGACTGTGCTTCAAGCCACAATTATCCATCAGTATTTAGCACCGTACTTCAACAGCAGTCATAAAAGTGCCAACAAAGCACCTCAGATGTACTGAGCTGTGTGATGGATACCTGGGTACAGCTCTGGAATCTTTTTTTCAGACAACACGTTTGGTTTCCTTTACAGGTTATTTCATTGACCCTGGAGCCATAGGACCAGATTCTCAAGTGAGGTAAGTAAGTGTAGAGCCATTAACTTCAGTTGGAATATATCAGAATATTTCCACTGAAGCTCTGGCCCGTAGTCTATAAATCACTTAATATTTTTTCTTACAAAGGACAGACAGAGTAACTAAATGAAGGTTTAGTAGATTTTTTCTCAGTATTAGGCATATGAAATCACAAAGTTGCCAGGCATATTTCTCTCTTTTTAGCTGAACATGCCACCAAAGGTTTTTTTTTCTCACTAAAAAAATTGAATATGAAGCATGGTGGATGCTCACTGTCACTCATAATTAAGGCTACGTTTTACTCATGGGTATATTTGTAAAAGTCATGCAGAGTTCATGGGCAGTAAACAAAAGTTCACATCCCGTGACCTACTATGACTTTTGCTGATACAACTCTGCTAAATCTTGGGAAAGGGGGCGGCACAGGGATGCTGCCGGTTCTCATGGGGAGGCGCACCATGGGACGCCCCACTGGTGCTGGGAGGGCTAGCAGCAGAGCACAGCTTGGCCAGGACCCACGCTGGTCCTGGTGGGGACAATGTGGGAGTTGATGGGGCTGACAGGCTCCCTATCCGGTTCCGTGCCTCCCCAGAAGTGACGACATCCCTGAGCTTCTAGGTAGCAGTGGAAGTGTGGCCACTCAACTCCAAGTGCTGCCTCCTCCCTGAGCACCGGCTCCACTGCTCCCATTGGCTGCAGGCTGCAGCAGAAGTCATGGAGGTCACGGAATACATGACCTCGCAGCCTTGCTCAAAATTTGAATCACTGATTCATAATTTGTATGAACAGAAAGGATCAACAGTTTTGCAAATAGAACATCTCTCTCTTTGCCAATATTCATGTCATCAATCACAATTTCTATTTTCACAAGTCTGAATTGTCAACTGTTTCAGTAATAATAATTATTAAAAAATAGCCATAGGATTTTCAGTTATAACCAATTATAAAACAATTACTATTTTCACATATATTTTACCTTTAAAGGGTGGCAGAAATTATTGGAGAGAACATGCGTATACCATATATAAAAGATCATCAGAAACAAGAGGCGAAGCTTAGACAATAAAGATCATAATTACCTGTCTTATTAGTCAAGCAGTTCCTTTCATAGATCACCGGAGAGCAGTGTTCCCCCACGAAACAATTTGCTAGCAAAGAGGAGCTAATCTTTATGATGCAGGAGTGGTTTCATGTAGCAAATTATATAGCAGATATTATTAAATCATAGTTATGGAAGGGAAAACATTAGCTTCAGAGAAAAAACTATGCAGTATTTTACAGGATCATATTGCCCTCTTTGCCATGTTACCCTGATACTGTAATATTTATTACTATTATCAGACTAGTACCAATAGGTCCCAGTCAATATCAGTGTTCCATTGCGCTTGGCAGCATAGACATCTTAAAAATTGTTCCTCCCTTTTATTGTGCGGATCTGCCTAGAGTAAAAATATACAAGCCTTGTCAAAGTCAGGAGCTGTACATATACCTACCCATCACCAGGGAAGACCCAGGTACAGCAATCATTTATATCCATTATGTTAACTGTAAGGGCTATTGTAATACTCAGTTATAGACTATGTCTACACTGTGTCATGTGTAGCCACTGACAGTCATGTGTAGTTGCACGTCTCAGTGAAAATCAGGCTGCATCCACACTGCAGGTTGTAGCTACATGAGTCATCGAAAAGCTCTGGCAGGAGGGAGGCAGGTGGGAAAGATCTCTGGCAACAGGATACTAACTTAAATAACAATATAGACAGAGGAGGCACAGTTTGGGTGTGCAGAGAGCAGTATAGGATACGTACCCACAGGATTCAGGAATGTCTTTACTTGCCTAATCAGGAATGTCTTTACTTGCCTCACCATCTATACTGCCATGTATACCCATGGTAGGTGTGTGTGTAATGTATATACTCTGTACATCATGGTAGAACTTGCGCCATGTAGACATACACAAAGAAATCACATGGTTTTATTAGAACACTGGAAGTAACCACCCCCACACCACAGGCAGGACTTAATTTCCTACTAAATCAGCTATCACAACATACACAACAACTTAACGCTCAGATAAAGAGATAGCACCCTCTATGAGTGTAGGCTCTGTCTATACTGATCATTGTACTATACATCCTAACATAACAAACCTCAAACCTGCACAAGGAAGCATCAAACTACAGATTTCTAAAGAGAAACAAAAACATCTAGGCCCTCCTTATGCCAATATATTGCTTCTCTGGCCCTGTGTCTTACCCCTGCACTATTTGTGGCAAGGACTGTTACTCAAGAATTGGACTTTTTAGCAACTTGTGATGCTGGAGCATGAGACACAGTAACTGAACTGCTTTGATGCTTATCCTCATTGTCTTTTGAGACTGACAGTGGCCACCTATAGCACAGAGAAGAGACATGCTTGGTGGCTAAGGCTCTACCCAGGCATTCAGGATAGCTGGGTTTCATTCCTGGCTCTACCACAGCTTTCATATGTGACCCTGGGCAAGTCACTATCTTTGTATCTAAATTCTTCATCTATAAAATGGGGATAATAACACTTCCTTTCAGCTACCCTCGTTTGTCTTGTCTCTTTAGGTTGTATGTCATTTAGGGCAGGGACCCTCTCTTTGTGTTTTTACTGCGCCTAGAAGAATGGAGCCTGGATTTCAGGCCTCTATGCACTACTTGCACAAAAACAGAAACAACTACATACATTTGTGTTTAGAAATGGGCAATACTCAATTTGGATGTAAAACATCAAAGCAGAGACAATGAGTGAAATCACACTTGGTTGTCCTCAGTATCCTCTGACTAGTATAAGCAGTAGTGCTTACTTTGGGTATTGTTTCTAGATCAGGCGTTCTCACAACACATTTTTTGGTGGCCTCAGAGTGCGGCCACCAACTCTTGCTGGTGGCCGCACTAACACTTTCCCCCTAGATACATAATGAACTTTAAGAAAAACAAATAAATGTGCATGAATACACATCCAGATCATTGCAATTTATGTATGTAGGTGTTTTTTGGGGGAACTCAATAACAAAAATAATGCCATGAAAAGTGATTTTTGTATGTTTGTTACTATCACTTTTCACAGCAAGTCCAGGCAAGTTAAGACCTGGATGGAGGAATGGGGGATGAGGCAGTGGGGGCCAGGGAGGATGGATGTGGGGGCCTGCCACCGCATGGTTGGAAGTGTGGGTTAGTGCCTGGCTCTCACTGCTATTGGGCAGCACCCACTGGAGCCCAGGCTCAGTGCCCACAGTTGTATGGCCAGGGCCAGGGATTAGAACCCACTGCTACACAGCTGGGGGTCGGCATCTGGAGCCAGCACCTTCTGCTGTGCGGCTGGGGCCGGGGGTTAGCACCGACAGCTGATGTCTGGGGTCTGTGCCTGATGCTGCTCAGCAAGGGCTAGGAGTCAGTGTCCTGGACCAGCACCCGCCAGAGCCTGCGGTTAGAGCCTGCTGTCGCATGACCAGTGCTGAGAATCTGAACCCAGGGCTAGTCCCTGGCACTGGGGCTTGGTGCCCATGGACAGCACCTGCCGGAACCCAGAGTCAACATCCAGGAGCAGTGCCTGAGACGGAGGATCGGAACACATGGCTGGGAATTGGCGGCTGCCAGGGTTTGGGGCTGGTGTTTGGGGTCTGAGCCTGCTGCTGCACGGCCAGGGCTATGGGTCAGCATCCAGAGCCAGAACCCTCTGGAGCCCAAGGACAGAGCTGGGGGTCTGCACTGAGGGCTGGCAACCACTGGAGCTCAGGGTCAGCGGCTGGGGCTTGCACCCGGGGTCAGTGACTAGAGCCAGGGGTCGGAGCACACGGAAACGGGTCAGTGTCAAGGCCAGTGGCTGCTGGTAAGATGGGAGCCTGCCACCGTGCAGCCGGGGTTGGTTCTGAAACCCCATGGCTGGAGCCCTAGTCTGCAGCTAGGCTCCCTAAGTCCCTGTCCCCCAACCACCCCAGGGCTGAAGTCTGAGCCCCACTAAGCTCCTCTGTTCCCCTGTCCCCACCCCCCCCAGGCAGAACTCACCTTGCTTCTTCAGGTTATGCCTCACCTGTCTCCAGAGACTGCAGATTGGTGCACCCAGGAGAAACCAGGAGAGAAGGGGAGCCAATGCTTTGCTTTCTGCTGCATGACCACCCAGGAAGCTGACATGGCTGCAGTGAAATCGCGTGGTGGCCACATGCCATTTGAGAATCAGTGTTCTAGACAATCAAGCATACAAAATGGATGGTGTTAACACTGACATGCTTGACTCTAGAAAATGACGAGTGTCCCCAGCAAGATGCTGAGGCACTTAATATCTAGTAAGATCAAAAGTCACAGGACACCTATCATGACTCATATGCATCCAATGACTATATCAAATATCATGTATGTATATTTTTTCATTGCTTTTGACTGAATTTCACATACCTGTATAAAGGGACTGATTCATTCCTGTATCACCCGTTTTATACGAGTGTGACTTCAATGATTTCTAGACAAGAAAGGTGGGGGATTACACATATGATATATCAGGACATTAATAAAATGGTTAATAATTGAGTCAGCCAAGCATTACAAGAAGCTCTGTCAATTTCCCCTCCCACAGAAAGCCCTCAGCAAACCAGTCACACTCCACATTGCAGCGTTGAGTGAAGAGGTGGTATGTGAAAGGCACCTGATTTAAAAGAACTCAAAGGCAGCCTCTATGCTCCAGTGGTGTCCCTAAAGCTTCCCTTTTCCTAGAGGATATTGGTGGTAAAATACTTCTTGCCCCCTTTCAGGAGTTAATCTGAACAGGCCACTGCTAGCATAGAGAGATGAATTTACCACCCCCTGCAATAGCAAGGGTGAATCAAGCCCAGTGTGTCTGAACTCCATCTTGAAATTAGTGCCAATTGTCTTGGATACTGTCCTGGCCATAAGGGAAATGATGACGCGCAGCATGCAGTTGGGAAGAAGTGTCCTTGAAGGAGTGAGAGAGGAATTAGTGCCAGGCTTAACTTTATCTGATTGCTTTGGGCTCCAGATCAACAACAATCATGAGCTGAGGAGAGCAGCAATGTTATGAAACTTGTTTACTAGTTTTGAGCGCTACAGTCTTCACTATGTATCCAAAGAAGCAGAGTTAGCTGAACAAAATGTATAAACTGCTCATCAACATTTGGGATCTGGACCTGTTCTGGTTTATTTGACATTGGAATGTGGCTCTTTATTTTTATGGAATTGTTTAATCATAACTTGACAGTTTCAGTGAGATTTTGGGCTAGCTGCTGCTGATGGGAGAAGACTAAGTATGCAATGGTGCAGAGGGAGGAAGAGGCAAAAGGAATTTCTGATATTAGTTTTTGCATTCCTAAATGCATAAAATGCTCTGTTTTAGATACAATCCTCCCCTTTTCCTATGCATTCTGCCACCCTTTGATATCCTCCTTTTCCTTTTCAGTGCCAGATGTGCTTTCTGATAGGCAACAAAAACTTTAGGTAGCAACATTAAAATTTCTCATCAAACACCAGATACGAAAGGAACTAGATGAGACTATCCTATCGAAATTCTGTGAAACTGGATTGAAGCAAAAGGTAAATCTAATCAGAATCCAGCCCACCTTTAAGAAATGCAATCTGTGTTCACAGAATTTTAATGCATTATATTTTAATCAACAACAATATGTCCCATTCCTCCCTCACTGCCTGGTGATCTTGCAAACATTTTTAAATTTCAGCAAAACCTTTGTACCTCATCTTTACAGTAATGATTTTCAGATACTTTTGGCAAAAATCAAGCTTAGTGAATATTTAACGTCTGATCTGTCCTTTGTTGGGGAACTATAATTTCCTCTAACAGAAACTTTTTGACCTAACAAAGGGGTTCTCAAACTTTTCCATAATTGTTTCCACATCTTTACAGAGAGATTGTCTCTTGTGTTTACCTGCTTTTCTATTCCTGGTCACAAAGAGCACCTCTTGTCATATTCACAGTAGTATGAGCCCCTGCTTCACAATTGCATAACATCTCAATGATAACTACAGCAACTGGAAAATTGCTGAAAAATTAACATTAGGGAAATATTTACATATTGTTTTTCCTTTTAGAAAAGAGATAATTGCTAGTTTTTCCTCTTCATTTCATGTTCTCTCCCAAATGTTCAATTTCTTTCCCCTGAAAACAAGGAGCCAGCTGTTCACAGAGTATAAATGCATAGCAGAATGCTAGTGCTCCATGCAAACCTCTGATTCAATAGATCTTTGCCATCTATGATTGCTATGATCCTAACCCTTCTAGTGATCCAAACTGCTCTGTGGCCAATGAGTGTCTTTCCACCAACTTGTGGGATCAGACCCCATGATATTTAAAATGCAACAATTCATTTTGCCCTTCAGACCTGGTAGATTTAGTAGAATGTGCTATTATTTTACTATCACTTGGAGAAAAATCGTGCTGAAAATGATCTTCCAGTGATTTTCACATATTCAGGCAAATTATAAATCAGCATTTTTTTGGTTGCAAGTCAAATAAACTATTTAATTTATGAGATTCCTCACCTGTTTTTTGTCAGTTTCTAAGTGAATTCCAGTATTTTGGAGACATTATACTTTACTCCCAAGCATAACTGGATTGTTTCAAATTACTTTAATGCTTTAGCATAGTTTCTGTATCCAAAATACATCTACTTTTTCTAGAATAGATAGTGTAAAGGGAAATAAAATCATGCTACAAATCACAGTACTCATCAGATGATGGACTTAGGGCAATGGTTTAAAAAAAATCATTTAGTGTCTAGTTGCCAATGGACCAGAGTTGACTACTAATTGATCCCTTTACATCCTTCTGCAGCTCATTTTTTCACTTCAACTGCTACCCCCTTTTTTCTAAATCCAACAATCTAAAATCTTGTGATAAAGCTTGTGCTAATTTACATAGCAGAGGTTGCTATAGCAACCTTTCAGAATGTTACCAGAGGCAACGTACTAGAGGTAACCTTTATCTTTATGACAAAAACATACTTTAAAGGTTTGTGATAGTTCTGTATAACTCAGGGTTTTTTACCCCCCTCAAAGTGTTTAGTCATGCAGTGAAGTCAAACTATTTTCTTGCTGATATCATACTCTGCAGCTAAGGGACTGCTGTCATCATAACAAAAAAGGGTTGTGACCTCATTGCATATCAAAGCTTGAAGAATGGGTGAGCAGTCAGGGTGTACAGCTCTCAAGCTACAGCTACATTAGTGACAGTACAGCTGTCCATGAGCAGGGTTGTGCCATAAATCCCCTATTATCCACATTGAAACCTCTGAAGCGTGTGTCTCAAAGTGAGCAGAGGGTGAGCAAGCTGGCATGGCTGAGGGGTGTGGGTGGATAAGTGCATACATAAGACTAGGGCATTGCCCTGTACCCATGCCAGTTTGCAGTGTGGATCAGGTAAGGGGTCTTGCGTATGAGTAGTACTCTCCATTAGTTCCATTGTGGCCTAACCCCTTTTCTTCCTGACTGTTACACAGGACCTGTCCCACCCCATCCTCCATATGCACTACTAGTAGTGTGTTGCACCGACCACATCAGAACAACTTTCTGCTGCACTGTTTACAGATTAACAATGGATCCCGCTCTGACAGCACTTTGCCCAAGGAGCATTCCTGGGTGCTGATCACTGTCTGGGAAGAATACAGTGATTTCAGCCAGAGTAGTCGGAATGTTCACCTGTACCCACAAATGTCATGGAGGCTGCACCAGGCAGAGATTCACTGGACTGCACAATAGCGCACGCAATGCATGAAGCTCTTGAGGCTTCCATACAGGAAGGCTGTGGATTCAGTCAGTTTGGGAGGGCTTGTTGTACAAGCTCCTTCTACGAGGAACAGGACTGGATATTGTCAAGGACATAGAGTGGATTTAATCCTAAACCCAGCCAGCCTGATTGTCCAACAAGACACTGAGGTGGGCGATGAGATAGCAGAAGACCTGGAGGGCGAGGATGAATTTATTCTGCATCTTTAACCTGGTCCAGCTGCAGAATCCCTCAGTGAGTATCCTGAAGAAGGACCAGTGCTGTCACAGGACCCATAATCCCAGGCTGGTAAATTATAATGGCCCCAACCCTCTCCACCAATATTCCCTCTTTGTTGTTGCTAAATTCCCTATGTTAAGGTCCTTACATGAGACAAAGTTGAAAATCGATGGTTTTATTGGTTTCTGAGGAACCAAACTGAAAAGGGTCTGTCTCTTGATTTCTAAAGAAACTTTTGTAAACAGCTCGCGTAGTATAAATCTGTCTGCCCCCTGTGTCTATCCGTTTCTTGGCCCCACGTTAGGCAGCAAGACTCCTGGAGCCAGGGTGGGGTGGGGAGAAAAAGTTTTGGTTTGGGAAAGAGAAAATTAATGTCAAGACTATTGACATTTCTGTAAGGAAAATGTATTTACAACTCTGCTTGGTCCCTGAGAACTTTATACAGTTACAGTGCTTTTCCCAGCTCTCACTGTTTCTTTTTCCCAGACAGAGAACAGCTACTCTGCTTGTGGGAAGAGGGAGAGAAGGGAAAGGTCCTGTTTGGTAAAGGGAGCAAAGTTATTTAAAACTAACATTTCTATAAGGAAAAGGTACAGAGAAACATGCTGGGAGTGAGAAGTGTCTGGTTCAGCAGTTGTAGAAAAATTAGTGTACAGTAGTGCTTCTTTTCTGTTGTGTGAGTTTAGGTTTATGGTGTGGAGCTGGATTTTCAAGAAAACTAATGAAGATGCAGATGTCTCTCCTTCCTTGTCCATGTCACTATCACCATGCACGTACAGGCACAGAATTCTCTGGCACTGCCAGCAGTGCGAAGGTTGTGGCTCAGATCACGTATGGCATGAAATCGCCACTTTCTGGCTCAGAAGGGAATCCCTTTCCATTCTAATTCTCCCACAATCCTGCAAGGCTACTCCAGCAAATTTCTCCTGCAGCAGGAACTCCAGCTGGTTCGTACGGCTCATAGGCAGTGCAAAGTACTCAGACTGTCTTCATAGCTGACCAAACCCCTTCTTTCAGCAACACATAGCGAGGTGATCATTAGCAGAACCATGTACCCTGCATACAGTGCTGGATTCCCTGCCCAAGATTGTGAATACACTTCTCATGTGCTTCTGTAAGAGCTGCATGCTCATTTGAGTTCAGAGTTTGGCCAAAAGATATCTAGGAGATTGGTAGCAAATGGAAGCTAGGAGAGACATACTGGACAAGAGAAAGTGTCCCTTTGTTATCTTAAGCAATCTAGAAACATTTTGCCTAAAACCTCTTTTGATAGCGCTTACAACCACCAATCCATAAAACTGTAGTACTATCTTCCTGTAACTACAAGACTATATGAATGAGTTACTATCATTTTGGGGAACTTACATGACCTGTGTTATAGAGGAGCTCAAACTAGATTATTACAATGGGCCCTCTGGCCTTGAAATCTATTAATCATTTGTAATTCAGAGAAAGAAGGGTCTATACCTAGACATTACAAAATAAGGAGGTGCAAATTCATGCAAACAGAAAGCAAGGAGATGGTGAACCTGGGGACTCAGTCATAAGAAGATGCCAAAATAAATCCAAGTTAATTTTATATAAAGAGAATGCATCACACTGTAGAGTTGGTTATTTTTTAAAAAAATCAAAGTGTTTAAATTGGAGTTTGTAGTACAGTAATTCAAAAGAGAAAAAAGCATTTGTTACAAACAGAATTGTTCCTGTCCTACATTCCTCCTGTGCATTGTTGTACAGCTACCATTTTTCACCATGGGGATGACTCATTTTAGTGGTGGCTGAAATTACTACTACAGTAGACTCTCAATTATCCAGGATGATAGGGAAAAAATTAATCCTGGTTAATAAAATCCCAGATAATCACCATCCATAGGAAATATGGGGTGGAGGGATTGGGTCACCAGCCACCCTGCGCCAGGGTGGTGGTGGTGGCGGTGGTTCACTGGTTGCCCTGCACCCTGGTGTTTTGTGGTTTTTTTTGGTGCTTGGGGCGGCAACAAAGCCAGAGCCGGCCCTGCGAGTTACACGTATTTGTTTTTGACATCCTGGTTAATCCACAACCTGATTAACCCAATCCTGGATAATAGTCTACTGTATTAAAGTGGGAATGGCGGCAAAGGTCTGAGAAGTTATTGCAAAGGTCAGAGAAGATTTTTCCATCCAAATCGCCTATTTTCACTCACTCAGTTAATCATAAATTTGCAAAATTTTCAGTTAGGAGCTAAAATTTTCCAGGTTTGCTCACTGCTCAAAAATAAATTGTATTTTCTGTTTGGTTTGTTTCTAGAAAGTTTGAGGAAAATTAGTTGAGCAATTTTGAATATAAGGGAAGGAGACAAAATACATTTTCTCCTTTATTTCAATTCACAAACTTTCACAGAAATGTTTTTATAGTTATGAGTAGAAAGCAAAAAACCGCATGTCTCAATTGTAAGTGACTGAATGCTACAGTAAAGCAGATGGGATTACTGATGTTCTGAGAGTTAAGCTTGTGCTTAGTGGTTTACTGTAATATGTCGTCATCTGAAGTCATATATTATACAATTTATTTTCAATCAACAGCCAGCTTTCATTGGGTACTACTCACAGGGGGCCTGATCTGAAGCCCACTGAAATTAATGGAAAGATTCTCGTGGACTTTAGAAAGACAGCAAGGTTAGGCAGTTACTGAATTGAAAACATAGCAACAAATTTTCATTATTACTCTTATCACATTTAACCTACAGCCTGATATGTATCTACTCCATACTTTTCAGAGAAATGATCTTATGGCTGGTTGTTTGGCATTAACAGAGTAGTACATAGTAAGGATATGTCTTCACTACTCACCGGATCAGTGGGTAGTGATCGATCTTTTGGCGATCAATTTATTATGTCTCATTAAGAGGCGATAAATCGATTTCCAACAGTGCCTCCGTTGACTCCGGAACTCCAACTTGCCGAGAGGCGCAAGCTGGAGTCGATGGGGGAGCCTGCTGCCGACCGCCACTGCCGTGAGGATGGCAGGTAAGTTGGCCAAAGATGCGCCGACTTCAGCTACATTATTCCCGTAGCTGAAGTTGCGTATCTTTGGTCGATCCTTCCCCCTACTGTAGACCAGCCCATAGTCTGCTACACAGATCTGTTTACTATCGTAGAAAAATTGTATATTATCCAATAGTATTATCTGAGAAATAGTATATGACCATGTAATTAAGACTGTATCACAATTAAGATGTACAAGGGGACAGTTTTAAAGTTGCACGTTCTACCTTAACTTTGTCAATGCCTGAATTCGGGTGCTTAAATGTGCATCTTTAACATTCTTTTAATATAATGTTTTAGATTATATATAAGTGTTTTGGGATAGTTCAGGATAAAAGGCACTATCCAGATGTACAATATTATTTATTTGTTAAAGCTGGATGGACACTACAACATTTTTTACACAAGTATTTGTCTGACTTTTAAACTGAATTAACTTTAACTGTGTGTGCACCCATTTTATTTGATCACTTCCCACCAGCATTCAAGAACTTTTGTTTTATTTGAATAGATGCTCATCAAAAGTGAATTTTACCCTCTCATAGTCAAGAATTTGCACTGGTACTTATGCATTTTACATGGTATAGGACCCTACAGTGGGATAGGGTTCTCAAAATCTCTCAGCTCCATCACAGAAGTAGTTAGGTGAACAATGAAAGAATCTAACCTAACCCCTTTATTCAAGAACCATGTGTATAATTACTAGCACAGAAAAAAATATATAAAATTCACTAACGGTCTGTCTACATGGTGAGTTAATGTGAACTGGTTGGAGTGTAAATTCCAGTGTGCACCAGTGTGTCACATGGTAACTGGCATGCAGTAATAATTCCCTAACGTGCATTAATGTAGTCCCATTTCAAACAGTACTATGTCAATGTGCAGTTGCGAACTTTTAGTGCATGCCAGCAGGTTCTACAGAGGCTAGTAAGTGCACAACATGTAAGTGTACACTAGAATGTATACACCAACTTGTGTACACTAATGCACCATGTAGACAATCCCGAAGCCTGCTTATTTACTTCCCCCTAAACTGCTACCTCTCTCCAAGGGAGTTAAAAAAATACCTGTGATTTTAACTCCCTCTTCCTGGTTTATGGGTATGTTCCAGGGCCCTTTCTAAGCCAGAACAATGACTCTACTGGAAGATAGATCTGTCCCTGTTAAAATTATGCTCATCCAGGAATGGGTCAAAAAGCATGTGGACCAATCACAAGTAAACAACACAGCTCAAACTTTGATTATTGGATACAGTCAATCCATATTGCAAAAAAAAAAAGAAAGAAAGGTGGAATACATTTGAAAAAATAGTTATCAATTCTCTGATATTCTGAAAAAAGGAAAATACGCTAAGAACTTTCAAGCACTCAGAGTTCGTTAAAGCAAACACTTGTGAAAGTGCAGTTTTACCTCAAATTCTTGAATATTCAACAAACGTAATTCTGGATTGTCTATTTCAGGGGTAGGCAACCTAAGGCACGTGTGCTGAAGGCGGCATATGAACTGATTTTCAATGGCACTCACACTGCCCAGGTTCTGGCCACTGGCCCGGGGGGTTCTGCATTTTTAATTAATTTTAAATGAAGCTTCTTAAACATTTTAAAAACCTTATTTACTTTACATACAGCAATAGTTTAGTTCTATATTATAGACTTATAGAAAGAGACCTAAAAAAATTAAAATGTATTACTGGCATGTGAAACCTTAAATTAGAGTGAATAAGTGAAGGCTTGGCACACCACTTCTGAAAGGTTGCCAACCCCTGGTCTATTTGATTGTAAAATTAACAAGTTAAGCCAGTTACATAATCAACTATGGCACAATATGCCAGTTGCTAGTCATGTTGTAACTGTAATGCAACTTTGTTTAGCTATAGAAGTTGCAGGCCAAATTGTGAATTGTCTTTTAAGCACCAATCCTGCAAAAAAATTTTGCACATGCTTAACTTTACATACTGTCAGCAGCCCCAGACTGTATCACAGATGATATTCCACATATAGAAAACAATATGGGAGAACAACAAGCAACATACCATTTTAAAGACATTTTTTTCATGCTCACAGATTCAGAGAGTTTAAAGCCAAAAGGGATCATTAGGTCATCTAGTCTGACTTCCTGTATATTACAGGCCATTGAATTTCACCCATTTACTCCTTTATTGAGCCCAATAACTTGTATGAATAAAACATAACTTGTTTGGATAAACCATAATTTCCAGAAAGGCACCTAATCTTGATCTGAAGAGATGGTGAATTCAACTCTTCCCTTGGTAGTTTGTTCCAATGGCTATTCACCCTTGGAATTAAAAATTTGTGTCAGGTTCTAATTTGAATTTGTCTGGCTTCAACTTCCAATCTTTGGTTCTTGTTTTGCCTTTCTCTGCTAGATTAAGGAGCCCTTCAGTACCTAGTATTTCCTCCCCATCATGAAGATATTTACACACTGTAATCAAGTCACTTTTCAATCTTCATTTTCATAAGATAAAAAGGTGGATCTCTTTAAGTTTTCCCCTGTGAGATATTTTCTCTGGCCCTCAAATAATTTTTGTGGCTCTTTTCTGCACCCTCTCCAATTTTTCAACTGTGGATGCCAGAATTATACAGAATATTGCAGTATGGGAGTCATTAATGCTGTAAACAGAGATAAAATCACCCTCCTACTCCTACTCACCATTCCTGTTTAAACATCCAGGGATTAAATTAGTCCTTTCCGCCACAATTTTGCAGTGGGTGCTCATGTTCATTTGTTTACCCCTTACTTATGCCCCTAAAACCTTTTCGGAGTCATTGTTTTCCAGGATTCAGTTCCCCATTATGAAGGTATGGCATGCATTCCTTGTTCCTAGCTGTATAAAACTTTTCATTTGGCTACCTTAAAATGAATTTGGTTTGAATAGATCTAGTTTACGAATAGATCCAGATCTTTGCACTAACTAGGGAACAAGCTTTGTTTGAATTATGTAGCTCTGATCTTCTATTTTTAATTACATTTTTCTTTGTACAATATTTCAATTGATTCCTGGATTCAATGAAACATATTGAGAATTACTGAAAAAGAAAAAAAAGTAATTAAAAAATTGAAGCTCAGGACTGCATAATTCAAACAAAGGCAACAGCTAATTTAACACCTGTAAATTCCTCTGGGTGGTTATTTATATAAGGTACTTACCATTTTTATTGTGCCTTTGATGTGGCATTTAATTAATTTGGCATTTCTATAGCATGCATCCCCAGAGAATCTGAGTGTTAAATGCCTTGCATTTTATTTGAAAACACACAAGACATTTACAGTTCTCCCACAGGACCCTAGTCCTAAATTTACAAAAGGACTCTCTCAATATGAGAAGTAATGGGGGATGGGAGGCTTTGGATATTCTGAGAGGTATTGAGCACCCATAATTCCCAGTGAAGTCAGTGGCTTAAATCCTGAAAAGTACTCAGTACTTGAAACTCCATTGCAGTCATAAGAATTCAGCCTTGTGTAACTCACTAGTGAGTGTGTATTGTGTAAACCCAACTGCACAACTGTACACAAAGCACAGTTTGAAAAGTGGATTTTTTTAGCTCCACCTATAAAGACACATGCTTTTAGGTCAGGAGGTCCTTGGTTCAGTACCCACTATTAGCCAATATGCACTTGCAAGATGCTGAGTGCTCCTAATGCTGCCAGTCAAAGTACTAGAGTTGAGCCCTCAAAATCTGTGCGGGGCAGCTTCAAAATGCGGGCAGATCTTGACGAGGAACTGAGCAAGGGGAATCATCATGTTCTGTTGGTCCTGTACAGGAGAGAATCCCCACAAAAGGGCATGATTTATTAACAAAAAATTTTGGAGCTAGTTGGAAGAGAGGAATATCAGAGTGGAGATTTACCCTGCAGAACTCTAACTGGATTTTTTCTTTCATGGCTGGCAGAAGTGGTGAAGCCCCTCAAATTACCCAGTGTATCCACAGATTACCTCTCCCATCATATAGAAAAATTTAATCTCATTCAACACAAGCTGAACTTTTAGTGTTGTCCACACATTTTTTATTTTATTTGCTGTAAGCTGCATTTTTAAATCATTGTTATATGCAATTTTTAATAAAAGGATGCTTAAAGTGTTAGCAATGTAAATCATTTTTGCCTTAGCAATTTGATTGTTTATTTTGCATTGCAAAAGGTTAATTCAGGAATATTAAAGCCAATATAAAGCTTTGTCAATAAATATTTAAATTTAGCACTGTCCATACATGTCTAGTGGAGGAGAACTACATGCCACTCTTTGCTACCAAACTTTAATCTTCCGGGCTATGTTTTTACTTTTGACAATTGAACACTAATCCAACAGTTTGTTCTCTGCATATTCTAATCAGTGGCATTGTGGTTAAAAAAAAAAAAAAGAGAAGTGGGTAAACTAATCTCCATATTCCCCAAATATAAAGTGGGCTAACTTCAATTTACCAGAATTTTCTCTTGGCTACAGTATGGTCCTATTGAACCTGTAGTCACATACACTTCAGAGTAATAAACAGGGAATACAATTCAGGAGTTCCTTCTCCCTGCCATTTGAACTAAAGGATCATCTTCCTTATCTGTAGTAGTGTTAGGGATTATGGCTCTAATCCTGCAAACACTTATGCCCATACTGTTTTTGCTGCTTTGATTGATTTTGTTCCTGGTGCGGGGTGGGGAAATGGAGGGGATGGGCAAACAGGTGACATGTTCCAGGTGAAAATTGTGGGATATATAGTTGACTGAAATTAAAATGGGTGAATAAATACAAACCTTACTTGAATAATGTACTCAAATAATCTTGCAAAATCCATACAATAAGCTATTCAACCAAATAGTATTTGACCAGTTATAGTTGCCACAATTTCTTTCATCTGAAACATCTAGTTTATTTCACAGTTTTAACACTGGCCACATAATGAATGCCAGCACAGGAACTGGACAAGTAATATTGTTTTTTTTCCAGTTCACTGGGAGTTTTGAAAAACTTTGGTTCAAACCAAAAATGGAATTTTTCAGGATTTCTTTTGGTGAAGCAAAACACTGACATTACTGCAACAAAACATTTTGAGTTAAAATGTTTTGTTAATATCAAAAATGAAAATTTTATTTAGACTTTTAAACATTTTGGCAAAAGCAAGAACAATGATTCACAAAGTGGGAAGAGGCAGCAGAGGCACCTCCCTTATAAGCCTTAGCCCAGCCTCAACTCTCCACAGCAGGCAAAAGGAGGGAAATGAACCTTGGTTTCCCAGATTTTACATCAATGACCTAACCAGTGGGCCATAGGATATTCTGGTGCATGTTTTTTCTCAGTCTCTCCTCTTGAAGCTGTTGCACTTTTTATAAATAATTAAATACTCATTGAAGCAGGGACTTGAAATAGGGTCTCTCACCTCCGCAAAGCCCTATTTACAAGACCATAGATTCATTTTTATTCTTATGCTGGCCCAATGAGTGGATTGGTGGTTTGAATGAGGAATAATAGTCACTGAGCCAGGAAAAGAACAACATTGCCAAAAAGGTTGAAATGTTTTGATGTGGTCAAAACTATGTGGTGAACTCTATATGAAGTTGTGAATATTTTTTGGTTGACCTAAAACTGTATTTTTTGACAAATAAACTATTCATCCTAAATTTTTGTCCCTCTGTAGTCAGCACATCAACAGGGCTTTAACTGGCCATTTAAGTGCACAGTGCTGCATATTTAATTTATTTTTATTTCTGAAAAAAAGTATGCGTCTAATAAACTGCTACAGGCTTTTTGCACAGGGATGAATTTCTCTCTAGGTGCATGTACCAAAGAATAAAAAGCAGACAACTCCATATTAATTAGAAATTCCCCCTGCACCCCAAACACCCCGCCCTCCTTATCACCACCTTGAACTTTCTCAGGTGAATGTATGAAAGAATCACACAATGCGTTAAAGTTCAACAGAGTCAGAAACCATTCCCCTTCTTTCCTCTGGCCCCCTACTATTTCCCAGATTGTTAAATCTTGAATGCATTAGTAGCTTACAGGGAAGGAGCCAGCCTTTCCATAAACCTGACTATACACTCCTTATAGATCAAAATCAACATCTTGACTTTGTCCCAGAAGGAAACAGGAAGACAGGAGAACCTTTAGAGAAGAGCTTTGTTTTGTATGCTTACTCTCTCACAATAAAATAAATAAGTAAAAGATCCATTCTGCCTTTCTAAGGGTTTTAAGTGTAAATATCAGTAATTTGGCATGATAAGAAACTTTTCAAAATGAATTTAGGGCAAATGTTTAGAAAATATTTGAACTGAAACATCTAATAAAAGAAAAATGTTTTTCCAAGATTGTATTTGGGATCGATAATATTTTTAAATTTGCTTTTAAAAATAAACTGGAACATTCTGATCTAATGAAAATGCAGAGCTTTAAAAATTGGGATTTGAAAAAAAATTCTGAATAGTTAAGCCAAGAACACTAAGCTATTATGTGAAGAATTTTAGATCATGCTAAACTGTCACAATATACATTCAAAGTCTGATAAGGGTCTGAGCTAAATCAATAAAAGCAAATCAAGATATAAATGTAATTCCTCAACCTCACTAGATCTCAGAGGTAGCCCATCACATGTACGAGATCACTGCAACAGCTAAAAATAAGATATAACAATGAACATTTTCACCACATATTAATACAAATGTCTAATCCCTGTGGATGATACAAGAAAAGAAGGAAATAGAAATCAATGGAGTATTTCTATTTTCTTCTCATTACCAAGTGGTAAGAGTCCCTGTGGAATGAAGCACATAACATTATCTCAAATGTAATGAGAAACTCTATATTTATTTTTTTAAGCATATGACAGGTTGTACTTAACATCTCAAAAAATAGCTTCTCTTTGCCCAACAGTCCCACTGCTATGTCAGAGAAGTACGACTTAAGGACACATCTAATTGCCCATGTTTTGGTATTGTCACATTTTAATTAGACACTGGGAAACAGCAAAACATATAATCAAGAACAACAGAAACAACAATTCCTTTTGATCCATGTGGGAAGATGGGAAGATCTGTGCAGCAGTGGATTCTCTGGTCCCTCCCTTCCCCTACTTTCTCTCATTGTTTTCATACTGCTATACAGAGCTAGTATGGAACAGGACTTTGCCTCCTTGGTAGGCAGGCCCATGTTAGCCCCTATTTCTGCAGTGGAACTGAACTACTTCCTCTGCCAAGATGCCCTCTGAGCCCGTGGTATTCCATAAGGAATTCTTCAGCATAAAACAAAATATATTAATTCCACCTTTATGGTTGTCAATGTTGTCAGTAGCTATCGGTGTGGTGCTCTGCTCTTGTTCGATGATGATATCAGTCGGCTGCGTGCGTGTTCCCTCTGTGTGCTGCTTCAGCTCTGCAGATCGCTGACACAGCAGACCCAAGAGAACCCCCAAAGACCACAGACTCTAGTAAGGTATGAAGGCACCCAGGCCAGGTTTATTGTCATCTGAAGCACCGTGCAGTTTCTGGTAGACTCTACGGGACATACCATGAGTCAGTGCTTGTCGTACAATGGACTCAGCTCAGTCAGTAGCAGGACTGCCACTGCCCCTAGGCTGGACAAAGACACTGCCCCAGGGCTGTTATTCTTATACACAGGTACAAACAAGTTACACATCACTCCTGACGTATTGAGGTGCATCCCCTCTACGTAGTAAGGTGCCGCCTCTCACCTTGTACAGGTTGGTTCGAGCAAAACAAGTCCATTCATCATATTACCCTTTTGCCCCTGTCTTTAGGATGGGTCGGCTTGTTCCTTGTTATCTGTATGGAATGTACCAGTGTCTTGGTACCTCTTAGATCTGTGTACTTTTGCAACATCAGCCCTTTCCTTGCCAACTTCTGTGAGCAGGGCCTGCCTCTAGCTCACAGCTTAACTTTGCTTTATGTTAGCAAAGTCTTGACCATTACTTTAGCTCAGGCCTTAGGCCTCATACTGGGCCTCTGATACAAGGGTTTATGTTTTAGGGCCTCATCCTACTACAGTCAGAGAGTGCATCACTTGCTGTTGGAAATCTGAGAAGTGGCTATCATGTAAAGACTGGATCTACAAGCTATTCCTCTGAAGTAAAAGGATGTGCATGGTAAGAGGAAAAATCAAAAAGCTTCCCTTTAACCTAAATTAGTTTATTATCATAAGTCTGCTACCTGAGAAAGTACCTGATTTCCTGTGTAAGTTAATGACACTAGATACAGTGTCTAATGCTAACCCTTTGATCAATTACATTTTCTACTAGACTGAAACCCAAACACCTTTGCGCACTAGAGACTTTCATTCTCATTTGGAATTTCTGATAAAAATTTACAATTTATACACGTTTTCATCATTAGGCTCTCATCTACAAGGCTTTTATTTTCCCTTTAATGAGTTAACATGTTTAAAAGCAAGTTGGTTAGTCAATTCTGTATACAGATCACATCAGTTATCAGACTAAAACATTCCCTGCTTCTCTTCTGGTAGCCCTGGGGTTAAGTTTTGTTATGCTTTGTCAAATTCAGTAATACTCTATTGAAAAGATGAACATTCAGCCTTAATTTGGAATTTTTCTTAATGCTGAGGCTTTAATGTTCTTTGAGCATATTTGACTCCTTTATTGTTGTTTACCCCTTCCCTTCCCCCATCCCAGCTTTTTGGTTAAGGCACTGAACCGGGACTTGGGAGTTCCATGTCACTTTCAGGCTCTGTCATGGATCTCCTGTGTAACTTTGGTCCAGTCACTTAATCACTTACTTATGCCTAATAGGGATAACAGTATTGTCTTTCTCTCATCCTTTGTCAGTCATCTCTATTTGGCTGGTAAAATCTTTCCGGGGGCGGGGCTGTTGCTTTCCATGTGTCTGCAAAGCGAGGTGAATTAGCTACACATGGAGAAGCTGCATGCTGTGTTCTGTGCACTGCACTATTAAACCAGCGGCCTGTGGAATTTTACTGTAAAACTACAGACAGCATCTGTGATTCATTTCAGAAGCTCCTAACCAGTTAGGACACAGCAGGGCTGTCACTTCCCCTGTGTCTGTATAGTACCTAGCACAATGGTGCACCATTGCCAGTTCCCTTCTAGCTACTACTGTCATACAAATGATAAGCAAAAAATCTGCCATTAGGGTTCTGAAGAGAAAATGAAAATCAAAACAATTTTGAGTATTTTTATTTTGTTTCATGAGGGCAAATAAATGTTTTCCAGCAAAGTTTTCTCACATTTGACTTATAGAAGGGCCATTTAAACCCTTCCATTGCTTTGATATCTTACTCTTTCTTTCCGTGAAATGGAACAGAATTATCGCTGGTTCTTCCCTCCTCCCCCATCCAGCTTCCTCTGTTGCCTGACAGAAGTGCCCCATCCTGACCCACTGCTCCTCGTTCTCACCACAAAGCCCTGCTCCTCTCAAAGGTTTAGTCCAGTTTGAATTTTACCCAAACCACTTTCATAGAATATCAGGGTTGGAAGGACCTCAGCAGGTCATCGAGTCCAGCCCCCTGCTCAAAGCAGAACCTATCCCCAACTAAATCACCCCAGCCAGGGTTTTGTCAAGCCTGACCATAAAAACCTCTAAGGAAGGAGATTCCACTACCTCCCTAGGTAACCCATTCCAGTGCTTTACCACCCTCCTAATGAAAAAGTTTTTCCTAATATCCAACCTAAATCTCCCCCCTGCAATTTGAGACCTTTTCTCCTTGTTCTGTCATCTGCTACCACTGAGAACAGTCTAGATCCATCCTCTTTGGAACCACCTTTCAGATACTTGAAAGCAGCTATCAAATCCCTTCTCGTTCTTTTCTTCTGCAGACTAAACAATCCCAGTTCCCTCAGCCTCTCCTTGTAACTCATGTGCTCCAGCCCACTAATAATTTTTGTTGCCCTTCGCTGGACTCTTTCCAGGTTATCCACATCTTTCTTGTAGCATGGGGCCCAAAACTGGACACAGTACTCCGGGGAGGCCTCACCAATGCCGAATAGAGGGGAATGATCACATCCCTTAATCTGCTAGAATGCTCCTACTTATACAACCCAAAATGCCGTTAGCCTTCTTGGCAACAAGGGCACACTGTTGACTCATATCCAGCTTTTCATCCACTGTAACCCCTAGGTTCTTTTCTGTAGAACTGCTGCCTAGCCATTCGTTCCCTAGTTTGTAGCAGTGCATGGGATTCTTTCGTCCTAAGTGCAGGACTCTGCACTTGTCCTTGTTGAATCTCATCAGATTTCTGTTGGCCCAATCCTCTAATTTGTGTAGGTACCTCTTTGTCTATCTCTAACCAAACCCACTGCAAGTTTTCAGATTGCCAGCTTTGCTAATCAGTGATTCCAGCAGTAGCAGCAGTTAATATAAGTTTCGGACTCCACTGGCATTGCAGTATACTTGGAGAAAGATTCCACAGAGGTGGTTTGCTCAACTACAGTGTGTAGCAGTTCATTCTTATTCCACAAAGGCATTAAATGGTATTTGCAGTCAAAAAGCATTAGTTAGATTTTGTGTCATGTTAATACTTGCCTGATCCTTCTCTTATTAAATATGAATGTAGCAGATTAGTTCCATTAATGTTGAAAAGGATAACAGCTATGGGGCTCACTTTGTCCAATGGGCTTCAAAACCTGAACAAAAATCTTGGGAAGCATATTTTCTTTCTTGCTGATCCTGAATGGAGTTGCGATGCTACGTAAGGAACTGATCCTCTCCCTGTTGAATCCATTAGCATAACTCACATTTACTCCAAAGGTCCAGGATCAGGCAAGTAGCAAGGGGCCCTACAGAGCTACATGGTCCAGCGTAGAGCACTCTTTGGCAGGATGCCTCCTCAGTTGCACTGGGGCTGGGCTGAGTGCCGTTTGCTAGAGCCCTTAAGAAATACAGCATACCCCTATATGCATATCCAGTCAGCTCGGCTTGTTGGAGAATAGTGATGATGGAGCCTGATCAACTACTTCGCACACCTTGCTGCCCCCTTTCAGGCAAGTTGTTCCCAGGGAAAACATCTAGGTAGTTGCCCCTGCAAGGTGTTTTAAGCTGCTATTTATGAGAAATATCTCTCTTCTACACCTTATCCTTGCCAAGAGGGGAAGGAGGTAGCCAAAGGAAACACACACACACAAGTCCACTGCAAATGACGCCTCCCTGCCCAGTGGCTTGCTGAACCCCACGGGGTCCCTTGTCTTGAATACTTAGTGAAGGGAAGGATAATGCTCTTCCTCAGTGTGCTGTGAAAAGAAGCCCTGGCTCCTCAGAGGAGACCAGGAAAGAAGGAACTCCTGGTTATTCTCAACCCTTTTCCTGGCCTCTTAGTTGGAAATAAGATCCCCATCCCGCTTTGTCAGGCGAGAAATCCAAATGTAGTGCATTGTGCTGGCATGAGTTTTGGAGGGGGCTGGATTGAGAATGGGGTGCAGAAGAAAGCTAGTTTGGATGTTTAATTTTTTGGAATTTGCTAAAATTTTAAAATCCAGCAAATGCCTAAGTGCTAGAGGTATTTTCTTTCTTTTTGTTTTAAGAAAATTTACCTTTTTAAAGAACAGGATTAGTTTTTTGGTGTCCTAAGAAGTTTGTGCATGTTTGATTATCTGGTGCATCAGCTAATTTCCTTTGTTTTCTTTCTCATGTCTTCCAGGGGAGGTAGGGGTAAAGTGTTTGAGGGTACCCCACAGGGAGGAATTCCCAAGTGTTCCTTGCTGGGCCCAAGGGGCATTTTGTTGTTGTTGTTGTTGTTTTGTTTTGTTTTTTTACATTTGCATGGTGGCAGCATTTACGAAGCCAAGGTCAGTGAAAAGCTGTAACCTGGGGAGTTTAATACAAGCCTGGAATGGCACATATTAATTTTTAGAATCCTTGCAGGCCACTGCACGCAAAGTGACAGAGTGGGGATTCAGACTTGACACCATCTGCAGTCAAGCTCTGAATATTGTTCAGTAGAACTTCAATGTCCTTGTGGCCATTTGTGTAGGAAGCAACAAAAATTAACTATCTGTTTAAAAGCAGGATTGGGAGTCAAAAGAGTGTAATCTGCTGGATAACTCCTCTCAAATGCCAGACTTCTGACTTTATGTAGTTGTATTTCTTCCATGCAGAGGGTATGAGACTGCAGAAAAGGATATTTGCTTTTCTGCCACTGCAAGAGGCATGAAGGATTTGCACATTCAAAAGGTGACTCTTAAGACCTGTGATTAGTTTCTCAGCACAGTTTATTTCAAGAGATAATTACAATCATGTTTGTCATCTTTGCCCACTAATAACTGTTGATATTTTGGGGTTGTATGGTGCTATATAGTTCTAAATATATTTTATCTATGACTAAATATAGTTTCTATGGTTACACCCTCTGCTTCTATTTTTGCCCTTTAAAAGGTAATGATTTTTCATATGGAAACAAAAGCAGAGGAAAAACTGCTTGGCTAGAATGCCCATTTCATGTTATTTTTCTTGGTCGTTAGTTTAATATTACTTCCTTATAGAGCTAGTCAAAACTTTTTCAGTGGAATAGTTTTTCATTGAAAAATGCAGTTTCTTTGAAATTTTTTGTGGGAATGTGCCAGTTTTGCAGAATATTTTTATGGGAAAAAGTAGAAGAGAATAGTTTTGATTTTATATCTACGGTGTTGCAATGAGTTGGTTTGAGAAGGTAAAATGTTTCATTTAAACTTTCATCATTTAAATTAACTTTGAGTTGACTTTTATACGACACTTATTTTAATATATTTATTATAGTAAGGCAAAGGATGGAGCATTGACGTATTCTCACCTAGATGACAGTGTGCAAAAATACAATTTGCATACTCTCCTTGCCTTTTGGACATTGTTGGATGATATATGAAGTGCTTCTGAGATGTGGTGACTGGATTCTCTCTCTAAGAAGCTGTTGGGAAATCTAAAAACTTAGATGTATTGGAAAAAACTGAGAATACCTCTCAATAACTAGAGAAAAACCATGATCGTGGGACTGTTGGCTTAGGTGCTATTTCATGGAGATTTTGAAACCACAAGCTGTCCATTGTATCCTCCTTTCTACACTGTGGATCGGATAAGACCTCACAGTAAGTCACACAACGTTTGATTAGACATTTGCCCTGCAAATGGGGTGTTGCACAGCTGTGCTTTCCTGGAAGCAGTGCAGGGAAGGATTTGTTCCTTTGAGGCATGGATTCTCCCCATTTACATCTGATTGCAGTAGTGCAACTGCATTCACTTCAGTACTATTACTCTTGATTTCCACTAGCATTTGTGAAAAATCAGGCCATAATGTGATAAATAATGCTAAAGATCTTTGGATGAAAAGAAATGCAAACTATTATTCCCCTGGGTAATAAATGGTAAAACACCAGGAGTAATGACTGGGAGCATCCCCCATAACTATGCTCTCCTTTCTGGAGTCTAGTCTTGTCTCTCACCTCTACAATGTTCAGAGGAGAGTTACTCTTCTTGGAAGACACAACCTTCAGCATCTACATTAATATATGGCAATATAACAAGACATTCTATGAGGTCCGTCTGATAGACTGAAACCTCCCACATTTTGTAAAAAATAAAGAATAGTGTAAAATATAATACATCAGTATGAATATAAATAAAATCATTTAAATTCTATTTTAAGAACTCAGACCTCAGTTAAGAAATTCTGCCACTTCTTGGAATGGCCCTGGACACTGAGTACCTGAGCACCTTGCAATTATTAATGGAGTGTGTCCTCACAGCAGTCCTGTGATTGGAAGAGGGGGTATTAGTTTACAGAAGGGAAACTGAGGCACAGATTAGATTAAGTAATTTGCCAATGGTGACACAGGGAGTCTGTATCAGAACCAGGAAGTGACCCTAGGTCTTCTGGGTGTTAATTGAGTACCCTATTCAACAGACATAAGTCTAGCTTTACAAGGCACTGGGGTGAAGCATAGCAGAAAGAAACGTTCCTTTACAGGAATTCAATTTAGCAACTCAATATGGTAAGGTAGTAAAGAGGAGTGAACCTGCTCGACCAGCCAGATATTGTATTCCATGGAGAATGAAGTAACCTTAGAGCATACTATTTGCAAAGTATTTTCATTTTTTGTGCAGAAATGAACAATTGTATTGAATCTAACCAGTGCAGTGGCCATATAGATTAGAACAACTGTGTGTCATGTCCTATGTAAATTTCATTATATTAAGTAAATATTTGATAATCCTTGTTCATCATATAGAAAGGTAAATAAATGCTCAAGGATATACCAGTAAAAAGCTTTACCTTGTGAACATCTGATTGCTTGGCAATCTCATGTTTTAGACAGAGAGAGAGAGAGAGAGATCAAAACATGCCAAAGACAAATAGGAAAGGAATAAGTGTTTGCTATTCATTCTGGAGAACAGCGCCTGGAATGTCTACAAGCTAGCTTAGCTTTCACAAATATTGGGGTAACTGGATGAACTCTAATGGTCTGTGGTATACAGGAGATCAGAAAGTTTACACTACTGGGACTATACCAGCATAGCTACAATATCATAGCTAGGCTGCCATACCCCTGTAGGGTAGATGCAGCCTAAGGTGATGGAAGGAGTTTTTGTTTCTGTCGGTGTAGATTGGAAACTGCCTCTGGCTGTGATGCATCACTACCATGAAGCTGCCTCATCCTAATGAGGCAAAAGGTGGCAAAGGAGAATTCATAGCCCAGATAACTGCCCCTTCTGAAAGGTTTCAACTAGCTCTCCAATGTAGCTGCAAGTTAGACATATCAATCAAGACAAATTACTACTTTTTTTTTCTTAATTCATATGGACTGCATAAGGATTCAAATTCCAGGATTTCATAACAAGTTGCTCTATGATCACTCAAATTTCTAGAGGAAAAAGGAAGTGGAAAATATGGAGGGAAATGACATTACAGAATCACTCCCATCCTAACACAAAGTTAAATAAACAAGCTTTATTACATTTGATAAGCCACCCCTCAAAAAAAATCCAGGCAAATATTTCAAATGAGAAAAGGCACTAACTTTACTGAGCTCATAACTTTCTAGATCACGCTGTGGATTAATAGTTGTTTCAACAGATTAACCTCCTGGCTTGTTTGTTCCTACCTGTAGCACGGCAAAATTTTCTATACTCCAAAGTTCTCAACAGTCTAAGAAACAGTCATCAATACAATACTACAATAGTTTTCTCTTTTCACCCATTATCTGTCTTCACACATACCTATATGTTATATCCTGCTCAGCTCTGGCATTCTAGCAATCAAGTCTCATGATACCCCCAAACCTCACTTCTTCTTCTTCAAAAGCCCTTACCCACAAGATTGTCTAATGACCAGGGGAAAGACCAGGATGCTTCCTTTTATTAACTGGTTCACAAAGCACACAACCTAAGATCATACCCATGCAAAAAATACTTTTAATTTGATTCTTGACCTCTGTGATCCTATCACACCCCTAACGAGTAACAGGAATTCTAGACCCTGGAGTTACTACAGAAAGCTGGTTTGAGTTTTCAAACTCTGGCCAACAAACAGCCTGGAAGATTTTTAGTAAAGTGAGTGGCTGAGCTATTTAAAATTATTCTTTGAAAATAAAAAGCAAAAACAATTTTGCCATGTGTGGAGGGGTCTGGTCTTTATAAAATTAAATCTTTCTTTTGCCACTTCCACTGTTGTAGAATATGCAGCAAAGTAAAGGGTACACACTGCTAATATTGCATCCAGGGCAGCTTGTATGCTCTGAAAGCAAAATTAAAATTCAGAAAAGCTGAAGTGACAGGTGCTATGGGCCAGATCCTCATTTGAGTAAGCTGTGTTAATTTCAATGACTTCAATGGTACTACCAATTTATGCAAACCAATGATCTGATCCAGTATATGATTTAAATTAAACACATCTCTGTATCCCTAAGTTTTAAATGGAACAATCTGATCTAATCACATTGACTGAGATTTTCAAAGCCATCCAGGGGATTTCATTAAAGTTAGTGGTCAGAGTGGAAGCAATGTGCGAAAGTTCTTGCTGCTACTGCCTCTGCTCTGCAGATTAACAGAGGTCCTTTACTCAGGCATGACAATCTAGCATCTTTTTTCAAGAAATTAATCCACATAGTGTTGAAAAATGAAAATAATCTAAACTGTCAAGAAAACAAATATATTCTTAGAAACTGAAATATTTCCATAGCATCTCCTTTTCTTCAGGACAGTATTTATTTAAAGACAACTTTTGTAGAACTCATGACTGAAGTTTAGCAAATACATTCAAGTATCTATTATTTTTCTATGCATCTTTTTTAAATTCCAGGTTACCAGAGTCTACTAGGTTGGTCTTCTGCAAATTCCAGTAGCTTCAGCTGGATTGACCAGGCAAAAAGGTCCACAGTAACAGATTCCACACAGGACTGGGACCTTAAGAAAATGGGCTAGGATATTGAAAAATCAATGTTTATTTTCCCCTCCTTTAGAAAATGAAGTCAGTCTCCAACTTTAATTTGCAACGATTTTTTTGAGAAGCCCATAACTTACTCAAGTCATCCAGAAATCAATAACACTTTTATAGACAAGATAAACATTGCACACAATATAAATGCCTTTGAGTTTTTAATCAGTGCTTCAGTCAATATTAGAGCTAATGAATTCATGAAAATAATCACAATGGACCATAATGCATCTTTTTATCAATCTAAGAGCTGGATCTTTCCAACCCTTAATCATGCAACAGTGACACTGAAATGTATAGAAACTATTGTGCTAAGTAATAACTACTCACATGAGTTTGGAAGCTCTGGAATTAGAAAAAGTGGGGAAGAAAACGATTAAACTCTATTTGCCTGATATATTTAGATAGGTCCAGAACTGATGGCACAAATGGATCCTATGATTTGATGATGATAAATGACACTCTAGTCTCCTTTGATTCCCATTTGTCAGCTCAGCAATGATAGGGCCAAAATAATTATTTCCATTACTTTGTCTTGTACCAGCTTCACAGTTTGGTAAATCTTCAGACCTTTTTTGTTCTGTTATTCTTCACTGTTTATCTCCAAAGCATCCTCAGTCTACTTCTATTTCTAATTCCTTGCACTCTGGTATGTACAGTATCCCTTTTGGGTACATTCTTGACATGTTTCCAAACCATTGCAGTTGCCTTTCTTGAATCCTCTGTTAAGAAAATAGCTAGGGCTACAAACAATGATTTTCACTTAATTTTTTATTTTCTGCAGTCTTGAAATTCTCAGTATACCCATCAGCCAATTTGTTTCTGCAGTCAATATCTTTTGTTCATGATTTGTCCCTATATTCCAGTATTTCAACCTGCACAGCAGAATTGATATGACAATTCTCATATGCTGATTTTATAGGAGTGTGTTTAGCCTCCTAGACCTTCCAGTGTTTTCTGAATGCATCAATGGCTATTCCAAGACATTTTTACAATGCCATTATTTGATACTCCTCCTCCAATATACACAATTTTGTGTACTTGTATTCCTTTGTCTCCAACATTGATCTTCCACTGCTCTTCCAATTAACATAATGTTTGTCTTTTCCCTGTTGGTCTTCAGTCTGAACTGTTGCTTCCCCAGTCTACCTTGTCAGTTTCTCTGTAAATCCCCCTTAGTCAATGCTATTAGGCAGTATTGTCCACAAATCTAAAGTTACTCGCTGTTCTCCCTACATAACTGTTATTACTGCTTCCAGTACCAAGCTGAGGAAATCTGGCAATAGCGTGCATCTTTGTCTCATTCCTATGACCATTCTAAACCTTCCAGTCTGCTCTCACCACACTCACTGACTTCTGTAGATGTTTTTTTTCAGCTTGATCTGTTTCTCAGGGATGCCATATGTTCGAGATTTGTCTTACCCCTTTCAGCTAAATGCAATCAAAAGCCGATGTAACAAGCCCAATGCATGGGGTGTATTGAATCAGAGCACTAAGGAGGGGCACAGGCAAGATAAAGGCCAAATTCTACTTTATCTCAATCAGTGGGGGGTAAAGTAGATACCAGTTAAGTGGGGAATAATCACAAGTAAATCAGCATTTAGTTGTTTTAGTAGGAACTATTACTTTGGCTATGGATCAGCAACCTTTGGCACAAGGCCCATCAGGGAAATCCGCTGGTGGACCAGGATGGTTTATTTACCTGCAGTGTCTGCAGGTTTAGCCGATTGCAGCTCCCACTGGCTGAGGTTCACCTTTCCAGGCAAATAGGGGCTTCAGGAAGCAGTGTGGGCTGAGGGATGTGCTGGCTGCCTCTTCCCGCAGCCCCCATTGGCCTAGAACAGCAAACTGTTTTGGTCCTCCCCTCATTTTATAAACAAGCAAACATTCTAAACACCAGGAGGCTTCTTCTGAGCAGACAACCTGTGCTGCTCCCAATACAGGTGGGATATTTACACCTGTATGGCATCCTGGGGTGCAATTCAGACTACTCAGGGCCTGTTGACCCTTTCCCTGGAACCCTGGGTGCTTCAAAATGCTTTGCTGTTGTAGTTTCCAACATGGGTCACACACAAATGGCCTGCCAGCATGCAAGATCACACCCGGTCCGTATATTCCCACAGCCCTGATCTAGCAGCTCTGATCCCAGCAGCACACACCAGTCACTGTTTTTCACTAGCTTTGGTTACCATGTGCAGGGTGACCCCAATGCACTCCAAAGCCCAGAATTCCCCCCTCCAAAAGATAAGTTCTGTATTGTCCAGCCCTCTCCTGGACAGTCCAGATATGTTAGGTCCTTCCTACCCCTGAGGGGTCAATATACAACAATTTTCCAGTTGAAATAGAATTACCTATACTATTCCCAGTGCAGGATTAATTCTGATTAAAGACTAAAACGAATTTATCTCACTATAAAGAGATAGGTTTTAAGTGAGTATAAGTATTGAGGCATTAAAGTCGGAAATGGTTACAGGAGATATAAAGATAAAACACTTTCTAAACTTAAACTAGACTTGACCCAAGGTGAAGTCCCTTACCACATATTTGAAGTGCATTGCTGACCAACCTTTTAGGCCAGGATCTGCTCCTGATGTCCAACGGCTGTTTCCTTTGTCTCTTTAGGTGACAAGAGAAAAAGATAGAAGGAAATAATTGAGGGTATTTTTGCCCCTCAGACATTTTCCTGAGGATGCTAGTTAAATTTCTTTCCAACTGAGAGCCAGAAAACATGGAGTCTGGTGGAGGAAGGAGGCTTCATGCTCTCTTTCCACCTGAAATATGTATGTTCTTTGTCTTGTGTCTTCCCCCTCTCGCTGTCTGAGGACTTTGTTTATAGTTTCAATGCAAATTGAGATAATCGCACATCCCTTTAAGATAGGCCTGCATGACCAGTTCTACCTAATCAAGGCTATGTGAGTTTGAACATGTGCTCTTATCATATAGAGGGGATTTCATAATTTCACATATAATGTTGCTATATATAGTTCTCCATATTACTGATCAATTATTAGTTTTCAAATGATATCTCACAATGCATATTTTGTGCAAAGATTACTACAATAAGGTGTAGGCTGTGAATATAGAAGTGTTTGAAGTCTATAAAGCTGTTGTAATAAGTTCAGTGGTGTTCTATGCTCCCAGTGATGGGAGAGGTAATATTACCGTTGAAGTAAAAATACAGTTCAGTCTCAGATGTAGAAATGCTGAATTTGTAGTGCCTATGGTCTGACAGCAGACAAAGCTATTTTTCAGGCTGAGTATTGGGATGCACTGAAAAACAATGAGATATTTAGTTCTAATTGCCCAAATAGATGCTAAAATTCACCTTGTGGGTGCTTTCCCCTGTTGGGGAGCAAAAGACGAAAAATATCTCATTTTATAGCACAGTAATCTTTCACCTTGGTAAGTGCCTAAACATTTATTTTCCTGTAGATGCTCAGAATCCCTGATTCTAACTGGCCCCTTTAGTATGAGTAATTTAATATTTAGACTCATGTGGAAGTTTAACCCTCCTTTGCCACAAAAGCAGTGACCATTACGTTTTAGAAGGAAAATAAGTAACAAATATAGACCGGTTCCTGACAAGTGTTATGCAATTGCGTAACTTGAAGACTGTGAGTAGTCCCATCTTAATATGGTGCCACTATGTATTTCTTGTAGTACTGTACAGTGGGGCTACTCATATAGTTAAAGTTAAGAGCATGTCTTTGCGGGATCAAGTTCATAGCTGGCAAAAGCTAATGAATAAAATGGGAGAAAATTCTAATTAAAAGAAACACATGGACAAAGAACACTACTTTTTAATAATTGTAGGGACAATAAAACTGCATATGGCATAACATGAATTTGAACA
The DNA here is from genome assembly GCA_007922305.1 of Dermatemys mawii. Classification (NCBI taxonomy): domain Eukaryota; kingdom Metazoa; phylum Chordata; order Testudines; family Dermatemydidae; genus Dermatemys; species Dermatemys mawii. The sequence goes on along the minus strand of ML677365.1, from coordinate 8,465,447 downwards.
CTTTTTTTCAAAATGTTCTGCATTCATAAATTGTGTAGGAGAGAAGATTTTTTCCAAGTTTGGAAGTGAGAGAGTTTGGAAGATAGTGGAATCTCAGAATTTTTCATAGGGTGGGTTGCGACTGTTTTTAATACCTTTGCTGTCATTATTAATGTATCACCTTATTTTAGCAGGAAGTAACATTAACAAAAACACTTTTTCTAAGCAAGGCTAATCAAAATTACTGAAAAAAAATTAAGAAAAATATACATTTAGACACTCCCATTTTGTTTCTTGTGGTTTTTTAATCTTCCAAATTTTGTTTCTTCTGATGTTTTGCCCAATTTTTTTGCAGGTCAGCTTGGAATTTTGAGATTTTGCATATTTAGAATTTCACATATCTTTGTCAATTTTGTTGTGTATCAAATACTAACATTAAAAAAATGTGTTGAACAAGCCCTGGATTTTTTTTAAAAAAGGCAATAAATAAACCAGGGATTGGCAACCTTGGCATGCAGGACCGCAGGGTAAGCACCCTTAGCGGGCCCCGCCGGTTTGTTTACTTGCCGGTTTGCTGACTGCAGCTCCCACTGGCTGTGGTTCACTGTTCCGATCCAATGGGGGCTGCGGGAAAACGAATTGCTTTTTCCCATTATAATGCTCAACATGCCTTAATTCTCTTGAAAGGTTAATGTCAAAGAACATTTTAGTTTTGAAATAAAAGTGTTTTTTGTCTCATTTGGAAGTTGCTTTTGCCAACTCTACAGAACTGAAAAAGACAACATTCTTGAACCATCATGTGAACATGATTTGTTTGTTGTTTGACAATTGGTATCCTGGTGTTCAACTGTTGTGCTTAACCTTGCTCCATAGCGCGCACACACAAATTTGAACTACACAAGCTTGTAAGTCACTGGGCCTTAGTCCTAGTTCTGCCTTTACTTATATCCATTAAATCTCATTGTCTAATGGGGTAACATGGGTTCTAGGTAGGAGAAAAAATTGGGTGTAACATTCTCTATAAAAAAACAGTTTTAATAAAAATGTTTAATTAAAAAGGTATCATCAATGTGCATACTTCTTAAATATTCACACAAATACATTTAACGGAGTGCTTTATGTAACTGAAAACCTTTTTCTTGGGGCTGAATGAATTTCATACCTCATGAAAAGATGGAGATACACTTCCTATTCAGTTTGGGTAGAGCTTGGCCAAAGAGTTGATGTTGCAATTTATGATGCTTTAGATTTTGGGCAGGGTTTTGGTTTTAGGTTCAAGAATAAATTGTGGCTACAGCTTGGTTTCAAATCTGACAACACTGACATCTTGTGAATACTTATTATATTTCTGCCAACTTGAGTCAAGCTTTCCTAATTTCTTCTTAAATTTTAGCTGCACTCAAATCAAATCAGAAGACAGGCATTTTCCAGTTTTGGATCCAACCAGGAAGTAGTAGGGGTGGTTTTCGATGCTGAGATTCTTCTTATCTAAACTCCTTGAGATTTGAGGTTCTAGTTTTGGCCAGTGTCTAATTTTGTGGATACCAAAATGTAGCTCTGCTGAAATATACACTATTTCACCTGCTTGTTGGATAAATCTATGTTAACAACATTGGCTTGAAAGGGCACTTTTTTGCAATGTCAATAAAACATTTTGTCGCACAGTATATTTAAAAGATATATTTTAATTATAAGATTCAAAAGCAATTAACCAGCATGATCAATAAGTAACAGAAGTATGCCTAGGTAAGTAAAATAAAACCATTGTAAAAGAAATACTTTCACAATTAAGCTGATTAAGAAGATAAAGTACCAGTGTTAAAAAGGAAAATGAGAAACAAGATTCTAAATTTATGATTATGATAGGCCATATATAATCTCTGGTCCTCAATTAATTTTTAGAAAGCTGAGCTACTAAAAGACATAAAGCTATGCAGAAAAGTTTATCAATCATGAGATATTAAATCTTTTTAATATGCTAGATTGGAATATTTGGCCTACAGCACGTTGCAAGAATATACAACATGTCTGTAGCACTACTAAAGAGTTTTGTGCGAAGAAGATACACTTTATTTAATCATTGTTGCATTTAGCTTTTGCAGTGAGAATCATTAAAACATAAAGGTACCTGTTTTTCAGTGGGCACTGCATATTTCATTTATGGTACATAAATGTTGCCTCCAGGGGTTATACTTTAACTGTTTGCCTCTTGACAAGGTTTATGTGAAATGACTGCAGATTTGGCTAGAAAATAGAATATAGAATTTTAAATCAAATAGAAATATTCCTTCATGGATAACTTTCTCAATTTGGAACCTGTAATTTTAAAAAACATATAACAATTCATCTATAATAATAACTTTCTTAGCAAATTGACAATAAGTTTCTGTCATAAAAGATTAAATTAATTCTTTGGATAAACTTTACATTGCTGGATATGGATTCCAGTGAAAAATTATAGGTAACAAAAGACCTAAGGCTGAATCACCTAAGCAGCTAGAGGGGGAAACTGTAAGGCCACAACAGAGTCTAGCTCATGATGTTGTGGCAGTGAAAGAATTCCTCACAGACTGATTGCATTCAATCTCAAACAATATTCATGGCCTCTCCAAAGACATATATGATGTAAAATCCCAAATGGTTCACTTGAAAAATGAGCTACAAAAGGCTGCCATTGAAACCAGTGAAATTAAAGAAGAAACTGCCTCCTTAAAGCTTAGACTAGACAATCTGGAAGAAAAACAGTATGATGTGGAAACAGATCTTGAAGAAACAACCTTCACCTCTTGTGCATTACTAAGAATCTATAGGGGAAGGAGATTATCAGCTTTATTCAAAAGCTACTCCCTGACATACTTAAATTGGATCCTCAGCTGACCCATTAGCTACTGAAAGAGCTCATCGAATCCCTGGTACCAGAAGGCAGGCATCTGATGTGCCTAGACCCATCATCTTCAAGCTGCTGAAGTTTTCCGATAAAGCAAGGTTAATAAAGACTACCAGAAAAAATGGAAACCTTTATTTACAAAGGACGCAAAATTTCTTTTTCCTGACTTCTCAGCTGAGCTTAGCAAAAAGAATGCTGCATTCAGTGGCATAAAGCAAATGCTGAGGGGGACCAACGTTAGATACAGTATCATGTACCTATCTACCTTCTCTGTGGATTTATCAGGCTCCACAAGAGTTTGCAAAACACCCTATGAAGTTTAGCAGACACTTCAAAGACTGAGATCAGATTTGACCAAAAATAGCAGAATGTGTTTTTTATAATCATCAAAAGCAGATCTCAACAAGTTTAAAAATTAGTTTACTTTTCTATATATCCTTGTACTTATGGTAATGTTCATCACCAGTCTGGCACCTCCTCCTGACCACTCTGGGGATTAGCTCATCAAGTCATTGCCCATTCCTGTGGTAGCACGCCATCTCTCTCTCTCTCTCTCCCTCTGGCCTACAGCCCCTCTCTCACTGCAGGAACCACAGCATCTTCTTCATGACTCAGACCTCTGGCCAGGTCACTCAGCATTCCCCCATTCAGGGGTATACTGTATAAAAGTTTTTCCTTCAGCTGCCCTAGGCAGTCTTCTCATTCACTGCCTCAGGTGTCACTCCTATAATAGGGAACCTGGGCCCGCCCTTTACTCCAGGTTTCAGTCCAGGGACTCTCACCCAGAAGTTCTGTTAGCTATATAGTACCTTTCAGAAAGAAAGGAAAGGTTTTAAAAGCACTCAATACTTACCTCATGACTTTTAAAGTTTCTAATACCCATTGTTTTAGTACTAGCAAATTAGTATGAATATTATGTTCGTGGATTAGAAAATTCAATATAATTAGAGGTAACAAGGTAATATTGTTAATCCAGAATTTAATGTGCTAAATTGTGATGAGCAGCATCTGCATATATTGGAAACATTTTTATTGAAAACATGGAGAATATACAGAGATTCGGTGCATTTCATGTTATATGAAGGTCATCAAAAATAACTTTATGCAGATTTGATCATGGAGCAGAATAGAAGGCAACGAGAGTTTGTGATTCTGAATGTTTAAGAATACATACATATATGCATACATACATACGTTCTCTCATAGTGCAGAGCACCATAGTCACATAAGAACAGAATCAGAGAGGTAGCCATGTTAGTCTGGAATTGCAGAAGTGAGAAAGAGTCCTGTGGCACCTTAAAGACTAACTAAAGTATTAGTGCATAAGCTTTCGTGGGCTAATACCCATTTCGTCAGATCCGACGAAGTGGGTATTAGCCCATGAAAGCTTATGCTCTAATTCATTAGTTAGTCTTTAAGGTGCCATAGGACTCTTTGTCACTCCTGAATTATAAGAACAGTAAGCACCACACACAAGCGTTATTGCCCAGAAATGTTCCTCCATGTTTCGCAGTCTTCCCCCAGCCCTGAGTAGCGTGCAATACTACACCCTGTCCAGTCAGTCACATCACTAGGCCACACTTGCTGTGGGTGTCACCACCAGTTGGCACCAGTCCTTGCACACTTGCTTTGGCAATCTCCACTCATCCGTCCCACAAGCTCAATTTTTTTTCATCTGTCATTGTCATTGTGAGTGATTATGAACAATAATGGTGGTGGCCTCCATCTCTTCTCCAGGATCCACTGCCATTGTCACCCAGGGATGATCCTGGTACCTCTGGTTTGAATTCAGAATTTGTTCTCCTAGATGGGCTTTGTTCCAAGGCTACAGAGTCCATCCTGCTCTGATGCTTTCTTTAAAAGGTGCCAAACCACTTGCCTTTTACATCCCCACTTGTAGTAGAAATACCTCCGCCATATGAAGGCAATTGGTGGGGTGTCTATCTGTCATGGGCAGTTAGTTTTGCCAGACATTAGGGTAATTTTATAGGTTTTGGGAGTTCATCCTGAACCCCATCACAGGCAAAACATCCCTTTTAGGAGACAACTAAAAAATACAATCTTTTTAATACTGTGTATATTGTGTTTACTTTCAATTTTCAGGAGCAGCCTGCAGTCCTTGAAAGTTACAGTAGCCTTAACCAGGACCAGATTTAATAAATATTGTTTGGAAATTTACAACATATCAGTTAAATGAACCATGCTTTAAAAAGGAGTACTTGAAGCTAGCTTATTACAGGACATGTTAAAATATATTGAAATTTTCTTGGAAAGGCTCAATTTTTTTAAAGGGACAATTCTGTCTCATTTTACTGCATTCTGTCATGCCCTTCCCTCTTTCACTTATGACACCCTTCCTCATCTCATATGATTAAATGGCTTCTTCTTTTCTTCTAAATCTGTATTTTTTTCCACAAGCTTTTCACTATTAACCTCTCAGCGATTCCTATGCTGCTTTGAAACTGGACCTTCTTCTATAGTGTCACAGGTGTCTAAATTTTTTGTGTTTGTCTGATTTAGGACCTTATCTTTGAATAAGCTTCATAGGGCCAGACTTCTGTTCACAGATCTATTGACTTTGCGAGGATCTGTCCACATGGAGTATGTTGCAGTATTAGGACCTTAAACTGTAAGTTCCTTGGGATGGTGATCATGTCTTTCATTTCACATTTTCACAACACAGTTCATACCAGTTGTACATGAATAATAAATGAAATAACATAGAAAGGGAATCTACTGCACACATCACTGCTTTTTAAAGTGGCTATGATCAGAAAAGTCATCATGAAAAAATTCTTAATATAATTTCTCCTTGCATGATTTGAAGCCATATCCGCTTTTTTAAAAACTAATTAGAACTGTGGAGCTATGACAGCTATAGAAGAGTGAGCAGGATTCTTCTTTTCTTCAAAATTCTCAGTTCACTTATTTTGTAAGATGTTGGCAGTAATGCCTCAAAAGGCAGAAAAAGCAGAACTTCAATTTCAGATCCCAGGTTGAGCTTGGAGTCTTGGCAATTATAAAACCAGCTTTTGACTTGTAGAATGAAATGACATGGTGTCATTATTTAATGAAGCCCTTTTCAGTGACTAACATAAGGTTAGACACACACACACACTACAACTGGAGAATAATGACATTTTTTTTTCAGTGTTGGGTAATTGCTTTGCCCTTTTAAGGTTACCTTGTTCCACCACTTGCAAGTTTCCATATACCTATATAAGGTCTTACCTATCAGAAATAGATTATTTATTTCCCATCTGATACCTGTTGTCCTGGGTGCACACTGAGAAACCCTCTCCTGTTTTCAGGTGTGCCCTCTTGAGTAGTATTAACTTCTACTGACCCATATGTCTTTCTGAAAGAGTTTTGAAGAACTGCCTGTGTTAGGCAACTTTATAGTTTTTGATCCTCTCTGGATTTCAGCCTACTAGTCCAATGATTGTCTGGGTATGGAAGCTCTCAGGGATATCACTGAGATGGAGACTGCCTCAGTAATACCACACCTTTGTCCATCTTCCCATTCTACAGCATGGCAGGAAAGCTGTGCTAGTGGGCTCCTTTGGACTTCCCATTTAATCACTTTAATGCTCGTCTCTGAACTCCTTCCCATTTGTCTACTTCTTTCTAGTAATGAGATGTACCGAATTAAATTATTATCCTCCATGATCCTCCACGATCTGGTGTTTCTGCACAGGCAATTGATTTTGTGTTGCCATATTACTTGCAGTCTGTATGTGATTCCTTGCCCACTGTTGTGCACCACTGCGTCTTTTCACTTTACTGCTCTCTGGAATCCTAAGTATCTGTGTTTTATTAGTTTGCATTTTGTCAAGTTTAATCTAAGGGCATTCCATTGCCCTTCAAGGTCTCTTTGCTCTGTCCTCACTACTGATTGCAACACTATTCATCTCAAATATATTTCCAACTGATATTAACGTGCTTTCTACCTCTCTTCCAGGTCAGCAATGTTGAAGTTAAATAAGACCAGACCTAACACCAAGCTTGCTAGATATCTCTATTCACACTGATACTTTGCCGTCTATCCTTTACCCTTTGCCGACCTTGATCTAGTTTTAATTTACTAAATGCTGATGTCCAGGTCAGTCTGAATTAATGTTGTGAATAAGATTTGTGAATAGAAGAACAAGTAACCAAACACACACAACTTGCCTCTTCCCATAAGTAACTATTGACTCTGTCTCAAACTGTAAAATGAAAAGTTATGAAAGCTCAGCATGGAAAAGAATATATACTATGCCTATGAAAACAGTTGTATATACTTAATATGAATGCTCTTTTAATCATCAGAAGAAAATCTAAAAGGAAAAGACATTTGTGATACAAACGGATGTTAAAAAGATCTCTTATGCCAAGTAGACTGTCTATTGCTCAATGAAGGGAAAGCTGCTAAAGTATCTGCACATTTCAAGCTAGCATATTTAATGGACACTTAAAAATCCATATAAATGCTTAGTACATAAGTTACAGCTGCCTCAGGGCACCAGTAACTTTTGCAGCTTCTTTTACAATCTGTATTAACCTTTTGTAATGAATACATATATCTAATTGTGTCCCGTAAATCCTTTACTTGTATTTTGATTGTTGGCATCTTTCCTTGTTGGGTCTTGCTTTCCTACCCTTTTAAGAGTGATAAAAGTTCAATATATTATGGAAATAAGATGTTTTTGTTGGAAAAGCCACATTATCTTCTTTTTCATATTAATTCAATTTGATTATTTGAGACAGAAATATACTTAAGATATGTATTAGATTCTTCTCTAGAGCAAAATGAATATGCATAGTTTAAAGAAATATATGCATTTCCAGTTGTTATATAAAATAAATAAAAAAGCAATAACAACTATTTGGTGAACATTAATACAAGCATTGCTTATAAAGTTTTATTTCAAATCTTTGATCTTTAACAAGTGTTTGAGGTTTCTGTATTCTCCACCTCTCCATAGGAGCAACAATATGTATTTGTTGTTGGACTAGTCCATTAAAATATAACACTGGAGTTAGAAATAACACTGGAAAACTTGCATATTTTTTTTTCTGGGGCTGTGCTGAACTCTGCACCAAGATTTTGTACAACAGCTAAGCAATATTTGCAACTGAAGAGGTAGTAAGGACACAGTTTTTAAAAACAAAAAGTAAAAGGCAATTCAGCACCTTATTACAATATAGTAAACATCTGAGAAATCAAAGTCTTAATGCCAAATTATTATTGTAAAGAGTGAATTGACAACCACATATCCCAAGAAGTGTAAAAAGAATAAGAAGTGGTTCAAACTTAACTCTGTTTTAAAGCAAATGGGACTTCGGCAATGATTTATCATGTAAACAACATTGTTTTACAGATCTCTCAAATATTTCTGGTTTCTAGGGACATTGCTCTTCTTAGACCCAAAGTTATCAATATTCGCAACAAATATGGATCCTCTCATGTTTAGCGTTGAATTGAGAATCAGCAATAAAAAATTATGAAACGGAGGTCACTGATTTAAATATGCTAAAAGAATTAATCCGACAGTAGTGTTATGTCCACTTCATTTTGGGTCTTTGTCACACAGTGCATCCTATATTTTGGACATACCAAGCATCTGGTGTGGATGTTCTGTGCTAGTCATATGAAATATTTGTCCAGAGTGTCATTGAGAGACTGGCTCAAATAGGATTGAAACCCATGATCTTAAGAGTTCCCCATTTAGTTGTCACTAGATAACAGCTTCTCAAAATGAGATATTTTAATACTAGAAAGTAGCAAATTGCTTCTGAGTCCTCAAGTCTCCACTTCCGCATAATTTTCATTTGTCCCTGATATTTTCAGACAAGCTGTTAAATCTTCAGAAGGGACTACCTGGATTCCCCTGTGCCATTTTTTGCTTCCCTTTGTTTAAGAATGGAATCACTGCAGCTGCTCAAGAGTTGAGTGCTCAGAACTCAGAAGTAGTAGCAAAGCAGAGCTTAGAATTGTTCCCTCTAACACTGTATAACTGGCCCAACCACAAGTCCAGGGCAGTCAGGCAAAGAGAAAGAGATTCAGGAGACTTGGTTCAGTTCTGGTCTAATCAGGAATTATACTGCAGCCAACACAGTGGTGTGAGTGTCTTTTCTTCCATTATTTTGTATTGTGTGAAGAGGAGGAATTGGCCCTTTGTGTCTGGTAACTCATCTGAAGGGACACTGCTGATTGATGGTCATTCATATGGTATCAAATCAGCTAGACCACTTAGGCAAGCTGAGAAGTTACTGATGATCTAACAAATTTTAACTGAATTTACTTCTTTTGTAAACACAGGGAAAATCCTTGCTATTACTTTAATAACTTATTAGATAATACTTTATTATTTTATATCATTTTACTCAAAACTCTCTGCAACTCTAACTTCCAAGAATGTTACCAAGTATGTCATCTAACAAATTCAGAACTGTAGGCTTGCAAATATCTTTAAAGCACTCATAAGAGGTAAATAATTTTTAATTGCCTTTTTTACTTTAAGTATGTCTTTCTCTACTGTCAGAAAATACTCTAGAAATAAGACTCCTCTTCCAACAGTTTATCCAAGAGGGCTTATGATGAATAATATATATATTCATCATATACACACAAAAAGTAATAAGATTCTGTAAGTCAAATGAGATCAATTTTCGGACTGGTGACATTTGTAAACTCAGCTTAAACACAAGTCTCATGGACTTTTATTTTATTAAATCAATGCTCTTTGTACTGTTTTGATAACACCTGCCACATCTATGGTTTCAAGGGATAATAGTTTATTGAAACCTTGCAAGGTTAAATCTTGAAAAGTATGTATTAATAGAATTTGTATTTGTGTTGCTTTGAAATTTTAGAAATATTTAGATTCCCAGTTTTAGTTTCATTCCAGCTATTTGAGTTCATTGTAATTTTAAAAAATCCACTTCATTTAACACCAAAGTAAGTTATTTTAAGATTAGCCTAGAAAAAAACACTAAATAAATGTATGATAGGTAGGAAGCTGACTCCGATCTTCCGGCTGAACTGAATGGGACTATTCACATGCGTGTTTACAAAGCCAGGGCCTTCATTATTTCTGTGTTATAAGCATTACTTATCAATCTACTAGAATTAATCTATAGAATTAAAGAATGTGGGGGGGTTGTTTCTTTTAAATTAGCACTATTTCTAACTGTAGTGACTGTACCTACATTATGACTAATATATGCACAAAAGGCTTGATTTCATAGATCACTGAAGTCAATGGCAAGACTCTCAGTGATTTCACTGGCTTTTGGCTTAGGCCTGTAATTGTTACATTACTTATGTTCTGCATAATTTAACTATATAGTGATAACAACCAAAGTTGCTCAAAGCCTGGTGTATTGTGTGGTTAATGCCAATCTAATATATTATGACCTGTTTATAACTAATAAGTGCATATTATACATATCAAAATTTCTATTGAAGTCATGCCACAAAGATATTTTTTGCATATTTAAATGTTGAGAATGGCTGCATTTCATATCTTAAAATCAGATTCCCACTGTGATTGTTCTCAGCATCCCCAAGACTTGAATCACCTCTTTATTTCCTGCTTCCAGTAAGAAGGAGATTTGCTTGTGCTTAATGTGCTCCCTGACATCCTCAGCCTGTTAGCCAAGCAAACAATCTTCTACGGGATACGCCAGCCCTTCATTGTGCAATGTTGCATACCCACCCAAGATTGTGTCACTGATTAGAAGAAACCTAGAACTTGCTGTGCATGCATGCAGGGAGGCAATCTTAAGTATAGATGCATCCCATGAGAGATGAAAGTCCTTGCAGCTTTCCAGCAGTTGCCTTACATATTAACAATAGCTGTACCCCAGTGCCCGAGCTCCTTTGAAATGTCCCTTGTAGCCCCTTATCCACTGAACACACAGAAATACCTGGACTGCTGTCCCCAAGGGAGCAGTGTACACAACATCTTGTATGATTCCGCTCAGGATCAGCACCTATCTTAATATCACATTATTTAGATATATTTATAGTGATATCAAGGATAAGTTTATTAGCAAAGATTCAAACAGTAGTGAGTAAGGATAATGGAAAAGAAATGTGTTATGACTTTGTTTTATATGTAATCCTTTTTAGAGATTAAACTTAATGGGCTAAACTAGTGCCTAAAGAAGTCTTCTCACCCAAAGTCTCTTGCAGGGTCTTCCACCATGGCAGGCAGAGATCCCATTTTCATGAATGTAAACATGCTGTCCATTTATTTCCTAGGTGCATGAGAAAGGGGTATCTTTTTGCCTTCTACTTATATTACCAAAGTTCATTGTTTGTACTCCGAGTCTAGCTGAACCCTGTGTCTTATTTTTCTGTGTGCTGCTGCACTGTTGATTTTACATTCGGATTGTTGACTTCATATGTAAAGTAACACAAGAGCTGCACTTTTACAATGCTGAACTTAGATGCCAGAGGAAACAAATCAATGAACACCTTTTGTCTGATAGAAAACCTGTTTTAAAGTCTGTCTCAAGGCACAGTTGACAAACACATTTTCAGTATATATACATCACTCCTTACATACTATTTGCACATACATTTCACAATGATACTAATAACCAGCATGACTTTCATTTAAGACCTCACATGATATGCATTAGTGAACAAGAATATTCTTGTAACCCCTCTCAGGTGGCATTGAGAGGTTCATGGCTTATGAAATTCAAGATTTTCTGAGTTAAAGTCTTTGCAAAACCTTCTGAATATAATTGTAATCAACTAATATCTGCTAACTTATTTGGTTAAGAATGTACATACAATTTTCTCTCCCTCACAACTCCCCTGCCAACCTCACCCCACAAAAAAGAAATGACAAGTAAAAACCATTGTACATCATGCATCGAAGTTCCAATGATGTAGTTCTGAAACAAACTTTGGATTAATGTCACTTCAAATAGGTATTGTATAGCAGAATCCCAAGATTGTGTCCAACGTGACCATTTGATTTCATGGCCAGCAGCAAGAAATTATCCAGAACACCATCTTATAATGCCAGCAAGACACTCTGTTATGATGGAGCCACTCAAAAATCCCCAATTTAGATTTAGAAACTGGAGTCCCACACTGAATAAACCACAAAAGTGCAAGTGTGCATGCCAGTTTCATGTGGCATGAATATTTAGTATAAAAAGTCCTTTAGGGAAGAGGGTGTTCAAAAACAAAGTTTGTTTGAAGTGTTGAAGAGATGAGCTTCTATCTTAATTTCCCATAATACCACTTCAATAATTGATAGATTGTGTAAGTAAAATATAAGACCTTTGTGGTCAATATTCTGATGAACTCTCTTTACAGGTGATTGGTGGAAATGTTCCCCGCGGCTGGTAGTATGTAAATCAGACTATACAGGCCTCTGGAGGTAGGGACAGTATGCCTGCCACAAATACTATGATTGCATCTGCCCCACTGATTAATATTTGATTTGAGCAATTTCTAACTACTGATAAGATCTATTAATAATTAACGCAATGTTATTGTGAATGATTAAGCTATTTCTTTTAATGGGATTCTCAAATAACTTCTAACACCTCCGTATAAATTCTTTATGATCTCTAGCCATGCCTGCATTTCAGCAAGACTGCTGCGGAAAACTGTAATTACAATTCAACCAACCCTGCAATAACAACAAAGAACCAACTTACATGTTAAAATCACTTGCAAGAGAATACTTTAGGGATCTTATTTTCGCTCTTTTTACTTGATGTTATTATTTCTATTTCATGAAATTTCTCTCCTCTCTGCTGTCTACTTGACTGAATTTCTCATTAAAATTAATAACATCTCTGTTCAAATTAGCAAGCGACAAAGAAAATAAAGTATTTTGTCAAAGTAGGTTTACAATAGAGCAGATATTTCAATATTGTGACAAATAACAATGAAACTGAGAGTGTGAAAAAGAAAAGCCCTCATATATAGTCAACAGCGACAAAAGAAGACTGAAAGATTGTTTATATCCAGCTGCAAATTGGACAAACTGAAAAAAAATGCCTACTTCTTCCTTAAGTGACAAAGAGTCCTGTGGCATCTTATAGACTAACAGATGTATTAGTACAACGAAGTGGGTATTCGTCCACGAAAGCTTATGCTCTAATACTTTTGTTAGTCTATAAGATGCCACAGGACTGTTTGTTACATTTGGAGATCGAAAAGGCTTCTTCCTTGTCAGTGCATATATGTTAGGCATCATGAACACCGCATTGAGTGTTATGTACATGATATTAATACAATATACATTTTGTGTCTGTGTTTTGTGTGCACGTGTGCATATTGGAAAGTAATGTTAGCCAAATGTACTATGCTCTCCCCACAATTCTATTCACCTATGTCAAGTATCCAATGACACTCTGCAATGCTGAAGTCAGCTTAGGCAGCCTGTTAAAGCCAAGATCTATAAATGGAGTATCCTAGCACAGATTGGGATGCCCAACTGGTTTGGTTTGTAATATCTAAAACACATAAGAGAAGTATGAAACAAGAAATTAAGGAACTGTTACTAACTGGTGGGTTGGATTTTACTAATAAAATCATACTATAACTACTACTAGCTAAAATGCATGTCTTTGAAGCATACATTGCATGTAAGATGAACATGCTGCGAGGTAAGAATGGTTTCCTGGAAGGAGGGTATGTATGTTTCCTTTTTATATTGTACTGCTTTGTCTTTACACAATAAATGTGGCTATGTCCAGTTTTTTGGTCTCTAGAATATCTTTAAGAACAAATCATGAGTGTAGTCAAACAATCTGCTACACAGTTTAGTCATTATCCTAAACCCTAGTGCACTTCTATGATAAAAGATTCCATGCAGGTTCCATGGAGAAATTCTTAGCACTTTCAGCACAGCTTACTTACCTTCTCACTGGGTGAAACATGGATCTCGAAGAGTCCGCAAGAAAAACATTTACAAATATAAAAGAACTGTCAGTCTCCACACCTATTTCTGCACAATTCAATACATTTCAAAAGAATAGCAGTGCAGTGCTCTCATTTGAAACAACTAAGGGAGATGGGAAACCAGTCCTTTTCACCTTAAGAAGCCTCATGGAACAAGAATAGTGCTGTGTCCAAGTGGAGGGGAAAAAACCCATTAATGGTAACTTGAGCACATGAACATCTCAATGTATATTGGGCTGGGAATCACAATAAACACAGACCACAAACTCTTAGTGGCAATATAAATTGCTATATCGTGCTATATTTGTCCAGAAACCAAGGGATAAGTTCTTAGCTTCCCCTAGTTTCCATTGGGAAAGTCTCAAGAGCCAGTGGTGGAAAAGAGCTGCTTGTATCTGCCTTACTTTGGACATGTAGCTTTGGTTTACTTTACGTTAGTCAAATGGCTGCCCTAAAGTAGTGAGTAAAGAATTATCTCAGACTAGTTAGCTAGCATAAGCACTCTGGCTTTGTCATTCCTACCCTCTATGCAGAGATCCACAAAGCATGAGGTTAGGAGAATAAATCTGTGAAGAGCAGGCTGCTTTCTCAATCCTTTGCACCATCAAAGTAGTGCAAACAGATGGGATTGCAGATGAACATCTGATCCTAAAATCCTCTCTGCAGCTTTACAGAAATTTCCCCTCAAAATGGACGCATAGCAGTGACAGCACTCATAGCAGCAGGAACAAAAGTAAGAGCCACAATTTTTTTTAAAAAAATGATATCAGAAAAAGAAACTTGAGAGAAAGGAATGCCCTTGTAGGCAGCAAATTTTGCAATCATCAGCAGTCTGCAACAAACTAAAAGTGCACAACTGACAATGAGACTTGCCAGAAACTTGTCAAGTTCTGCAAAGCGAAAGTTTGGAGCACTCAACTCTTGAGCAGTTGCAGTGATTCCATCCTTTAACAAAGGGAAGCAAAACATGGCACAGGGGAATCCCCTTCCCCACAGTTCCTTCCAGTTTGGAAGTGGAAGTTACTTGCTGGAAATTGCACATGAGGGGAACAAACCTCAAAGTATTTTGCTAAAACCGCACGTCTATCCCTCCATGTTTCAGTGCAACCACTCAGTTAACAGATATAATGTATAGGGTTCTAGATTAGATCACTGTTTTTGGATGATATAATGGTTACTCCAAATATTATAACCCATATTGTGCAACTGATCGCTTCTTCTTTTCCAGCGTACTTTACACATTGATTTCAAGTTCTTTCTGATGAAGGGATTAAGTTACCTAGACAGTACACATCGATAACAGCTGTATAAATTCATTCACATCTATCTTAATTACTTGCAGTACAAATAAATGGTATCCAGATCACAGCTTCTGAATTATTCATGATGAACACTAATTTTTCTCATTTAGACACATGCTCAAATAACAAAACAAAATAAACTAGAGGAAGGGGCTGGAAATTATCACTCTTTTTCTCTCAAAAACCTCAGCTTCATAACCTTCTATCAGGGTTTTCTGCATGGTTCCTTGCAATTCTTTCCCCTGAAGGGAGATAGCTGTAGAAAAAAACTTATTTTTTCCAAGGTTGGCTCTTACCATCTCATTTTTGAGCTTTTCTGGTTGCTGCCAGCCAGCCAGGATTTGGATCTGATACTATCATCAGCTTAGCAAGCAATAACAGATGGCCCTCTCTTCCTTCTGGTTAGCTCCAGCTTTTCAGAACTGGAAAGAAAGAAAGACAGAATGAAAGATATATAGCAAGAATAAGTGGAACAATAGCCATTTTGTCAATTGTTTCCCTTCTTAGAACTTTCACAGAAGGGTTTTTATAGTAAGCAGTAAACACACACACAACCAATTCAAAGGTCAGATGACTGAAGATGTTTACATTTTCAGCTGAGCAATTTCAATTTCAGTTTCAAGTCTGTCTTATCTTCTTTTCATCAAACTCCCCAGACCTCTTCCATTCACCCCTTCCCTTCCATTCACTGTGGGAAACTGCATGGCACCATGGGGGAGAAGGACGTACCTCTGCAGCCACACTGGCTGTTGATATCTTTGCTTCTCTTTTGCAAGCTACTTTTAGTTTTTGCTGCTGATAATTACCTTGTACCCTTCTGGCAACAGAACAACCTCCCATTATTTGACTGCTCTTTATTTCTTCACTGCTTAATTCATTCATTAATAATTGCTATCTGGATAATTTCATAATTTAATTAATTTTCTGTTTGCATAATTGATCTCATTTGCAATGTCTTGTCTACTTATCAGTTTAATTGCTGAGCTATTTTTAGTCGTTTTACCTACTGGTCTAATTTCTCTCAATTTTTAACATTTTCATTCATTTCTTAACCATGAAGTCTGTATCAGGGCTGGCTCCAGGCACCAGTGCTCCAAGTGCGTGCCTGGGGTGGCAAGCCCCGTGGGGCAGCCTGATGTTTGCTGTCAGGATGACAATCAGACTGTCTTCGGTGGCATTTCAGCAGGTGGTCAGCGGCTCCCATGGCATTTTGGTGGTGGGATGACAAGGCCACAGGATCCGTCTTTTGTGAAGAGGAATGCAAGGAGAATTAACACGCAGCAGGGTTAAAATAAACAAAAAGAAGTACTTCTTCACACAACACACAGTCAACCTGTGGAACTCCTTGACAGGGGATCTTGTGAAAGCCAAAAAATATATACTCATATTCAAAAAAGAATTAGATAATCACATGAAAAACAGGTGCATCACTGGCTATTAGTTAGGGATGCAAACATAGGCACTGGGTATCCCTAAATAACCTGTCTTCTGGTAGTGTCCAGTCCCAGAAGCAGAGACTAGATAACACTCAATAATTACCCTGTTTTATTCATTCCCTCTGAAGCATTTGGACTAGATGGACCATTGGTCTGACCCAGTATGGCCATTTTCATGTTCTTATGCAAACAATATTGATAAACAAGTGCTACAAATCACAAATTGGACCCCAATACCAAATATTGTTAGTCTCATGCTTTTAAGCCTAACAACTCACATTCTTCTTCTGCTTTTTAACATTTTAAAGTTTAGGCAGAAGCTGCCCACCCCCAATTTGTGTGTGTATATTTCAAATCTTAAATTCAAACCTCAGTCTGGAAACAAAAAAGTATTCTCACTGGCTTCTTGGAAGGGGATTCCAATTACTTTTAGCCCCTTCAGTGCAGGTCTGCCATTCTATTAATCTCCTAACCTGTGCAATGGGAAATACCATTTTGTACCTCTCCACCCTTCTTTTCTTAACAATATCTTGCCTCCTTACTCATCTTCCTGCAACTTTCTTCCTGGTCTCCCCCACCATGCTCAGTCTTCAGCCTCACTCACATTCTCTCTGTGTTCCTCAATTTTCTCCTAATTTCCACATTTCCTGTCTCTTCCCCCCGCACAGCCTACGAACTCCCCACTTCTGCCACATTCTCCTCAGTCTCTCTGCTGCAAAGCCCTGCATTCCCCTTCACACAACTTTGGTTTCCTCCCCATGAAACTCCTTGCATTCCTCTTCACAAAAAAAGCCCCAACTTTTCTCCTCTTGCCCCATCTACATTCCCTTCTCAGGTACAGCCAGTTTAACAAGGCATACATTAATTGGATTATAAATGGCTAAATGTTAGGTCTCAAAATGCAGTTGTAAATGGGGAATCATTATCAAATGGATGGTTTTAGTTGGGTCTGACAGGAATTGGTTGTTGGCCCCACACTATTTAACATTTTTATTAATGATCTGGAAGAAAACAAAATTGTCACTGATAAAGTTTACAGATAACACAAACATTGGAGGAGTGGTAAATAATGAAGAGGACAGGTCACTGATGCAGATTGATCTGGATTGCTTGATAAGCTGGGCAAGCAAATAATGCATATTTTAATATGACTAAAAGTAAATGTATGCACCTAGCAATAAGGAATATAGGTCATACTTACATGATGGGGGACTCTATCCTGTGGTGCAATAACTTTGAAAAAGATTTGGTGGCCATGGTGGATAATCAGCTGAACATGAGGTCCGTCTGCAAAGTTGTGGCCAAAAGGGCTAATGCAATCCTTGCATGCATAAACAGAGGAATTTTGAGTATAGGAATAGAGAAGTTATTTTACTTGATATTTGTCACTAGAATGACTGCTCCTGGAATAATGTGTCCCATTCTCGTGTCCACAATTCCAAAAGAATGATGGTAAATTGGAGAGAGTTCAGAGAAGAATCATGACAATGACTAAATTATTAGAAAACATACTTCATAGTGATAGACTCAAGGTGCTTAATCTATTTAGCTTAACAAAGAAAAGGTTAAGGGGTGACCAGGGCTGGTGCAACCAGTAGGCAGCTGCTGAGGGCGCGAAGTGGTTGGGGGCACCAAGAAGCGGTGTCCCCCCAGTTTTTTTTTTTAACAGCGGAGCACAAGGCTGCCACTGCTCCCCGCCTCCCGGCTCCAGAGGGACCACCCGCGAGGTGGCCAGTCCCTCCCCCCAGGGGAACAGCCAGCAGCAGAAAGGGAAGGGGAGGGTCTAGCGCTCAGCGGCTGCATCTTCTTCCCCCACACCATGGGCCAAGCCAGGCTCTCCAGCATCCCTGGGGCCAGTCCCTCCCCACAGGGCAGCAGCCGGCAGCAGAACGGGAAAGGGGAGGGTCTAGCACTCAGCGGCTGCGCCTTCTTCCCCATGCCTCAGGCTGAGCTGGGCTCCCCTCCGCCACAGGGGCTGTCAGCAGCAATGGCAGCAGCAGTGCAGTCTGGTCTGTAGGCGGCCAGCCCCTCCGCGCCCACGGTAGTGGGGGACTGAAGCAGGGCTCCCTGGGTGTGGGGAGGGAGGGCTGGCTGCCTGTGGACCAGCCCACGCTGCTGCCGCTGCTGCTGCTGAGATCCCTGGGGGTGGTGAGGAGCCCGGCTCAGCCTGTGGTGTGGGGAAGAAGGGACAGCTACACTCTGTTCTTCAGGCCAAGAAGCTGGAGAAGTTGGATGTCTACTCTGCCTGCAGGGTACCTAGCTGGGCTGCGGGGAGCCACACAGGTCCACGGAGCACCTGGGGGTGGGCAGGTCTAGTCCCTGTCCTGGGGAATGGTGCCTGTGTGCAACCCAGGTACCCCTCCCCCAGCCAGTACCACCCCCTCCAACACCCACCCGACTGGCTACCTTCTCCCCTGTGCACCCCCTGCCCCAACAACCCACCCTGTCCTGCCACTTTTGCCTCTGGGCAACCTCCACCTGCAATCCCCCACCCCCAGCCACGGTGACCTTCACCCCTGCATCAACCTTGGGGGATCTGCCCACCACCTGCCATCTCCCTCCTGCCCACTCCTCCCTTGTGCAAACCTCTCCCTGCCACCTTCACCCCCCTGCAACAACTCCGGGCACAGACACACCCTCGCCTGCCAGCCCCTTGCAACAACCCCCTCCTGCCCACTTCTCCCTTGTGCCACTCCCTCCCTGCCACTGCAACCCCCTGCAACGAGCCCCTTTTGCCTCTGTTCAATCTCTTCCCTGCCTCTACACTCCCACCCCCTCCACCTGATGGACAACTTCACCCCCTGCAACAATCCCATGCACCCCCCTCTCTGCCACTTTCACCCACTGGAAGAGTCCCCATATGACCCCCACTTCTTTGCAGCCCCCCCATGCCTCCTGCATTTTGTGAACATCTGGGCCCCTGGGGGGGAACTTGGCCATAGGAAGGTGGGGGCTGGACATCGGAGGGGGGGCGCAAGGTGGAAGTTTCACCTAGGGTGCAAAATATCCTTGCAACAGCCCTGGGGGTGCCTTGATTACAGCCTACAAAAAACTATATGGGAAGAAATACTTAATAATGGGCTCTTCAGTGTGGCTGAGTAAGGTCTAACAAAATCCAAATCCTGGAAATTGAAGCTAGACAAAATCAGACAGGAAACAAAGTATACATTTTTAATTTAATGAGAATAATTAACCACTAAAACAATTTGCCAAGGACCATCATAGATTCTTCATTACTGACAATTTTTAAATGAAGGCTGGATTATTTTTTCTAAAAGAGCTGGTCTAGGAATTATATGGGGGTAGTTCTATGGCCTGTGTTTTTATAGGAGGCTAAACTAGATGATTATAATGATCCCCCTTTCTGGCCTTGAAATCTATGAATCCCTCCTTCACTCTCTCGCAGCCATCTCTTTCCCGCAGCTCATGTTCAAGGGCAGCACAGAAGAAAGGATGGCAATGTTGTAACCCTTCTACAATAACCAGATTTCATGGGGGAGACTAGATTTCACAGTCTGGGACACATTTTTCATGGGGCTGTGAATCTGGTAAGGCCCTACTTACGAACAATGGAGTATGAACCAGCTGTAGAGAAGTGGCAGCCATTTCAACTAAGGGCAGCTTGTGGCACGAAGCCCAATGAAAATAATGCAAAATGGTGGTCATTTTGAAAAGACCATTGTAACTGAAGGCAGTCTGGCTGCAATCCTATTGAAAACAGTGGGAGATGGTGCCATTGTGGAAACATACAATTCTTTGTCAGGTTCTCTGAAGGAGAAGATTTTGTGTACCAGTGTCTCCTAAGATAAATGTTCAGTTTTATAGAATAATGGTACAAGTGACCCTTAAGTCTAAATATGACCTTTAAAAAAAATGTTCCTTAGACCACATCTACTCAAGGTTCATGTCTCTGCTAATTTTTTTTGTAGATACACAATGTTGTTTTTAAGATACATGTCAGGAGTAAAACCCTAGCCAGAGATAAGTTTCAAATCCTTGATTAATTATATATTACAAAAATATGAAAACAGAGAAAATTCAAAGGCTGTAAAGACTAACATTGTAAAATGCCACTCTGGAAGAACAATATGGAGAGAAACATAGGTATTTTGTCCCAATTTAAACTTCCTTCAGAATGCAGTCTTAACACTGACATCGGGAGCTGCAGCTCCATGGTGTAATGCGTGCAATATGAATACAAACAAATCCAGAATAACAGGAAGCAACAAAGATTCCTCATTATAAATAAGATTGTATAAGCCTTGCTGTCTGTAGCGTGCATAGATTAATGTCTCAGCTGTCTTAATTCAGCTAGTTAGAGGTCTATGAGACCGCTGAACTGAAGCACATGTTGATTTCCTTTTTAAATACTCTGTAACAGACATGTTTGCAACACCCCTTCCCCCACACAACACACTTTTTAGTATC
The DNA here is from genome assembly GCA_007922305.1 of Dermatemys mawii. Taxonomy (NCBI): domain Eukaryota; kingdom Metazoa; phylum Chordata; order Testudines; family Dermatemydidae; genus Dermatemys; species Dermatemys mawii. The sequence continues at coordinate 8,444,492 of ML677365.1, read as the reverse complement.
CATGGATCCTGCACATGCCTATCACAATGTGGTGTACCTCAGCCAGTTATTATATGCCCCAACAACAACTATATGGATGAAATCAGACATTCATTATATTGTCGAATGAACTCACACAGAAAAATGATAAAAGACAAGAACACCATATCACCTATGGGTGAACACTTTTCACGGAACAATCACCTCATATCTGACCTCTCAGTTCTTGTTCTCAAAGAAAACCTGCAGAGCACTTTCAAAAGACAACCATGGGAGCTTAAATTCATGGCTTTGCTAGACACTAAAAACATGGTAATATTAAAGACACTGGATGTATGGCTTATTACAATAATCTGTAATCCACAGGCCACTTCACCTTGAATGGTCTCTTATGATATGCATTAACTACTTATTTTAAACAATCTCTTTTACCTTGTATTTCACTGAGTACCTTTCTCAGACCTGAAAAAGAGCTCTGTGTAGTTCAAAAGCTTGTCTCTTTCACCAACAGACATTAGTCCAATATAAACTATTGCCCTACCCACCTTGTCTCTGCAACACACTTCAGAGAGTCGTATCGAAACAGAAAGGAGAAAGTACAAACGAGTTTTCCTGAAGTTCTTCCTGTCATCCACTGGAGAGTTTGTAATATGGAAAACCACAGATGACTAGTAAGTTGCTTTTATGTAATTAGCTACCATCAGGATAGCAGTAACATGTCTCACAAAAATTATAAAAGAATGGTAATTACCTTCTAAGGCAGTGCTATTTGTCAGAGACTGGTAAAATTGCTTTGTAAAAACACCCACATGCCAAGAGAGATGGATAGAAAATAAAATACTTTCTGATGAAAACACAAAGAAAAATTGTAAATAATTTTTAGAGGGGAAAAAGCTGGCAGAAATAGCATCACAATAGATGTTAGCATGCCTACTGGAAATTATTATTTTGTATTATTTACTCTATAATAGCACTTAGAAAACTCAACTGAAATCAGAGGCCAACTGTGCTGGGCATTTTGTAATACACATAGTATGAGATAATCGTGCCCCAAAAAGCTTACAGTTTAAAAAGACAAGACAGAAAGGAATAGGTGTGAGAGAGGAAGTATTAATATCCCGGTTTTACAGATGAGGAACTGAAGCACAGAGAGAGAGAGAGAGAGAGAGAGAGAGAGAGAATTTGCCTTGCTGTAATAACTGCAGTAATACCTGTGTAACCTCTCAGTTTAGCTAGTGACACTGAAATTGCAGAGGTATCTTAAACAGCTGCTCCTCCCTTTTAAAGACCTCATCCAGAGAGACAATTTAGAGCTAAACTAAAACTAAACCTGATACTTTATTTTAGAGACTAGTATTATAAAAAAACATAATATATTGAGAGAATACATCTCTTTTTATGCTAGAACTAAATCAGGAGACTTTCTTTTTTTTTTTCTTTTTTTAGCTTTTTAATGTTAATCATGTGTAGAAAGGTTACTTTGGCACAATTTTTTCCACTAGCTCTTACTGGTTTTTGGTTTATATTGGAATGTATAAATAGATTATCACTCTTTATGAATGAGAGTGGAGTCATATGAACTCCTCAGAGGCAATAGGCCAAACATATAGACATGATATATCTAGCAGTTTAAGTTATACTTCCTTGCCTTAACTTAGATGGCCTTACATTCATTTAAATTCCCTTTGGCAGAAGGCTAAATGATACAGATTAATATAAGTTGTATACAGGTCCATGTTACATATTAAACATTTTCTTGAAGACATGTTCACTTACAATTACTGATGCTTTATACTGTTTCAAAGTGGCAAAGTTTCAAGTATTAACTTCTGGAAATGACTAGGAAATATCTCAGTATCTGCATCCTTGTAGGGGTTTATTACTGATGGATCTGATACAAATAAATGTGCACAAATCAGATTAAAAATTGAAGACATTTTGCTTTTCAAATACGTATATCTAATTATCTGGAAACCTACACCATAATTTCCAGGATTAACTTCTTTATACATTATTTTATATATTTAGTCTCAGAGAAAACTGTAGACTAAATGGAAATGCTAAGTTGACTCGTTGATGTCCCATCCTACATGCTGGCACCTCCTTTACTCTCCTGAGCCATCTACTCCTAACTTGGATAGTAGTACAAAGTAGAGAGCAACCTCCAGGACCTACACCAAATATGTAGGTAGAAAGGGGGTATGGAATATGCAGAGTTTTGTCTCTGCTCTCAAGCATGCCAGTGTAACTGTGTTGGTAAGCCAGGAGATGTACGCTGCTTCAGAGATAGGGCTGGCACAGGGTAAATCATCCCTGCAGGTGGGTAACTAGGAAGCATATTGTAAATATCTGGATCACAATCTGCTTCCTGGTCTGCTCCCAAGGCAGCACAGCTATGGCTGGCCAAATACAGGACATTGCCCTTTTTACAAACTTGCCCTTGATGGTGGCTTTTTCAAATGGTTAACTATCATCATTACAGTATTCCTTATGTAGTCTCTAAGTAGTATCTATATTACTCTGTTCCTGATATTCTCTACACTTAATAGGACACATAATTACATATAATTGCAAAGGAAAAGCTGCAACTAAAAAAACTAAAAACTAAACAGAGTATCTAGTGACATATTTCTCAACTACCAGCAAATACTGTTTAGGAAGTAAATTAGACTGGAATTCATTTCTTAAATAAAATAATTACTTTAGACAAATTGTCATATATCTTTATAGCCATATTTATATGCAGCAGAAGTTTTAGATCCATACTGGGCTGCTAGTGACATTCGTCTGGGGAAAATGTATTAGTACCCGCTATTGGTTTGTTAGGCAGGCTTGAGAAAGGCTTGCTACATCTAAAATATCTTCTCCCTGGACTAGCTGTAGTGTTGTCAAAACTCTTCCACGACTGGTTTGGAAGGAAGTGATCCATATCATGGATGGGAGGCACAGACACTAAAGGAGTTAACTGGAAAGTGAGAGAATGTTATGTGCAATTGTTGGTATGTTATTAAGTACAAGCTGATCACATACAACTCCCATGAATGATGGAGGCCATATTATTTTACTCCAGGGTTGGTTGAGAACAGTCAAGCCAACTGCTGCTATCCTCTGGCAATGGACTCTGTTATAGAAATTGCAACTTATTTGGCTTCCATTAAGTCAATGGGAAGACTCTTATTGGCTTCAACAGGAGTTGACTCAATCCCTTGCAGAAAGCGTGTTTCTGCAGAAACGGATTTGAAAAGTTGTTAGTGGAACAGAAAACAATAGCACGGGAAAGCCTTATTATGGGAAGATATATAAGGATCCTAGTACAGGAAAGTTAGATTAAGTTCTTCAGTAATACAGTTGCTGATTTCAGTAGTTACCGTTGATTACAGACACACACATATATTCTCTGACAGGCTACACATGGGCTCACTTTCTCACACAGAAGCAATTTTTGTTTCATTGTAATGGGATCCTCTCTAGGCTGAGGGGCCTAGCAGTTAGCATTCACTCAGTCAAGGGGCAGTGGTAGGGGATTCCAGGAAACAAACAAAACAAACTGCCAACCCCAGCTGGGCTCTGCATACAGCCCTGTTCCTTCAGAAACGCTTCTCCAGCCCCTTTCGGAAGGAGCCTTCAGTTTAGTTCTGCACTCTTCCTCAGCCTCCCTCTTCTGAGCTGGATTACTCCCATTTCAAACCTGTCTACAGTTGGGACATGCTCTTCAGGATTGGAAGGGGATGACTAGCTGGGGCCAGGATTGTCCTTTAACCACTTCTGTCCCACTGTGGGGTTTATATAGTATATCATATCACACTCACCTTCAATCTATTAATTTCACTCTTTCTCCAGAAGGAAGGCACTGTAAAAAGGGAATTGTTAGACAACATTAATATCTGAAATGTCTATTAAAAATGACATGTGAAAGATTAGAAAATTCAAAGCCACCAAAATGACAAACTTTCAAATGTTTTTAAAAATGTGGGTCTCTGTTACAATTGCTAGTGCAAATCTGTACTAAATGAATTGAACTCAATAAATTTTCCCTAGATTTACATTGGCATAATTAAGATCAGAATCCTACCTTCCGTAATTAGAAATGTTAATAAAAATGTCTTTTGTGCTTAAACTACAAACAAGATTTGGGCCCCTTTTAAATCTCTGGCAGCCCACAAAGATTTTCAAAGCTAGAGTATTTCCCCAATTTACTTTAATGTGATGATTTTGTCACTGTTTTTACCTTCCAGATAGCAAATTGTTTATTTTAATTAATGATAGATGAATGCACAAAATACTAATATCAAAAAGACAAATACTAATGGAAAAGAAAATATTTTTCTCTTTGGAGACCTTGGCTGAAGATTTTTTATATATATACAATTCACATTAAAATGTATGCCACCTAATGATGCAAAAGTTTTTTTTTTTCTGTATCTTAATGTTGGGAAGTTATTTCCAGCATTTTGTGAGCTTATTCACAAGTTAGTTGTAGTGTAGTATAAGTTAGTTCTATGACTGAAATCGGCTTCCAATTTTCTGAGGAAAAAGGAAAAACTTGAGACCAAATTACAAGCTTTCCTTTTTTTAATAAACCAGAAAAAATAGATTTTTTTGGAGGGGTAGGGATTAGTTTTGAAATTTAAAGTACTGTTTTGCACAGTTGTTTTTTAAAAAATATGTATACACATGTAATGCTGACAGACCCTGGTTGTCAGTGGCTGGGGTCAACCTGGGAATTCTGAAGCTTAATGCACAAGCTAAAAGATACCTGTCTCTTAGTCAAGGCTGTAGCAGAATCTTCAATCTCTAGCTGGTCTAGCTGCTGCTAGATGGGGACAGAGCACCACACCAAGCAGCCATGGGTTGCATATGCACAAAATAAAATAAAACCAAATCCTGGTCTCATTGACATCGGTGTCAAAACTCCCATTTACTTCAGTGGATATCAATATATGGTCCATTGTTCCTGTCTTGAAATTATTATCTTCTGAGGGACAGATTGTGCCCTGAAGATCCACACACAAAACTCTTTGTATACTGTAAAAAAGAAATAAATTGATGAGAATGGAGTTGGAAAATTAGAGCTTAGAGACAGTAGAGTCACCTGGGTCAATAGAATGGGGTAGAGCAGGAGAAGAGAATATTAAAAGGCTATTTATGGAAGTATATGGAGTGTCAATCTGAAGAATGGAGCAATATGAATTGGGTGTAGAAAATTGGTCAGCACTTTTATGCAAATAAAGTACACTGCATGTTCTAGCACGGAAGTGGAAGATGACTTTGTAACATTTAGAGACATGTTCATCACAGGAACCAAATCCAAATGAGACAGAGAAGTGTAAAGGCCTTAATGAGGGGCTTAATAAATATTATATACCTCAAACAAGCTTTCTAGCTGTGAGATACAAGTTCAATAAACCAAATAGAAGGAGAGGGTAGATCTGAACTTTTATTCAGTCTCAAAGAGCTCCCCCTAATGTTATCATGTTACAGGCTTATAAAGAGTGGGATCTATCGTTTTACACGTTTGAAAATATAGGGAAAGAAAACTCACAGGCTTTGTTTGCAGAACAATATCAAAGACAGAGAAAAATTGCAAGAACATAATAAAGGCCATACTGGGTCAGACCAAAGGTCCATTTAGCCCAGTATCCTGTCTTCCGACAGTGGCCAATGCTAGGAGCTTAAGAGGGAAAGAAGAGAACAGGTAATCACCGAGTGATCCATCCCGTCGCCCATTCCCAGCTTCTGGCAAACAGAGGCTAGGAACTCCATCCCTGTCTATCCTATTAATAGCCATTAAGATCTGTCCTCCATGAATGTATCTAGTTCTTTTTTGAACCCTGTTATAGTCCTGGCCTTAGCAACGTCCTCAAAGAAAGAGGTTTTACTTATTATTTATGGAGTAACTAGTTGCCTGAAAATGTCAGTTGTAGAGTAATTTGGAATATAAATTTGGAGTTAACAATTTTTTTTAAATCTCCTTTTAATAACGATGAGCAATATACATACTACATGTCTTAAGCTATGGTATTTACATTTCATTTGTGCTGTTATAGCCAAACTTTCATAATTAATTACATATAATTTATCCTGCATAATTCTACTTAAGTTGTACACAAATGTGCTTTTATGTACAAATTTATAATGCATTGTGTTATTTTTGTCATCCCTCTTTTCTGAAACATTAGAAGTGATGCTTTTATGACATTCCCATCACTTTAAATGTAAGGGATGAAATCTGGCCCCACTGAAGTCAATGGCAAAACTTCCTTTGTCTTCTATGAAGCCTGCATTTCACCCTTGGTACATAGCATAATATTACCAGTAGCAGGAAGGTTTGAAAATTAAAAGGCTGGATTAGAAATGTTGTTCCTTACAAACTTTCAAACTAAGTTAAGGATGTTTTTCATGATGGTTGAAGTTTATTATGTCTGTAACTGACTGTGTGTAGGGGAAAAAACTGTACAAGCACAGAAGAAAGCAGATTTCTAACTAACAAAATATTGGTGAATTTTTATTGCTCATATGTGATAGTTCTCCCTGGGTAGTCCCTGGTGGGGCCATTAGCGATGGTTCCCTCTTAAAATACTCCATCTCAGTATGCTCTATGAGAATATAAATTTAAATTGGTAAAGAACGGTTTGCTTTTTAAGATAAAAATCTTGGTGAACAAAAGGTAGTGTGGCAAAGTAGATCAAGATTGGCATTCTGAGTGTATGTGTAGACACGCTAACGTAAATGAGGCTTATGCTGAAATTCAATTGCACAGGGATAGGTCAGTGATCCACCATCACATATAGTGCATAATGGAGAAAATAGATATTTTTTAATGAAATTGTTTGATTAGTGAAGCTGTGTCATGCGATAAAATGGGGTTAAAGGAGAGCTTTCTGTGGTGGTAAGATGATATGTTGGAGTCATTGGAAACCCAATAATTCACCACAAAAGCTCATTCATTGAGCTCATTCAATTCACCACAAAATCTACCTTGCTTGAATGAACTAAACAACATATGTGCGGCATATAAATATGACTACAAAGATATATACAGAAGCTACCTTGCTTGAATGAGCTGAACTGCGAACTGCAGGGAAAGGAGAGAAACTTATCACGTATGATCAGTGTGGTGAATGCATTCAGATCGAAACTGCGTCTGTGGTCCTCCTAGTTAAAGGATAAAATGCTGCAGCACTTCCCGAGTCTGGAGAAAATACTAGAAAAAATTGAAAAAAATGAAAAATGGTTCCAGCCAGAAAAGTTCTGTGCACATCTGACCAAGTTAGCAGAGGAATTCAACAGGCAATTGCAAGAATTAGATGTGATGGAGCCAATTGTCATATGTATCTCAATTGTGTTCCTTCTGACATTGGTGGGATGGCTGTGACATTCCATTAGGTGTTTGATTTACAAAGTAATGGAATTGATATGGAGATAATTACCATGCAAATGACATTGAGGTGAAAGGCAAATCAAGGGACAGCAATTTTTGGGGACTCAGAAACAAATGAAAATACCCCCTTCTATTGTTCTGTGCTTTAAAAGTGAAAGCTTACTTTGGTTCCACCTATCTGTGTGAGACTGTTTCTCACAAATGAAGATGATCAAGTTCAAGTATTGCACCCACCTCACAGATGCTCATTTGCAGGACTGCAAGCGATTACCTATTTCAAATTACTACCCGAATTTCAAGACACTGGCAGATCATGTGCAGTCCCAAGAGTCATACTGAGACTCAGTAAGTAAGGAAAATGTATAATTATGTATATTAAGCACTTTAGCTCATCTTTATATAACACAATCTGTTATTTCTATATTTTCTTTGAAGTAGACCCTGGGTTGCCCTTAATTGAAAAACTGATCTTGTGCTTAAAAAGGTTGGAGACCACTGGTCTAGGACTAGTAGAAAAATACCATTTTTTTTCTTGGTATTTTATTTAAAATAAGGTTTTACCAAAATTTGCTTCAAAAATGTTTAAATTTTTTGATGAAAAATGAAAACACCCTCCCTACCTACTTTTGAAAGATATTTTTGGTGAACAAAATCAGTTTTCTGTACAAAAAAAAATAATTTTGGTTTTCCAGCCTTTTTTTTTAGTCAAAAGATAGGTTAATGTTGACCAAAATGAAAGATTTCCATAAAAAGCCATTTTTACACTGGAGAAAAAATATTTTAATGAAAAAATATCAACCAACTCCCCTTGGTCACTGCCACAACCCTTAATTCTGTGCTGGACAGGTCCATTCGGCTCAGTGGACTTGGGGGAATGATGTAGAACTACACTGACTTAGAAGAGCATTTTACCTCCTTCTGTTCTCCTGCTAATTCCCCTCTGTGGCTCACAGTATTGTGGTGTTGAGGTTGAGGGGCAGCTCCATCTTCTTCCCCTCCTCTTTGGGGCACCACAATCCCTTCTCTCCATTCCAGGGAGGAGGAAGAGCGAAATCCCTGCAATCCTCTGAGCACGGACTGAAATCCTGCCTGTTCTTTTGCATAAGTTGCAAAAGTATGTTGGACGAGGTTCCTTGTGCCCTCCCCACCTGGTTGATCCCCAATCCCCATTGAAAAGCAAAGGGAGGGAGCAGCAGTGGACATTTTGAGAAAGGTTGAGGTTTGGATTGGTGTAGAAATTCCAATAGGATTATGTTGTGGACCTAGGCAAGGGCCAGGAAGAATCTGGCCTCTGTGATTGAGTCTGATATCAGAAATATTTACTTCCATAGTGTATGGAGTCATAATTATATGCATTGGTCTTAACATGTCCCTTACTGTTACCAAAGATTCCCATTATATAAAAACCCAAAAGTATAACTCATTAAGCTTTTTAAACACCTGTCCCCCTGATTAATATATCTTTTTATGTGGAGTATTTACTTTTCATGTTTTTATTAAGTAGAAAAGTGCCATCAAAATTAATAGAATTCTTGAAACACTGGTTTCAATGTCACTTTGGGTAGTAAGATACTATATGGAGCAATACTGCATAATATTTTTCAAGACGAGAGCAACTTAATGGCTGCTGCTATACTTTATGTGGTATGAACAGCATTCTCTGCACAGTTTTCAAAGTTGTGAAATAAAACTAATAGTAAAATTATGTAAAATGATGCTACATTCCATTGAAATGAACAGGATCACCACTGAGGTCAATGATGACACTTTGCCAAATAGCAGTGTTATGCTGATGCATTGTGTAAATATGCCATACCATAGCACAGAAAGATAATTCATGATAAGACTAATGTCTTTGCTGGTGTGATTTAGGTGATAATAGTCTCTTTCTGCAAGCAATTACACAGAAGTCTTAAAGGGACATTATCAGATCAAATATAGTCCAAAATGTAGGGATTGTAATAACAAGCATTTACGAAACCTATGACCAACAGAGTTCTTTAAAAAATTAATGTAATAAGCGTTTCCCCAAAGTGTTTGAATCCCACATAAAATGCCAAGGTATGGGAAACTGAATGAGAAACCAAATAGAAATTGACTGAAGAATTAAAAAGAAGAACAAGCTGGTAGGACCCTACCTGCAGGATGCAGGAAGGCAGGAGTGCATTGGAGGATGAGAAGACAACTCAGAACCCTGGTTAGAGCCCTCATGGAGACTTCAAGGAAGGGTCTGATTATGACTTCCCCAGTAGGACTTCATCTATACACCCTATCACAATAATTAACTTGTCTGTAACTAGGACTGTAGCAAATAGCAGAAAACCGGTGCTCATGTGTGCACTCTATGTACTTGATAGCTATACAAAATACTGATATATATTAGATGGGACATAGTGCTTTAAACCATCTCAACATGAGAACTATGCTGCTGAGCTTTCAGTCCCTGATACTAACATAGATAAATGAGATGGCTACATTTAAATTAATCTTAAACCTGATCCCTCAGACTATCATATCACAGTCACTTGTCTTTATTATTAATTATTATTATTATTTTATTATTATGTATTGATTTTATTTTATTTACAAGGGCCAATGCACGTGACTTGGAAATGAAAAGATTTAAAATGTTCAGTACATTCCCCAGTCCTGGTGTCACAGCTTTACTTAACTCTATGTACTTCTCTTTATGAGAAAAATTGCAGGTCCCATGGCTTGATTATAGCACCGCCACTGTTTTTTACAGTTGCACTTATCCAGTCAGGGAGCAGGACATATGTGCTCTGTGATTAAGATGGCTGACAGGGATGGGTAATATGTTTTGTTCCTTTACATTAAAAATTACCCCAAACCTGCCAATTGTGTACTGTATATAGTCAGTCTATGAAGCCACATATTTCTCTTCATCTTCTCTCCCAAACTCCTTCTCTCTTGTTACAGTTTTTGCATCTTCTCTTAATTTAGACTGTCAGCTTTTAGAGAAAGCGACAACCTCCTACAGTATGTCTGTACAGAACCCAACACAATGGAATCTGATTCTGACTGGGGTCTCTGCATACTGCTGTAATACAAACAGCCACACAAGGACAGAGCTTATAATCACAAAGCAACAATAGTGAATGGCAAATACAAGCCAGGAGAAAAGTTCAAGAGCAACTCCTAGACGGATCTTTGTCAGCATGAATCATTTGGCAAATAACATCAAGTAGTGAATAAATTTAGGAGAACTGCAATATAGTCACAGATAGTTCATTGATAGAAATGGAGGTGAAACTTGAATATTCATTAGGAATTATTCCAACAGCTTTAGTTTTAATGATTTTTTTGGACCAGTTCCTCATTTGTGACTCAACAGCTCAGTGCAGTTGACTGGAATAATAATAAAAAAATGCTGTTTGCTTTCCCATCTGATCCTGGTTTGTTGGATCTGTCCCCATTGTAAATTAGGGCATTAGAGGGCTGCTATGATTTGTGCCAGCTGTCAATGGATCACAGAGCCTATTCTAGCAGCTAGAGATGACTAGGGAATGTAGGCCAAGGGGTTAGCAGAAGAACCATTATGGCAGCTCTGCACAGCCTGAGAATTCCTCTATGCAAGGAAATCATCCAGTGCCCAGCTAAACTAGCTTTACGGCCATTTTGTTCCACCAAAGCAGCCTCAGTGCAGGGCAGAATCTGGCCCTATATTGTAATTTTCTCCATAGACACAGTCAGGAATTTCTTGCAGCACAGCTTCTAATGATGATAATAGTTCTGTATTTGGGTTCAGCAGAGATCTGTTTTCCTGGCCAGCTACTTCAACTCTAATCTGTCTAAGCGCTTGTAGGTGGAGTTAGTCATCCATGATATTACATTGTTTTGGCATTCAAATCCTTATGGAAGTCTCAGTGGCTAAATCTTACTGTTAAATTAATCAATTAATGCAAGCCTTTAGCCAAGACTGGCATTACATCATTCTGAATGCTTATATTTACATTACTTCTTGCCCCAAACTGAATTTAAATATTTTAAGGGTTTCTGTGAGAGGCTGGTGAGAACAAAAAGACAATCCACAAAATCACTACTGTTTTGTAATACAAAATGTTTGTAGATTTACTGAATGTGGGTTCATGTATATTCCCCTTTGTAAAACATAATGCAGCCTTTCCCAATAAGTATAGTGGTTGCTGAAGATCATTTTCTTTTTATAGAAGTGACAAAGAGTCCTGTGGCACCTTAAAGACTAACTA
>ML677365.1:8209203-8432503 GCA_007922305.1 Dermatemys mawii | reverse complement strand
TTTTAGTTAGTCTTTAAGGTGCCACAGGACTCTTTGTCACTTCTGCAATTCCAGACTACACGGCTACCCCTCTGATTCTTTCTTTTTATATATAGGGAGGTTTTTATTTCTTTTTCTGCATGTACATGTTTAATTTCTATTGTAGAAATGAGATCCAAGATAAAATTTTCAAAACCATCTAAATGATTTAAAGATCCAAGTCCCCTTTTCAAAAATGACATAGTAGCCACTGAAAGCCACTATTGGAGAAATACCCCTTAGATTTAGCAATAGTTCTACGTCATCTGGGGTTGTATAGTGTCAAACACGAATAGATCCCAAGATTCTTAAAACCCTGCTCTGTATTATTCCAAAGCTACATGTCCTTTAGAATAGACAGAACTGAGCGAATTAATTAATAAAATGTAATGCTAGAAAGGATTACGTACTCTTATATCCTATATTATACAGGTCATACACTTTCACCCAGTAATTCCTGCAGTTGAGGGAATTAGTCTTCCTTATTACATAAGGAAATGCTATTGAGACAAGTAACTAGAGCACATCTTTTAAAGAGATATCCAATCTCGATTTAATGTCTCCAAATGATGGATTTGTCACATCATTTAGTAATCTGTTCCAATGGTTAATTACTCTCACTGTTAAAAACTTTGCGTCTTGCACTCATTGGGTAAGTCTATACTACCCGCTGGATCAGTGGGTAGCAATTGATCTATTGGGGATCAATTTATCGTGACTAGTGTAGAGGCAATAAATTGATCCCCAAGTGCTCTCCCCATTGACTCCAGAACTCCACCACCAAGAGAGGCGGAAGTGGAGTCGACGAGGGAATGGCAGCGGTCGACTTGCCGTCGTGAGGACACCCAGGTAAGTTGACCTAAGGTATGTTGACTTCAGCTATGCTATTCATGTAGCTGAAGTTGTGTATCTTAAATCGACACCGCTGCCCCCAGTGTAGACCTGGCCATTAATTGCATCTGTGTTGCTTCTGGACTCAGACATGTATCTTTCACTGCTACCAAACACGGCCTACATACTTCAACTGAAACAAAAAATTCTGGAACTGTTCTCCTGTTAAATTAGCACTGCGAAAGCTTAAAAAAATCATCTGTAAGAACTCTAGAGTAAGAGGAAAAGATACACAAAGGAGGTTTGTCAATAATAAATCAATTTATAATTTGGGAACATAATTTTAACTGGGATATTTAACTGGAAAAATCAATCACAAGTAATAAGAAATAATAATTTCTTTGTTAAACAGTCCTTTGATTTGTTTTACCTTTTCATTTTCTGTAAACAGTCCAAAAGGCTTTTTGTATTTTGGTGAAGATTTTTAATCGTTGTTTGACATTGTACATATCCTGAAATTCTAATCAGAATATTTCCTCCTCCCCATTGACTTAAAGCCAATTCTTACAAAAGTGTTTATTTGCTGTGCTATTGTAAAAGAGCTTTTAAAAGCCTTTAGTTGTCTAGGTAAATAAAGGTCAGCCTTATTTTCAGGAATGGAAGAAGAAGTCTGGAAGAAGTCTGAAATGGAAGAAGAGGTTCCAGCTGGACCATTTGGTTTCTGTAAGTTTGAGATTCCTTTGGCTCAAGTTCAATTTTAAACATTTCCAGTGCTAGCCATAATAGTTGATCCAATTTAACCCACAAACGTCTTTGCCTTTTTCTATTAAATGTGAAGGCTGGAGATAATTTATGGATAGGCAACAGAGCTATGAACTGTGGTGAGTTCTCTGTGGTGAGAGAAACAGTGTAGATTAGAAGTATGATAATTCTCTTACTTGGACTCTTAAGCAAATGGCATTTCACAGAGAAAAAAAGCTGCAGCTCTGAAGATGAGCAAAGGGGGAAAATGTTTGATGTTAATGCCACATTAGGATTTGGCCAATATGAGTTGCTAGAAGAATCATTTCAAAATAGATTAATGTTTTCTTGTACTAGGATCAGCTCATCCCATTGCAGCCACAGTCATTTAGATTCATGAAGGAACAAATTGTCATTGTAGATTTAAAGGAGGTCCACTTAATCGTCTGATCAGTCTTGTTCTGGATAAGGCATGATGAAAAACAAATTCATGCAGTTCTCCCTGGAAGAGGACTACCACAGCTAAAGTAAGTGAGGAAAGTATCCATGGGTAGAGAGGATTTGGTGCAACACACTCATTGCAGAGAAGAGACATTTCATTGAGTCTAGGAAGTACTATAATAATAATAAACTTTTGTCTGACAGCATTAGATGTTTTAAACACTTCATCATGGTATGTGCATTTCCCTGAGGTTTTCATTCCTAAATGTTGTCAAAGAGGGTTTAACAGTAAACAACATGATCTATCTGGAGGAACTCAACTGGATATTTCATCTCTCACCTTTTTCATTCTATTGAGCGAAAAGGTAGCCAAAAATTTGCCTGGGATTGATGCAGTACAATACCTCTCCCGTTCATATGCTGAGCAAAATCACTGGGTTTTTTTGGAAATACCATGATGCTTCCATCTTTTCACTCTAGTGACACTTATTCTCTCACCAGACTTTGTCAGAGTTTTGTTAGCTGCTCAAACAAAATTTCTCCTCCTGCCTTTATTACCCCTGTTTGAATTCTGTCAACTTAAGGAGCTTCTCCTTTTTGAGGCCTTTGATGGCTGCTTTAATTTCATTGGGTATTATTGGCCCCTTTTCCATTTCTATTTTATCATTGACATTTTTCTCGATCCTGGAAATGATTGTTGGCTCTGGACAGTTTAATAAGGAATGGAAATATACTTTGCATCATCTGGCTTGTTCTTCATGCATTTTCAACATTTGTCCATGAGAGTCCCTGAGAAGCGTCCCCTGTGGTGGTCTAGTTCTTCCTGAGATGTCTTTCGCTATTCTACAGAACTGCTTGAATTCTCCCTTCTGCTGTTCTTCTGCCTTAGCAACCTTCTCTTGAACCTAGGCATTTCTATCTTGCCTCCATCTCTTACTTACTTCTTTTTTATCTGAGGCTTGAATCAGGATGAAAAGTCAAAATCTTGGAGTTCTTTGCAACAATGAAATATTCCAACACATTTGGTTTCAACCTTAGCAAAACATTTTGTTTAATTTTTATTCTTAAAATATATATTTTATTATAACAGATAACATAAAATAACATACAAATTCAAATTATGAAGCAGAAACAAAACATTTTGACCTATCAAAATAACATACTTGTCCATAGAAAATTTTGATAAAGTAATTTGATTTCATTGAATACACATTTTATATGGAAAATCTGTTCCATCAGAATATTCTTGACCAGCTCTATTTTGCAATTTAATTACATTGTCTTGAGAAACTTTGCGACTTGTTAAGTGTAGTAAGCCCAAGAATAATTCACTTTTCTTAGGAACATGACTTGTTTCCATAATGTGCAAAGCCAAAAAGGTGTACATGTTTTATTTCTTAAATGTCACATTGCATTGTGCTAGGTTACATCAACATACACTGTATAATTTGTACTGTGTTACATTATGTTGTTGTGTGTCAGAGTTAATCATGATTCTAGATTGTCAAATAACAGGCTGAACTGGAATTATTTAATTAAAGACTATCAGTCAGAGATAAGTACAGCATTATACAGAATACAGAAAGAAGAGACACATTACCACCCTTTGATGTGATGACGGTGATAAAAGTTGGGTATGGGTCTCTTCTTTACTGTATCTGGAGGGACACAGCAGATTCATTTCCCAATTAAGTTCCCATACCCAGTGTCATTATATAAGGTTTTCAACAAAGAAAACCTTTTTGCCAAAAGAAACATATCTTTGGATGTTATTTCTGTACTTTCCCAGTTTACATGTGAAGGCATAATTATTTACAGCTGAGAGGACTAACAAGATAATACATTTCAGTGGGTCTTTATTCTCCCATAATTATTCTTTCCTATCTGCTGTAACAATTATCCCTTATCAGTTTCTAGGTTTAGATACACTTTAGAATTCAAAATACTCTTTGTTAATATGCTGAAGATTCTAAAGAATAGATAATATATAAATCAAATATATGGAAAACAAAGTATTTAAGCGGGCATTAACAATGTTTGCTTACAATCTGTCCACTTTTAATAGTACAGTATAGAGAAGATGTACAGGATATATGGTAGGGTGTTTTCTTTGTAGCTGCTACTGTCTAAATAACTAATATAATTAATACTACATATATGTGGACTAAAGAACAAGCCAATACATGATTTAACGCATTGATCATTTTTTTGTCCAGGTGAGGCAGGCTGGTCTTACACTGTATCTGTGGTCCAGATTCAGGATATAGCTGGACTTTGTTTATGTAAGATACCATCATCATGAGTTCTAAGAATTAATGAGATTTCACAGAGAAGTATTGTATTTTTTGGATCCACCAAACTTTTGCTCTGTCTAGTTTGTGACTTGATCTTCATCTGAGAGGCAAACCAACTTCTAGATATTCTGGGATATTTAGGCCAGACCCTTGGAGAGCTGCTGCTTCCAAATAAATCCTGGTAAAACATGGCTGGGAGATGGAAACACTTCAAACAACTTACAACATCTATATTATCCTGCAACGGGGAAAACACACCCAGAGTGAAAAAAGAGCAAAAACATAGAAAGTGGTGTAATGGCAGCATCAGTATCCAATGTTATGCTAAGGCTATGCTTGTGTCTGCCCTTGCCAGCTTGAGTTTCTCTGACAGTGACTTTCAATGGGACTTCAGGCCACAGTTAGGTATCTCAATAGGAGGAGAGTCAATGCTAAGCAGTGAATTGTGTATAGGACTAAGGAAAAAAACAGTATGATATGACATTGCATTATCTGAAGGAACCTTTATTCCTCTGAATATTTGAGGATGCAAGAGGAAAGCGGTGGAGACCTGCCTTTCTCAGTGCACAATATTGCACAATTTTAATGACTACTTCACTGATTAAAGTGTGTGCACAATGAGAGCTATGACTCTCTAGTGGCCCTTGTGCATCTTTGGCCTGGTGAGGGACAGAAATTTCTAATGCTGTCTGGAAATAATTTCACAGTCTGGCATTTTGGTGGTTCTATCATTTAAATATTATATATTTAAATAAATAATAAAGTTAAATATCACCTTTAAAACTTTAGCATCGTTTGGATTGTGAAGAACCTCTAACCACTCATCTAGACCACATCAATGAATGTGATTATTCTGAATCCAGCCACAAAAAGTGGACATTCAGGATATCTTCAAGGATGGGAAAAGCATCTTTGGAGGGAAGGTCCTTGCATTTGGAGAATGCACAGGAGCTGGTAGTGCATGTCCTAGACCTCCTCTAGTGGGAGTCTGAGATCCACTGCCACTCATAGAAGCAGCTTATGGGCATTAGGAGGGCAGACGAAAGGTGGAATCAGCACCTCATCTGATGATGACGAGGCCCCTATGGGGACTGGTGGGATCGATGGCATTACCTTTTTCTCCCCTTTTTTGTAGACCTTGGAGGATGAGGTTCGCACAGGGAATGGTTGATATGATGCCACCAAAGGTGTGTCCCAGTACAGGTCTGAGGCAGGCCAGTAGGGCCGAGTATAAGGGTCTCCGGGCAGTGGCGGACCCCATAGTACCGTGGCTGGTGGCAGAGTCATAAACTAGAAGATAGAGTGGTTTGTGTCTGGGAGAAGGCAGGACCAATGTGCCTGGGGACCTGAAAGTAGTAGGGAACCTGGGTATGGAAGCAGTGACTCTGCAATGGACATCAGCGGTTCCAGGTGGCCAGGCATGCAGGGGACCATGCATGGAAGACCGGAGGGGTCTGGGAGCATCAGTGGTGCTGGCAGCAATGATGCAGTAACGATGCCACTGGAATGGTGACTACAGCTGGTGGTGGCGTCAGCGGATCACATTGGTGCTTCTCCTTGTGCTCCGTCCAGGGTTTGGAAAATGGAGCAAACAGATCAATGCATGACTTCTTACCCAACCTGTCCCAGTCTGGGGACTCAATGCTGAATTTAGGGGCAGTCCCGGAAGGGGATCTGCCCTTATGCCCATGGCCGTGCTTCTTATGCTTATGACGGGGCTTGTCAGACAGCAGTGGTACTGACAGATCTGGTGCCCAGGAGGAAGATGGAGGTGATCACTGGTGGTGACAGATGCCATTCTGGAGGTACAACGGTCCAGATCTGACTGTACATGTGGGCGCATAGCCTTTTCCATTAGGAACTTACACAGATGAAGTTCCCTGTTTTCTGACGTTTGGGGCAGGAATGATTGGTAAATGGTTTAGCGGACAATGACATGGGCTTCACTGAGGCAATACAGGCATTGTTGGTGCTCATCAGTTACAGAGAAGGAGCCTGGACATGAAGTGCCATTTCTGAAACTGATTTGCTGGAGCATAATCCCCGGGATGAGGGTCTCCCCAAAGGGGGAAGTCTGAAAGCATACCTAAGTAACTACTATACTAGTACACAACAAAATCAAGAAAAATACAATCTACAGCTATATACAAGATGGAACAATGGATAACTAACTCTCTTAACTAGGGTAACAGTACAAAGAAACTAGGGTTCCAACTCTGGCCATGAAGAGGTCAGAGGAAACTGGAGTGGAGTCAACCCACATGGCCTCTTATAGTGCTGACTGCAGACATGAGAAGGATGCATGAAACATGTGCGAGTCAGCTGACACTGCTGCAAAGTTGTTCTGGCTCTAGTGCATGGCATGCATGTGCATCCACAATGGAATCCATATAGGGACCATCACTTCAAGAAGAAGCAAAGTCCTCATGAATGGTCGGGTGATGATACATATGAAGATTTGCATGGTGATCTTCTAATATCTGACTTTCCTCCTTTTGTTATAAAATTTCAAGTCAGCAAATCTGATAATGAAAACAATACCATGTGCCTCAGATGACCATAACTGAACCCTTAAACAAATAGTTTGCAAACAACCTACAGTCTAAAATATTCACAGAAAGTCTCTGCACACCCTATGCATTGTAGAAATAAACATGTTTTCAGAAAGCTTAGACTTTTTATGCTGTAGGTCAAGTGGTTGAGGGTCTCAGTTCTGTCAGCTGGAGATTGCATAAATCAGAATATCTGCAATAATCTTTAGATCCACTTTATAAAAATAAGAAGTGGATGTAATAAACATTTCATACTATGAATCTGTAAATGATATAAATGTGAAAATTATTTCTCCAGTACCGTTTACAATGACAAAATCCTGTAAACTCCGGTTCAGTCGAATAATCTCTGTGCGTTACAGATGAGTAACCGCTACTGAAGCCAAAGTTTGTAATATTTTTATCTGACTAGCTGAATGACTAGGGTGGCAGAAATGTAGTCCCTGGATATAATTTTACCTGACATTTGTGTTTTGTTTTAACATCACCCTTGTGGAGACCAGCTCCTGGTCTGCCAGGCAGATTTTTCTTAAATTAAACTGAAGTGACTGACTTTCTCGCAGATGGCTGGAGGCTGCATTTTCACATCCTAATACTTCAGGAGTGAGAAGCAGAGCACTTCCAGAACAAGGTGCAGGGCTGATTACAATGGCAGTCTCTTGCCAGGCCTTCATTTTCACATGGACCATTCTTAGTAGCTGAAGGGGCTTATGCGAGCCTCAGGATTTAACTACTACAGTCTATCTGATAGAAATCCCCAGAATGAGTGAAACTTCTAAATCTTTTTAACATTTTGTAGTATAGTCACTCTGTTCTTCCGCTATATTTTGTCAGCTGGAGGCCAAATAGCCATCAGTTCAACAAGTGATAGCTAGTGACCAAAATCTCCATGACTTCTCTTATCTAAATGAGGTAAGGTAAGTATTAGGATGAATGTCAATTCATTTCTGATCAAATATATAGAGTAGATTTCTTGCTTCTTTGGCTCATTGTATAATGCACTCCTTTATGGTGAGTTGAGCATTAATCTAAAACCTACTGAACTCAAAAGGCAATGTTTTCAGGGGAGCACGTCTTCAGCTAGTGTAAATTGTCATAGCTTCATTGACTAATCTGACCCACTGACTTTCAGCGTTTTGGTTCAGAGCCTGATTGTACAGTCAATAGTGCACAGTTGTAATCCACAGGGGTTCCACTTAGGCAATATTAATTGTGGGATCAGTACTTAAGTACTCATTGATTTTAAATACTGCAATTGCTAGCTCAGTTTTTGAGGACCCCAAACAGTATGGAGATTTTCCCCATTGTCTCGTTGTGTCAAAACAATCCTGAAAAGATAGATTACGTAAAGCTATACAGTACCACGTACAAGGTCAAAATACCTGAGTTAGCACATAAATGAGGTGTCCTGATCAGTATGTGCTGCAGTACAATTCATTTCTTTGCAGCACTTCCTCCAGCAACATATCAAAATGATGGATTAGGTCTTCTTTATGCCATGAAGTATCAAATATTAAAAAAAAATCAGCAATGCTCAGCTCATATATACTTAGGTCCCAATATACTTTTAAGTCATGTTAGCTATTATGGTTTACCTTGTTCTTTGATTGCTACTAAAGATAAGTAATGGAGAAAAGATGAAGTAAGGATTGACCTGACCAAAGCTTTCAACATTTTAGGAAGCTGAAGCAAGAACTCATTTCAAGTGCCAGCTTTCAACTTGGAGGTGTAAATATTAGTCGTTAATATTTTTAAATAGACAAGGTGGGTGAAGTAATATTTATTGGATCAGCTTCTGTTGGTGAGAAAGACAAGCTTTTGAGCTTACACAGAGCTCTTCTTCGGGTCTGGGAAACTAACTCTGTAGTACCCTCAGACTAACATGACTACAATACTGCATATAATTTTTACATAACATTTGAGCTATCTCTGCACATCCTTGGTTTATTCAGAATCACAATCATAAGTACCTAAGCATCCCCCAAAAACTTGTCTTGAAGTATTTTTGTCTTGGATGATAGCAGGAAGTATTAGAAATCTCATCAGATTACACAGTTCCCTGCCTAATTCCCAGATCAAGGTTAGGATAAATTCAGAGAAGTCTCTCTCTCAGCTGGACATTTGGATAAACTTTTGGATCCTGATCCTCCATTGCTAGGTATATTGCACAGTCTTTGTATCTATATATCTGTGTAAAAAGCAATATTTACACCTCTGCAGTGTTTTCCTCCTACTTCATCACTGTGTAAATGACTATTCAAGATGTAGGGCAGCGGGCAATGAGGCCTGTGGAGTTTTGATGATACTATAGGAAAGAAAAGCAATTTAGACAATTAGAAAATGAGGAAGATCTTATTTAAACGACTATTTAGAATGATCAGAGAAGAGATTACTAGGGAAATGTGAACATATACAAATCAGATGTCCTGAATTATATGTCCCTGGGATATTTCGGAGCACTTAGCAAATGTATTCATCACTTTTTTTTGTTTTGAAGAATTGGAAAACTGGAGAGGTGATGATAATGAAGGGAAGCAAGCATGACACAGCAGTGCTCTGAGAAAAATAAAAAAAATAGGGCTCAGATATGTCTATAGGTCACTGGCCACCATGCCCCAGTGGAGCTGTGGGAAGGAATTATACCTTAAGGAGGTATAATTCTCTCTGTGAGAAAACAGTGTGCAAAAGAGTACTTTTACTGATCCACCCCTTCAGGTGTGGAAGTACATTTCCGTCCTACTCCTGTCCCCTGTACAGTGCTGCAGATTGGTATGTAGTGGGAGAGATGCTATGTCTGTCTCCTCTCTGCCCACTTTGGATTGTTTTGAAGCTTGGGGTGCAAAGACAGAGGAGTCCCTGTGCTAGGGGGACCCACAGACTGTAACTATGGCTACCTGCTGAACTGGAATTCTAGGGGGAGAAGTATTACCAAGCACATGCACAACCCTGAAGCAGTCAGACACATTCTAGCCTCTAGTCTAGAAAATAATGGACTCATGTCATGTAGGTGACAAATCTGAGGAATTGTCACAGATTAAAGTGTCACTAGAGGAGGTTTTGGAATTAATTGATAAACTTAACTGTAACAAGTCACTGGAACCAGATGGCATTCACCCAAGAGTTCTGAAAGAACTCAAATGTGAAATTGTGGAACTATTAACTAAGGTTTGTAACCTGTCCTTTAAAATCAGCTTCTGTACCCAGTGACTGGAAGATAGCTAATGTAGCACCAATATTTAGAAAGGGCTCTAGAGGTGATCTCGGCAATTACAGACCAGTAAGTCTAATGTCAGTACTGGGAAAATTAATTGAAACAATAATAAAGAATATAATTGTAAGACACATAGAAGAACATAAATTGTTGGGCAAAAGTCAACAGGATTTCCGTAAAGGGACATCATGTCTTACTAATCTATTAGAGTTCTTTGAAGACGTCAACAAATATGTGGACAATGGAGATCCAGTGGACATAGTATACTTAGATTTCCAGAAAGACTTTGACAAGGTCCTCACTAAAGTCTCTTATGTAAATTAAATTGTCATGGGATAAGAGCCAAGAGCCTTTCATTGACTGAGAACTGGTTAAAAGACAGGGAACAAAGGGTAGGAATAAATGGTAAATTTTCAGAATGGAGAGGGGTAACTAGTGGTATTCCCCAAGGGTCAGTCCTAGGACCAATCCTATTCAACTTATTCATAAATGATCTGGAGAAAGGGGTGAGGTGAGGTGGCAAAGTTTGCAGATGTTACTAAACTGCTCAAGATAGTTTAGTATCATGAAGAACTTCAAAAAGATCTCACAAAACTAAGTGATTGGGCAACAAAATGGCAAATGAAATTTAATATGGATAAATGTAAAGTAACGAGCATTAGAAAAAATAACCCCAACTATACATACAATATGGTGGGGGCTAATTTAGCTACAACTAATCAGGAAAAAGATCTTCGAGTCATCATGGATAGTTCTCTGAAGACATCCATGTGATGTGCAGCAACAGTCAGAAAAGCAAACAGGATGTTAGGAATCATTAAAAAAGGGACAGAGAATAAGACGGAGAATATCTTATTGCCCCAATATAAATCCAGGGTGTGCCCACATCTTGAATACTGCGTACAGATGTGTTCTCCTCATCTCAAAAAAACATATACTGGCATTAGAAAAGGTTCAGGGAAGGGCAACTAAAATGATTAGGGATTTGGAACAGATCCCATATGAGGAGAGATTAACGAGGCTAGGACTTTTCAGCTTGGAAAAGAGGAGACTAAGGGGGGACATGATATAAAAGCAGTGGGCAAACCTTTTGGCCCGAGGGCCACATTGGGGTTGCAAAATTGAAAGGAGGGTCAGGTAAGGAATGCTGTGCCTCCCCAAACAGCCCATCTCCGCCCTGTGTCTGACCCCCTCCCACTTCCTGCCCCCTGACTGTCCCACTCAGAATCCCCAACCTATCCAATGCCCCCGCTCCTTGTCCCCTGACCACACCCCTAGAGATCCCCCCCCACTCCTAACCACCTGCCGGGACCTCATCCCCATTTAAGCCCCCTGCTTAGAGAGAGCCTTAAAATAAAGAATTATAAAATTAGTGGATTAAGAGAAAGTGATAGATGCAATATACTTGGATTGCAATACAGCATTTGTAACAATGTCTCATATAATGTAACTCAGAATTAATTCTGGTTGGGTTGGATATACATGCTGTAATGTGGAGTAAAAACTGATTGAATGATCATCGAAAAGGTTTAAGATTCAGCCGTGTTAGTCTGTATCCATAAATAAGACGAGGAAGATGTTGTAGCACCTTAGAGACTAACCAGTTTGGAATTATCAAGGAGGGGCAGTAAGTAGTGGGTTATTGCATGGATCCATGTTCATGCCCTTCAATGACATCTTTATTAATGATAGAGGAGAAAAAATGGAAATATGCAGATTGTGCTAACTTGAGAAGAGTTCTGATAGCAATGGAGAAATATTAAGAAATCAAATGCTGCCATTAGAAACAGGAGCACAAATGTGATTACCTTTAGAAAAATGCAAGCCAAGACGTTTAGGAAGAAATAATCCAAGCCACAGATATTCCATGAGAGAGAGAAGCCTGGTAATATCATAAGCAGTCTTAAGAATGATAATATACCACAAACTGGTAATATCATAAACAGACTTAAGAATGATAATGGACAGCAACAGATAGGAGGCCAGGGTAACATCATGCTGCACAAACAAATAGGTGCAGGAACTAGGAGCACTGGGGGTGCTGCCACATACCCTGACTTGAAGTGTTTTTTATCTTATACAGGATTTACAATTTGGTTTAATGGCTCTCAGCACCCCCACTATACAAATTGTTCCAGCACCCTGTAGTGATCTGTCAAGAGATAGGAAGATAATAGTCCCTTTCTTTTGCTTTGATGAACTCACACCTAGAATGTTGTGTTTCAGAGTAGTAGCCATGCTAGTCCGTATCTGCAAAAAGAATGAGGAATACTTGTGGCACCTTAGAGACTAACAAATTTATTTGGGCATAAGCTTTAGTGGGCTAGAACCCACTTCATCAGATGCATAGAGTGGAACACATAGTAGGAATATACACATAGAGAGAGAGAGAGAGAGAGATGTTCATATATACATATGAAAATCTCTCTCTCACATATATATATGAACATCTCTCTCTCTCTCTCTATGTGTATATTCCTACTGTGTGTTCCACTCTATGCATCTGATCAAGTGGGTTGTAGCCCACAAAAGCTTGTGCCCAAATAAATATGTTAATCTCTAAGGTGCTACAAGTACTTCTTGTTCTTTTTGAGGATGTTGTGTGTGGCTCTGGGTATCTCATTAATGGCAAGATAGTGACCAGTTGAAAATTCAATGAAAAACATCAAAAATGGTAACGCAATAGGAGGGGCTAGTTGACAAGAAAAGATCAAGAGTTAAATACATATTGCTTGAACAAATTACTAATGGGGAACATGATAGTCTACAAATATCTGAAGGGTATAGTCAGTCAGGGGACAGGGTAATTTGGCATAATAAAAGAGGGCATAAAAAGAAGTAGATCAATGAAATTATGAAATGTAAAAGTTAGGCAGAACAAACAGGAAATATTTCCTGATAGGGCGATTATAATATAATTATTATAATATAACATTTCCTATTATTTGGGGAAATAATCATACAAGGGAAGTGATAAAAACTATAAATCTGGGCAAATTTAAATGAAATTGGAAAAAAATTCTGAAACAGCCACCCTAGAAAAACAATCTCGTAGAGGTAGATTCAATGTCCTAATAAGTACATGACCCATGTTTAGATTCTGATCTAAATTACACGTCTGTCCTGTTAAAAACACCATAGTTATACAAGTCTGAAAAAAAATAGATCAGATTCAGATTCTATGAGTTTATGGTTTGAACCAAAGTGAACTTCTAATCATTTTGAAAATTGTTCTCATGACAAGATAAAGTAAAAATGTCTTTATCCTACTGTAGTA
Organism: Dermatemys mawii; assembly: GCA_007922305.1. NCBI lineage: Eukaryota > Metazoa > Chordata > Testudines > Dermatemydidae > Dermatemys > Dermatemys mawii. The sequence continues at coordinate 8,419,138 of ML677365.1, read as the reverse complement.
TTAACATTTAAAAACTAAAAAGAACTGCTTCTCTGCAGATGGTGTACCCCTAGCTTTGCTCTGCAATAAATATTTAGATTGAATTCTTGCATAGAGTTAGTTGAAATAAAGTTTCTAATTTATAAATACATTAGAATGTTGGTGTCCTGCCTTGTGCTTATGAAGTGGCTTCTCTTCATTTATGGAAAGTACAGATTTAATTAAATGGAGTTTCCTCCTATTTTTTTCCAGTGGACACCCAGGTTTGTGAGTTCAATCCTTGAGGGGGCCATTTAGGAATATGGGGCAAAAATCTGTTGGATGATTTAATTGGGGATTGGTCCTGCTTTGAGCAGGGGATTGAACTAGATGATCTCCTGAGGTCCCTTCCAGCCCTGATATCCAATGCACAGTGATGCTATATACAGCACATATGAATACTATGCATCATAAAGATGCACTTTGCCAAGGAAAAAATGTTGGGTCCACCTCAATATTTAAACATTTCTGTTGCGTGGCCTCTGAGACATTAGATCAGGCCAACTCCCACTGGCCAAGTATCTACATGACATTCACAGTAAACTATATCCGTGGTCTCCATCAGCATACAGGTCAATGGCTGAAAGGGTTGAAGACTGAATGAGTGGTTGGCATTAAGGTCAGAATTTGCCAACACCTGCTATACCACAGATTGCTAAAATGTTCCTCAATATATAGAATAGCAGATATCTGAGGTAACAGTTGACACATGTTCCCTTCTTATAACACCACTAATGTTTTTTATTCACATATATTAAAGTGCTCTACAAAGCAAAGTAAGTAGTTTTGCTATCCTCATTTTGCAGATAGGGAAACTGAGTTGTCCAAACTCTCACAGTGGTCAGACAGAAAAGCCAGGACTAGTACTACGTCTCCTGGGTCAGATCTTTACTTGGTGTAAATTGTCATAGCTCTACTCAAGTTAATGGAGCAGTGATAATTTACACCAGCAGAGGATCTGTCTCCATTTCTCCCAGTCCAGTGACCTTATCCACAAGATCATGCTGCCTCACTGGTGTTCGTATACTCCACAGTCCCTGGTAGCAGTCTCTAGCGCAGCACAGATAACCTCACATTGTTGCTGCCTGCACGGTATTTGTTCTATGAATACAGAACCTTAGTCTCCAGAGCTGTCAGTCCAATACCCTACACAAGCACTGCAATTCCCAACAACAAAACTCTCTACATTTCTTAACTACAAAGGACACATTTTTATTTTATTTCCTCTTGTCTTTTTCAATCTGCCTGCTGTCACAGAAATATTTACAGCAACTACCTTGGGCCCAGTGCTGCCGATGTGAGTGCCTGTCCCGGGTAGCTATGGAAGCAGAAAAGGAAACATCTGGAAACAGTTTACCACCTTCAGAAATGAACTGTGGAGCTGCACGGCAGCCTGGTTGGCAGGGCACTCACACTAATTGGCACTGTTAGACATTCAAAGTAGAGCTCTCTTTTGGAAACATCCGATTTTTCCCCTATAACGAACGACAAAACCTTTGTTATTTAGAAGCCAGATGTTTGTTATGAAAAATAGTCAGCAACTTGTCTGACACTTCACTGTTGCTTGGCATAATAGAGACAACCCTGGTTTTCTTGCTCCAGGCAATTAGAGTATGAGGCTGATAGCACCTCATTATTTCACCTTCCAACAACATGAAAATGTATCTGGAGACCTTTAATTTTCAGCCCCAGACTCTTTTGTAAAAAAGAAGAAGATTTACAAAAGTAATTTTTAAAATAAAATATTGAATTCCTGTTTAGCACGACAGGCCAAGAATCATTAAAAAGGAAACACAAACAATGCCAGTTGTCATAACTAGGGTTTAATTTGGAACGAAAGAGATGCAGGGCCTCCAGAATTAGGTGCTGAGGCTCAAACAATTTTTTTACTTATATAACAGATGCGGCTGGCCAGAGGTGCCAGGGCTATGAACTGCCGAGCCTACAGATGCTGGGGCTGAGCCCTGGCAAACCCCGATCATAAAGAAAGCCTATCATTTTTGAAAGCTAGTCCACAGCATAAATGTTCTTTGTAAATTTTCACCAGAATAATAATAGATGTAGACAAAGATATGGAAAAGGGTGGACAAAATTGTACCTCCCAGCTCATCGCCTCTAGAAGTATAATATAATTCTACTAGACTTCTTGGCATTGAAATACATTTTTATACCACACCGCCAGGAATGAGCTGTTGCAGCAAACAGAACAAGCATTGTCACTATCTACGATTTACAATAAAGTAAATGAAGATATCTACAAATTAGAAATATCACCCTCTTCTTCCTTGTAACAATCCAACCTTTCCCATTATCATTTTTCACTGTAAATCCTAAAATGAATTGAACTACTGTAGAAGAGTCAGTTACCCAGTGACAGCATCTAATCAACAGCAACTCACTGACAGCTTTCTGGATATTCATCCACAAGGGAATGAGTTACCCTTGATGTGACTGGCATTCTGCTAGGTGATCTCCAAATGAGATTGAAAAGCTAGACAAATAAGTACACTGATTTCCAGTCTTAATCATACAGATGACATTCTGTTCTGACCTGGTTAGTGCTAACCACTAGTAGGTAGGCCAGGCACAACAGAAGTGCAAGCTGCCATGTGTGAGAGAAGGACATGACTCAGCAAGGCAAATAGATAGGAGCCAAATGGCTCAAGAGATTGGCAAATGCGGTACAGAGTCATTCAGATTTGAATTGGATCAATAGTTGCCATATGTGATTACTACTTGATGGCAGTTCTCAGACATATATGGATAGCATTGGTGGGCTCAATCTACCATTTCATATTGAACAAGTATTCCTTTGCAACACCTAAAAGCGGTAGCAGAGTTAGCACTAACTGGTTTCTTCGCTGGCAGTCTTAACAGTGAGATGAAACATGAAGTGGTTCTAGAAAGCCTCCTAATCTCTCACCTGTAGTCAGGCATGGTTCATCCAGGTCAGGTTAGAGGTACACTAGCAGGAGGCTGTGCAGATGTTAGCTTCTGCCCCTGTTGTGGGTAAGCAGAAAATGTCAGTTTCCAGTGCTAGCAGCATGCGAGCTGTGCTGCCAAAAGCTGGGGTGGGAGGGAGGGAAATGAGTAGGACTATTGACTGACACACCCTATATACTCTTATTTTATATGCTAGGAATATGGCAGACAGCCACATAAAATCTGCTTGGAGGAGGAAATACGGATATTCCTTAAGCATTCCTCATAAGCTTTCCATTTTTAATTCAAATAGCCATGGCCTATAATGTCCAGTAGTAGGGCTGGATTAGAGGGCACAAATCAATCTCTGCCAGTAATGTTAGAAAACAGCTTCTGTTAGACTGAAAAACAAGAAGAACAATTCTCCAGGAGAATTAATCTGTGCTTTGCTCATATTTCCAATGGTTGCTGAACACAAAAGACCGGACTGAGACTGACCCAGAAACAAGAAAAGTTTGCTCTCTACTTACCTGTGACATTTGTAACTTATAAAAAAATAACATCTGGATAATTCCACTGGAGAGTTACTATTCGCTCTAGTGGCCATATAATGGATTATTCTGCAGAGGACAGGAAAATATCAGTGTTTATCAGCCCCACTCCATGTCACAGAATCTGCTGTATCTGAAGGCTGGGAGATAGACGCTGAGCATCTCCAAAATTAGCACAAATTCAAATCATCCTCCCCCAGACACCCAAAAACTAAACAAACCCATAAAATGCTATTGTCCCACTATGTTATTTCCTGAATATGAGTATAACAGAGACTCTAGTTTCAGAAAATCTGGTGATGGCTTATCAATGCCTACAAGAAGCATATTCTTTAGTGTACGCATAATTTTTCAGTGGTACATTAGTAAGAATATAGAAATAAAACTTTTTTTATTATTATTATTCAATCTTAAATCTTCTATTATTCCAGAACCCAAAATCTTTCTTTTCCCCTTGCCAGCGAGATACATTAACTAGCTTGCAAGAAAATTTAGAAACAAGCATCCATTATGTGCATGCTCATTTGTTCAATCTGATCATTACTAAATAATAAATTGATTGCCCTAGTTATTCTTCAGGATCTCTACAGACAACTGGAGTGTCTTTCATCTAACCACAATTAGGTATAGATAGTACATGTAGGTTGCTGTGTTACTTTACTAATCCAACTCTGAAAACTCAGAATAGTTTAATTTAAGGCCCCCTCTTTATTCTTTACTGTTAGCTAAATCATGAAATACCATAACATTATTATACTGTAATATAGAATTAATGGGGAAAAAAACAAATTAGAGAAATTGTATTATCATCTCTGGAAAGCATCCTGTTAGCTGAAGATATAACTAGTACATGGTTGAGGGTATTTTATTTCTCTAGTGAATTGAATATTCTTCACCAGAAGATGCCAGTCTTGGTCCATAAAACTAAGATTCTAGGATCTAGATTTCAGTAAATTCCATTATAAGAATTTCAGTGGAAACTAAAAGCATAGAGTTTTGGTATCAAGAAAAAAAGGCAATTAATGAACTCTGAAGGCAGAACACAAAAACTCCAGAACAAGCATAGGACTATAAGAAAAACTGGAAATAAGATTAATCACTCCTTATTGATTTTCCCATTGATGTAATAGTATTGTTCGGGTAAAGGAAGAGGTGGGAAATGGTGGTATATAGGCGACACTTATTGAAATTATTTTTCGCCTTACCTTGTCTTCAATTCTGTCTTTTTCCACTTTTAAAAAAATGGATACGAAGTAAAAATATGTGGTACATTACAACCTAGGGGAATAGACTTGTGTACTGAATTGCAATAGCTTTGAGTTCTTGAACCAGTGTCTATACAGCTGTATTCAACTGTCCTTTGTGATATCTGTGCAAAATGTTTTTTTGTCCCCATATTAAAGCATAAAGCATCCCTTATTTTGTGTCAAGCTGAAGGATACCCTCAGCACTATATGTTCTGTAACAGTTTGGATGTACAGCAAACCCATTTTCAGTTAGGCAGACACAATTCTGTATGCTTATTAGTGTCTCTTTTCTAGCCACAGCATAACAGCATTTGATATTTTTGATCTGATTTTTTAAAAAAATCACCTTTTGTCTCATAACTTGGTCCCTCTTGCATAATACCTTGTATAAAAGACCATAAATGTTGTACATACAAAATATTGTGGTATAGGCTTAGGAGCAATGATACGCTCTACGCCAGTGGCTTTTCAGCTCTTTCATTCTGCAGACCAAGTTGTGTGTTTGTACTTAATATTTTTCATTCTGTGGAGCAGCAGGAAGGGCTCTACTATAGTCTGAGAACTACTGCTCTCTGCATACGGTGTGTCTGGTACCAGTGCTAACCACCAGGTGCTCAGTTACCGTGGTGATGAATATAATATATGTAGGTATCTGGAACTTTCTGTCTGGGGCCCATTCATATACAGTGTCATGGAGTGTGACTAGGAGTGTAATAAAATGCTGAGAACTGCAGCCATCAGTATCAGCTTCATCTGATGTTATTCTAGCACCTAGACTATCCCAGCTACCACATGCCATTTAACTGATTTTTAAACATTTTAATATTCCTTAAGAAACAGGAGAACAGATTTTCACTAGGAAAATGATTACAAAGGGATTATTATGAAGCACATGCATCCTATTTTCTCAGAAACACCTGGTATGCTAGAAGAAAACGAATCTAATGAACTGTACTGTCGCACTTTTGTGTAATTTGAAAGGCTGTGGAAAAAGGAGTTGATAATAAAGGAATGTCTTTATTATTTGGGCAGAGGAAGTCCAAAGACTGCAGATAAATTGATGCTGAAAGCAAACCATTGTCTGAAAAAGATCTTGTGAAACCTTTGCCTAGGCCTTTTGTGTAATCAGATCCTAAATCCTGCCCCAGATGAATGAGCATGAAGCCCTGCGTAACCTGGGTCAGGTCAAGTTAGAACTTTGACGGAGACATCCAAAGAGGCACTTGGCTCCCTGAGTCAATGCTGAACTAGTGGTCTCATCCTGGTATTCAGGGATGCTGCACTGCTGGAGGGGCTATTTTTCAAATGAGATATAACACCAAGGTCCTTGTGGATATAAAAGCTCCTAAGGCAATTATCCACCTCTCTAAACAAATTCCTTCTTGGTGTTTTTTTTTGCCTACAAAGATCCCCCTGCAGATTCATGTATATATAGTATCCTTTCAGGCTTAATCAAAGTTTGTAAATCACCTGCCAATTCTAAAAATGTTGGGGCTCTGCAAGTCAGAGAGTTATGTATCATTGATTTCAGTGGGCAATTCAGGAAGTAAGGTACTGGTAAGTGCAAGAATGAGTGGCAGAACCAAGCCCTTTATCCTACACCACTGAAAGTCTGAAATTCCTGTTCTAGAAGGTAACGGCATTTATACTGGTGGAATTGAGAGCAGTACTTGGGTTAAATTTTGAGTCAAATGCTAAAGCAGCATCAGTGTTTACATGTGCGTTAGAGTGGGTAACTCCAGATCTTTTCCTTCTGCATGAAACTGAAAAGCAGCAATTGCATTTTCCTAATCTGAAGTGGAATAAGTTGAACAGATTCTGGACACCCTGTTTCCAGAGGTACATACAGCTGCATTTTGAAGAGGTAACAAATACCTTTATCATCCCTCTTTCCTCAACTTCTTTGCTATGACTCATGTACATTGTCCTGTTTGATCTGTTCTTTATTGGAAAAAGAATTGGGGCACAAGTCTTTGCATCCCACAGAGCTGATTTCATTCTGTGGAGTACAGATGTCCTTTTTCTTCCTTATGCAGGTTCACAATTTGAGTCAGAATATGGTCTGCCAGTTTAAGTATGCACACATTTAAATGCAAACAACACTAAAACAAGAAACAGTTTAAGACAGAAAGTGAAGATGAAAACCATATCCTACTGGAACTCAAACAATACCTTTTTAAGATGCTTATGGGCTCAGTGAGTTTTTACTCTTTGTCTTGCACTTAATTGTTCCAAACTCCATTTCACAGTAACAAGCAGGCAGATGTCTCTGCACTCTTCTTCTTACAGCATTAGTTTCCATTTTTATTTACCCTACTGAAACATTTTTGCTTAAAAGTCTTAATTATTGCTATGATTTCCTTCTGTTTAAAGCTCGATAGCATACTATACTTACATGTTAGCTTTGCTTTCAATTATCATCTTGAAGTTAATAGTACTTTATACATCTAGCTTTATATTTGCTATTGTTTTGGTATTTCTCCTGTGGTTTACAGGAAGTATCCTCACATGCCACATTCTCTAATGTGATGAGATCAGTTTACATTGCACCTCCATGTAAACTGGATCTACAGCTCATGTAACTGGCCCAGTGAGTATTATCCCCAGGCAAGGCTGATAAACGGATAGCATAGCTCTCGCTTAGAGACTTTATGCCTGTGAAAAGGAGGAATGATTAGAGTATATTGTGTGTGGCTGGTATACCCTTATATCATGCTGATACTCTCCTGCATTTTTGGTCACTTATGACCATTTGCAACAGGCATAATTTAGAGCAGTCCTCACAATGATCTAATCTGGTGCAAAGAAGTCTGCCATGCATAGATTTAGCACAAGATTATTCATTGGGTGGGCTCTAAACCACCTTTTCACACACATCATCCTTGCCAGAGCTCTGTGCAAGTCAGTCATGCCACAGGATACAGCCTCATATTTTTATGAACACAAAGATAATAGCAGCTGGAGGTTTTATCTATATTTTAACTCTCACATTTTATGGACTGCCAACTCCTCCCAAAATATCCTTCTCAGCATTGATGTCATTGGACCTGATTCTTTCAACTTCACATACCTCAGTTTCCTTCAGGCACAGAGAGTTTATGGAGTCAGGCTGCTAACTGTGCCTGATACAAGAGAGAGACAGAAAAACCCCCCTGATCATCTGTGTATTGTGTGGGTAGGATGAGGAAACTGCAGAGACAAAAACCTGATGGAGAATAAGAGACCCACCTCTTCTTATACATCTGAACTGTAAACACAAAATGCTGAGCATAACTCCACATTATCATACTGACTAATATATATATCACTGTCAGCTTGTGGTAATTACAATAGGGCTTGACACAAGAAAAGTGCAACCACAAACTCTGCTATTGCTACAGCCTTAAGCCTGACTAATTATTAATGTGGTAAGACCATAAGAATGGTTGTACTGGGTCAGACCAAAGGTCCATCTAGCCTAGTAGTAAGTACAAAGTACAAGTACTCTTCTCTTCTGGTGATGCACATTTTAACCCTAGAACAGAACTCAATATCTAGGCTACCATGAACCTTAGACCCTAGTCTGTAGAGTTCTGAACACATTTAGATTTTCAAGGGTGGCTTGCTAGAGAACACTCAATGACATGACATGAGGTGTCAGGGTTCCCTCCCCACTCTAAACTCTGGGGTACAGATGTGGAGACCTGCTTGAAAGACCCCCTAAGTTTATTCTACTAGCTTAGGTTAAAAACTTCCCCATGGCACAAATCCTTCCTTCTCCTTGGATGGTACTGCTGACATGCAGTTAAATAATATTAGGCCATGAGGAAATGGAGGTTCTGTAGAGGTTCTGATGATCTCAGGCAGAGAATGTGGGATTCTCTGCTCATGTGTGACTTGTACCTGCCTGCGACAGGAAAGTGAACAGCCTGAAATTTTCCTCTTCACTCACCCGTCTACTCTATCACACATCAAATCTAGATTTTCTTTAATATCCATTTTTTAGAGAGAGGAAATAATTATAATCCTACTTTTAAAGTTATATCAAACAGCAATGCTCAAGAATTGTCTGTTCCTTTTCTGTTCTCTTCCCTGTTTGTGGTTGCAGCAACTCTGACAAAGACACTAAGGTCAATACCAGCAAAGGACAATTTAATGAAAATCAAAGCAAAGTTTTTAAGAGATATTACAACCACAACAAAAATGTCTGCCAGCTAAGAATCTAGAAACAGAAATACAACCTCCCTATAGTGATCCATCGCACAAAACTCACAGATTTTGGCCACTGTGTAATATCCTTTGCAGGATTATTGCTTTTATTTGACTAAAGTTTCTTAGTATCTGTAAAACCATGGATTCTCACTTAGCAACATATCAAATACAAACTATGATATTAGATCCCGATAAGAAAGAGCTTTTGAATTATAAAACTGGTAGTCACCCGAAATGGCATCTATAACAACCATGGCAGTTGCATCACTTAGAGTCCTGTGATATTTGAGGCAGTGGTAACAGCCTGAAAAATCCTCTACAAGCAAGAGACCTTGGTGAAAAGCCCTGGAAGTCAGGCAAATATACTCTGAAATAGACATCAATTTCAATTTTTGAGGAAACTGATGTTGTACTCAACTACTGCTAAATTATGTCTTGGTCTTCCCAACTCTTCCTGCCGGTTTGTCTCACACTGACGCTTTTGTATGTGTTTGTATCTTAAATTAAATTTGGTGTGGCCTCCCCAGGTGTGTGATGTGTAGATGAACTAGTGAATGGCTGTTGCCTGCATGGCCTAACTTGAACCTGTTGTGCCTCTGACATGAATAAATCAGCAGCAATTAGCTGAGTGCCTCGAGGCCTCTTAGTTCTTTTTAAAAATGGTAGTTATGTGCCTCCCCCTTAAACCATGCAACACTCTGTGCCTACTTGCTGTACACAGATACCTAGAACACTCAGGGGTCTTGGGCATGATTAAACATTATTTCTGAAAACCCCATAGCATCTGAAATTGCACTGAGTCCATCTTGGAGTGTTCAAAAGGAAACGCTAGCCAACAAAGCTTATGATCATTTCAGCCACATTAATGGAAGAGGGGACTCAGTTAATTCAGAAATATTATGCCACTGTTTAAAAAGCATATTAAATATATCTGTCATGTGACTGCTTTCACAGCTGCACATTTGTGGTTCTGTTTTCTATCCAGTTTTTGTGTTCTCTATTATTTGCCCATTTGTGCAAATATTTTTTAAAAAAGCATTAGATTTAAACACACTGATATGTGGGGATGAAGTAGTGGGGAGAGAACTTTCTCCTTTGGATTCTAATATAACAGAGTCAGGTTCCAACTCTGTATTCCTTGTGCATCCAGCACTCCTCTCTAAGACAATGAGAGTGTGGAAAACATAAGGAATGTAGAACTGGATTTTAAATAAAGCTTAGTTGCAAAACGAAGCAGTAGAGAGCCCTGAAAATGAAGGTCAATTACAGCACTGCTCTCTCATTCTTTAAATGAGTGTCTTTTCTCATTTTTTTTCTTGGAAGATTTTATGCACATAGCCTGGGTAACGGGCATATGCAATTCTTACATGTGACATGTTGTGTTATCTCTAATGTGACTCATTATTCTACTGTACAGAGCAAAGACAGCACAACCAGGTTGATATTTTGAAAGCTAATGAGCCACTGATTAGTATCTGATTAGCTGCAGTTAGCAAGATGTGTTCCCTATCAATGATTTGTGGTGATTAAATTAATATAATCCAGAATTCCTTCTCATGTGGAAGGCGAGCCTTTCCTGTTAGCTTTATAACAGTTTACAATTGATGTGCACGTAGACTCAGAATTAAGCTTTACTAAATCTATTGCTAGTATTTTTCAACAGATACAACATATGTGGGCAGAGCATGGATAGAAATGCATTACATGGGTCAGAGAGTGAACTCCGTTCCCCGTGCACAAGACCCCAGAAACTAGGTTCTATGTGAGTAAAGTGTGGAGGGACTGGAGAGTGAGACCCATCTCTCAAACCACACCAATGAATGGGGCACTTCCCCTTCCCACATACCTGTTATTCCAGGAATTGACACTTTATATGGGGCCTTGGGGTAGTTGTATATCAGCATAAATACTGATAACATCAGCTTTTTTCATCCTGGCCCATACCTGACCCACCCACATCATGGCTCTTGGTGCTGGCCTATGTGGGGAAGTTGTGGAGACCTGCAGGCACTTTTGCATTGTTATTCCATTTGCCTCAAATCACGTGCTGTCCAAAGTGGGCTTTACATAGAGCAGAAGGCCTCGCATTGGCCCTCCATACCATCGAGCTGCCCTCTTACCAAAGGATACAGTGACTGGAGATGTAACCCCAGCTTGTCATTACATTATTTATTGGCTACCTTAGTAATTATTCTATATTTAATTGTATAGAGTGAAATACCATATGTATGGTCAAACTGCAAGTTAGGAATCCTCTGGGAATGTTTGTAAAATTTTAGGGGTTTTTTTTGAAAGGAAGGACTATTCTGGGAGGGGAGAATCAATGTAATTGTCACATATTCACATTTTTAAACTCACACTGCTAGGCTGAGAAGAGTTATGTTTTTCAACTCTCTTGGCTGATTTTCATACGGTATTAAATGTATAAAAATGTTTTTTAAGTCATTTTAAGAAAGAGTAAGATTTTTACCCGGTATTTTCACTAAAATCCCCTCTCCAGTTTCATTTAATGCAGAAAGAGCCACTGTATGCAGCAAGTCAGTTATTTCTTAATGTTCTCTAATTAAATATTAATCTTATTATTTAGCTCCCTGAAAAGCCAGTGAACACATACTACTTAACCTTTTAAGAATGCAGTTTAATTTAATTCTTACCCCTTTCCCTCTTAATACGAAACATTAAGATATTTTTCCTTGTAAAACTCTACACTTCAAATGGGATTACATTAATTAAATTTATAAGGCACAAAACAGAAATTAATAAAACTGCCAGGAAGCATATAATAACATTTTGTTTTTATGTTATTTCATTTCTCCCCTCTCCCCTAAGTTTAACAGTTTAAATTTTTCCCTAATAAGTTCTCTTCTGAATTGTTTCCAAGAACTTTGGTAATGTGTTTTTATGATAAAAATTAGCAAAACAAGCCCTATTGCTTTAACCAAATCATTAATGTATCTAATTAAGTTGAGTTTAATATTTTAGAGTGCAAATGTATCTCCTGAAGCATTTCAAGATTCAGTTTCACTTTACAAGTCAGTTGAACTAAAGGGGAGAGATGTTGAATAATAAAGGTCAGATATTCTAATACAAAATATAGATGATAGCCGCTATGGATTCTTTCACAGCAAAGACCTTCTGGAGATGGTAACTAGGACTTTACTGAGTCTATCAAAAAATCATTTTTGAATTCATTTACGTTACTTTGAATTGCACCTATGAAACTGAGGCCAGAATCTGTCTCGCTGGCTTTTCATAGAGCATAATGTTAGAGCAGAATGTGGCCTTTCAAGTCAAAGAATTCTGAGACAATCTAAGAGATTTGCTAGCCCCTTAACTCAGAGTGGCAAATTAATCTTTGACATAAGTGGGCACAATTCAGCAAGTGTTGAATTTGACTGGGGAAGTTTACCAAAACATTTGATTAGAACCAACCATCAGAATAAGACAATATATAGGGGCAGATTCTTATTCTATTTATACTTGGGCTCATCTGAAGTAATTCTGTTGTCTTCAGTTGTTACTTCAGATTTACAGTGGAGTAAGTAAAGCCATGATACTGCAAAGAGATTCAATGGGCATCATATGAGGTATGTCTGAATACATCTCTTTGCAGGATCAGGGCCTGTGATCTGATTCTGTTTAATAGTGTAATCAGCATTTTTTCTCTGAAGACAAAATTACGAAAAATTGGTCTGAGATAAAAGCAGTTTGGGATATATTCCTGAGTCAGTAAGGTTGCACTAGTGATTAATTTGGCCCTCTGTGTCTTTAATTAAATCAAGCTACAGCATTACTTCTTGTTTCAGATTTACAATGAAAGAAAAACATTTTGTTTATTATTTGGAAAAGAGTAGAAGTACACCCAGATTAGAACAATAGTTTTTTGTACATTCTGACTAAAATATGATGTTTATGCAGTTTATGGTTTCTCAAATAACTGTTTTTGCTGTAATGCAAAGTGCCACTACTGAAAAAAGCAGTACTGGTAATCATTAGCTTTTCTTTTTTGAAAACCCAACTGTCAGAGGACTCAGGAGCACAAGTATCCCTTGGTTCACCAAAAGAATTCAAGGTGTCTAATGAAAGACTGAGTCACATTGGTCACCATAATCATTGCAAGATGTGAGCATGACAAATGTGTGAGGAATTATGTGTATATGCTGAAAATTATGTTCTCTGGGCTTTATAGGCAGATTACTCAAAGGTAGCATGCCTTGAGACAAACATCTCCAGACAGGAGGAGGAAGCACTCACTTCCCTGCTGGACCATTGTGTGTTTTACAATAGAAGACTATTAGCATACTGAGTCAAATGCTAATGATGAGTTTGCCAAGGCTTCAGAAGGAAATTAACAGGAAGAAGAAAACCACTGGAGGAGGAAACGCCAGTTTTCAGGTGAAGATCAAAGGCCTGAACTGATATATCTTTGAGTGCTCTGGCATCCTGTAATCTGTGAAGACAAGCTGCCAGTGCACATGATCTTATGAAAGGGGGATCTCAGCCATCCTGGTTGACAATACTGGGAAAAGGACTTGGGATAAGCTACTTTGTAGGAGATAGAGAATGTCTTATGATTTAAGTTTAGGTTCTAACAAGTATGATATTATTTTATATGTAACCATTTGTTTCCACTATTCTGACTTACTACCATTTGAATTTCTGTTTTCTGATAATAAATGTATTCTTGTTTTCTCTATGAATATATATAATTGCTAGTGTTAAGCAGAGTGATGATCCTGAGTTACATCTTGTAACAAGGTGTGTGCTATTCCTTAGGGAATCTGTTTGCTAAGTGAAACAGAGGCTGAGCAATCCAGAGGGATCCTTTGAGGACTCGGGGGCTGTTGTGTGCCTATCATTGACCTGTACAGAAAGAGCAAGGCCTGAAGAGGTCTGGAAGGTAATGTTTGGGTTGCCAGAGGCTGGTGAAGTCAGGGAATTGATTCGCAGCAGGCCCATGGGGGCAGGTGGTAGTGAGGTGCTTCACAAATTGGAATTCCCCTGGGCAGAATCAGAGGGAAGGGGTAAAATTGGACCCAGACAGGATACTAAATAATCCCCTCCCCCAATTAAATAAAATCATGGAACTAACTTGTCATTGTTGTGATCATATTGTCACTCTGATTCTGTTTATATGCTTCCACTACTCCATCTTTCTTGACTATGTAGACATTATGTTCTCAATGTTTCCCTGTTCTCTCTGTCTCTCTGTATCCATCTGTTGTCTCCTGTCTTATACTTAGATTGTAATCCCTTTGGGACAGGGACTGTCTTTTCGGTCTATGTTTGTACAGCACTAGGCGCAGTGGGGTAATGGTCTGTAATTCAACCTCCTAGGCACAACAACAATAAAAATAATAAAAGAGTAATAATTTAGAAGCCTCCATTCTAAAGAAATAATTAAAAACTCAGTTACCTGGGTCTTGTTCTTCATTGTGCTTCTGCATTATAATGTAGATGGTAATGTCAGGCTAAGGTTGTTCATCATCATCTGTCCAGCTAGTCAATGGCTCACACATGGGCACTTTGGTCTGAGACAGAATATAATTGACACATCACTAGTAACACCTCTCTCTTTATAAAGCAGTTTTCACTAAGACCGTTGGGGCTCTGATAGTGCAGGTCTCTGAAATATTTCTCCCATATACACCAGGTTTTATTTATGTTTCAGAAAACTTCTTCCAAAACTATTGCCTTTGGAGAGATAATAGCAAGAGAAGGATATCTAGTTTTCAAAAAGCTACTGCATGTCTATTAGAGGGTGTCACACCTTTTTCTTACAGACAAATTTCCTTTGTTTTATAAGAATAACAAATATCATGTCACTTTGCTCTGAGGATGGCTCTAGAGCTAGTCAAATTTTTCTATAAAGTCTTAAAAATTGTGAAAACATTTTGATTTCTTAAAGTTTCATTAACTGATTTCATTAACTGTTTCATTTATTATTTCCATTTTGTGTTACTTTTTGCCCTGTCCCCAAGCAAATTCCAGTTGGTTGGGCACTTGAGTAGGATTTACCATAAAAGAAAGCATTGAACTTTGGAACACACGTTTTGCTTTTTAAAAAAGCTAATTATCAAAAACAGAGGAAAATGATACAAAATTCTATGGAAAATGTCAAGAATAAAAGTCAGTCATTTCGAAAACTAGCTGAATGAAACAGTTTTTGAAATGTTCACAATATTTCAATAATTTAAAAATGTTTTTGAGCATCTGTAGTCAATACTTATATATACAAAATATATAGCTGGAATAGTGAGGGCAATACTTCTTTTTTAAAACTTTTGGCTGGCAACTAAACAGATGGCATGTAACGGCCAACAGGTGGTACTAAACAAGTAGCAATGAGAACCACAGAGGCAGGCCAAAATGTATGTAATTTTAAACTATCAGAATCCCACAAACACAGACAGAAAACAAATCAATAGGATAAGAGCAGCACCCTTCACCTTTCTTAAGCTCCTCAACAGTGCGGGTAGGCAGAATGTATAGAGCTCCCTGCCCAGTATAGTATGTCTTGTAATAGCAGGGTATCTTAGACGCTGCCACAGACTTAGCAGATGTCTGCTGGAAAAAGATCCAAACTAATTTTTTTGTTTAACTTATTGGGTCCAATTCTCTGCTGGCACAAGTTGCTGCACAGACATGCAGTATTTTTCACTAATAAGATTTTATTTTTGTAAAATATTTTGAGCATGATTTCAACAAGATTGCTTTGCAATATATTTCAGTTCACTTGCATTAAATAAGTTGAAAGACTACAGAATGACAAATTGCTAAAGCTTTTATGCTTTCTGTCCCCTGGGCTAGATGACTGATCTTTATATATATTTTTTTTTGGTTGTTGGTAAGTATCCATCCTGAAGCTATTTTAAAGTTCATGTTCAGTATATATATTATTGAATCCCCTCTACTGTCAACACCAGCTGTGACATGTAGCATCCAGCATAATGAACAGTTCCCAGTTCCCTCTTTTTTTCAGAAGGTTTAAGATTAAATATAAAGATGCTCCAAACACATTCAAGCAGCTCTCTGAAAGTGAAAACTGCAGCTGCTTGGCTGCCTGATAGCTTACAAGGTTTTCACCCTGTGTTGTAAAAAAATACCACACAGCTGAATTTAGCTAACATTGATTCCTACTCTACACTCAGTGTATCAACATCTAGGACATGGGAACATACTAATGTACTAAATCTTAACTCACACTCCTGTTGTAAGGATGGAGTCTCATAACTTTTGGCTTCTGTCAAACTGGTGACCATTCTTCACTCCATAATCCAACCCCAAATCATTGCTGAGGTGAAGTTAAAGATGCAGTCACATAGTGATGTGTGAGTGCACGTAATCTGGCAAGAATTTTAAAGCTAAAAAAGCCTCAAATGTTAAAAAGTCAGTCAGGAAAAGTAGTCAAACTATCTTAGCTCTGCCCAAATACAGATGCCTGACCCCAGTCTTCTGATCATGAAGTATTTAGAGAGTGCTCCACAAAACATTTGTTCCATAATTTGTTATCTTAATACTGGTGGGGGGAAGGGGGGAGATGGTGCATGTCGCATAGCTCCACCCCAACCTACCCATTCCTCCTCTCTTCCCTCATGTGACTTCCCAGATGTAGGGAAAGCAGGGAAACTTTGCCATAGTGGTATCTGATACCAACTTCCATGGGGAAAGCAGGATCCCTGTGCAACATCCTTTCGGTGTATAGATCACACAAGTATAATCCCTAATTTTTGTACCCATTTCCCTAGTCCATTTAGGCCACCATTCAACAAAATACTTAAGCATATGCTTGACTTCCATGAAATGTGCTCAAGTGTTTTGTTGAATAGGGGTGACTTGCTGAACTGAGACCTTACTGAGGGTGATATTATATTAAAGTTTTTTTCCATATTGTTTAATCTGAAGAAAGATCTCTAAATAAATGTCAGAAGGCAGACAAGAAAGCTCACAACTACTATTACTTTAGTTACTTGGAACTAAAAGATAACAAAAAAAAATGTTGACAGAACAAATTATTTTCTTAAATTAATATTAAGAGAGGGTGATAAATACAAAGGAAAAGAGATTACAGGCGAGTTGAGGCAGCATAAATTATGAATGACATGATGTGGCTATATCTGTTTCCTAAAATGGTGATTCCAGAGTCTAAATTAGACATCACTAGGAAATTGTTCCTAATATTCACTGCATTTTACATTTATTTATGAAAAATGTCATTCTTTTGCTCCTATTTGCCTTGAAACAGAAATGTTATTTTTACTGGCGGATTATATTTGATTTGAAATAGAAATTCTGGTTTAAAAGAAATAGATGGTCCCTATGCCTGGGATTTTGATACTCTTGCTCATACTCAGTAGCAACTCACAATACAAATGGCCTTGCTGAAGGGAAATGAGGAGTCTTACCCCTTAGGTTTTAACTGTTCAAACTTAGTTACCAATAGTTCACAGCACAAATAGTTCCTCAGATCTATTATTTTGTACTAATTGCAATAGGGAGAATAACATGTTCTACAAATACACAGTGTCCTAACCTACAGAACTTGGCTTATATTAACAAAAATAACAGTCTTGTCTTATGTATTGTGATTTTGTTACATTCCTTACCAAAAAAAAAAGGACAAATGTAAATAACCAGTTAGCTTATGTGTTAGGATAATGATTTAATGGGAGGAAAAAAATCATAAACACATGTGTGACCCTCATGGCATCTCAATGCAAGATGGTAAGGA
Organism: Dermatemys mawii; assembly: GCA_007922305.1. Taxonomy (NCBI): domain Eukaryota; kingdom Metazoa; phylum Chordata; order Testudines; family Dermatemydidae; genus Dermatemys; species Dermatemys mawii. Next base: position 8,401,478 of record ML677365.1, on the reverse strand, counting down.
GCTTATTGGTATCTAGTAGTGAGTTTCAGCTGTACCCCAACTCATTAATATCATAATCTTTGTCTAAAAATTATCAAGTAAGAGATCAATAAAAAGTTAATATCATAGTAATATTATTGTGTAATGTATGTATGGAGAACAAATTCAAAATTACAATATTGGGAATTATATTATTAAAATGTGTCTGCCAGGCAGGGCTGAAGTTACTCCACCCTAGACAAAAATGTGGTTCTGCTACCCTGAAGGTATGTTCATGATACATTAAGAGAAAATGGGAATTCAATGTACATAGAAGGTAAGTAGGACCATCCAGCCAACAGAGATAAAACTAATAAGCATCATATCAGGGGGAGGAGATTTCAGGAAACAGATCAATTTGCATTCTAGTGAACACCAGCAAGTGAAGAAACCAACATGTGAAGAAACCAGCATGGAACTTACTTCACCAGGATACTATATCATCTTCCTTACAGCTTAAATGAATTTTACTTTGTGGATAACATTCAAAAGAATTGGTTTCAAAGGTTCCCTGAACTATGAAGAGAGGGGCAGAGAACCCCAAGTTATGTTTCATCTAAGACAATGACGGAACCAAGCACTTTGGATTTTGTGGGAGATTCAGACTAGAGTGGTAGGTCAGCCCTCTTGCTGGGATGTACACTGGTAAGAAAGCTACCTTGAACAATGGCTGCAGCTTATCACGTAAAGCCTTAGCCTCCAAAATTGTCTTTCACTTTTATTTGCTGGTAACCATTTCTCACACCATGCTTTATACTTGAACTTAAAATCCTCTCCCCTTTTGTTAATAAACTTGTTTTACTTTTCATCTAAACCAAGCCAGTGCTGTATTTGAATCAAAGTGATTGCTAACTTCAGTAAAAGTGATAACCTGTGCATTTTTTCAGAGTGGTAACTGTGTTAGTCTGTATCAACTAATCACCAAGGACTCCTTGTGGCACCTTAGAGACTAACAGATTTATTTGGGCATAAACTTTTGTCATGAAGTGGGTTTTAGCCCATGAAAACTTATGCCCAAATAAATTTGTTAGTCTCTAAGGTGCCACAAGGACTCCTCATTGTTTACACAGTGCTTTGGTTTCTTTAAAGATGAAAACAAGCCTCATTATTTCTCTCATTGTTCCAGGAGGGGGCTAGACACTTCAGGGCAGAGGTCTTGGGGGAAATTTGGGACTGGGTGTGTATTAGGGTCACCACTGCATAAGGTTACTAGGTGATAAGAGACTACAGTGGGGCTGTTATGTTGTAGGCAGTCTGACGGGGTCAGAGTGCTGAACCAGGGCTGCATATCATATAGATACTCAGGATACTGCATGTTTGTCTGCTGGCTGTCAGTATCCAGGGTGTGATCCACAGCAGCAGAGCATTTAATGCACCCAGGATTATAGAGCAGGCCATGACACAACTCCTCACTGGTCTGGAATGCCTCCCAGAATGTGACAGCATGTAATTTTATAAGTGGAAAATAGAGTCCCCTTTCTATGAAATCTCCCTTGGAACTATCCTCACATTCTCAAGGTATAAGATCAGTTGGCAAGATGACCTCTCAAAGTTTACAGTCTTTGTTTACAGATCACGTTCTTTTCGGTGTGAATACCATCAATATCCTATTAACTTATGTCTTGAAGCAAAATGAACTAGAATGTAGATTCAAATAACAATCATTAATCTGCCATGTATCCTGTCACTGTAAAGGGATTTTTTTTTCACGTCTAATGTTTTTCTAGCAACCAAAAGAATGTGAGACATGTGTTTTCTTTCCTTCTTTCTTTTTAAAGATCTGAACTATGACTACAGGTGCTCAGGTCAAACCGTTTATAGCAATTGCAAACTTTCAAATTAATAATCAAAGCAAGCATATTAAAATACAACTGATCCATAGTGGCTTTTCTAGTCGGTAGTTTTATATTTCAATCAAGAAGAAAGAAAAAAGGCTAAGATGAATGAACAGATAAACCATAAGTGACAAATTGGCCTCTGAAGTAAAAAATCACAAAAAAAATCGTATATCAAAGCACTACTTCTTTCCACAGACATGATCCAAAATTTAACACATAAAACAGTTGCACAGAATAGTGGCTGCAATTTTTCCCCCTTGAATTTCACTCTTTCCGCCTCAGTCTTTCGCAAGGGCTGAGGATGCTTCTGACATGCTAAGGGTGTGAAACAACAAAGACAGAAAGAAAATGAAAAGTTCTATCAGAACTCTAGGAGTCAGATTCAAAAGCCATAATTTCATCCTTTCCTCACTCCTTTATGCCAGTCATTGTCACACACAGTGAAAGTTAAACTTCTAGTTCACAAAGTTAAAATAGCTGCAGCTTTGAAACCATAAATATCTGGAGACAGTCTTGTAGGGAGTTGTAGCCAGCCTCATGAAAGGAGATAGGATACATGGATCAAACTACAGGCAGGACCAGAATCTGTGGGCCAATCAGGGATCATGTCATGGATTAAGTATGTAGCAAACTTTGTATTCCTTAAATTAGCTATTTTTGAGTAATGCAAACACAAAAGGAATATACTATTTCCCTCAAATTATGGCTATCCTAAGGTGGGAGCATGGAGGAATAGGGTGGAGAAAGAACACAGGGAGCCTGTGAGGTGGTGCATTAGTGCAAAGGTGCCCCCATCTCTGTCCAAACAGGAGGGACGTGGCCCCAGCTCACTTAGCTCAGTGAGGCTGTAAGTCCCACCGCTGGTGTCCAAAAATCTGGAAACTCTTTCTGTTTTCCGTTCCATGGTGTGGGTTGGTAGAGTAACCCAGGCCCACATGCTCCACTGGGTTCCAGCTCAGGGCCCTCAAGCTAGACAAGGAGAGTCAGGGTTTGCTGACTCTCTGACAGTGCCTTGAGCTCCTTCCTATTTTCCCTCAGCTCTCCACAGGCTCTTCTGTTTGTTGGCCTGTTCACCCTTTCCTAGGTGGCTCTTTAGCAGTCTACTAAAGGAGTTCTTTTGTCTTTTGGTTTGCTCAGTCCTCTGTTAGCTGCCTGCCGCTCTGCTTCCCAGCCCACCAACCAGCAGTGGCTGGCAATGCCTGTATTAACAGCTTTGTTTGCTGGACTAGCATGGGGTACCTGCACCCCCATGACAGAGCCTCTCACTATACAAGCAAAAAAAGCAGACTTGATGGTTGTGCATGCATTCTATGAACAAAAAAGAGGGCTGCTAGTGCTACGAACACTTTCCAAGATGAATTCAGAAGCTGGAACTGGAGACAAGGCACATTACAGACTCACAAAGAGTGTAACACCTCTGGCTTATAGAGGCACAATATCTTTGGCACAGTGGTGCTTCACTACCTGAAAAATTTAAAATATATTGTATGTAAATTATGGGGGGGGGTGCTTTTATTAATGTTTCCCAAGCTAAATGGTTAAGTCTTATGTTTCTACCTGAAGCGTGCTAAAAGTGAAGTCTCTCCATCAGTGGGGAAGATCTGAGAGCTCAGATGTGCTTTCTCTCTAGGTTTTGATCCTGGCACTCATCACTACAATATCTGAGTAATTTGAAGGCATGATCCTACAATGACAAAGGTGTGGAAGTGTGATGCCAAATTGGCAGTTCAAGAAGGCATTATTAGGGGGAGGTGGCAGCTTCCTCTTTGTCTCCCTTCTCCCCTGACCCAGTGCTGGTTTTGTAAAAAACAAACTATTGTGTGTGTGTGTGGGGGGGAGCTTTACACTGGTGCCGGTCCTCAAGCACCATTCAGGTTACTAGGGGAAAGGGGGCTTTTCTGAAGTTCCAGCTTGTGATCCCAAGGATGTCTTCACAAAAGCAGCAGCACAAGACCTCTCGCCCATGCCTCATGCCATTAATCACCATGGCTGGAGCAGCAAACAGACTCTTGCAATAATAGTCAATAGTTGTGATTATGTTGTGGCTTGCAGTGAAATGTATTGAGGGGTGGGGGTTTTTATAAAAAAAAATAATCTTGCACCAGAAACAAAGGGCACTGTTAATGCTGCCCTTGTGCCATGCATTCCTTGCAGCTGAAACTTTGTCCCTGGGCACATTCTCCACATTGGAACAGAGACTTTCCCAGATTAGAAGGTAGAAAAAGAAGACTTGGGAGGATATGTTCAATGAGTTAATGTGCACCCCTGAGAGTAACATGGTGGAGTTCCAAGCATGGAGGATTACACTATCCAACAATCTGTATATGGACAGGGAGGATAGGAGAGCATGCAGGAAACACAAGCGTGCCACGCAGGAAAAGATGCTGCAGATTACGAAGGAGCAGTCAGACATGTTGAGGCATCTGGTTGAGGTTCAAGAAAGGCAGCTGGATGCTATAGTTCTACATTGCCCAGTTTTACACCCTCCTACCCATAGTGCAATGCTCTGTGTGTCAAAGCAAATCTTGGTAGAGAGGACGCATTCCACTGACACAAAGAGCACAGTGTGAACATACAAGATCGACTTGCTTAAATCGGAGGCTCGATGTTGGCTTCCATAAAGTTGACCTAACTCTGTAGTGTAGACATGGCCTAGAAAATTTGTCATGAGATTTAATCTAAATTTGCCATTTTAGTAATTTGATCCCATTGCCTCTTGTCCTGCCCTCTGCGTCGAGAAAGAAGAATTTTTCTCCAACTTTTTTAAGGCAGCTTTTCAAATATTTGAAGACTGCTATCATGTCTCCCCCTTAATTTCCTCTTTTCTAAATTAAATATACCCAGCTCCTTCATCCTTTGCTCATATGGCTTATATTCCATCCTGTTGATCATCCTTGTCTGAATCCTTTCCTGTTTCTTTATATCCTCTTTATACACTGGCCACCAAAAACCAAATAGTTGCTTCTAGTGAGTGTGCAAATGCACAGGCTGCTTGCTAATGTTCTAAGTTGTGCTCTGGAAAAAAATTGCCAGATCTAGTTAAGAGGGCAGGTCAGAGAAATGTGTGCACACATACAGAGAAAGATGACTTAAAAATCACCTTTGTGTGTTCCTGATCCAGTATTGCCTCTGTACACAGTTGGTGTTTCTACAAATAGTTAGATCACCTTGAAGATTCCTCTAGTCTATGTTACCCACTGAAAACAGCCAAGAATTAGGTTGTTAACACTTCTCAGCAGGAGCCTTGCAGAGAGGCTGTACTGGTATGTGACATTTGAACATACAACCCTGTCCTGCACTGATGAGTATCCTGACCCCAGGATTTGGCCCACGGAGTGAGTCTAGTTCATTCGCAGTGTGCTTTAACTAATGGTGACACTTGGCAGTATGTTGGCAGTCCATACATGACACTTTCAGTTAGTGTTTCTGTCTAAATGTTTGTCACAAATGGGCATTTTTTTTCAAGCGATTTTACACCATTTGAAGTAATTGTCCAGCCATCAAGGTCAGTGAAGCAGGAACTAACTGGAGCAAATCCTAAAGCAGCATTTATAGCCAAAACACTGCACACAGCTTTGGTAGTTTATACATTCATAAATGGTTTCCTTGTAAAAATTTCTCAATAAAAATTCTAGTGAAGTTACTATAATAATGATATATTTTTGATTAAATCAACACTTTTCAAAAGTTAAAAGGCAATGTTCAGAGAAAGTTTCTATTTCAAAGCTCTGAAACATCATGTAGAACACAAAACACTCAGCACTTATCTGAAAAAAAAAAGAGAAAAGTTTCATTCTGTAATATTTTCCCAAAAGGAGTTAGAGGAAGAGACCTTTTGTTTCATTATATTCTATTACAGCAACTACTGAAAGGAGATTAAAATGACTATTTCTCTTGTGTTCATGGCACAATATTTTTCTGTACTTTAGTTTTTAATGTACTTGTAAAACTTGCCTTTCCTGGTATTATAAAGTATTGTGTACTTGTATTGTATTATTTGTACAATTCCAAGAAGACAGAATGTACAGTCTAGGTTGATTTGTAGGGCCCAAACAGGATGTGAGACCATGTATAAGTATCAGAAGGCAGGCTGTGAGAACAGTGTAAACTTAGAGCCAGATTTTCAAAGATATAAACACCAACATGTATTCGGAAATTAGATATTTGGAAGCACAGACATCAGGTACTTGCATGTGTACAAATCCAGCTTGGTTCTTGTGTGACCATGTGCAAATATCTGATTTGCATACACATATCTGCCATTTGTTTGCATAAATTGTATGCCAATGTGTGTGGCATTGCCAATGCCTAACTTCACAAAAACAACCCTTTATTGGAAATTTAGAGTAGAGAAAACTGAGGATTCGATAACCAATGGCAGAAGTACCTGTAAATATGCAATAGGCACCATGTAATAGTGAAACAAAAGAGATTTCTTAGTGGATCACATTTCTATCACAATGGTTAGTGATTAAAAATACCAACAATACTAGCACTAGTCCATCCTCCTTTTGAGAAAAGATACAGGTGTAAGCAGTGTCAGGAATGAGATATATTCTGACATCTGGTGGCGAACTATGGGAATTGCAGTGAGCTTTGCAAAATAAGTCTGGGGCTGATCAATTTGCATAGACACACCCACTGCGCCTAGCCTGAGCCCACAGCAGCCCACATGGCCACTTCGGCTGATGAGGGAGCCCCAGTTTCTATGTTATTGGGGCAGGAATGATAAGGTGATGTTACTGTGATTATGTGAATGAAGGACTGTGGACATGTGCTTGGCCCTTGTTGTGATGGAGGGACTCGCCATCATCTAGGTGGCACTCACTGGGCAAGGGCCATGCGTTTTCAGAACACTGTGAGATTGAGAGAGGTGATGGACAAGCACCTATATCTTTTGGTGAGGGTGCTGTCTGAGGGCCTCCCAGGCCTATTGCACCCTGCCTCTCTCCACTGTGGAATGTCAGAATTGAATTTTGCTTCCATTAGGAGCCTGGTTCCAGGCTGCTGAGCTGACAATTGCTTTGGGCTCACTGGTGCACCTGTACTAAGGCTCCCCTACTGTGAGCTGAAATCACCTAAGAGCTAAAGAAATCACTGAGCGCTGTCTTAAGTAGGGGGGACCTGGAAAAAGTGCAGAGTGGCTGGTGCAGCAGAGCAGTCTGTGTGTCGGCTAGCAGGATGGCTAGCGGAGTGACTGGTGCAGCAGAGCTGCCTGTCGACTAGCGGAGGCGTGGGTGCTGCGGGCAGAGTGACCGGCACGGCAGAGCTGTCTGTCTGTCACCTAGCAGAGGCGTGGGTGCTGCGGGCAGAGTGACCGGCGCGGCAGAGCTTTCTGTGTGTCGGCTAGCAGAGCAGCTAGCGGATCAACGGGCAGAGCAGTTCGTAGGACAGCCAGCGGAGCGGAGCAGAGCCGATTGCGGTGAGAGCTGCAGCGGAACCTCACGGAGAGGCGGCGCAGTCGGCCTCGGACCACATAAGGTGTCCCGTGCCCTACCCTCCATCTCCACCCAGGCTGGAGGTAAGACTCTGCCAATTGACTTTTGAACTCTGCACGGACCAAGGACAGAGACTCTTGGGCTGTTGGACTTTTGGGACTATTGAGTGACTTTTTGGGGTTGTGGAACTCAAGAGCCAAAGGGAAGGCCACGGCCTATTTGCTGGGAGGGGGGCTTCTGGTTCATGGTTCGGTTTATTAACCTGGTTTGTGGTGTTTCCCCAATATAATGCCACATTGTTTCTCCCTGTTATTAAAAGGCTTTGGTACACTCAGACTCTGTGCTTGCGAGAGGGGAAGTATTGTCTCTTACAGACGCCCAGAGGGGTAGTATATGGTTGTCCCAGGTCACTGGGTGGGGGCTCGAGCCGGTTTTGTATTGTGCGGAACCCCTGGATACTGAACCCGGCCCTTGTTGCTGCCAACTCTGATGGGCAGAAGGGTTACACAGGGATCAACCTCACAGTCCTTAATCAGACTGAAGTTGAAGAGTCTATTACCTGAATAAGAACTGCAGGACTGAACAGACTGAAATGTACAATTGCATTTGTGGTTTGAGTTTGGAAACTGGATTTTTGTAGACTAACTCTCCAAAAATAAAGAGTGATGGTCCCCTACCAGGGAACAAAGAGCACCCTGGAAGGAGAAAGTTTTAAGAATACTTGTGTAATCTAATGAAGCTTTGTTCACAAACTGACAGACACCACAATGATCAGCTTGTATGATAAGTACCCATATTCTTCAGCATCAAAAACATAGTCCAGTTCTGCTGAAGCAGGTCATGATAGAAAGATGCTGAGGTGAGCCACTAGAGAGAGATGTGTGCAGCATCCTTGCCCCCACACACCAGTAAATTACACTTTCATGGCTGACTAAGGGTACAAGAACCTAGTTCTTCACTGCCTTGCTCCTTGTGTCGTCACTTACATCTCTGTAAAGGAAATATAAAACGCTGCCATTTTGTGGTAGTAGCATTTTACATCCATTTGGCACAGAAGGAAATCAATCCACAAAATTGCAAGTCCATGGAATGCAGGCCCCAAGGGCTTTTATTTTGCAATGAATACTCATTACACTAATATCTGAACACTAAACATCTGAAGAACTTTTACATTTTATAATATTGCCAGATAATGTAAGTCTTCTCCTGAACCAAAAGCCATGTAGCTGTATTAGAACCTGAGTAATATTTGACAAACCATGATTAGGTACTTATGACCCCCATTATTTTAATATCAGATTTCTCATAATTTTTATCCTTACAATACCCCTGTGAGGTTGGGAAGTGCTTTTATATCAGTTTACAGGTAGGAAACTGAGGTATAATGAGACTAAGTGACTAGCCCAAGATTATATAGAAAGTCTATGACAGAGCAGGGACTTGAAGGCAGGTCTTCCAAATACCAGGCAAGTGCCCTAATCATGGGACTATCCTTCTAAAACTTGATAGCCGCAGTGAATTCTTTGTTAAAAAAGAAAATTGCTAGTTCACAGACAGTCATAGTTATAGTACAAATCCCAAACTTTAAAGCATCTATGTATTTTGTTAAAATTGTCAACCCCAAAGCATATGTATTATTATTTCTTAATTTAAAATGGAAAGGTGTTCTATTGTCTATCCTGTTCAGTATTGGGTTAATAGCAGAATCCACATTCCACATATGCTAAACTTTGGGAAAGACTTTTAAAAAATAATTTAAATAAAGGAAAGTTAAGAAGGAAAGTTAAAAAGAACTAGACTTTTGTTGATATGTTTTGAGATCACCCACAGTTGTGTGTTGTGTTTCAGTTAAGATAATTAGATTAAAAAGATGACAAGGGAACTTGAACTGCTAAGCCGTATACAGCAGCACTTATTCATACAATCTGCACTAACCTGTAAAGGAGCAGCTCGCATCTTTGCTTCTGTCTGTTCCATATCTGTCCTTTTATTTGCCACTCCAAGACATAGATCTAATGGATGTTAGGCCTATTGAGCTTCAGGTCATGATGTTTCTTGGGTTTTATAAGCATGTCCTATATGGTCCTGGACGTGGAATCGTCAGTTTAACTGATTTTGGCTCTTGTAGCTGTTGCGACTAATGAGGATTTAATTCCTGAGACCATTAAAAAGAACTAAGGGCTTGTCTACATTACCTGCAGGATCAACGGGCAGCCATCGATCCAGCGGGAGTTGATTTATCGTGTGTAGTCTAGATGCAATAAATCGACTGCCAAGTGCTCTCCTGTTGACTACAATACTTCACTAGGGGAGTCAACGGGGGAGTGTTAGCCATTGACTCACCACAGTGAAGACACCAAGGTGAGTAGATCTAAATGCATCGACTTCAGCTACATTATTCATGTAGCTGAAGTTGTGTAACTTAGATCGATCCCCCTTCCCTAGTGTAGACCAGGTCAAAGATGTAGCACTGGTTGGGGGGTGCCAAATGAAAATTTAAATTAATTCATAAACCATTATGAGATGGAGAAAAAACGTCTGCAGTGATTTTTTCCTCATGGTTTAGGTGCTGCGTGATGGAAGTTGAAGCAAAGAACAGGGTTGTTAAAAAGGATGGATGTAAATGAAAGCTGCTTTTACCCATAAAGTAATAAAATGGCTTTAAACACAGCTTGCTATTTTAAATATGGCATTTTTAAAGTTAGTCTATTATGGGAGTCTAAAAAGCAGTTTATATATCATGCAGAAATGGAATATAGGAAATTATAAACAAATTTATTTACCCTATTTGGGGTGCAAGGTTCTCATCTAATTTTACTCCTGTGACATTTTATTTTAGCTGGAATATGCAAGACTTTGTTGGGTGGAAAATATTAGGTTATTAGAGGCAAATAAGTTTTCAGATAATATAACCTAGCATTAAATGTAGCACTGCTGGCAAGTCTCTGGAAATGCTTTCCAAACCATAAGCCATATTAAAAAACAAAACAAAACAAAACAAAAACAAAAACAAAAACAAAAACAAAAACAAAACACAAAACAAAACACACTCCTCATTAACTTCCCCTGGGAAAACCACCCAGAATATTAATGAACCAGAGCCTAATTCACTAAGAATTTTAAAATGATAAAGAATGCTAGGGTATGGCCTTACTACAAATGAATACAGTAATCAGCCATTACTGAATTATTCCTTTAACCGGTGGATCAGGAAATCACACGGGAGCAGCAGTGTTGCTCATTATGATAAAATTTGATTTCACATTAAATCTTCTCTTAAGCAAGCTGAAAATTTTTGGCAAAAATATAAAAATCATGAGGGTGCACAATGGAAGTGTACCTTTTGCAAGCATTACATTTAAAAAACTCTTGTAAAGTTAATTGTGGTGCTGCACAGTCTTTGGCTCCCAGTGATGACTGGATTGCTCCAGATTATCTCAAACACAGTTTGTGAAGCACATTATGGTTTTACCTGAGCATGTACAGCAAGATAAGTCAACTAAGGTTAAGAAGCATAAGCATTCATATTATCCTTGGTGTATTTACATTCTCTAAAGTTGAATATTTACAATTTATGGTTTATAAGATTTCAATCAAACAGGGTCCCCCGTCCCCTCGGTTGTAAACTACTCCTCTCAACTATTTTTTCTTGCAAATATTAGATTGTTTCCTGATTTTATTCAGGGGAATTAAACAAACTGGCTTGGAGGAAGTGACTGCACTGCAGTTCTGAAGACAGCTGTAGAACACTTTAATGCACAGTATGTACACTCAATGAGGCAAGTGTTTTTGTGTAATCCTTGCCAAAATAAATGTTTACATGTACTCAGGCAAGGGCTACTGCAGAACACCTACATCTTTATACATTATGGCTAAAAAGATCATAGACCCTTCACAGAGCATATTTCACAGACACCTATACCTCAGTGCCCCAATGCTGATTTGAGATTCCACTATCATGGATCTCTGTTCTCACACAGTCCCACTTTGTTTCAATAAGCCACGATGATGGAGGAGCACCAACCTAAACCTATTCTAGCATATATATGAATAGAAGAAGAAAAAAGATTGAGAATGATCATTTTCACTCTGTGTTTAGGCAGATGCATGCACGGTACCCAAGGGGAGTTTGAACCATCATTTTTCAGAAAGACCTGTTATTGTATAAAGTATTTTAACCCTTATAACTCAGCAAAATCAAAATGGATTTTTCACTGGACCACTTATAATCTAGGGGCTATTTCAGTACTAGATGTAAAGTTCTTACCACCTTTTGCTGAAGAACTAGAGTCCTAAGAATAGTATTTTTTGTTTGTCTTTTCGTTTTTTTTTTAAATATTGGCTTGTAAAATATATGTTTCTCCATTATTTTTGTGTTCAAAATCTTATTGAGCAAAAATTGAGAAAAAATGGCTTCTAGACCAAAATTTCAGAATATTTCAGAAGGTAAATGTTTAACAGAAGTATTAGTATCTACAAAAAGGCCTTTTAGATGAAAGCACACAGGCAACCTTACCCATAGGGACTTTTACATACTTGCAGCATTCTTCAGAGAGAAGTGGAAGATTCACATGATAAAAGTTTCTCCTGGCCTGATTCACCAAACAACATTCAGTCCTTGTTAGGTCAAATGTATTCAAAACAGAGTAAGAATGTATATTTTTTTGGTTTGAGAGTCAAATATGAGTTAGTCTCTGGGGACGCACAGATGAAGAGCATGTGTTATTTTTTAAAATTGTTAGGCTATTTGCTGCTTCAGGATTTCATATCTAATCTCTTCTGAGATTTGCATGACACCACATTTAAAAGTTACCACTGGCCCTAAAAGTTGTTTATATTTGTTTCAATCTAATTTAAACCATGTAGCCCTAGAGGTCACCCAGCTCTATAATTGTCTATAAAAGTTAACATAATTTATTATGCCTGCTGCGAAATGACTAACTTACACAGAAGTGAACTCCATTACACACATTTACATTGTCAAAGTCAACTGCTTCTGGCAGTGCCATTTCTGAGAAGCTGTTGATCAAAAGGTAATAAGAACTGACAGGCAATATCACAACCATTCTGTTGTAAACAGAATGTTAGGCAAGGATTTACGTGAATGATGCTGAAAGAGTGTTCCTGTAGTAGTGAAGTCTAGCAAAATGCACAAGGTCTTCTGAGGCTTGGTTATGCATTGTTATGACTAAGTCTATATATAAAATACACTGGAAAGACAGAAGCAACAGAGAGCTGAGAAGCAGAAAGACCACATTTTCTAGTGATACTACCAATTACGAGCTAGATTTTACCTTTAGGAACAGCGCTGAGTATGGTATGGAACATATACACACTGGTTTCAAGGTAGACCCGGGTGACGTGCTGCAGCTCGATTTTTCTGGTGCACCTCTGTTGCACTGTGGGGAATAAGTTGGAAGAGAGCTAAAATAGACCCAGCATACTTCCCTGTATTTGTCCAACCACCAGAGCTGGCATAAGCTTTTTTGCCGCCCTAGGCTGCGGTGGCATTTTGGCGGCAGCTCACATGGCCCCTGTCCACTTTGGCAACATTTCAGTGGCTGCTCGCGGGGCCCTTGTCCACTTCGGCGGCATTTCCGTGGACATTCCAGGAAGCGGACAGCAGTCCTGAGAGCTGCCGCTAAAACGCCACCCTCAATAAATGGTGCCACTCTAGGCAACCGCCTAGGTCACCTAGTGCTTGCACTGGCCCTGCCAATCACCCCGTTGGCTTGTACCTAAGGGGACACAGCCATGACTCTGCTCACTCTTCCCTACCTCCTTGATTGTAGTGGGGAACATTTGGAGTGTAGGCTATTCTCTTTTCCAGTACCTGGAGCTGCTAACCGATAAGACTGAGGCAGGCCCCACGGACCCTTAATCCACTCTGTAGGTGTATTACAAAGCTTGATAAAATGCATCTTATCCCCCCTCTGGTGCTGGTCCACATAGCAGTACCAAGTTGTCATCCTCTATCAAATACTCCATTAGCTAAACTGGTGGCGGCCTCTGCAGTGGTTCTGAAGGTTCCCACCCTACTGATGAACCACAAGGGCATCAGTACAATGCCAGATGGTGAAATTTGCTTTTTTCAGTTGCCTTTTTAAAAAAGCTAGGAAATTACATACAAAAAATAATGTTAAAAGAACATTAATTAGATCTGGTCAGGAGCTTTTCAAAGTGTTGTTCTTAGGGTTTTTTGCTGGAAGATTGTTAATTCATCAATACCATTTATCAAGTGCAGGAAGGAATTCTGTGTCAAAACCACCCTGACAGAGAGAAAGAGGAAAAAAAAACCCAGCAGAGATAATAACTTACTGGTTATGCAATTCACCTGAGAGATGGGAAACACTTGTTCAGTTCCGTGATATCTTCCCGCCTTCCAGCCCCATGAAAAATGTTGGAAGGTCTAGTTTTTGTTTCAATAGGGAATGAAAAAAGTGTTGAAACGTCTAAGTTTTTCACAAAATAAAAATCTTGCTTTCCAGTCAGTCTTATTAATAAGCTTGCAAAGTCACACACTCAGAAGTTAGGAAATGTCAGAATTAAGGCTGACCATGCAACCCTGATTTACCCCCTCCCCATATGCATGTCCACATATACAATATATGATATTGCATATCCACATACATCCATATATGATACAGTCTTTAACTGCCTGATCACATACTATTTTTTCCACAGGACTTCTGCCTCAGCACACAGCATGGACAGTGCTAAATTAATGACAAGCTATTCAATATTTTGTTTTCTTCACATTGGTCAATGTGTGGCCCCGGCCCTATTTCCTACCACTATTCAAACTCTGTTCTGAAGACAGAATAACTAATTTCCTCATGGGCTTTCCTTAGTACTCATCATTATAGTATTGGAATGCTTCACAAACATTAAATGCCCATGTGAGGTGAGGAGTTGGCATTATTCCCATTTCACAAGACAGGAAATGAGACACAGAGAAATTAAGGTGAAAATATATTCACTAGTTTTGGGTTCCCAATTCAAGAGGCCTAAGACCAGATTTTTCAGAATGCTTAGCATTATATAGCACTTAATATAGTCAAAGCAGAGCTCTCATTGGCTTCAGCTGAAGTTGTGAATGTTCAACACATCTGCAAATCAGATCTTAAGGTATTAATTGGCAGCTGTAAAATGAGGAACATCCAATTAGTGACCACCTGTAAAAAGTTTGATATTAAATGACTTGCCTAGTACCACACAGGGATTCTGTGGCAGAGGTGAGGACAGTTCTTCAGGACTTATTAAATGGTCTTAACCATGAGACTATCCTTTCTCTTTTTGCAATCATCCATCTCATTCATTACACTCCTTCCAGCTTTTGTAACAAACAAGCCTGGATTCTTCCACACAGTATCCTCTTTTGCTGAACAACCCTAATTCATCTCCAGACCTGTTCATCCTGTGCACTTAATGAGGCAGGTGTCCTGTGGAAAAAATGGAATATAATCTAAAGACTGTATAATAATATATACGCACAAAAGGAGCCAAACTAGGGTTGTACAAAAAACCTTAATTCTTAGAACCCAGCTATTATGTGAGCAAAGAATAGAAGAAACTGCATGAAGAATTTAACAAAGCCAGTCTCATTTCCCCATCACATGTTTTTTTTTAAGTCAGGGTATAAATATTCAAATAGAATTATACAAAATAGTAACAAATAAAATGGAACACTGGGAGTAGACTGTTTTTCAGATCAATAGCTCTACTGTGGATATATGGCATTGTGAGAATTTTTCCATGTAAGTGAGATCTTTGTCCAAACTGAGTGTAGAATTTGTTCCACTTTGACCTCTCCTGGAAATGTTCAGACGGCTTCTCCTATGCATTTGCATGATGGATTGGATGAGACTGTACACACAGTTTAAGTTACTTAGTATTGACTCTCTCCATGTCACATATTCAGGAAGGCCTGCAGAAATCATACTAATTCTGTTTCTCTGGGAGAGACATAGTTGAGCTGTTTTTGATGAACTAACAAGAATGTGTAGTACTTGTTCATTATTCTATTTTAAAATATCAATATTTATTATACAATCTGAAAACTTGCCACTATACCTAGAAGCAGACTTGTTATTTATTTTTAAGACTCCATCTGTCTCTCATTGACTATTTTACAAGAACACAAACAGAACAGGTTGAGGAAGATCGGAGAGACTTGTGCTCCTCAAGGCTATTATCTTGTTTACTCTCTGATTTATCAACCTAGGGAACCTATTCCATATTCCAAACTGTTTGAAATTATTACATATTTATTCATTATGGAATATGATATTTTACAAGCAGCCGCCCTCTGGAAATCCTTTCTAGTGTGTCTACATTATTAATAGAGCTCTAAGGCTTGATCCCATGAACACGAATGCATGTGACTTAGTCTATTGAATAGGACTACTCTTGTGAATGACTTCAGTCACGCATGTCACTATTGCAGGGTTTGGCCCCTAGAGTCTGTTAAGTGTTTGAAGCCTAACTAATTAATGTAAATTTAGATGACTGCCTTATTTAATTCCTCCCAGTGACTACACATCCTGGAAAATATTGGATTCCAATCCATCTGACATTATAATTAAGCCTCACATTTAGTTTGCAGTTGCAAAACTGACACAGCATCCTAGGAAAAAATAATATATTTCAAGGCTCTAAGGGACTATTGTGATCATCTAGTCTTGACTTCCTGTATAAGACAGGCAATAGAACTTCCATAAAATAATTATAGAACTACGTTTTTGAAAAAAAACCCCACCCAATCCTGATTTAAAATAATCCTTGAGATGGAGAATCCACCATGACCCCTGGTTCCAATGGTTAATTAACCTGCCTGTTAAAAATTTACATTTTATTTTCAACTTGAGTTTGTCTAGCTTCAACTTCCAGGCACTGGATCATGTTTTATTTTCCTCTGGAAGATTGAGGTTCACATTATTGAATATTTATTTCCCATGTAGATCTTTAAAATCATCCCTGTTAAACTAAATAGATTGAGCTCTTTGGGCCTATCATTATAAGGCAGCTTTTCTAATCCTTTAATCATTCTTATGGCTCTTCTCTGAACACTCTCCAATTTATCAACATCCTTCTTGAACTGTAGACACCAGAATTGGACACAGTGTTCCAGCAGCAGTAGCACCAGTGCCAAACACAGAGGTAAGATAACCTCTCTACTTCTGCTTGAGATTCTTTTGTTTATGCAGCCAAGGATTGCCTTAGCCACAACTGGTGTCCAGTTTTGGCAACAGTGTCATATTGGAGCTCATGTTACACTGATTATCCACCAGAACTCCCCAATCTTTTTCAGAGTCACTGTAAGTCTTTAGTTACACAACAGACTCTAAAGCTCCCCATCCCACAAGTATGGTTACATTCTTTGTCCCTAAATGTATACATCTAGCTACATTAAAAACATATATTGTTTAACTGAACCCAGCTTATTAGATGATCAAGATCACTATGTATCTGTGGTCTTCCCTCTTCATTATTTACCACTCCCCCAGTTTTGGTGTCACTTGCAAACTTTATCAGGGATGATTCTGTCTTTTCTTCCAGGTCATTGATAAAATTATTAAATAGTGTTGAGCAAAGAAGTAATCCCTGCTCAATGATGATTTCTCATTTACTATTATGTTCTCAGACCAATCAGTAAGCCAGTTTTTAATCCATTTAATGTGTGCCAGATAATCTCATTAAAATATTTATGAGTGAGATAGGATCTATCCATAAACTCATCTTGACTGGATTAAATTATATCACTCTCCTTTAATTCTTTAATAATCAAGTTCTGTATCAGCTGGCCCATTAATTTACTTGGATAGATGTCAGACTGATAGGTCTATAAAACCAGGGTCATCTGATTTTATATTTTAAATATAATTATATTTATATAAAATAATTATATCTATATAAAATTATATAGATATAATATACATTATATAATAATTATATTTATATAAAATATTATAAGTATTATAATATTGACAACTTTAGGTTTCTTCCACTTTTTTAGAACTTTCCCAGTGTACTCAGACTAACTGAAAAATCAATATTAATGTTACAGTGAGCTCCTAAGTCAATTATTTTAAAACTTTAGAAGGGAATTTGTCTGGACCTGCTGATCCTTAGATTTAATAGATGCTGTTTAATAGTTTCCTCAGATACCATTGGCATGAAAAGGGTGTTATCATCATCACCATTTGATATGGCCAGATGATATTTTTTTTCCTAAATACAAAAGATAAATATTTATTGAACTGCCTTTTGTACATTATTATTGATAATTCTACAATTTCCATCTAGTAATGGACCAATACCATTGTTAGGATTCTTTATGTTCCTAATATACTTAAAATTTTTCCTTCTTATTGTCCTTAACTCTGCTGGCAACAGATTTCTCACTGTGTCTCTTTACTTCCCTTATAAATATTCTACAATTCCTAGCTTCAGATTTATTCTATCATCTTCACAAACCATTTTTAGTCAACTGAGTCTGAGAGAGTCTGCACATAATGAAGTTCCATAGAAGCAATAAGAACAGCTGCTAGCATGCATGGAGAAGAGAAAAAGGTATGTCTCCAGAAGAGGCACCATTCCTAAGAGGCTACAGCCGGACAGAAGGCGCCAGATCTAGCAGTTTCAATATAGCCTTATGGCCATCTTCCAGTGTTTGAAGACCTGACAATGCTGTCAAAGCACATCTGGGACAGTGCATCTTTTTCCTAGCCTTCTCATTGGCAGCTTCACTTTATTGGACCTTTTTTGGAAGGACGTTGCGGGGAAGGGGAAGGGAGGTAGGAAGCAGCAGATGGGGTAGCACTAATTTCTCTTTTAATCTACAAAGGGGATTCTGATTTTTTGTATCTTTTTTTAATGAAACTGTTGCTTTACAAATAGTTAAATAGAATTAACAGTGATATTAATAATACAAACAGAGACTTTTAAGATAAGATGGGAGCAAAAATCCATACAAATGTAGCTCATAACCAGGCCTATCAAGAGTAATTTAGGGCCCAGGTACACCATGTTCACTGGAGATCCGCCCTCTCCCCGGCCCATTTCTCTTTATTTACACAGACAATACATAAGTTTGAGCAGGGGTGGGGAAGACCGAGATTGGAGCCCTGATAAAAATTGTTGCCCTATTTCCTTAGCCCTCATCATAACTAAATGTCAAACATCTTGATAATGTTTCCCTTCTTTTTTCATGACTCCAGTTGCGCTCCATTTTTTTTAAGGGAAATGACTAGCGTACCACAAGTTACATATTGAGCTGATATTAATCCAATCACTAAATTAGTTTCCCCTCATCTTCACCACAGTGTGAAGGGAATAAGTGCTCATAGGCATTTGTCTGCACATTACCATGAACAGTTTAACATTTTAATATAACTACCTAGATCCAGGAAAAGAGAAAGCATTCTTAGTTTGTTAATATGAATGTTTCCAGGGATGGTAATGTGGGGTCGAGGTAGGGAGCAAGAAGAGAATTGTGAATTCTGAGGAAGCACTGTTCCCTCTTAGCTAACTGTCTCAACTGCTGCTGTGCTTTGGAGTTGGTTCTTGTAACACTTACTGAGGAGGAGTGGCGAGCACAACAGTGGCAACCAATGGTCCTGTAAGAATTTCAAATATCACCACCATCAGCTAGGATATTCATCAAGTCCTGCAAGTTCTTCTATACCTGATCTTACCTCCTCGAGAGGATCTCCTGTCCTGGACCTTCTTCTCAGCCACAACCCCCTCTCATACTTCACTCACCCTCTTTACACTGGTATATATTGCTCTGCAGTTGAGTCAGGGCTTAATAATACTCAGTTATGTTCCCCTCTTTCTCATCTCTACCACTATGTTGTTGTTGACATCATGTAGCCAGTGCTTTTGTGTGGGCAGTGCTACTCTATAGTACCTCTAGAACAAAATCTTGCTAGTGTCAGTGCTGTCTTTGCTGCAGCTACAGCCCTTCTAAGAAGGTGCAGGATGAGACTAGTAACTTGATGCCAGGACATTTTCATCACCTTAGGGGTCACTCTTTATCATGACTCATGGATCTCCAAGCCGGGCCTTCGAGGTACATGGGAGAAGCCACTCTCTAATCTTTCATCTGGCACCCTGGTAGTAACAGTTTATCTGAGATACACATAGCCAAGCTCCAGTATGAGGCTCTTCCCCTGAGGTTAGATTGGCAGAGACTGAGTGGCCAATTGGCCTGCTAGCCCTAATTAAGCCAGAATCAGGAACAGGAAGCCATCTGAACAAGTTGGCTCTCTGGACTGCACTCTTCCTGCTTCCTTGGCTTGATCTTTTACTATTCTAAGCTGCCTTGACTCCTGGCATCTGACTTGGGATTCCAGAGGTCAGGAGCTCCTACTTCTGACTTCCCAGTATCCCAACCCAGCTGACTCTTAACTCCTGTCTCATGGCTCCAACTTCTAAGTTTGGTCCCCCACATGATCCAGCCATGGCATCTTATTTGGACAACACTACACCTGCAAGACCGAGCAGGAAGTTGGACCCAGAAGCATACCTGTGGCCACCAGAAGCTTTGGACTCACCTAAATGGGCCTCCTGCCTCTGGGTCGATAATCAAGCATTTCAGGCCCAAGTTGTGCAGTTGATTAGGGAAAACCTGAGGCTTCAGGAGCAAGTGAGGCAGGTCAGTGCTGAGAACACTGTGCTGTGAACACAGAATGCAGCACCTGAATGGGGGCCTGTGATCCTCTTTTCCAAACAGTTCAATGAGAACTGCTGATGATTCCAGGGTTTCATGAATGAATGCTGTCCTCTGTTTCTGATGCATCCCCAAAGCTATGTCTTTGACCCAGCCAAGGGGCCTTAATAATCAGTCTGCTGACAGTAGATGCATTAGACTGGGCCTTCCCACTGCTGGAAGACCATAGTTAAACTGTGATGCTTTTCTTCAACCGGTGTCTCACACCAAGCTCAAATGGCCAAAGCCATCCTGAGGGGAGTCTGGCAGGGGCAATGCACAGTCACATCCTATGCAGTGCACTTCCATTGCCTCATAGTGGATACAGAGTGGAACGAAGAAGTGCAGTTTTACTAGTTCTTGTGGGGCTTTCAGGAAGAAATCAAAGAACACCTCAAATAATTCTTCCTCATTTAGGATGTTTGTGCCCTTTAATTATTTGTAGATTTGTAGGCAATTATTTGTAGGCAACTAGGGGAAGAGAAAAATGTAGGCTATCAGGAACAAGTTTCTTTCTGCTGTGAGATGTTCTATATTGATTTATTTTGGTTCACAATCATACAAAACTAAGCACTCAGCCAGGTAACTCTGTGCTTTCTTACAAAATTTAAAACCCACATAATCAAAATGTCAACAACTGTAAAATTGACATTCCACACAAACATTTATCCACCAGTTACGGTCTCCAGGCATCCCCACACCTCAGTCTTCACTCCCATTGCTTTCACAACTACAAGAATATCCTAATTTAAAAAAGTCGTGGAACCGAATACCGAAAATATCTGAGGGAAGCCCCTTTCCTTGGTATGTTTAACAATATTTCAGAATGGACAAAGTACACCGGACCCTCGCTGTAGCCTGGGGTTTGGGATCTATGCACGGTTCCGTGCTAATGTGGGGACCGGGTTAACGTGGGGGACGTGTTGCCATCACTGTTCCCTCTAAGTTGTGCACGTGTGTGTGCAAACGCTGATCCTAAACGGCACACAACAAAACACCATACACACAAAAAATTGCACAGAAGACATTTTTTGCACACACAGCCTGTCAAAAATTGGAGGGAACATTGGTTACCATGGATCCCAATTTAAAGATTTAAATTTGGGACCCATGGCAACGATCGGGCTGTATGCGAACCCACACTATAGCCACGTAGGCTAAAGTGAGAGTCTTTACAGTATAGAAAATATATTGTAGGGATCAGTCTCACATAGGGAGATACATAAGAGAGCATCTAGTCCAGGGGTCTCAAATACGTGGCCTGCCAAGCTCCCTTCCGCCCCCCTCCTCTCTCCTGGAGTTATTTCCTGCAGCCCGTCAAGCTCCCCTCTTCCCATCCCCCCTCTCCCCCAGCATGCCACGTCCCTGCTCCTCCGCTTACCTCCCAGGGCTTTCCAAGGGGGCAGGGGAGGAGTGGGGATGCAGTGTGCTCAGGGGAGGAGGTGGAGAAAAGGCAGGGCCAGGATGGGGATTTGGGGAAGGCGTTGGAATGGGGGTAAGGAAGAGGTGGGAAGAGGTGGGGCAGGGATGGGGCCTCATGGAAGGGGTGGAGTGAGGGTGGGGCTGGGGGCAGAGGCAGGGGCTTTAACTGAAGTTGTTCTAAAAGTGTGTTTTGTCTGTTGTGTGAGGTGCATTACAGAGTGTTTATATTTTATTAAAACCCCCCAGAAAAGAACACTCATGGAAGAAAAGAGAGTTTTCCAAGACAAATGGGAGAATTTATATCTTACCAAAGAGGTAAAAGATAAAATTCAATGCCATATTTGTCAGCAAATGATTGCTGTTCCCAAGGAGTATAATGTGCATTGGAACTATGACACAATGCACCATGAAGAATATGATGCATTCACTGGAAGACTCAAAGAGGAAAAAGTTTGACAAGTTAAAGCAGCATTAGCCAAGCAATTAAATTTGTTTTTGGAGATTAACAAGTCTAACAAAGATTCAGTAAGATCAAGTTTTGTGATAAGTGAAATGATAGCTAAATCATTGCGACCTTTTACAGACGGTCTATTCACAAAAGAATGTATTGGGAAAGCCAGTAAAGTTTTATGTCCTGATAGGAAAAAATTTTTTGAAGGCATAAGCTTGTCTGTCACACTTGCCTTCAAGAATGGATTTAGCAGACAACATGCAAAAACAATTGATTCAAATGGCAAAAGATTTCAAAGCATTTCCCATTTCTCTTTATGAGAGTATAGCTATCACACAGTGTGCAGGGTTCATTAGAGGTGTGGATTGCAATCTGAATATAAACTGAAGAATTGCTAGACTTAATGCCGCTGAAGGGTACCGCAATGGACATGGCATATTTCAAGAACTGGAAAAGTGCATTGAAAAAGCTGCACTGCCATGGCTAAGGATGGTGTACCATCAATGAGCTCTGAAAATATTGGTGTGGTTGGATTATTGAAGACCAAACTGAATATGCCAGGATTTAGCTTCACCAGTATACATTGCATTTTGCACCAAAAAACTCTGTGTAGTAAAAATCTACAAATGAATGAAGTTATGGATGTAGTTGTTAAAACTGTTAATTTTATACGTGCACAAGGGCTGAATCGCAGACAGTTCACTTCTTTTCTAGCAAGAAATGGACAGGGAATATGGGGAAGTTCTGTATCACACTCACGTTAGATGGCTTAGTTATAGAAATATTTTGAAGCGTTTTTTTGCACTTAGAGAGGAGATTGATTCCTTCATGAAAATGAAAAAACAGAGAGGTTCCACAGCTTGCTGATTCCACTTTTATCTGCAACCTTGCTTTTCTAACAGAGGTAACAGATCACCTGAATGCACTGAACTTGAAGCTTCAGGGTAGAAAACAGGTGATAACACAGATGTATGACAGTGTTAAGTCATTCAAAGTCAAACTTACTTTGTGGAGAAAACAGCTGACTGTTGGCAATTTGGTCCATTTCTGGACTCTGAATTCCTTATGAAAAGTTGAATCCAAATCCTTGAAAGAATATGCAGATATCATTTCTAACTTACACAAACAGTTTGATGTGTGGTTTAAAGATTTCAAGGCACTTGAGCCACATTTTCTACTTTTTTCCCCACACCATTTGCTGTAGAAATTGACAATGTTGCAGAGGAAATGCAGATGGAGTTAGTGGAGCTTCAGTGTGATACCATTTTCAAGCAGCAGTATACAGATGTTGCAATTCCAGAATTCTACCAGCTTCTTTAACAAGACAGATTTCCCATCTTATTCTCTGCTTCTGCAAGGGTAATGGCAATGTTTGGAAGTACATATATATGTGAACAGCTTTTCTCTTCCAAGAAGATTACAAATCTATGTTAAGATCAAGGCTCACTGATTAACATTTGAAAGCAACACTGAGATTAGTTTTCTCAGAATATCAAACCTAATATTGATGCTCTGGTTGATGCAAAATGCTGCCAGCTAAGGGGCCAAAAATGAAATGGCTGTCAAAATTAGCCCTGACTTTTCACATTACAGTTTTTAAAAAGTTAATACATTGACTTTTAATAGCATACTCTTCATTTTTCTTCATTTTTGACTATACTTTTGTATCATTGTATTAAAAGGTTTCAGTAATGCGGCCTTCAGGCCAATGTACTAGTCCTCATGTGGCCTTTGTAGTGATTTCAGTTTGAGATCCTTGATCTAATCTCTTTCCCATGTTTAGCTGCTGTAATTTATACAGATGTGGAGCCTTATTCACTGTTTAGTTATTTGCTGGTCATTTTACCTGCCAGGCAAATGTATCCAGCTTGTGCTTCCTTATCTGGAATGTTATCACAACAATCCTGTCTCCATTCCAGTACTCTAAAGCTGGGACTTGTTTACCACCTGCTCCAGATTTCCTTTTAATCCTCTCCATAAACTCACTGGCATCAATGGCTGGATATTGAGTGTGGTTATATCTGCATGTGAACGCTTTGAAGCATTATTCCACACTGCAGGGCATGTCATACAAAAATTGAATCTAAATAGCTGGTAAAATTGTGAAAAATAAGCCTCTCAGAACTTGAAAATGATAAAATGAGACACATTGATTGGAAGAGAAATATTGCCAGGATAATTAGTGTGTCCTTTTTGAACCCACAGCATAGCACACATGCCTGGAGAAAGTGATGTCATCTTCTGAGAGCAAGATGCACATCAAGTTAATGTAACAGTGTAACTCAGTGCCTAATAAAAAATAAAATAGCCTTTCACTGATGGTGAAGCTGGGAGTGTGATCCAGTTGTAATGAAAGAGTAAACACAGCTGCACAACTCTCCCAAATAATGTTGATTAAGTGAATGGGTGTGGTAAACTTACAAAGAAATTAAAATAATTATGTTACAATTAATTCTTCCTCTTATTCATCTTTGTGCACAGTTTGAAATTCTTCTTACACTTGTAGTGTCATTCCTATTTATTCTCTTTCACAAAAAAACCTCCCACTGCCAATGCTCAAACAGCTTTCAAGTGTTAATAAATAATACACAAATAAATACATATTTTTAAAACAATCACACTTCATCAAGTTATTCCAAGTCAGATAAATTATTTTCCTTTTCACAGGTATGGTTCGTTCCCAACTTCAGCAAAGTTAATTTGTAATTAGCACTCTTGTATAATTAGTGTGTTTTGTTCCAACATATACAGAAATCATGTCTTAATGATATTATGATTCATATTAATTATCTGTATAGAACCTGTAATCTTTCTCCAAAGATAGTGAATTTTAGTGGAATTTAGATGGACAGGATACTCTTGAATTTCACTTCACTGTATATCTTTAAATTGAATACAGTTATTGGGGGTTTCTTGGCAGACCTTTCTTCCCCTTTCCCCTATCTCAAACGCAACTTTTAGCTAAGACTTTATTCTCCCCACATGTTTCTCACTTTCCTTTATTGTTCATTAGCTAGCCAGCATATATGTTATCTCCAAAGCATTTATTTTTTTGAATAAATAAAAATCCCATTATCTAGTTGTGAAGATAGAAATTTAGATCATTTAGCTTTAATCACTACCAGCTTCAGAAGCAATAAACTGCTTGAACTAAGACACTTCAAAGAGTTAAAATATTTACTTTATTAAAACAGAGTCTCTAGACTTTCAAAGTACAGTTTACTGAAGTGTAACTCTGAGAAAGGGGCTATGTGTGGAGCTAATAGGATAATTTGTAAATATCATTATTGCAAATGTTGGTGTTTTTGCCATGGGGGAAGTATTTGCAAATAGAGGCTTTATTTTGGAGTTTGCCCACCCCTGAGCTAGAGTGAACTATGACCCATGGGCCACATCCAGCCCATGAGACTGTCCCATCTGACCCCCGAGCCAGGGAGATTGCCCCCAGCCTTCCCCTGGCACCACGCCTCCACCCCGGTAACGGTCTGGGAGCGGGGCTGTGCGCTCCCACGGGCAGCGTGTTTGGCTCCATGCAGAGCCAGACACACTGCTGTGAGCAGCATGGTAAGGGGGCCGGGGCTAGTGGGTTGGATAAGAGGCAGGAGCTCCTGGGGGCAGTCAGGGGACAGGGAGCAGGGTGGGTTGGATAAGGGTGGAGTCCCGGGGTGGTGGTTAGGGGCAGGAGGTCTCTGAAGGGGTTGATCTGGGAGCAGGGGGCGTTGGATGGGGCATAGGAGTTCCAGGAGTCTGTCAGGGGACAGGAGGATGGATAGGGGTCAGGGCAGTCAGGGGACAGGGGGGTTGGGTGGGGAGATCCTCAGGGAGCAGTTAGGGTTGGGGGGGGTCTCTGGAGAGGGCAGTCAGGGGACAAGGAGGGGGGCGGTTGCGTTGAATGGGTTGAGAGTGCTGAGGGGGGAAAATAGGGGGTGGGAAGCGGAAGGGGCCAGATAGGGGGCGAGGCCAGGCTGTTTGGGGAGGCACAGCCTTTCCTACCCGGCTCTCCATACAATTTTGGAGCCCTGATTTGGCGTTTGGGCCAGAAAGTTTGCCCACCCCACTCTAGCTAGAGTTTTGTGAAATGCTTTGCTATTTAATAAGAGTTTTTACTTCCCATACCTATTCTTCTTAAGAACTCCAAGGGCCCATGAAATCAAATGGTTAGTTATCTGTGGCTCAACCATACCTTTATTTGGTGTTGCTGTACTTCAACACATAAACAAATTTCTGAAATGTAAAGGCGGTTACCTTAAAATAGCTTACAGAGGCACTAGACTGCTCTATCAAAATACTCACAACAGAGATTGTGTGTTATCCTGCAATCCTTGGGCCTGATTACCTCTTGCACGAACATTTATACCAATAGAAAGCAAGTCTAAAATACAGCTATATCAATTCACAAATCACTCACTTTTTCCAAGCTCTGTGCCTAAGTGTAGATGAAATGGAATCACTTGCATTATTTACATTTGTTCTTGGAAATGTAGTGCTTGAAACATGCTACCACCTGTATGTGATTTGTGTTCTGATGTAGCAGTATTTTACACTTACTTTGCACAGATGCAAATGACAGAGCTAGGGGCAAGGCCATGGAAATCAGGCTTCTTGACTTCTGAGAATTTTATCTAGGAGGAATGCAAGGCCAAGTTTAAAATGGTACACCTCCCCTGCCCCGCCTCTCTTAAATTGGTTGCAGGGGGCGAGGTCCTCCAAAGAAATGCTGGAGGACTAGGACTGCCAGCCACTCCCATCAGGCACCTGCTCGCTGCTCCTGCCGGGCAGTCTCTAAGGGCTTGGCCACACTTACATTTTATAGCGCCCCTGAGTGTGGCAAGTCTAAGTGCTTTAAAGCACTAGTGTGGACAGGTTCTGAGGACTGGGAGTTGCACTCCCAGCATGCGGAGCTAATCCCCTCAAGGAGGTGGATTACCAGCAGTGCTGGGAGACCTCCCTCCCAGCGCTCGCAAGCAACCACACTCATACTCCAAAGAGCTGCCTGTCTGCATTTAAAATATTAAAAAACCTCTCACCTCATGCCTTCACAGATCTGCTGTTATAATTATCTGTTTTACTAATGAGGAGTTATTTTTCTTTTACCCCTTTGACAATGTTTAACTACAGCCTACTAGATTGTTGCATATTTTGATAGGCTTATCTTTAGGGCTGTTAATTAATCACAGTTTACTCCTGCAATTAACTCAAAAAATTAATCACAATTAATCAGTTTTAATTGTATCATTAAACAATAAATACCAAATAGAAATTTATTAAATATTTTGGATGTTTCTCTACATTTTCATATATATTGTGTTCTGCAAGTCCACTCAGTCCTACTTCTTGTTCTGCCAATCGCTAAGACAAACAAGTTTCTTTTCTTTTGCAGGAGATAATGCTGCCCGCTTCTTGTTTTCAGTGTCACCAGAAAGTGAGAACAAGCATTCACATGTCACTTTTGTAGCCAGCATTGCAAGATATTTATGTGCCAGATATGCTAAACATTCATATGCCCCTTCATGCTTTGGCCACCATTCCAAAGGACATGCTTCCACGCTGATAAAGCTCATTTAAAAATAATACATTAATTAAATTTGTAACTGAACTCCTTGAGGGAGAATTGTGTCCCCCCTCTCTGTTTTACCTCCATTCTGCTATATATCTCATGCTATAGTGGTCTTGGATGATAACTCAGCACATGTTGTTCATTTTAAGAATATACTCACTGGGGATGTAAAAAACACAAAAAAGGTACCAATGTGAGATTTCTAAAAATAGCTACAGCACTCAACCCAAGGTTTATGAATCTGAAGTGCCTTCCAAAATCTGAGGGACGAGGTGTGAAACATGTTTTCAGAAGTCGTAAAAGAGCAAAACTCTGATGCGAAAACTACAGAACCCAAACTACCAAAAAAGAAAATCAACTTCAGCTGGAGGCATCTGATTCAGATAATGGAAATGAACATGCATTGATACACACTGATTTGGATTGTTATTGAGCAGATACCATCATCAGCATGAATGCATGTCCCCTGCAATGGTAGCGGAAGCATGAAGGGACATATGAATCTTTAGCATCTGGTACATAAAAACTTTGCAACGGCAGCTACAACAGTGCTATTACAATACCTGTTCTCACTTTCAGGTGACATTATAAACAAGAAGTGGGCAGTGTTATTGCCTGAAAATGTAAACAAACTGGTTTGTCTAAGTGATTGGCTGAAGAAAAAGTAGAACTGAGTGGACTTGGAGGATCTAAAATTGTATTGTTTTATTTCTGAATGCAATTATTTTTTGTACATAATTCTACATCTGTAAGTTCAACTTTCATGATAAAGAGATTGCATTACAGTACTTGTGTTAGAGGAATTGAAAAACACTATTTCTTTTGTGTTTTTACAGTGTAAATGCTTGTAATCAAAATAAATATAAAGTGAGCACTATATACTTTGTATTTTGTGTTGTAATTGAAACCAAAATATTTGAAAATGTAGAAAACATCCACAAAAAATTAACTCCATTGTATTTAATCACACTGTTAAACAATAATCAATCACAATTAATTTTTTAAAGTAGGACTATCAAGCTATTATCTTATATAACCAGCCTGTTTTAATGTGAGACTACAGATACTTGAACATGAGTGCTTAAAACTAGCTTTTGAGGAAAGGGGAAAACGTTAATAAAAAGTCATTTTTCTGGGGGGGAAACCAAATATTCTTCCTATTAAAATACATGCTTCAGCAAATTGGATTTTCAATTTTATCTGAGGCGACTATATATTTTGTTGAGCTAACGTGTGTAACACAGAAAATGGTCAATGTTCAACCATATTGTCTCTTGTTTCCATGGAAACCATAACCGCTAGGTTCAACAATTTGGAGAGAAGCCAGACTTTGTATTCCATATAAAATGAGAATGTAATTCATATGTATTCAAATGTATTCCATATAAATTCATATGTATGTAATTCATATGTATGTAGGAATACATATGAATTACATACATATGAATTAATACATATGCATGTATAAATATGAATTACATACATATGAATACATACATATGTATGTAATTATATGTATGTATGAATACATATGAATGTACATACATTCATATGTATGTATTCATATGTATGTAATTCATATGTATTCAAATGTATTCCATATAAAATGAGAATGTAATAGCCAAAATCTTCTGTTTTGTCAAAATGCACAAATACATTTGAGCATGCACAGCATGATCAAGTCTAAGAGCAAAAATTGGAAGCTATTTTAACTACAATTAGCAAAACATTTTAAATCAAGTTGTAACTGAGGGTTATCAAGCCAGTTGCATAATTCCTGGGAGTTGGCAAACAAATTTCCCGGAGGACTTGACCAAAACTAGATACATTTAGCTAAGGTGTAATGTAAAAAGGCCTATGTGTTAGGTTTAAGTTTTTAAAAGGTAGCCATTAATCATGGTTTAGAGTTCTCTTCCTCAATGGACAATCTTCTAGAAGGGTGATATGAAAATTTTACTTATCCCTATTGTCTCTGTCTTCAGAAAACTATTTGGGAAAACCAGGAAGAACAATTAAGGATCATGTCAAGGAGGGGAAAAAAGAGGATTTTCTACCTTGAAAGCAAATTATACTGAGCGACTGGTCATAGTAAGAGTATTGCTTACAATAGATGTAAGTTATTGACTGATGTTTTTCTCTATAAGAAAGATGAAAACACCTTAGGTAGTTTAGTTTATGAAAAATTCAAGTTCATATATAAGGAAACTTTTTTGTTCCAGTTTTTCTATTTTTAATAAACTTTGTTTTTGTGAAGATTATTGTTGTATGGGTAACCATGTATATATGCTCAAAGAAGCAATTCATTTGTAACTTTTAAGGTACTGTCAGGTAAGTAGTTTCTAGAACCTACACTCATTCCCAGTTTTGGAGTAGAAGCATGGACAAAGATGACCTATTCCAGTGAGTGGTTGCTATCAGGGTGTGGCAGGAAAATACATGGGGAGAAACCAAAAGACAAAGGAGGAGACGAGTTTGCAGTGGTCTGTCAAACAATCCTGCAATGTCCTCCAATGTGTCTTTTCCATAGCTAGTTTTGCTGGACCATGTGAACTATGTGAAAACATCTATTATTTTTGACTATTATGAATACTTCACTCACACATCCCCAGAAAAGGATTACAAAAACTTCAGATAATCAGCTATCTACCCACACTCACAAAAAAAGGTTGGACTCTTTGATGGTCTAACTTCACCCCCAGTGTGTTCACCAGATGAGTTTGGCAAGGGATGTAGGACTCCCAGGTAGTGGACACAGAGAACAAAGTCTGCCTGGTTTTGAAAAGACACTCTCTGAAGGTCAGAGGAGACATGAGTGAGTCCCTGCAAGGGAGCAGACAGCAAACCTGCCTTGAGATAGCTTTTGAGACCTTGTCAACTTACTCATGACAAGCCATATCTACACGCTAGTCCTCAGAAACACAGATGATAAACTGGTTTTGATAAAGGGTCTTGCTTGAACTTTGAGGGGAATGCTGAGCTGTAGGTAAGACAGACATTTTGTTACTGTAACAAATATTTCTTGCAAATATTGTTCTATTGGGATAAATGAATAATAATACTACCTTCTTTTGAAAAGGCTGGTCTAAGTACCTGTATATATTTAGGGGTGAAAGCTCCTGAAGGGAAGTTCCACTAGATGCAAAACCCAGTTGGACTTGCTAAGGAATCACAGATGGTAGAAAGGGGATTGCCTGGGGACCTGGTCTGAGTGTGACAATCACAAGATTCTACATCAGGGACGTAAAGGCTTCAGGCCTAAGTCCTCTAGAGCAGGGATCAGCAACCTTTGGCATGCAGGCCATCAGGGAAATCCACTGGCGGGATGGGACGGTTTGTTTACCTGCAGTGTCCAAAGATTCAGCCAATTGCAGCTCCCACTAACTGTGGTTCGCCATTCCAGGACAACGGGGGCTGCAGAAAGTGGCGGCCAGCACATCCCTTGCTCTGCGCCACTTCCTGCATCCCCATTGGCCTGGAATGGCAAGCCATGGCTAGTGGAGGCTGCGATCTGGTGAACCTGCGGACACTGCAGGTAAACAAACCGGCCCAGCCCACCAGCAGCTGTCCCTGATGGACCGTGTGCCAAAGGTTGTCGATCCCTGCTCTAGAGAGACCAATGAGAGGTCAAAGGAGCAGCTAACCCTTTAAATGTAACTGGCCAAGTCTTAAATAAAAATGGAGTAACAACTATAAAATTGTGGTAATGAGTCCACAATGACTTTATTTTCTTCAGAAGTATAGCTTCAAATGTTGAAGTAATTGAGTCTATAGTTTGGGTATAATTTAATGAAAAGTATAAAATCGAGTATCTACCAATCTATTAAATATCCAGCATCTGTCCTGTCAGTAAGCACAAATAACTATCCTGTGATAGGGAAAATAGACAAAATGAAGCTCAGTGACAATAGCATAAGTGGGAAAGGTATAGATGTTATAAAAAGTTTGACAAAACTTATTTAGGTTTCAGAGTGTAATCTGCAGGCATTCATGGCTTTAACAGCATTAATGCACATAAACACACATGTAGTTAGAAGGTTTCACAGCAGGCATATGAATAAGCTAATCAAATACCAGATCTTCAAAGTTGTATCATGCCGAGCAACCACTTTAGGATTTTTTTAAAAAACGGAATATTAAATTTAAAATCCTTAGTCCCAGGATGAATAAGAACTGAAGCTAATGACCTGACTGAAGCTGCCTTGTTGTATGTGAAAGGGCACAGTCAATCTCTCTGAACACTTTTTAGTAATAAAATCTTCTTTGTATTCAAAGAAGAGCTCCTAAAATGAAAAAGACATCACTCCCCAAACAAGAACCTTCTAAATGAAAATAAGAATTCTATATAAGTGCCAAAAATTGAGAATGAATCTGCATTTCTAGAGTTGTAACCTTCAGGAGCATATAAATTGGTAGAGGAAATGTAGGATAAAATAAGCACATCTGGCCATATCCCTTTAAAATTATGTGCATACCTAGTAGTGTGCACACATGGGAAAAAATGTAAGTTCAAAAGGATCTTTGAGAAAATACTTTGGTAACCATATCATGTACCTATGCCTCTACTGAGTCAGTTAACTGAGAAAAAGAGGGTGTGTGGCTTTTTTAAAAAACTGTTCCATCACTGAAGAGTGGATATGTTGCAGAAGTATATAGAAGATTTTATTCAGCCTTATGAATCATTAACTCAATTCCCGCTATGTTCTAAGCACCAGATTCTTTAATATGTGTGAGATACAAAGCAACTAGAACACTGCTTGGATTTTCAGATACTACACAGAGCTTATAGTTCTGGCAGCTAAAAGGAAATCTAGTTGTTACTTGTAAATGGGGCTACTGTAAGAGAAGGAGGAAGGCATATCCTCCAACCTGCTTATACCTTGCTGATGATAATCCCTAACTGAAACTCCACTGGCACTTATGTGGCAGTGGCAGTACTGAATACATCTCCTTTCCATGGTTGACAGTCCAAAGAGATTGTATGAGGAATAATAAAATATACTAAAAATCTTACAAGTGTTAATCTTCAGTGATCTTTAGCTTTGATATTTCAGTAATATAGTGAGCATTCATCTTGTTACAATGACAGATGGAAACATTACAAATAAAAAAACCCTTATACTCGATTTAGAAGGACCAAAGAATAGCCAGAATAAATTCCAGGTGGATACAGCAATAGATTTTTCTCCTCTCAACTGCAAGTGGGGAGATGAATGAATGAGCAACGACACACACACTACAAGAGCATCCTCACTCTTTCAGACTGTGCTAGGAAACATGTCATCTCTGCCACAGGGATATTTCTAATGCAGGTATTTGAAATGCCACAAACACACTTTTCTTCGATGAAGAATATAGGTTGTTTTTAAGTGGAAGTTTTTAAAGAAGAGGAGACGTTATTAGTAATCCATAAATATAGTTGATGTATA
Source organism: Dermatemys mawii (assembly GCA_007922305.1). Classification (NCBI taxonomy): domain Eukaryota; kingdom Metazoa; phylum Chordata; order Testudines; family Dermatemydidae; genus Dermatemys; species Dermatemys mawii. The sequence continues at coordinate 8,368,616 of ML677365.1, read as the reverse complement.
TGGTGGGGGCACCATTTCAGATTTTGGTGGGAGGAGGGCAACTTTAACCATGATTCCAGGTGCTACATCAGCACCTGAAAACTCTAGGGTATTCTGCAGATAATAACTTAGAAATTAGCTGACAGAAGCACTGTATCTAATTCCTATATTTTTAAAAAAGAGAATTAAATAAATATTAGACCCACTCAACTCTAATATATACATATTCTTACATCTTGTGTCAGGCCACTTAAGCGACACTGATTTTAATCTATATTCTGACTTTGTTACTAACTCTTGAATTTGAACAACTGAAACAACTGTAGACAAATCTAGATTACTTTCTATCACCTTTTTGCAGTTCACCAAGCATGGAACAGATTGTTTAACTTTTGGAAACATTCTGTATAACTCACAGGGCAAGGCTGGAGCTCTAGGACTGGTCCCCCACTGCAAATAGACTAGAAACTGACCTTAAACAGGAGTGAAACTGACACTTTCAAGTCACTTTTACAGTATTGCCAACCCCAAACGTTAAAAAAATCAAGAATCAGGGTCACCAAAAATCATGAGATTGGCTTTGAAATCGTGAGGTTATGTCAAATAATAGATTTACTGTTGTGTTTTTATTTGCCTTCTTCTTTTTGAGCACTGGGATGTCAGTTTGGAGCTTTCTGCAGAGCCACGAGAGCTAGAAACTTGTTTTTTTCTTTATGAATGAAGGCTGACTCCAGGAGGTGGGGCTTTAAAGAACACAAAATTATAATAAGAGTCATGACAATCATGAGAGTTGGCAACACTGCCTTCACTTCTTTTAAACACAACTCTTAAACACATCACTACAGTGACTGAGATGCGGGTCTCACAGAATATTTAAAAGCAAACACCAAGACAATTCCAGATTTTAAAGTTGAAAATTTTTAAAAAAAGATACTTCTGAGTCATCTCAGGGCCACTGCAGGCATGATAGGAAAGTAAACAGGCACAGGAGCTCCGGGCAGCTCTTTGTCTTGAAAGAAAATTGGAGGGTCAAATCTTCTATCTGTCTTAATCATGTAAAGCATCTATTGACATCAGCACCTCCACTTATAAATATTAACATGTGCTCAATAACTATACACTTCATACTTAACTATCTGAGTCATCATATCCAAGAGAAATAGGTTACACATTGTGAAGCACTCAGATACTCTGGTGATGGGATCACTTAAGTACCCCAGGTAGAATTGGAACTTCTCTATACCAATCCTCTCCCTTCCCCGGGTTTTGGTCCCTTCTTTTTACCTATACCCCTCAAATCTCCCTCTTTTCTGACTGCAACCTTGGCTCAGAGGCTTGGCTGTATTTCTTCTGAGTCCCCTGCATTCTCTACTCAACACCCTGCAGAGGGATTCCTGTTTTACAGGCAATCAACCGTTCCTTATCTTAATCACACTGCTTCTGTCTGCAAATAAAATATTGACTCTCTGCCCTGGGGCACCTCCCCTCAGCAGAACTCACATTCCACACTTATGCCCATGACATAGTTAGGAGCTCTTTCTGGGAGCATACCTCCTATATGAAACTCTATGGTGGGGGCTGCAGTTCCCCTCCCCCAAATTGCACCCCTGAAGATGCACAGAACCCTACTTCTTTCAGTTGTCTGTGGAAAGATTCAGCTCACATTTCTGGGCTACTCTTATAGATTTGCTAGTGAGAACAAGTTCTGGTCCTTTGTGGCCAGGTAGTGAAGACTTTTACTTATACTTTTGTTAGAAGCAAGCACCACTATTTCCTGTCAGCTGCATTTCCAGCTAACCAAAGTTACAATTCAAAATAATACAGTCCATCCTGTCAAACAATCCTTCCTGACAAGCAATTTTAAACTATATTTGAGGCCAGACAGCAGCTGAAAATAAATCTTTCTAACTATCCCAACATAACTGAAGCCATGAGTGAATTATTCAATACCTGCATATTTCTGCCTATTTGATTACATAGAAAATATCTGTTCAGTGCTTCTGATTTGCTTTTCAGATGCCGCTGGAGTTCCAGATTTGCTGGTGGCCCACAATGCATCTGTTATGTTTGCTGCCTGACTGCTTTTCAAAGAATGTTAGTCAAAAAAGAAAAAGAACCCCTCTCATTTTTTCCTACTGAGAATTGTGCGAAAGCTGGATTTTGTTTTTCCTTTTACGTTGCCTTCTTCCCATGACATCCGTGTGACTTGTATGCGGTGAGCTCTACAGGAGATGGGCAAGTGTTGCTAAAGGCAGCTCTACAGTTAAGCCTATTGCTAAAGTCCTGTAGAGTAACTTCCACTGTTCTGTGAAGCAATGAAAATGCCATAGGGACAGAATAGATATTTAATCTGTTCTAAGAGGGCAACTGTTATTTACAATGACTGGGGGATAAATGGTACAACCTAAGGTCTAAAACATACCTAACACAGCTGACCATTTCATGTATTGTCCATTCTGTAATTCTTTCTGATGCAATATGAAAATAACAGTATAGATTTAGATTGATTTACTAATGTCCGTTAGGAAAATAAACTTATCCATTATAATGGATGGTGTGACTTAAACTATATAAATCTGGTGATATTTAAGAGTCAGAGTAAGTGACAAGTTTAATCATACAGGCCCAAAGTCTGCAAAATGATGCACTAATGCAGACAGCTACTAACATTAATTGTTCCACTGTAGTGAGTAGGTAATCTGCATGGGCAAAGGAGGATTCTGCATGGATGCATTGGACCACATTAATAGATCCTGAGGTAGGATGGGTGCCATAATAAGTAAAGAACATCCTATTATTTTAGAAAATGTTTTTGTCTGATTAAAATACAACAGAGGAAATCTAATTCAATATTTGTTATAGATGTCACAAATAATTTAAAAAATACCTACCCGTAAGGATTTTGCTAATGTTTAGTGACAACTCTAGGTTGTAATCAAGGCTGGTTGTCTACCTTTCCTAGTCAGTTTTTGTCATTCTCTATTTAGCTATTACCTTTCCCATCAATTAATTAAAAGTGCTAAGAGCTCTCTCTGTATCAGCTAGTCTTTATGCAGACCACCAGGAATGTTAAATAAGGTTTTGAGAGAGAAACTGAAAGATTGAGATAGCTCTTTAGTAGCAAAGAGACGAGACAGCTAGAAGTCTGGTTTAAGAGCAGTAGAGACGTCAAAAGTAGGAGTGTAGGTCACCACAGAACTGTATCATGTTATTGGGCTAGAAGTTTGGAATATTTTCAAAAGTGTTTATATGAAAATAAGAGTCAATTAACATTCTTAAAAATCCACTTACACTTAAGCAAAAGAAAAAAGCAACAACACATCTGTTTTTAGCCCCATAGCATCTTCTGCTGCTTTTCCAAGTCATTTGAGAAAGGCTCTGAGACTCATTGCAGGTTGGTGTGTGGTTTTCTGTTGTGTTTTTGTTTGTCTGTTTCAGTGTCAATGCACCCAGTGGCGTCTTTGCCTCAATGTAGAGCTACTGCCTAGAACCATCTACAGCCTCCCTCCTTCCTGGATTTCTTTTGCTACCAACTGTAAGACATAGTACATATAACCTCACTTTTTTTCCACTCATGCCCTCTTATGTCAATGCACCTACTGGGATAATCTTCATACATGTGGATTGGTCAGATTTAAACTGGGATCAGATGGTGTAAACCTGTGTGTGGTCTCTAGCAGAGACCATATACAAGAAAAGATAACATCTACAAATATTTCCAGAAGAATATAGTACACTAAGACTCTGTCTTAGTTCTACCACAGTGGTTTTAAAATATAGCTTTGATGTTCTTTATATGACGCTTCAGGCTGTTTCATTACTTCCTTTCCTTAAATGTTCTTGTGGTACAGTTAATGTCTACAAGAATAATGTACTTATGGTTTTAAATCTATTTTTTATATATATATGCTTCCACTCAAGGAATATTAGATTGCATTTTCTAGTTAGTAACACTTATTCTCTATATTTTTTGATATTCTCTGTCTCATTTTTACATTAATATTGTTGTAATATTTTTTTAAAAAAACATTTCCCATGACATTTTCAAGGAACAGTGATAATCATTCACCAACTAACCTTTAAGAAAAAGAAAGTGTAGATCTGATGGTGTCACTTTGACAAGATAGGATAAGCTATTTAAATGATCTCATCTCATCTCCTGTTACTTTGCTTTAGCATTAAACTGTATTGTAGATGAATATTTTTTGCTAATGTATGGAGTAGGTTCTCTTTTCTCCTCATGTATGTCATCTTCTGCTGCTTTTCCAAATATGGACTTAGTGTAGGATGACCAGATAGCAAGTGTAAAAAATCAGGATAGGAGTTGGGAGTAATAGGTGCCTATATAAGAAAAAGACCCCAAAATTGGGACTGTCCCTATAAAATTGGGACATCTAGTCACCCTAACTTAGTGAGCATAGAGATTGAATTCTGCTCTCAAATTTAACCAGGCTGTACTGGTGGAAGTAAAGGAAAATTTGGGCCTGTGATTTGCTAGAAAAAACCTTGGGAGGTGATAAATTATGGCCAGCAAATTGGTCTATGATGGTATTTCAGACTTTTTTAGATAGCAATTCATATGTTCCCTATTGTATTTTGCCAAGGATCATCTAATAGCTCCCATCAGTATATTAATGCAATGCAGTAAGTGTAATAATCATTTCTATATTTCTTCACTGCGACCTTTTCAGTTGAATTGCATAATACACTGTAGTTTCTATGAAAGAACATTACAAAATAGGTGGAAAAGATTCAGCTGTAACTACTGGAACTGGTCAAACTATTTTATGTTCTTGTTTTCGGCTACTTTAACTCCTTTCATATTTGTTAATTGTTCACAAACAGATCACGATTTTTAATAAGTTGTTTGCTAGTCAGTATTTGACTGACTGCTTTTTATTGGAAAGGAATCGGATTCAGATCCGCAAAAGACATTTAGGCTCCTAACTTCCATTGATTTCAATGGGGGCTAACTACTTTTATGGATCCGAACCAAAATGCACCTCATTTTTTTTGTGGCTCTGTATTTATCTTACTCTTTAGAATGACATCAGGGGAGCACACTATCAGAAAGCTCAAGACTGCTGCTTTCTCATTTGAGTTTATCATCTACATTCCTTTTTATTTTTATATGCACAACACAGGCGACAGAAGAAGCAGGTGCTCCCTTGAGCACTGAAACTCCTAGTTCAGCACATCTGGCTGACTTTCACTTGGGATGGCTGACGACCTTGTCCTGGAAAGCTGCTTGGTATTAGATGAGAGGTTAGTTCATCACTGCTGTTGTGTAGAGAGCTGATACATCCAGGGATGATTCTATTCTACTAGGCAACAGATGTTTCCCTTCACAGTGTGGGAGGGCAGGTTTAAACTCCACTGGTTCATGAGCTCTGGAAGCAGTTGTTGCCACGGCTACACCCTTGTAGTACATCACTGGCCACTTTTGGGGTTGCACTGCCAAGTTGTCTATTCTCCCAGTGCCTGATTGTACCATGCACAACCAATTCTCCCTTCAGAAGGGACTTTCTGCAGCTAAGGGCCAGCTTTCCCAATCCATATTGGATTCGTCCCATTTGCTTTCCAGAAATCAGATACTTTTGTATCATTGTGATCTGCCAATTCTTTCTTTAATATAGAGAAGTCCAGTAACTGGTGTTTAATTGGCTCCACACTTTCAATTAGAATTTGTCTTATTTGTGAATCACAGACTAGGTAGAAGCTTGTGATCAGATAATGTGAAACAAACAAAAACAAATTGATTTGGGGTGGTGCATAAAGATACAGAGATGCAATAAACCTCTATACTGTACTGGTGAACTAAACTTAAATAAGTGCAGGGTTTTGATATCTTAATATCAAAGATATCAATAAATGAGAAAGGGATTCAAAGAACAGGAGAAAATCATAAATGAATTCCTATACCCTTTTTGTGTAAAGAGAGTGATATATTACAGAGTGATATATGGAACTTTCCTAAATGATGACTATGGGAGTATGACCACTATCTACCATTCCTTGAATGGCATAAGATGGGCGAGAGGCATGTGTGACATAGGGAGATACAAATAAGAGTAAAGTCAGCAAAGGTAAACTTTAAGCTGAATACTACACTATATTTTGTAACAATGAGATCCCTTAATTTGTGCAGTCTCCCATAGGAACTGGTAGAAGTGCCATTACTTCAGTCATCCACGACTGGAACAGACAAAATCACAGGGAAAAAACTCACAGGGGTAGAGCTATTGAGAAAGTGAGTTAATATATCCTTTTCCAGCTCAAAGTATCTGAGTTTTTCCTACTTTTTCTAGTTTTCTTGATTTGTGTGTGTTCTCAGACCAAACACTAAACCAGTAAAACAATCATTTCACTGGTTTGAGCCTTCCAAGAGAGAGCTATCCTCAGACAGATCTGCAGCAAAAGCATAAACATTAAAAGATGAAATTCTAACATGGTTGAATGCAGTGCTATTTACTTTAAATAAATAAAATATTGAATATATAGTACAGGATATCTTTTTGCCCATACTGGTGAGAGATGCCAAATTAACAGCTTTGGAGACAAGTTCACAACTAGAGTTAGTCTGAATATTCAAGGCAGCTAACTAATCTGTTGAATTTGGTCATTTTTTCTATTTGTGAACTGATCCTGTTTCCCACAGACAGGATCAGTTTGATATGAGAGTATCAGCTAAACACATTTTCATGCATGGTGCATTCCTCCACTATTGTTTTTCGTGGTTTGCATTTGATCACTTAGATCCAGGGCTGCCAACGTTACGGGTCTTGTGGATTTTCTGACCTGCCTAGGGATAAGTGGGGAAAATACTTTTGATTGGCTGCCTTCCCCAGTCCTTCATCCCTGAGGGAAGATATCCAATCAGAGTTGCACCACAGATTGAGGGACTTCTTCCTCCCTCAAGGTTGGGAATGGGCAGAGCTTCTTTTCCTCACCTCAACCCTTAAAGGCCAGGGAGCACTTGACCATCCTATTCCCACTCCTCCAGCTCCTCCTCTCAGGCTCCTAATGCCACAGCCACCACCCTTGAGCTGGGATGGTGAAGAAACTCCTTTGTCTGCACACCTGCTAGAAATGAGAGGCTCATAGCTACCCCTGCCTCCCAGCCTCACACAGCACTGGTAAATGAGCAAGGGAGCACAGCAGCTAAGAAAGAGGCACAAAGCAGAGTAATACGGTAGGGAGTGGCAGTGGCATCTGAAGAAGTGTTACGTCAGCCCCCAACCACACTGGCGATGGGGTCTGTGGGTTGGAGAGGCAGAGTAATTCATGAAGGGCCTGGGTCAGGGACAGTAGTTCATTTTATGGGGAAGCAGGGCATTATTTCAGAGGAAATGTGTGCATAGAAGAGGCAAGAGATAAATACCTGGGGTCTTTCTCTGGACAAAACCCTTAATTGGGAAATAGAATTAGCAATCAATGTACCCAGTTTCCTGCCACCATCCTTGGTGTGGAAGTTCCAATAGCATGGAAAATGCATGGTGAGTCCTTTCCCAATCTTGTCAATGGTAAGGATAGACTGGTATAGCTGAACCAGTGTTACCCTTAGCGTAAATGGGTAAAGATGCTATTTGTAGCCATGACATTTATCCCTGTTTAAACTCCAAGGTAAGCTCCATGCTAGGGGTTGCATTGGTGCAGCTATATAGCTGGCTTAAACTGGTACAAATCCCTAGTCTAGACAAGTCCTAATTCAATGTATATAAATCCAACATCCTCCCTACCCTTTTTTGACCAAATATGTTGGCAGGTGTGCCCAAATCCATTAGCGTTTTTGGTTCCTGAGTAAACGGCTTATCCCTCTTTGAAAAAGGAGACTAATGAGCAAAGATTGATGAAAAGCAAATAGGAGTCATTCTTTTTCACACAAATTACCTGCCAATAGAAATATTTGTATAAAGAGCCATTTTCTAAACTGCTAGGTGAACAAATGTTCTTAAGCACTGTTCTACACTATTCTACCATCTATATCCTCTGAGAGTAAAATGTACACAGCAGCAATGCAATAGTCCTTGATGTTGTAGCTGGGAATACAGCCCCTGAATAATGAATATGCATTACATATCTTTTCCCACTCATGCCTGGACTTCTCTGCTCAGATTGGTTGGCATTAACTTAGCAGCTCTGTTGGCAACGTGGCTACACTTTACACAATATACTCATCAAGTATTTCTTGTCAGTCAAAAAGATCTCTAATAGATCTTAATAGAAGCTTTACTGAGAATAACCATCTTCAGTCAAAGCTACAACCAGCTAACATCTGTCTTACCAAACCTGCCTCACTTAAGACAGACTTAAAAGCGTCAGTAGATTCCCCAGGAGAACCAACATCAGGCAGGAGTAGTCAATTTCAGAAAGAAAAAAATAGTGTGTGTGCAAGCACATCTGAAACATCATCAAAACTCCAGAGCAGCTTTGTAGACACATGTTTTTAAATAAGAGGAACAGAGCTATCAAAACTCTTCAGGCACCTGAATCATATGCTCAAAATATTCAGTTTACAACTTAAACAGAAGAATAAGAGTTGGCAGGAGTCAGTAGCTTTCTCCACTGATTTTTTTTTCCTGTGTGTTTTTTCACAGAGTTCTGGATTCACAATTACTTTTACTTGCTATTTCCTGATATTTCACATGCATTGGAATGGGAACTGCAAGAATATTGCCACATATATTAAAGATTTGTGTAATACCTTATGGTTGGGGTCTTACCAAAAGCACGGTCCATTTTGGTAAATCTCACCATCATAGGCTTTTAATTTCACAGTTTCACATATTTACATCTGAAATTTCATGATGTTATAACTAGGGGGTCATAACCAAACAGAGGGTTGTGTGGGTGTGGGGACGGGACGGTCATAAGGCTGTTGTACTGGGGGATTGCAGTATTGCCACTCTTATGGCTGCTCTGCTGCTGACAGAGGCACTGCTTTCAGAGCTGGGCAGCCGGAGAGCAGCGGGCAGTGTTTGCATGGGTGAGGGTCACATGGTATGTAGGAGGTCAGCACTTTTTTAAGGGGGGAGGCAGCCTTATTAGTGGGTGACCACCTAAGGCCCTTTGGTTGGGAGGGCACTATGCCTCCCCATGCATACAGCCAACAGAAGGCCCTTTTAACCCCTGAATGCAGGGCCCAGAGCCAGCAAGGGGCAGGGCTAGAGGCAAGGGTGCTGGAAACTTGTGAGAAGTGGGGGAGGCACCAATGCTGGAACTGCTGAGGCTGGGGGCCATGCCCTCCACTTTTTAAGATGGACATAGTTTGAGGGAGCAGGGGACAGTGTAGCCCCCTCCCAATCTGTGAGCCTCAGGCAGATGTGGAACAGCACCAACAGGGTCTGCACTTCACTGTGGAGGGGCTGATAATGCTGCCCCCTCAAACTATGCCCATATAAAAAAGTGGGGATGTGACCCCTGCCCCGGCTTCTGGTGCCAGTAGCTGGAGATGCTCCAGCTAGGGCTCCTAGCATGCACTGGGCTCCAGATGCTAGTCCTGGCAAGGTAGAGAAGGGACAGGACTTCCTCTTCTCCTGCAGGGGATGCTTCTAGGGCTGGGTCAGACCCACCTTTGGGGAACCACTCCTGGCTTCGAGAAGTGCTGCGGCTGCTCCCCAGGGCTGGGAAGCATTGGTCAGAAAGCAGGGCAGGGTTACAGAGCTTCCTGCAGCTGGGGGAGGTTCCCAGAGGTGGGTCTGACCCAGACACAGGGGCTGCCTCTATAGGAAAAGAAGGAGTCCCATCTCTTCCCAGCCCCAGCAGGACTGGCAGCTGGAGCCTGGTGCATGGTAGGAGCCCTAGTTGTGGTAGATAGCTCTACATTCTTTGTTTAAATTATGTTTTTAAGCTTTCTGTAGCAGTAATCTTCAATGAACCGCATGAGAAGTCATTGCATCTTTCAGAACAATCATTTTGCCTTTCCAGCAGCAGGAGAAACGGTACTACAAAATGTCGTGCTACCCATCATCTTCTGAGGCTCTACAGAGAAACCAGTAGATCATCCGTATGGGATGCAGACCCACAAAAGAATAAAACATTACATTTTAGCCCCTCATCCTTAGTCCTCCCCCCCCCGAAAAAATCTCATGCAAATTCTATAGAAAACGGAGAAAAATAAAATAGAAATGAAGCAAAATGGTGTTATGTATTTCTGTTCCTTGCAAACACATAGGAGAATGTGGAGGTCTTTTGCTAGAATTAATATTGTCTCTACTTGACCTTTATGAATATTGGGAGTATCTGAAATGCTGGAGTTCTAGTAATGCCATGGCAGCATCAGATGCTGATGAGCCAATACTCTGATATCAGTACTGGAACTTCTCATCTTGACACTAGTGCATTCAGACATAAATGTAAGTCCTGCCCTAGGAGGATTCGGGTGAACAAGTCCATGGGGCCTATTAGAGTTATACTTGCAGCATCTGCCTTTGATTAGTTTGCAAGTGGGGCGGAGGAATGTGTGAAGCAACAGGGAGCATGAGAGAAGAGCAGAGGACTAGAAGAGATCAGAAGCTGTCAGATCTCAACCCTCACTGCAGGGAGCTGTGGGGAGCAAGGAAAGCAACTGTTTACCTAATCAACTCTGCCTACTTCCTCCACAATTCCCAGCATATCCCTTAGGGCAGCCATATAACAGAGGGGGGGCAGTCATCTGTGCGAGGGAAAAGACAGCATCTATACCCCTTCATTAATCACCAAAATCACCTCAATATCTAGGAATAGGAAGGTAAGGAGGGGTGCACCGTCAGCAAGCACTTGGAGGAACGAGAGGCAAGAGCAGTGGTGCAAGTATGGTGGTACAGTCTGGTACAACATACCAGTAAGATATTTATAGCTGGTACAGCATATGGGAAAGACAGAGGAGGAACATAGTCCCAGCCCTTCTCCGCCATTGCTAGGAGTTCTCCTGCCTGGGATCTATACAGCAGCCCCACCAGAGGACATGACTGGGGGGAAGCGCTGGGGCGTGGTACAGCTGCTGCGCTGGAGGAGCTTCAGGCAGGGGCTACCCAGCGGCACTATGTTCTGCTCCTTTCCCTGCTGTGGTTCCTGGGAGAGCTCCGTGGTTCAGGGCTCTCCAGGGAAGCACAGCAGGGAAAGGAGCAGAACCTCTAGCCCTGCCCCTGGAGGAAGCTATGTCTCCTTCATCTGCACAGCAGCCCTGCCGGAGGACTGGGGGTGGTACAGCTGCTGGAGGAGCTGCTGGCATTCTGCTTCTTTCCCCACTGGGTAGTACAGTGGGGAAAGGAGGATGCTGGCAGCTCCTCCAGGTTGGCTGTACTGCCCTGAGCCACATTCAAACAATTTATTAAAAATTTTAAAAAATGTAAAAGGTCTTTGTACATGGCATTACTGGACCTGCAAATACACAAAATGGGTTGGGGAAGAGTAGTTAGAGAACCAAATAAACTCTCTTAACTCAGGAATTTTCCCTTTTACTGTCAATAATCCATATCTACTTTCCCTGGCCTATGGTAAATGGGTCTCTACTAGGGGCCCTGAACTACAATGAATTTAGGTCCCAATGCTGAATGGGTGAAATAGGTATTGATCAGCATGGGAAAGAGTTTCATATATAATCAAAATATAAACAAAAAAAGAAAGGAATTTTATGTTAAATTAGGCATTAATGTTGTAGCTATAGCTGTCAGATTCCAGGAAAACATGCCCAAGTTTCTGATAATGTAGTAAAGAGAAACAGAAAACTGAATCACCAATGGAAAACAAACAAATTTGAACAAAAAGTAAGAGAAGCTTTTCATAGAAAATGACAAGCAAACCACTATACAAAACCAATTATGCACCATCAACAGAATGACTGGCTGCCTTAGAGAAATACAGACAATTTAAATCTGAAAGTCAGGAGAAACCATTAAATACAACTCTGCCCTACAGAAGAACAAAATTATAGGAAAATGACACCAAAATAACTCAGCTCTCTATAGTGAAATATAACACAATAAAAATGTTTGACTAAAACCAAAATGCTTACAAATGAACAACTTTGCAGCCAGAGACAGGAAACAAAAAGGTACAACTTTCTGTCCGTGAGAGTAACAGTTTCCAAAACCAACTGGTAAATCTTCACAGCAGCACTACAGGGTAAGTTTTAATTATGATGCTTAGGAATTTCACTGTGAGATTTCTGTTGTTTTTAATGGTGAACAATAAAATCCTCATGATTAACCCTGAAAGCATATCCATGAGATGAAAATTCAACCTAAACTCCCAACCCCTAAGCCCCCATATGGCAAAAAAGGTCCCTTAAGGGAAAGGGGGCTTTAAAAAAAATTGCTAAATATTTTGTTGGAAAAACTGACAAAGCCTACAGGCATGTTGAGTCTTGCGTGAGGGTTCCATTCCCCAGTTACCGTGCAAAGCAGAAACCACGTATAGCCAGAACCCATTGACTTCAATGGCAGGCGAAATCGTGCCCCCTGCAGGAAGATTTTTTAAAATATTCCCCCCCGCTTTTTTTTTTGCAGACTGTGTAAAGCAGAAATCGCGTATGATAAATATGCCTAAGACGCGACATGCCTGTATAGAAGGTTACATTTTATTTATTTGATATCAAGAACATTTTACTATTTATAAGACACTTTTTATTAAACATTTGTATTTCAAGGATTTTAGTATCAATTTTTTAAATGTACCAAATGAGCACAGTTAAATAATACCGGTATTTTTCTGCTGGTTACTCTATTTTACATTGCATAGTTATCAGGTCCTCTTTGGCAATATTGATTGCATCTTACTCTCCTGGAGTGATTTTACTGGCAACTGATGGGAAGGGTTTTACTGTAAAGATTCTCACTTAGCACAAATTGATGCTAGTTTAACAGAAACTTCATGTTCCCCAAAGACAATGAAAATAGAAGTTTCCATCCAACACATTACTGGCATAAATGGGGCATCGTTTGAGCTCCCTGCCTAAGGTGCCAAAGTGTTGTGGGCTGGCCCTGCCAACTGACTTAGGCTCCAATCTTCCAAATGCTTATGGATGTCTGTGAGGGTTCGCGGCCCCTCAGGCCAGGGCAGCACAGCCTATGGGTCAAAGTCAATAGTTGCCCCCTTAGCTTGGGACAGTACGGCCTGGCGGCCAGAGTCAGTAGCGGCCCCTTGTTTCAGGGTGGTATGGCCTAGCGACCCAAGGTAGTAGTAGCCCCTCGGCTTGGGGCAGTATGGCCTAGCTGCCAGAGTCAGTAAGCAGCCCTATATTGCAGGGCAGTACGGTCCAATGGCCAGAGTCAGTAATGGCCCCTTCGGTCCAGGGCAGTATGGTCTAGTAGCCAGAGTCAATAAGCGCTCCTGTGTTGCAGAGCAGTAGGGCCTAATGGCCAGAGTCAATGAGCGCCCCTGTATAGCAGGGCAGTATGGCCCAGTGGCCAGAGTCAATAGAAGGGGGTCACCCACCTAGGGGTGGCGGCCTAGGTAGGGGGGTCCGGAGCCCACCCACCTCCACTGGGCCCCAACCCAGAGCAGTAACAGTGGCTCAGTGCCTTGCCACTGACTCAGCGGGGAGGTCCCACCAAAACACGCTGAGTCTCACTGGGGCAGGAGGTACCACTCTACCGTCCTCCCTGGGTCACTTCCTACTGGTACAGATGAAGGGGTCTCCCAGATGGCTCCGGCTCCTCCGCAAGCTGGCGGGTCCGTCATTCCCTTCGGCCATTCCCAGTCTAAGGCTTCAGGCAGGCGGAGGTCGGCCTCCGGTGGGGGCTGAGGCCCCCCAGGCACCTCCTTCTTCTCCAGCTGGCAGCCCAGACTGAACTGAGCTCCCTCCTTTTATACAGCCGGAGCACCTGGAGCATGCCCAGTAGTGCGGAGGCGGGACTTTCGCTGCCATTGCTTCTGGCTTCTCTCTGCCTGGGCTAGTGCGGGGCTGGTCCGCCCCGTCACAATGTCCTTAACTCTGAGCAAGTTGTGTCATCTTATTGAAATCCATGGAACTACTTAAGTGTTTGAATTTAAGCATTTGTAAGAGTTCTTCCCAAATTGAGGCCATAGGCCCACGTTCTGCAATGAATTCTCTGCAGAATGACCATTTTCCCTACATGAAGCTGTACTCTCTGTGGGTGTAGGGATCTACCCATGTTGAACTCATTGCAAGGCCTTAAATTGAAGCAGGATTTCGCCTTACGTAAAAAGTACATAAGTATCCAAATTATCCAGGATATGAAAAACTGTACTAAATATACAATAATCTAATAGCAATTGAATTTGTGAATAAAGACATTTACAATGCTTACTGTAAAGGAATAAAAGAGGTATCTTAAAACATTCATTGGTTTATTTCTATTCCATTATCTTTAATAAGTCCATGTCAATTTTTTGTCTGAAACCAAATTTGAAATATAATTGCTTCCAGACTGAGACCTTGTAAATCAAAATTTAAATATCTCTGGACAAGTTTTATAGCCAAGTTTTATAAATCCTCCTTAAAACTGAGGTTATAAAAGAGCTATTCAAAGACCCTTTCATGGAGTGATGGCAGAACTGATCCCCTTGTTCTCTTTATTAAAAGTGAACTTCATTTAGTGCATAATAGTTTGGAATCATTTCCATCTAATTGTTCAATGACTTTTATCAAAATAACATTACTTGGCATTTATAGTGAAATATTATGTTTAGTTTGATTGCCATTCTTTCCCTTTTTATAGTCTTTTTAGTCTGTGCCTTCACAGTACATTGCACATCCTGTACATGATCTTTGATTTGTATAGCAATTTCTTTTTGATTTTTGATAACTTTGGCACTAATCCATGGCACTATGCAAGGCAGAATTTTTATTGAATCTGGCTTTGTCAGCTAACTTCTCAGTTTCTCAGTTGTGGACAAAATTTTCATTCCCATTAATTATTAGTAGTGTTTGCTTTGAAGATGCCACACTAAAAAAATAAGACAGTCAGACGAAATTTGGAATTGCAACTTAGAAGTCCTACAGACAGAAATAACTGGAAGTCATTTTAAAATTTTATAAGACAAAGGCCTGAAAGTTGACTGACTGTTCATTATAAAGTTCAAAGTATTTCCATTCTTCTCCCTTCTTTTTAAGGACCAGAAGCACAGTAAGTATTCTGTCTGGCTGCCACACTGTAAAGTTTTGAGTAAATATGACTCAGATTGGAACTTGTATATATGCAGACAGCACACACACAAGATTCACAAAAGAACTTAGGCATGGCAATGCTCAGGATCACTACACCTAACTTTTAATTGGCTGCAAAATCTCTGGAATTCACAAAATCTGAATTAGGCCCTTAAGGTCCCCATACACTAAATAGGGAGAGATAGGCACCTGAGAATGTGATTCGCAAAAGCCAGCTTGCTAAGTGGGGAGTTGTCTAAGCTTGCCAATGAGAGATGCCAAGGAGAGAGGTATTTCTTAAGTGCCATTCCTCTCAGGGGGTTATGGTGCAGGTCTTCCTTCACCCTCCAAGCCACCAGCTTCTTGCAAAAACAGTGTAGGTACCTAACACCAAAAGGGGGTGTGCAACTGAGAATTCCAAGAAAAAGGAGGAGCCTAATTCCAAGTTGCAGGAAGGCACCTGTTTCTGCTTGGATTCTCACTGCCGGAACAAAGGAAGCGAAGTGGGCTGGAGGTGATCCTCTCCCCATACTCACTAGTGGAGGGAAGTGGAGCAACACGGCTGAGAGGTGGTGGAGTAGAGGGCTAGGGATGGGTTGCTCTGCTTTCCGCCGCTGCCAGTGAGTGCAGGGTCACTGGGGGAAGAGGTGGAAGGGGGGAAGGCTAGGGGCAGAGCAGGAGGATGGGTAAGAGACAGGATGGAGGGATTTGTCCGGGGTCCCACACCTCCTAGGGACGGCCCTGCCCCTTGCAGTGGGCACAGCCCATGGCGGGGGTGGGGACTGACGGAGGAATAGAGCTGGTCACCGGGGCTGCTGCTGCTGTGTATGCAGCACGCAGCTGCCTAGGGCACTGTCATAAGCATAAAGTAGCCTAGAATTCCTACTTACCTGTAAGGGGTTAAGAAGGTAAAAGAAACCTGGTTGGCACCTGACCAAAGGAACCAATGGGGACCAAAGATGCTTTCAAACTTGGGGAGAGGGAAAGTGCTTTGTCTACTTTTTTTTTTCATTCGCTGTGGGCTTTCAGAGGAATCATACAACTGTCTTCTCCCCATTTATCTATAACCTTTCTAAACAGCAACAGTAAGTAATTTAGCCAGGCAAGACTATAGCTTAAATTTGTTTTTCTCACTTGTGAATTTCTCAGGTTTTTAGGGAAATATCCCTGTGTTTTCTCTGTAACTTTGAAACTCAGCAGAGGGGGAGAGGAATTCCTCTGTGGTGTGGGTTTTCCTTTGATTCTTTTTGTGATTGCAAAGTGTTTTTTCCACTGATTCCTATAAAGATTTTGTTTCCTTTTCCTTTAATTAAAATTTTTCTTTGAAGAATTTGACTGCTTACTTTTCCATTGTGTAGATTCCAGGCTTTTGGATCAGGCTCATCTAGCAGAGTTGGTGAGTGGTTTTTCTCAAGCCTTTCCCAAGGAGGGAGGTATAGGCTTGGAGGGATTTTTGAAAAGAGAGGGGGCTCCAAGTGGTCCTGCCCCTAGTTCTTGGGGTAACGCTTGGTGGTGGCAGCATACTGTTCCAGACACAGGAGAAACTTGTGTCTTGGGGAAGTTTTAACTTAAGATGGTAAAATAAGCTTAGGGGGTCTTTTATGCGGGTCCCCACATCTGTACCCTAGAGTTCAGAGTGGGGAGGATACCTTGACAGGCACCATGACATTTGGG
Source organism: Dermatemys mawii (assembly GCA_007922305.1). Taxonomy (NCBI): domain Eukaryota; kingdom Metazoa; phylum Chordata; order Testudines; family Dermatemydidae; genus Dermatemys; species Dermatemys mawii. The sequence continues at coordinate 8,351,872 of ML677365.1, read as the reverse complement.
GCAGTCTGGTGTACCAAATTTCATGGTGCTCTTTGCAGCTGCGTATGCCTACACTGTTTTTGCAAGAAGCCAGTGGGAGGAGCATATCCTTTGTAACTTTTAGCCTAGTTATTAGGGTACGGACCCTGGGACATGGGAGACTCCCAGTTCAGACCCCTGTCTACCTGAGGGACAGAAGGGATTTGACCAACAGTTTGCCACTTTTGAGGTGAATGCCCCAATCATTGGACTATGAAATAGTCTGTCTGATGTGGGGCTCCCTCAATCTCTTCTGCTGAAAATGTCCCACAATGGATAAATAATTTTAAAAGTCATTGGATGAGTGGCACTCGTTTTTGGGTCTCCCACCTCCCACTGAGTGCTGAAACCACCAAGCTAGAGTCATTCTCCTGCTTGCTCTCTCTCTTTAACCCATGGACTCATGCATTATTTATCCATAGAGGAACAAATTCAGTTAGAGAGACTGGGGCCTAGAACGGAATAATAGGGCTGGAAGGTGTAGGACCAATGCATTGCCAGACACTCCTTACAACTTGGCTGCTATTGGGCAGCTCACCCAGAGCTACTGGAATTGAGGTGTTAGCAGAACTCTGACCTCTTCCAGGGGGGGCTGAGGATCCCAGGAGGATCCTGACTGGGGATGATGACCAGCCCCACTCATTGGCTGGACAGTTGCATGATTTAAACCAGAAGGAGGAAAAGAAAGTTGTCTGAGTAATTGAGAGACTTCTCAACTGGCTGCTGCATTGGACCTGACTCGTATTTGATCCCTGGACTCTGATTCTGGTTGTGATCCCTGGCTTGGTTCCTGGACTCTGACTGCCAGCGTTCACTCTGGCTCTGACCACTAGGCCTGACATCCCCTGCTCTGATCACTAGGTCAGACTTCCCACATCCTGATCCTGACAGAAGGGACCTCCTGCAGTCATGAAGTCTAGTCCCTGCACTGAGACAGGACCAAGTAAATCTAGACCATTCCTTGCAGAAGTTTGTTCAATCTCTTCTTAAACTCCAATGATGGCGATTCCACTACCTCTTTTGGAAACCTATTCCAGAGCTTAACTTCCCTTATAGCTAGAAAGCTTTTCCTAATACCTAATCTAAATCTCATTTGCTGCAGATTAATCTCATTACTTCTTGTCCTCCTTCAGTGAACATAGAAAACCATCATCATCCATTTTATAGCACCTTTAACATATTTTAAGACTGTTATTGCCTCCACCCCCAGTCTTCTTTTCTCAAGACTAAACATGGCCAGTTTTTTTAAACTTTCCTCATAGATCATGTTTTCTAACTTTTTATTGTTGTTTTTTTGTTATTGGTTTTTTTTTTTTTGGCTCTCCTCTGGACTCGCTCCAGTTTGTCCACATCTTTCTCCAGCTGAAGTCTGACCAGCGCCAAGTAGAATGACACAATTACCACCCAAATCTTGCATATACCATGCCTATTAATATACCCCAGAATAATATTAGCCTTTTTAGCAACTGCATCACACTGTTGACTCATTGACAATTTTTAATTCACTGTAACATCCAGATCCTTTTCATGAGGATCACCACCGAGCTGGTTATTCCACATTTTGTAGTTGTGCATTTGATTATTTGCTCCCTAAGTGAAGTACTTTGCGCTTATCTTTATTGCATTTCATCTTGTGCATTTCAGACCAGTTCTCCAATTTGTGAAGATTGTTTTGAATTCTAATCCTATTCTCCAAAATGCTTGCAGCCCTTCTGTGCTTGAAAATTGCATAAGTATACTCTTCACTCTAATAAACAACTTATTAGTAGCAGACCCAACACTGATGTCCATGGGGTCCCACTAAATACCCCCTCCCAGTTTGACAACAAACCATTGATAAAAGCTCATTGAGTATGGCCTTTCATCCAATTGTCCACGCACTTTATAGTAATTTTATTTAGATCATATTTCCCTCATTTGCTTATTAGACTGTCAAGTGGAAATGTCAAAGATCCATTCTAAAATCAAGAAATATCACATCTACTGCTTCCTTACCCACTATTCCAGCAATCCTATCAAAGAAGGAAAATAGGTTGGCTTGGCACAATTTGTTCTTGAAAAATCCATACTTGGGTATTTCTTATAATCCTGTTATTCTGCAAGGTGCTTAAAAATTGATTGCTTAATAATTTATTCCTGTACCTTTCCAGGTATTGAAGTTAGGTTGACGGGTGTATAATTCCCCAGATTTTGTTCCCTTTTTGTTCCCCTAATTTGTCTGTTTTGAAAGGAGTCAAAGAGGGATCCTTTCTCTTGGGAGAAGATCCAGAAAGGGATCTGCTCTTGTGATTCAGAGTGGCCCTTATTCTCATGAGAAGCCCAATAAAATGGGACTTTGGATTTATTAAAATTAGCCTCTGCTCCAGAGCTTGTGCTCGGAGAGGAGCTGCTTGAGGGCTGAGGCCAATGTACATGTGGCAGGGAGTGGGGAGGGGTAGAGTCTGTCTCTCTGGCATGGGTCTGAATAGGGTCTCATGGTATTCTCTAGAAGGTACTGCTCAGTTGAAGCTCTCATCCTTCTCATGTCCCAGGATGGAAAGAGTGGCAGATGCTGCCCTCGATAGAGAAAAGTTCCTTCTCAAGGCAGTAAATGTTGAGCTGGTGGTCACTGCTGACCGAGAAGAAGTGAGAATAGGAGACAATTCTTAAAATCCAGATCTCTGGGCATAGCCCTTCTCCTGAGAGAGTGATGGAATAGAAAGGGTCCCCGAGGTGGGGAAACTAATCTACACTAACTATAAGACTACTAAAAACTATATACAATAATATTTACAGATAAGACACCGTATGAAAATGTTTCAGACCCAGAGGATTCTGACTCAGGCCATGCAGTGGTGAGATGGAACAGAAGAGGTGGTTGGTCTACACCTCCTTTATACTCTCATTGCTGAGCATGAGGATCTCCAGGGCACAGGCACAGACTGATGGACACTACTTGCAAGTTTTTCCAGTCTCAGGTGCATGGTACATGTGAAAACCCACGTGGGGAATATACATAGGAACTGGAAGAAGAAACAAGTATTTTAGGGGTTAAAACATAGAAGAGGTAGATTTGAATCCCCCTGTTGTAAAAAAAAATCACTTTTAATAACATTTCTAAATGGCAATGCTAGATGTATTCACAGATCTTGCATAGTTTCTTATTATGTTTGCTCAATTTGCACGTTAAAACACTTTGTTGATTTTACAGCATTTGTTCCAATTTAGCTTTTGGCAAAGCATCATTGTTTCTGCTTCCTAGTGTACTTCACCATTTGAAATCAATAGCAACCCAGGATAAGAACATGTTCTCTGTTGTCTGGCTCTTGTTGGTGGTGATAAAAAAGTAGGCAGCATCCACTTGGGTGTATAAACTTAGATTGTTTAGGCCAGCTCCTTAGTGGGTGTCTACATATGTTGAAGTGTTGTAAATTGCACTGATAATTCAGAATTACAGTGAATCTTACTACTGGGACACTCATTTTATCTGTGGGATTTTTCTGCGCTGCAGTGAACCCCATAAGGAGCTATTCTAGTTTTCTTTTTAAAAAGTATTCTATAGATTGTCATTAAAATCATTCTTTCTGAAGAATAGCTCATGAAAAGCAGGATGACCTTAAAATATCCAGTTCATGAAATAACAAACTCCTAGCATTTGCCATTTCTAATCAAACACTCAGTTTATCTATAAATACTTTACTCTCCTTCCATGCCTGCTAAGCAAATTCCCTCTGAAAAAATACCGAAGCAGACATGGTGTATACAATCATCGTGTTTGTTTTCTTTCTTTGCTATTGTAGTGGTGTGACAGATAGCTAGATCTGATTTACTATTTTGTACTCAGCTTCTGAACCTTTATGTCATTTCTATAGGCTAGACTGTGCTTTAAAAACAGAGCGCTGCCTTGGAAGCACAGCAGGGATGTCCTCCCCAACTCCATGGGAGCTTGGGGTGAAATTGTGCTTCCTTGCCTGCCTCTTGCTCCCTGTGTTCTTCCTACTCCCCTCTCCTTACTTCTCCCATCAGCTTTGTGTGCTTTTATGCTGCTGCCTAAGTGCAACAGTCTCCCACTCCTTGGCTGCCAAGTACCCCCCTGCCATCCTTCAAATCCCTCCTTAAAATCTGTTTCTACCATAAATTCTTCTCCTGATCAGTGATCTCATAGTTTATCCGTATTCTGGACAATATTGTACTCGTACCTCTAACAACTTTGCCGATATATCTTCTTACCTGTACATTTCCTTCATCTTGGCCTTATATGTCTCATGTTCTATATTGTCTGTGCTGGACTGTATGTGCTTAAAACTATTAATGATTAGGAAGAAGTAAGTAATTATCGCAAAGGATTTCATTTTAAAAGGACATTCTGATGTTCCTTTGCATACAATTCTGTATGTGTCGTGTGTGCATGTGTGTTGTAGAAAGAGACTACAACCACCAAAACTTTTCTTTATAACTATCAGTTTGCATTTAATAATGTTTACCTTGTGTAGAGTTGTAATACAGCTAGTCAAAATTATACCTTACAAATATTAGAGACTTACAGCATTCTACAGGCCACTTCACATTTCCCATGCATTCTGCTTCATTAACTTGAGCATATGGGGGAACAATTTCTTTTTCTCCTGCTGTACCAAATGCCATTTCAATAGAAGATAGTTGTGTTTTTGTTGTTGTTTGTTGTTTCTTTTAAAGGCTGTTGGTTGTTTCTGGAACCCATTATAAGTAATATCTCTCCATTTGTTAACTCAAAAATTATAGGGCAAATTCATCTCTGCTGTAACTCAACTAAAGGCTATAGAGTTGCACTAGGGATGCAACTGGCTTTTTTAAGTAGATTATATGGTTTTCAGGCTAGTATTCCCCTATCTTCTCTTCTTCCTAGGCAGTATAACATTAAGAGAGACAGTCTAATAATTTCTTTTAGATTTACTTTTTAAATTTTGCAGTATACTGAAACTCATAACCAAAATCACCACAGCACTGATAGTGAGATTTTATCTTATTGTCCGTATTGTTTGTCTAGACTCTCATTTGCTTCCTCATTGTGTCCTATCATCCAGTTCTTCTGTGTTCATACACACCCCTTGCCTTTGGTTTGCCAACACTTTTTTTGGGGTACGGGTGGGGGTGGGGGCGGAATTCTGTGGTTATCCTGCATATGTGCAGAGTGCACATAAAACCCACAAAGCCTTAAGCTGTGTTTTCAAGGTGTTGAAACCCTGCTTGACAGGTTGAATTGGTCCTTTAAGGGCTAGAGGCCAAGGACCAGCCAGCCTGGTTCACTAATCAGGTACAGCTGAGGAAGGGATAGTAGTTTCCTATAAAGAGGAAGGGGGAAATAGAAGAAGGGAAGTATGGTGTAGAACTGTTTCACATAATAGTACTTGGAGAAGGGATACTCAAGGTGGGAAGCCTTGAGAGTTGTGGTTGGGTAGAAAGCCCCAGTTGTCTTTTCTCTGGTGAGTTTGGTGACTATTTGGACATTAAATGCCGTGGGGAGGCAAGGGCTAAAAACTGATTTGGACATGGCTGATAATACCGGGGCTGACAAAGAAGGTTGCTAGTTTACACCTAGTTGTGGTTACCTTGCAATATAATGATATCTATTTCTAGCTCATTGAAATACTTTCCCCTTAAATCTGTACAATTGACTGAATGGAGCAACCCTTTACATCTTAACACTTAGAGTGCAAGATACAGAGGGAAAGAAGGGAGATGCTGGCCTGTTGTGTGTGGTGGTAACCTGAAGAACTTTGCTTTAAGCTACAGCATAAGAGCAACTTCCTACTTAGGAAAGAAAATCTCCTTCACTGCTACCCCCACAATAGGATGTATGGAAATCTTAGCAAGGAGATGAAAAGATGTCAGAGCAGATTCTAGCCTGTCTGTCTGCTTATGTTTATATGAGGTATCAGGTGGACTCATTCTGTACTAACCCAGCTGTCAGTCTCATTGAACACTTTATAAGTATTTTATCATGTCAGATGCATTAAATAAATTGGCATTTTGAGTCTACAGTTTAGATCAAAGCTTGTTAAAATCAAGTTGCTTTTGATTACAGTATCTTAAATGGGCAGCAAGCTGTGTTTCTAATATGATTCTATAATCCTCAGGTTATTAGTACAAGCTCCTAATTTGATCCTGTTGAAACAACAGCTGAATGGATGTAAAGATATCTCCAGTTTTCATTCTTTGGTACATCTAAGGGAAGAATCTGGGAAGTGAAAACCAGCCTGTGGATGTAAGTGTCAGTTAAAAGAGAGAATATATTTTATGCTCTCTCAATTCCAATTATAAAGATAACTATGGTAATTCCACAGCAGTCTTGTCCAGGTATGACATTTTTTCATGCATGCAAGATTCAATATGTCTTGCAATAGAATATATTTTTCCAAAAAAGTGAAATGTCATTCTTGCATAACACTGAATTAGAATTGTTGGTGTCTGTTAATTCTACTTTACAATATGTTTCGTAAGAAAAATAGATAAGCAGCTATGTAATAGAAAATTATAATGTACTTATGAGAATTGTAATAAGCTGGACAAAGAGTCAAAAAACTTCTTCAAAAAATCTTTTTAATTTTTAAATTTGTTTAAATTGTGTTTGCATCACTCTCATGAATGCTTTCTGAGACTATTATAGCAAAAACCATAATGGAAAGTAAAGGAGTTGGGACAGTAAATGTGTTTAATAATGGTAATTGTCATGAAAAGCAAAACTTGAATTAATAAACACAAGTATACTCCCCACAGGCCTGATTCTAAGAGTAACACTCAACCATCAGGGAAGAGAAACATACCATGTGATGGCTATGTCTAGTCAAATCTACTTGGCACAGTTTGATTTTTGAATATTCAACATTTGCAATAAATGACTGATGAATGAGTGACAGATTAAAGGCTGTGATCCCTGAAGACTTATGAATGTGCTTAATTTTATGCATGCAAGTTGTCCAACAGAACCCTTAGTCATTGTGAGTGACCATACTTAAATCCATATGACCAAAACCTAAGATATGTAATAGGGGTGAGATTAGAATTAGCCCTTTGAGTAATCCTTGGACCTCAGTCCTGTAAAGACTTTTGTAGTAGGCTGTCATGAGTACTCCCATCGAACATAACAGAATCTATCTCAGAAATTACCTAGCAAAGAATTTTAAATAACAAATAAATCCTAAATTGTGCGCTGATGGTTCATAAAAAGGCAAAAATAATAAATAAATGACTTGCTGAGTATTATTTGCCCTCTTTAAGATATTTGTAATTTAAAACTTCTCAATTATCTCACACACAATAACAAAGGACTCTCTATCAAGAGTTAAAAAAGTCTTTGTAAGTGTGTTTAGGAAGAGAGAAACAGTGTGGCGGAGGGAGGGGCTGCAGAGAATAATGCTTTATATTTTTAAAGATATTAAAAGAAACAAAGCCAGATTGAACTGCAACTCCATGGCTGGAGAAATTAGACGAGAATTTATTATTAGTTCTTGGAAAAGTTTTTTGAAGATGACCACTGAGGTGCAGGTTGTTGTTTATGTTATTATAGTGTAGAAGTACCCCAGTCATGGACCAAGACCCCATTGTGCTAGGTGTTGTATAAACAGAACACAAAGAGGGTCCCTGCCCAAACAGCTCACAATTTAAGGATGAGTCAAAATAAAAGGCAACAGCTGGATGGAGATAGATGGTGGGAGTACAAGGGAACAATGAGACAGCATGATAAGTAGTGCTCTCAGCACACGGGCATCCCAACTGCTGTCCATTTTTTTCAAAGCATCTTGGCAAAGTTTTAAGGAGGATTTGAGTTGGTTCTGTAGATGTGTACAGGGAGTTCCTCCCAAGTGTGCAGGACAACATGGGAGAGAGCATGGGTGATTGTTTGAAAATTGAAAAAATGGGCATTGGTGGCTGGCGTGACGGCCAAATCAGCTGTGGGAATCCATCCCAACAAATTTCAAAACGGAATGAGAGGAAACTAGGTAGCGTGATGATTGACTGTGGAGAGCCTTGCAACTGAACACAAGTAGTTTATGTTTGATACAACAGAGGAAAGGGAGTCATTGAGGGATGCAAAGAGAAGGCTGACAAGGTCAAAGCTACCATCTAGGAAAATAATCTGTTCAGCAGCATTATGAATAGATTAGAGTGGTGCTGGAATAAAGGTTGTTGCTGTAGATCAAAATGTGAGATAAAAGCCTGGATGAAAGGTTTGGCTGTAAATAGCTATGAAAGGCCACTTCTTAGATATGTTATGCAGAAGGAATTGATAAGACTTAGATATGGCCTAGATGAGAGGACCAAGAGAGATGTCGGAGTAAAGACATTTCCCAGGTTACAGGCTTGAGTGATGTCAGATTGGCGGTGTTGTCTAGTTTTGACCATTAATCCCTGACCCAATCTTGGAGGGTGTATAGTTTTGGGCAAAATATCATTTATTTGCTAAGCATGCTTATAGAAATAATAATGAAAGTTATTTAAGATGTCACATTAAATAGGAAAACATGAATAATAGGCTTGTTAGGGTTTTCTATATTAAAAGAGGCAATGTTAAAGGCAATTAAAAACTAAAAATAATAGACAGTGGTAGGAGTGAGCAGAAGTGGCTGAAATAGGCCACAGGCTCTAATCCCAGGTCACACATCCTGTGCTCTCAGAGTGACCACAAACTAACAGGTACATGTAATCTTGCCACTTATTTTTGACATAAGGAGTTCTTGGGGACCTTTTTCCAATTGTGTAGCTAGACAGTTAGGACACATTGACATACATGATTTATTGACACAAATGGCTTGTGTCAGAGGTCAGAAGTTTAACTGTGGTGAGCTGGAATACCACATGCGGTTACAGGCTGAAACTTTATCACATATGGTCCTGGACATATGTGGGTGGAATAGGAAAAGATGTGGTGATCCGGCCTGTTGGGATTCTGAGGTAGACAACATCTTTTATACACCTTTTCCTATTCCACCCACACACAGAACTATAATTTCATTTTGTTGATTGCTTAAGAATAAAGAACTAATGGGCCATCTGGCACAAACAACTGAGGAATTAAATTTATAGTCATGCTTTGATAATCTGAATGACTATTAATTATGGCAATGTTCTCAAAAGCGGAAACTGGAGTGACAACTGTCTGCCCAATCTTAGTTTTTAGTAAAGGTTTCAAGTAAAAGCTTGGAATGGTGACAGCACATCTAGTTTTCCCAACAATTATAGCTTGTTCAATTAGTTACTATGCAGTACTGTCCATCCATGTTATAGGTTCCTCTTTTGCTGGCACCTTTTATTTAACTGCACTGAACATATTAAAAAGGGCAGCTGGCCCTTCTAACTTATTTTGCTGGTTGTTCCTGTTCACCTGTCTGCACACAGGAGTGATCACCTCCAACACATCACATCTCCATACATATTGCATAGCACTGGAATGAGTTACCTAGGGAGGTGGTAGAATCTCCTTCCTTAGAGGTTTTTAAGGTCAGACTTGACAAAGCCCTGGCTGGGATGATTTAGTTGGGGATTGGTCCTGCTTTGAGCAGGGGGTTGGACTAAAGGACTTCCTGAGGTCCCTTCCAACCCTGATATTCTATGATTCTATGATTTTATGAGAGTCCCTCCCAGATCAACAGGTGGTATCCAGTGTTCTCCACATTTCAGTGTCAGGTTGATATCCTGCCAGGGGAGGCAAGTTCAGTTGCTCCTTCGGAATGTTCTATTGGCTTTTTACCTTTACCTTGAACAGTGATACCTTGTACCACCACATATTACATAACAGCCTGTTCCCTTTCCCCATATGAATGCCCGTTCAGTAAAATGCAGCATGCATGGACATACTGTGTGCTACCAGTACAGTCTCATTAATTCAAGCAGAGATAGTCATTTTGTTCCATACGTTAGTTAGAAAAGTTCCTTTAGATTGGATATATTTCCAATTACTGATGTCACCACTGTATCAGGTTGCATAGATGGTATTTAACTGCTGTGAAATTAAATAGCAGTCCTAATAGTTACATCTTGCTTGCTGCTTCCCAAAAAGGTCTTCTTGTTTTATATATGGAGAATGTAAATTCTTGCTCAGCTCCAGGCCCAAAGGAAAAGTTTCAGCCAGGTGGTCACACTATAGAGACTGATACTTAGGAGCAGCACCCAACCCTGGTTTGGGATGCATTTTTGACCTTCACAAGATTGCTTGACCCCTCTGAGGACAGATGTTAATTAACAGGATAAAACTTATTTATATCTGGTTTGTTACAAGTGACTTCAATTTTATGTACAGATTCTTTTCTGCCATATGGTTTAAACACCTGTGGGGACCAATCATGCTCTGCTACGTTATATTAAGATATCATTACCTGGTTACAAATCTTAGCTTCCCCCGCAAACACTTCATTTTCCTTTATTAAATTAGGCCTTTTGCCTAGATTTTCCCAATTCTAATAGCTATGTAGTGGGGTGGCTGCCCCACTCCTGAAGAATGGGGGTTAAAAGCAGCCTCGGAGAGAACTGAGGCTGTGAAAGGGTGACTGGGGAGGCAGCCACAGCTGGGCCACAGCTGGTCTTATAAGAGGGTTGTGGGCCAGAAGCTTGAGCAGTCTCTCTGTAGCAGTGGAGAGAGATGGACCTAGAGGCTGAGAGCAAGGTACCTGAAGCAGAACCATGCTAGGATAAAGTGCAAAGGTAGCTGGGGAGCTCCAGCCTGGAAACCCCCTAGGCTGCAGGTTTAAGGCCAAAAGGTACTGGGGCTACAGAGGTGCAGCTTTGGAATAGGCAGAGGCAACTGGTCCTAACCCATTGCCAGTGATGAGTGCCCATTACAGACTTCAGTAGTCACTGAGGCAAGGTGGATTTAGAGAGCTGGGGGTTCCCCTGGGAGGGGAGACCCAGAGTAAGGGGGTCTGTGGGGGCAGCACCCAAGGAAAAGGGACACTGGGATCCCGGAGGGACACGGGGGTCAGCGGCAGGTGAGCCAGCAGAGGGCACTCCATGTGCTGAAAGAGCTAATTCCCAAGACGAGCAGCAGGAGGCGTTGTGCCGGTGAGTCCTCACTTTGCTACAAGCTATATGCCAGTGCACCTTATGTAAATGATTGTGCAAGGACTGCAGGTGTATATTCATGTTAACTTTCTTATTTGAGAGTTATTGGTTTGTCATATTAGGAGTTTACATAACTTTTTTGTTCTTTCAGTCATTGCCCAAAAAGGTGATTGGCCTGTTGAGGAAGCAGAAGTTTATGTTAAAGCCATTAAAATTATGGGAATTAAAACATCCCAATTTACCATTGACATTTACTAACTTTTTAAATTGTATTAGTCCTTTTCATTATCACCAAAACCTGTGTGTAATAAGGGAAGTGGAACTTTTTTTTTTGAATTTTTAACTAGTATTTTAAAATAACTGACCAAGTGAAGTGGGTCTCTTTTTCTGATTTTCTTTTTGATGAAAGAACATCTGTGAGAAAACATCTATTCCACCAGAGCCTTGGCAGTAGTAAAAGCTGCGATAACCTTTAAAGGAAAAGCTTTTAGCCATTTTGAAAAAGAGGTTGAGTGGTCCTAAAAATTATTTTTGGGGGGTTTAATAGGTTCCCCTAAAGTTTTTTAAATGGAACCAGATACACTAAGAATTCAGTGTCCGAATTGTCTTTACAATTTTTCCTGCTTGTATAAAGCTTTAAACTGGGTACTGGGTCTTTTTTTCGTTTCCTTAACTGAAGAAATTGGACAGGAATAATAGGCTGGCTAAGAAATGTGTGAGAGCCCATTTACATTTCACCCAGCCCCCTATAGCACTTGCTTTTTGGATAATAAATTAGGCTAGAACGTACAAAGGGTCTGTTTACAATGACTTTTACTTTGCAGACATAAAGGGGTTTCATACACCAAGAAGCTAAAACACTAATTTAAAATAAAAGTGGCATACGTGAGGGGTGAATCATTTGAACAGGTGAACCGTAAAAAAATACCAGAATGATAAACTTATAAGAGAATCACGTATGGGTGAAATAATATCTTTTATTGGACCAGCTTCTCTTGGTGAAAGAAACAAACTTTTCAGCTACACAGAGGTGAAAAGGAGCTCTGTGTAGCTCAAAAGCTTGTCGTCTTCACCAAGAGAAGTTGATCCAATAACGAATATTACCTCACCAACTTTGTCTCGCTATCCTGAGACCAGACGGCTACAACAACACTGCAAAAACTAATCAGGCTATTGTATACCTACGTAAAATAAAAAAAGAATACTTCTAAAATATTAACTTGGGACAAACTACACAATTCCACTGCACAAGCCAACTTCTCCTCCCAATTCACTGTATTGTGTAGAATGTGGGCTTTTTGCAACAGCCTGAATTACTTGTCTCCATTATACTTTATATAGTTTTCTATAACTTGTTTTTTATCTGTATTGACTAAAGCTCAAAGTTTGTTTCACCAATTTCATCTTTACTAAGTATAAGTTGCTGCCTATGAAAGAACCTGTTTGCACCTCAATAAATTTATAATTTCAGTAATCAGTCAGGCTACAATAGTAGTCAAGAATGTCGGCGGCATGGAGGCAGTGGCAGATTTAGAGTTAGTGGGGCCCTGTGCACAGCTTCATTTTCGGGGGGGGGGCCTTCCTCAGGGCCCAGCCAAGAAAAAGAACATTCTCTCATCTCCTGTCCCTCTCCTATAAGTCATAGGAAGTAAATGAAAATAAAGTGAGGTACCTTGATTGGGGCAGGGTGTTGGGGTGTGGGACAGGGTGAGGGGTGCAGGCTCTGAGAGGAACTTTAGATGCAGGGTGCAGGCTCTGGGATGAGATGGGAGGTTGGGGTGCAGTAGTGAGGCGGCACTTACCTCGGGCGGCATGGGTCCAAAAGTGACTAGCAACCCCCATTCCCACCAGCTGCAACTCCTAAGCAAGGTGGGGCGGGAGGAGAGGGAGGGTCAAGCAGGGAGTCACAGTTCCCCGGGCAATGGGAGCTGCAGAGTTGGCACTCGGGGCAATGCGCGGAGACATACACCCGTCCAGAGGATGCAGGGATATGCTGGATGCTTCCAGGAGCAAAGCAGCATGGAAGGAGGGAGGCAGAGCGGGCAGGGAGCACCTTAGCCCTGCTGCTGGCACATCTCTGTGTGCCTCTTGGGGAAAGGTGGGCAGCGGGTCTCCGTGTGCTGCCCAGGTTGGGGGCAGTGTGTGGAGCTGTCTTCCCTTCATCAGGGGTGCGCAGAAACATGCCAGCAGCTGGACACATCCAAGATCAGCACTGCGCCACTGGCCACGGCATGCAGGCAGCCTGCCTTCCTGATCCCTGCTGTGCTGCTGCCTTTTGGGGGCACCTCTGTTGTTGGAGGCCCCATGCCACCACATGGTGTGTTTAATCATAGAATGTCAGGGCTGGAAGGGACCTCAGGAGGTGGGTTCACTCCTGCATGGAGGTCTGGGAGAGATTGAGAACTCTGTTTTAGCCATATTGAGCTTGAACTGATGAATGCGGATATATTGGAGAAACAGGGCTGGCATTTCAGTTTCTACAGAAGGGAGAGCTGTGATTTGTCCACAGAGAGATGACAGTTGAATTTGTGTTTGCAGATGAGATAACCAGATATCAGGTGTAGCGGGAGAAGCCCAAGGCAGAGCCATGTGGAATCTCGACAGAAAGATGGAGTGGGGTAAGATGGGGATGAGGAGGAGTTTCTGGAGGAGCAATCTGTAAACATGGCCTCTCCTGGTCCTCTTCTCACCTTTCAGAAGACAAGTGAGGACAAGATTTCAAGAAAAGTATGGGTGTCAGCTGGGGCTATAGATGTTGTTTTTTCTAACAATGGGGGGACATTGCGTTTATAGAAAGTTACTTTGTGATGGATTGGAGTCGGGAAAGAATACAGAATCATGCACTTTTAAGGAGGGCCATATTTAGAGCAAGATTGTGAGATGCACTTTTCCAGCTTTGCTAAAGAGGGCAGGCTGACTAGAAGGTGTCAAGGGGAAAGCATGGCCCCACTCTTACTCCACTCCCATGCTCAAGGAGCTGCCTGAGTCTTTCCATTGCTCCTTCTGATTTGGGGCAGCTTCCTTCCACCCCTTTCACAGGGCAGTGGCTTAGTGCCACTACCTAGCTATTAGAGAGGAGATGAGCCCCATATGTAAAGTTTGGATGTGGAATTAGATTGTAATCCAAACTTCCCCAAGGGTGTTAGGATTTTGTGTTTCGCTTTGGTCCTTTAAAGAGAAACCCAAGTAGAGACAAGGTCAATTTTACATTAGGATTCTTCTTAGGCAATGTTTCTTGGGTAATGTTTTGGACTACTTAGCATGTTCCTCTATAATAAATCCAATCTCATAAAAGAGCTTACTTAGAGGGCAATTTTAATGTGCCTTCTGTTAGCTAATAAATATCCTGGGCAAAAGTTATTTCAAGGTTGAAGATCTTAGAATAATTAGAAAAAGTCTCTTTAAAATTCAAGTGTGGTTAATATTTGGTATTAATATAATTTTCCAAAAATCCCAGTTTGGCTGGGATTATTCCTGTTTTTGGCTGCCAGTGCCAAGTAATTTCTAGGAGCTGTTACAAAATTGAAGGAGGTTGTGATGCTGCTATGCTCAGACTATGATAGGGCCACTCTGGGTTGCTTGGTGGCCTCTTGTGCCCATCAGTTACCTCTCAACTGCAGCCTAAGCTCCCCTTTTTCAACTTCTTGTTAGTTCATACGAAGAGCTTCTGTTTGACCCATGAGACTGACTTCAGGGGATCAGGTCAGGCCTAGCTGGAGCGCAGCAATAACAAAGTAGAGCTGTGGTAGAGTGGGAGAAGGAAAGGAGAGCACCAGGATAGACTGGAAGAAGGGAAGTGAGAAAGCTGGGGGACATAAACGGAAGTTCAGAGATAATCAAAGTACAATTTTTTTCTCATGGGATGAAGGGCTCTAATCCTCCAGTTCTCAATAGGTTGTGTATATTCTGGTTTATGTGATTATAGCACTTCTTATAAGAGTGAGAATTAATTAGTGAGAATGCACACCACGCTCTCTGGTAGCTGGAGCTTAGCGCTGCTGGGACAGGCTTATTTGAAAAACTAATAAGGGTATGATTTCCCCTTATTAGTATTAAGAATATTAGATTTCCCCTTCATACCCAGTTCTGCCATTTATGTCTTAAATTTAATGCCACTAGTCCAGAGGTAGTCCTGATTTTGATACCTTGTAATGTTTTTTTGCTTGCCTACTTGTGAAGATCCCCCATATACATCAGCCATTCTCCTGAGATGATTTTGGGACAACAGAACCAACTTTTACTGGTGTCTGCAAACAGTGTGTACAGAGAGATCTGCACCACAACTGACAAGAATCACGTCTCCAAGATACAACTGCATATATACAGTAGTCTATTAAACAACACTTGTAAGATCTGTAATAGTATAACTGGGGACTCCCTGGTTATACTACAGGAGCCAGGTTTGTTGTGTACATGTGCATGGAGATTTTTGATGGAAGATACCATTTGGAACACAGAGTTTGAACAAATCAGACACCCTCATTCAGTTGAAGTACAAAGGACTGTATCTACCGGTAAATCAGTGTGCATTGCCATGTCAGATAATATACATCATCCTTGTGCTTTAATTATATTGAAATTATAGTTATTTAAATAATTATATTTAATTAGATTTTTCAGCCTATTAAAATCTTGTGCAAGAACAAGGTTGAATCTGATGATGGGGAAAGTATAACTCCCTATCTTCTAATTTACACTTGAATAGCTTGTTGTGATGAGGTGTATACCCCACACAGGCAATTAAAGCATTAATGTGGGCCTCAGAAGACAATATACTACTTAGCGACAACCCTGGAAGGTGGGCCAGGATTAATTACAGATAAAGCCAATCTGGGGAAGGACCTGGGTGGTGACT
The DNA here is from genome assembly GCA_007922305.1 of Dermatemys mawii. Taxonomy (NCBI): domain Eukaryota; kingdom Metazoa; phylum Chordata; order Testudines; family Dermatemydidae; genus Dermatemys; species Dermatemys mawii. Next base: position 8,335,986 of record ML677365.1, on the reverse strand, counting down.
ATAAAGAAAGGAAGCATATATTAGAAGGAGGCTGTGGGGAGAGAGGGAAAGAATGCTGCAGTCCCTCTCTTGGTGTTAGAGAGTGGAGAGACTGTTAGCATCAAAGAGGAGGCCTGGGGACATAGTTGGCCTGGGGATCCTCTGCTGAATAGCAGTCTGTTAAGAGGCAAGGAAACATACAGAGCAGCCACTGGGGAGGAGCAAGCAATCGTGGTGATCCCAGATAATAGGCCAGGATCTGGACTTCCTGAGGAACAGAGAGGGATGAAAGGTCAAGCCCATGGAGAGCAGAAGTGGGTTAGTGTGTACATTCTGTTTGGAGGGCTCCTGTGAATCCTAGACGTGACAGAAGAGGTTGAACTTAGATGCTGTGGAAAGATGTGAAAAAGGCTATGACAGGAAGAAGTCCAGCAATGCAGCAGCAAGGAGTCTGATGAAGCTGGTTAGAGGGTCTCTGGACTGTAACTCAGTGTAATGGGAGGGCCTGCGTTGCTCTACCAGGCACCAAGGAGAGTGGAATAAGGCCCACTTAACCCAAGTGGTTAAGCACAACTGAAAAACCCAAGAGAACTGTGTGGGGACAGCAAAGCCCAGAATTGGGTCTGAAGAATTTTTTGTAAGGCAGGGATAGGACTAAAGCATGACGTGGCCAGAGGGACAAGTCAGAAAAGAGACCACTACAGGACTTGAGTGACGATTGGCAAGGGCCCCTAGACATAAGTGTTTCATGGGTATAGGGAGGTAGGGGGTGTTGCCACCCAAACAACATGGAATTTGCCCTTCCCCCACCTCTGATGCATGACCCCATTGACCTGAATGGAGCTGTTCCCCCCGAACATAAAAGTCAAACTATGCCTAAGACACTAGATGAGGAAAGAGCTGCCATGCCATGCTCAGCCACCTTGGGACATGGCTCCAGTGAGTCAATATTTTTACACTCATTTGCAGGAAACTCTATAACAGAAAACAGGATTATCTGCTTAATTAATCCCATGCAGAGGGCCATTAGTTTTTAAGACAGTGCAAGGAATATATAATATAATTGCCACAATTAAATCTCTTTATTTCTGTGATCACACTGCTACTGTAGGATTCCAGCTTTTGTTGAACTACCGTACCATTCTATTCTAAATAAGTTCTTATATCATACCAGCAGTGTGTGATTTTATTTTTAGAATGGAGGAAAATTAAGATTAGGGAGTCCAAAGATTGACTAGACACAAAGCTTCATTAAGTAATTTGTAGTAGACCTAAGATCACTACTGTATTATGTTATAAATCATACAGGCTTGTATAACATCCACTCATTCAGTTAAAATTGATTGATGCAACTCTACAAAGAAGATGGACATGATCTGAATTAAATGTAATGCCCCTGAAGACAATGAGCTGAGTGACAGGACTGAGATCATGGGTATAGTGAAATACCCTGAAACAATGGATTGTCACTGAGACACCTAAGAAGCAAATTTACAAATAAATGTAAAACTGAGTTGTCAGATCTCTTTGAGATTTCCAGACTCATCAGCATATGAATGTGCTCACCATACCCCACTGAAGTATGACCAACATCACTTTCTATTATAGTGGCTTTTTCATCTAATGTTGGGTACAGATAGGAACAGGATCAGAATTAATCTGATTTGGGGAATAGGAGGTAACATCTCATGTTTTCAATCTGTAAATTAGGCCTGGTCTACACTAGTGGGGAGGGTTGACCTAAGATACGCAACTTCAGCTACGTGAATACTGTAGCTGAAGTTGACGTCGACTTACCTGCTGTCCTCACGGTGGCAGTGGTCGACAGTGGGCTCCCCCGTCAACTCTGTCTTGCGCCTTTTGGCGAGCTGGAGTTCCAGAGTCGACGGGAGTGCATCTGGGGATCGATTTAGTGCGTCCTGACAAGACACGATAAATCATTCCCCAATAGATCGATCTCTATGTGTCGATGCAGCCGGTACTGTAGACGAGGCCTTAGACCTATTGTCTGATTTTGATCATAAACAATTGCTACCTTAATAAAAGACAAGAACCCTGTTTGATGTTCCAATACAGCATTTTCTCCTCTTGAGGATTTTGATGTTTGGACTTTGATAGTGCTTTCCATGTGAGACTATCCAAACACTTCACTAACATTAATAAAGTAAGTCCTCACAGTTCTTGTGAAGTAACTAAATATCATTCCCAGTCTTGCAAAAGGGGGAACCAAGGCACACGGTGGTCAAATAACTGCCCATGTACACAAGAAATTAATAGCACAGGAAAAAGAGAACACAAATCTCATGATTCCCAGTCCTTTACTTTTATGATTTGGACGATGATGATAGTGAAATATGATCTGATTTTAAGAATTTTCCCACTTAGCACTTGCTTCATAAAGTATAATCCTGTGGTTTCCATGGTGGCTTGTGCACCACAAGTGATCTGTGAAACACTTGCGGGTGGTACATGGAGAGTTGGATGGCCATTTCATTTATATTAAAATGTAGTGTAAAATAAGAACATAAGAATGGCCATAGTGGGTCAAACCAAAGGTCCATCCAGCCCAGCATCCTGACTACCAACAGTGGCAAATGCCAGGTGCCCCGGAGTGAGTGAACCGAACAGATAATGATCAGGTGATCTCTCTCTCCTGCTATCCATCACCCTTCTCTGACAAACAAAGGCTAGGGACAACATTCCTTACCCATCCTGGTTAATAGCCATTAATGGACTTAATCTCCATGAATTTATCCAGCTCTCTTTTAAACCCTGTTATAGTCCTAGCCTTCACAACCTCCTCAGGCAAGGAGTTTCACAGGTTGACTGTGCGCTGTGTGAAGAACTTCCTTTTATTTGTTTTAAACCTGCTGCCTATTAATTTCATGTGGTGGCCCCTAGCTCTTATGTTTTGGGAACAAGTAAATAACTTTTCCTTATTTACTGTCTCCACATCACTCTTGAATTAATATACCTCTATCATATCCACCCTTAGTCTCCTCTTTTCCAAGCTGAAAAGTCCTAGCCTCTTTAAACTCTCCTCATATGGGACCTGTTCCAAACCCCTGATCATTTTAGTTGCCCTTCTCTGAACTTTTTCTAATGCCACTTTTCTAAAGTGTTTCACTGGTCTGAAGTGTAAAGGAACCTATCATAGCCAGCTGCTAAATCAAATTAAAAGAAGTTAAACATTCATTAATACTGTTCAAATGTTCTTTTTCTATAGAAGCAATTACTGTAATTGCCACAGAGATTGGGTTCAGTCATCAATGAGCGAGGAAGTGGTCTGCAAAGCTGTGAATGGGAAGAGAAGTATCTATGACACAATCACTCTATTAAGAGATGATCCATGCTATAAAGTCATTTTAAATGCTATAAAGGCAGACACTAGTAGACAATCAAACCAATGATGCTATAAAATACAAGCATATGCAAATACACCTCTGAATGACTGGCCAGTAATATATATCAGACATTAGGAAAGGACAAACTGTTTGCATTAATGACAATTAAAATGCTTAAACAGTGCACAACACAGAATTGGCCAAAATGCATTAGCAATATAAAGCATGTTGCTACATAATTTTTCTATTTATTTTATATCTAGCTGCACATGGGTGGAGAAGGAGCTGCTGACATGTACAATGCTCACTGTCATGATAAAATCACAGAGGGCTGAGCTCTTAGACTGAATTCATTAGGAAGAGCAGGGATTTGCCATGTGCCAAGAACAATATTAATCAGTAAAACAGACCAGTATCAGTATAACCATTAATAATAAAGTGGTTTATTAGTACACTATCATATATTCATGTATACAAAGTGCATTGAATCGTAGAAGTATTGGACTGGAAAGTCATCTAGTCCACTCTCTGGACTCAGGACCGGGCTATGTAATAATTAGACAATTCCTGACAGATGTTTGTCTAACCTGTTCTTAAAAATCTCCAGTGTGGGAGATTCCACAACCTCCATAGGCAATTTATTTCAGTGCTTAATTACCCTGATAGTTAGGGAGCTTTTCCTAATATCCAATCTAAATTGCCCTTGTGCAGTTTAAGTCCATTGCTTCTTATCCTATCCTCAGAGGTTAACAACAACAATTTTTCTCCCTTCTCCTTGTTGCAACATTATATGTACTTGAAAACTATTATCATGTCTCCCCTCCAGTCTTCTCCAGACTAAACAAACCCATTTTTTCAGTCTTTCCTCATAGGCCATGTTTTCTAGACTTTTAATCATTTTTATTGCTCTTTTCTGGACTTTCACCAATTTGTCCACATCTTTCCTGAAATGTACACAATACTCCAGTTGAGGCCCGATCAGCACGGAGTAGAGTGGAAGAATTACTTCTTGTCTCTTGCTTACAATACTCTAGCTGATAAATCCCATAAAGATGGTTGCTTTTTTTTTGCAACAGCATTTCACTGTTCCCTTTCCTCAGTTCCCTTTCCTCAATACTTCTTTCTAGGCAGTCATTTTGTATCTGTACAGCTGATTGTTCCTTCCTAAATGGAATACTTTGCATTTATCTTATTGAATTTAATTCTGTTTACTTCAGCCTATTTCTCCAATTTGTCCACATGATTTTGAATTTTAACAACCACGACCAGTCCTATGGACCACTCAATATGCCCCTCCAGCCTGACTGATAACTACTCTCTGGGAATGGTTTTCCAATGACTTATGCTTCTTATAGTAACTCTGTCTCAGCTATATTTCCCTAGTTTGTTTTTGAAAAGGTCATGTGAGACAGTATCAAAAGCCTTACTAAAGTCCAGATATACCACATCTACCACTTCCCCCCATCCACAGGGCTTGTCAAAGAAAGCTATTAGATTAGTTTGATATGATTTGTTCTCGACAAATCCACATTGACTGTTACTTATCACCTTATTATCTTCTAGGTGTTTCCAGATTGATTGCTTGATTATGTTCCATTATCTCTCTGGGTACTGAAGTTAAGATGACCAGTCTGTAATTCCCAGAGTTGTCCTTACTCCCCTTTTAATAGATAGGCACTATATTTCCTCTCTTCCAGTCCTCTGGAATCTCTCCCATCTTCCATGAGATTTTGAAGATAATTACTAATGGCTTAGATATCTCCTCAGTTAGCTTCTTGAGTATTCTAGGTTATATTTCACCAGGCCTTGCTCACTTGAAGACATATAACCTGTAAATGTTTGATTATAACTCTTTTCAGAGGGAGTCTTGACAATAGAAGTCATATTGTGGGAAAGTTCACTAGTATGTCCTATTAGTATGTTGTACTTAATTATTTTTCTTTGAAATTTTGAGTCTCTTCACCAACCTCAAACCCATTTGATACTGACAGTGTGTTTTAGACCTCAGTTAAGATCAATCATTAGTATGCAGGCCATATAGCAAGAAATACTACTTTGCACAAGCAACGTCTAGGGGTTATATCATTCAGTACTCACAAAATAATGGAGTGGAGGGGAGAGCAGTGCACAGAGAATTCAGAAAAAGTATAAGGCATCCAGTGAAGCTCATGTCTTTATTCCAACATAATTAATAATGAATGAATTATCCCTACTGGTAGCATATATCAATATCAGAAAATGCAACTCCCTTATACATTCTGGGTTAGAATCTGAGTTGCACCTCCTGGTGGCTTTAAACTCCTTTGTGTCCTCCTAATTTTGGGTTGATCTGAGAGCCAAAATATTCCCCCAGTGTATCTGATGGAGCCCAAGGGTTGCTCTAAATTATAGCAACATACCCAGGACTGCCCAGAATCTCACACAGTATATAGAGCAATAGGCCTCCACTGTTCCAGCCCCAGCACCTCTCCTGTGCAAGATCTTTCTGGGGACCTGCACAGTGCAGTCTACAACCATCTTGCATCATGCCTTATTCAGGGTGTGCGGGTGTGTGTGTGGGGGAATTATCCCTCAGCTGGCTCAGGAGTCTTTATGGTCCCTGTACGCTGCTGCTCCAGTGTACAGGAGCTGTAGCAGGGGGAAAAATGCACTCAAATAACATAACTGTGTTCCTCTTTAGAAAGAGTCACATGTTCCCTGGACTCATTCCCTGGGCTACACTTGACCTGAGTGAAGTGACAATCAACTTGTGATATATTATAAAAAAAAATTAATAACATCTAATTATAAATAATTGCTTTAAAAACCCTAAATCTGTTCACTATAATAAAACTAATAAAATCAGAGCTATGTTTTTGACATACTAATTCAAGGATAATTTCTAGGATTAGTCAACATATTTTTTTCATTTAAACTGTTTTTGACAGAAAATTGAATGACTGAAAATGGTCTGCTTTTCATAGAAAATATCTAGTTTTGTTGGGAAAAAAAACAATTGAAAACAATGTTTTTCACCCAAACCAGGAAATTTATGTGGGAATTTGTGGTGTCTTATGTCCCCATTTCCTTCTATGAAACCGGCTTCTAGCCAGACTATATCTGCTACGATGTAACATGGCCACAAAACTCCCCTGATATGCACAGTTGATCAAGAAGAGGGGAGACTATGGTTCCTCATAGGATTTGTAGTCCAGCTAGGAAGCCTGGCCCATAAAGAAGACTGAGGGCAGGAGGCAGCTGAACTACATTGTCTCTGGGGCAACACAGTTGTTCAGGATAACACAGTTTAATATTGAACCGATCCAAATGAAATAATTCAAATTGATTACACAAAACAAAAAGAAATTTTCCCATTCAGAAAATCAAAGTGTTTTAATTAAAAAATTCTGAATAAAAATTTTGGATTTTTTTTGCCAAAACTTTCTTTTTTCCACAAAAAAAGTTCAAATTTTCCAGAGGGATGGAGTGAAGGAGGATAAATTCTGATCCATTCTATTACACACCTTAAAAATTAATTACAGAATTTTAAAATTACTGATATTCAATTGGTAAAATGAATTTTGGTGTTTTAACCTACATTTCAGCATTATGTTCCTACCTATGAAGTAGCGGCCAACTGTCAGCTCCTACTTAGAGACACTAGTGCTAATCACAAGTTATTACAATATTTCAGGGAAAAAATGTTATTTGTACTATGGTAGGGACTGGAGGCCCCTGAACAGATCAGGGTCCCATTCTGGTTGGCTTTTTACAAGCAGAAGGTACAAGATCGTTCCCCAAAGATATCACAGACTAAACAGATATGAGAGGTGGGAGGTAATTGCAGATATTTTAAAAATCCATTTTGAAATACATATGTGTCTTTAAGGCACAAGCATGCATTGGGAGGAACGGAGACACACAACCTCACAGTGAATGGAGGGAAGGATTGTATATCAAAAGGCACAATCCTTTCTCCAGCTCCCCTGCCTTCAATGGAAGAGTACAATCTGCATGATCTGAGTCCTATACTTCACTAAGAGCCAAACCAGTCCTAAGATCAAAGGTGACAAATCTACCTTTCACCGACCTTTTTCCCATTCCTCACATCATATAGCTGAGCTACCCCAGAAAATCTGGGCATATGTCCATGAGTTCATTCTTCTCTGATCTTTGTCTTTTGAATGTACAAGTTCTTTTGGACAAGGGACCAAGATTTTATTTGTATCTTGTCCTGCACACAGCACATTGGAAAATATTTGGACATTATCATGGATTATTGTTTATCAGATGGTGAGTTTTCCGGGCCATTCACTGCTCTTGAACAACATTAACATCAATAGAAGTTCTGCTTATGAAGCAGCTACGTATGGCCATATGAAAATACTGCTTCCATTTTGTAGTGGGAGCCAGCGTGGCTCTGTGTACCAACATCTGCTTTCAGGAAAAAAGCCACGCTCTTTGGAGCTTTCCTGTTTGATGAGATATAGTCCTTGGGCCTTGCCATCATCATGCTATGAAGGACATGAAAAGATTTTTCATCCGAACTGAGTATTACATAGAAGATATATGACCAGTAGCAGTAAAACCATATTGTTAAGGGCAGCTTTTAAACTGGGATTATTTTATTAGCATTTAGCAGTTTGCCTGCACTGGAGACAAGGATTTGTCGAGTTTCCATTATACATTTAATGATATATTTCAAAGGGTTGTAATACAGTTCTTTGGAAGCTCTATAACTCATTGGACTGAAACTTGGACAAGTTTTCAGATGAACTTTTTCTCTTTAAAAAAGTGCCCATTAGTTTAGGTACTTTTTAAAAATAGAGCAACAGTCTATTTTAATCAATTTCAAAATATGCTTTCTTGTCAAACTGAACTATCTATTCTATTTAAAAATAAAATATATTCTTTTCAGATTGGTAGTGTACAGATATCTCTCATTCCTTTGGGGGGAAGTTTTGAATGTGTTCAAGTATTTAATCTTGATTGTGAAGAGACATTGAAATCAATGGAATCACTTCAAGTTTACACCTGTGTAACCACCAGGAGATTTTTGTTCTGTTGTTGCAAGAGTATATGGGTTTCAGGTACATCTTGGGCAGCACTAAAGACATCTGCTGCCCCTGACTTCACACTATAGCATTGTTTAGAAGATGTGAGATGCTGCCAGCACTCCAATCCCTCCTTTCCTTCTTCCTCACATCCCACATTCCAGTGTTCTTCTCTGGAAAAGAAAAGCATCTGCCACAAAGGAGTTTTGTTTGTTTAAATAAAATATAGGAAAAGTGGCTTAAGGGGTGGGGCTGAGACCCACTAAGCCCCCAGTATCATCTGCCATCAATAAATACAACAGTAGACTGAAACATAGGCAGTGATTGATATATGCCAGTAATAAAGCACTTCTGCCTTTTGTAGGATAGTTCACCTTTTTGTGATCCTGTTCCAATCTGTAGGCTGATGTAGAAGAGTGGTGAAATGCTGGTCATGCCCACTCTCTATCCCTCACATTTAGGGAATATCATGCATAGGACAAACACATTCCCTTCTGAACAAGGTGTACAAGTATGAGAGGGCTTTCATGGGTGAGACATTTCCTTGTGCATTACATGGCAACCACTCATATATGGGGTCTTCAGACACAATATGAAAATCTGTGATTGTCCCAGCAAAAACTAGGACAGATGATCTTATTATTCTTATATAATCGGCAGAATTAAGAAAGGCCACCACAGAGGTAAAGCAGTCAAAATGACTGGAGGCAAAAACGATCAAAGATATGTCCTGAAGATACTGAGGTTGACTTACTCCAAAGCCATTTCATGGACTCCAAATGACTCCAAAGCCATTTGACTCCAAAGCCAAATGACTCCAAAGCCATTTCATGGACTTAATCCAATGCCATTTTGAGATCTCCCTTGGTATAGTACCATTCCCATTCCCCCATTTTTAATCTAAATGGGAAGTTTGTTTAGTTTAGAAAAATTATTAAAGTTTAGTTAATCCTCCAAGTCAAGGGTTAAAAAAATAAGAAACAAATTATTTGCACAACCAAATGATCAGTGATGGGAACAGTAGACATAGGACAATGATGACAACAGAAGGTGTTACAAGTAGTTGTAATGGGCCACAAAACCACTGTCTCTGTTAAATCCATGATTTTTAGTATTGATGTCATTGGTGTAAATAATGCACATTAATAAAAAACCCATGACCACAAATCATTTGCATAAAAATCTCTAGATTTTTGAACGTTAAACTTTAGTGTATGATAGTACCAATTCGGAAGGTGACATACTCCTCAAAGAAAGCTATGGCTTTGTGTATGGCGCCGCTGTGTTCTTTTCCGCGCTGAGTTCTCTGAGTTTGTTGGGTTGATGCCTTCCTTTTTAAAAAAAAGGATTTGCCAACTACTGGTGGGATATAGTTAAGCAGAACAGCTAACACAATCCTAAGGGTTTGAATGTGTCCACTGGGTGTACACATGGACTCCACTACCAGAAAGTGCTAATGCAATACACACATGATCTTTGTTCATGAAGTCCACCATTGAATAAAGCTGTCTCCTTACTGAGATGTTTCAGTCTTGTGCAATAACATATTGTTTTGGCTTGCAGAGCCATCAGACTTTTTCAGCAAGAGCAATTCCTTGCTACTGTTCATCAACTGAATGTGAACACTAAGTCAGCCTGACTTTTTTTTCCCTCATCATAGATGTTACTTGAGCTACATGTATTGCATTAAAAATACAAAAGATATAAGATTTTGTGGGCAGATAAAAGATCGTCCAAGGCTTAGTGAGAATAACTAAACAATAACTTATCTCAATGGTATTTTTGGTTTACAATCTGCGAAGTTGGAAAATATTGGAACATTTCAGCTAGACTTCATGATTCATAGGCAATGTGCTTGTGTGAAGGCCTCAGTAAGAAGTGATATACTTTGAATGTGATTATATCGTTTTAAATTCAGAACTGAGCTATGACTTTGTTATAGTTGTTAGACTTGATTTTTTTTTCAGAGATTATCTCATTTACTCTAAATCTGAACTATTTTAGCCTGTGCAATCATTTGGTAAAGGTCATTTAAATGTTACTTTCCTCTTGTTCTTTCAGGTTGTTTGTTTTTCTCTTAAATAATTTGTACAACAAATCATGTAGTATCTTTTTCTGTTCAACCTACATGGACAGTTTCTATTTTAAAAAGGGAGTTGGCACAAATGATGGATGAGACTCTACAATTATGATACTTAAATAATTTACATAGCTGACTCACTAATTTTCTAAAGAAAATGTGTTTATTTCTATCTGTCAACCCTGCAGATTCAGTTTAAGGTCTTAAAGTAAAGCTATGTCCTTTTTGACTCAAGCATCCTCACAAAGTAAAAAAAAAAAACTGTCTGCAAGACAAATTCTGCATAGGCGTCAACTGTCCTCACCTGTGTAACTCTATTGCCTATGGAGCTGAATAGGTATAATCGAGGGCCTGATTTATAGAAAACAGGCTTTAAAGATGGCCCTGGAATTTGAATTCAGTTACAAAATATGTTGATTATGCACAGGCCAAAATAAATCAGTCTATTCTCCCAGAGTTGCATTGTGTCTGCAGAGCTGACATTTTCTTTTAATGATTGAATGAAGCAGAGATGACTGTGAATACACATAGGAAGCTGACCTGCTGAACACTGTATTTTCACAATCTACTACTGCAGTTCAACTTTTCATTTCCTGACTTGGGAGAGCTTAAACACCTTAATGTTGCAGTAATACTAATTTTTGGCCTGAAATACATATGTGGTACATATTTAAAATAAACATTTTTATGACAATTGGAGGGATGATTCCTATTTCCATAGTAACAGAAGACTGTGTGAAAGCTTTCCATGAAACCTCAAAGTTAGATAAAACAAGGTGTAATCACCAACTGGTTCCCACAAATTGTCCTTCATCTTACAGGCATCCCCAACACATAACTGTAGGCTCTCCCCTGAAGTATAACTCAAGCCTGCTCCATGGTGCTTGCTGCTTGGAGTGGCTTCTCCCCTCTCCTCACATATGATAGATTCTGGCTTTTTTTTTGTTACATCTGGATCCTCTATCCCATGTGACTCCTTACAGTGCCCGAGATGTAAAAGGTGCTATCCCTTGGGAAAACGAATAATGCTCCCACTTCTGGCAAAGAGTATGAACTAGGCTGTAGAACAATTTAAAAGAAATTAATCATGATTAATCAGTTTTAATCGCACTATTAATCAATAAAATATCAATATACATTTATTAAATATTGTTGAATTATTAAATAATTCTGACTAGATTTGACATAACCAATGAGAAACCTGGCATGCTGTACAATCACTGATCAACAGCTGGGTGGTTGTTTCCCAGTACAGTAACTCCTCACTTAACGTCACCCCAGTTAACGTTGTTTCACTGTTACGTTGCTGATCAATTAGACAACATACTTGTTTAAAGTTGTGCTATGCTCCCTTATAACATTGTTTGGCAGCTGCCTGCTTTGTCCACTGCTTGCAGGAAGAGCAGCCCATTGCAGCTAGCTGGTGGGGGCTTGGAACCTGAGACCCCCTATCTGCTCCCCTAAGTTCCCTGTGCAGCAGCTGCCCAGCAGGCTATCAACTGCTGGGCAGTTCAGGTGTCTCTCCTCACACTGCCTTGGAGCTGCTCCCAGAAGCCTCCTGCTTGCTGTGTGGGCGGGGAGGGAGAGAAGAGGGGTGCTAATGTCAAGGTGACTTCTGGGTACCCATCTTGCTCTGTCAATCTGATTCCTCGCTTCCCCGGGTAGGAATTGTAGTTTTAAGAACACCTGATAGAGATCCTGTACGTGTTTCTCTCTGTCTGAGGGATTGGAGCAAATGTGCTTGTATCTTAAGGTTTGGCTGTAGACAACGGATCGTGTAATGTGGTCTGGATAGCAAATAGAATACCTCTGGTTGGGGCTCTAGGGGTGTGTCTGTGTAGATTTGCTTCTGTCATTCTTCAGGGAGTTTCTTGAGCAGATGGTACAGTTTCTTTTGGTATCCCTCACCAGGACCAGAAGGTAATGGCCTGTAGAATGTAGTGTGAGAGAGTTGCCTAGTAGCCTCTCGTTCCTACTCCGACCTATTCATGATGACTACAGCACCTCCTTTGTCAGCCTTTTTGTTTATAATGGCAGAGATGTTTCTGAGGATGGCATTGTGTTCTGCATGGCTGAAGTTATGGGGCAAATGATGCTGTTTTTCCACAATTTCAGCCCGTGCACGTTGACAGAAACACTCTATGAAGAAGTCCAGTCTGTTGTTTCGAGCATCAGGGGAGTCCATGCAGAATTCTTCATCATGTAGCATTGGTAGAAAGGTTTGGAAGGTAGGAAGGAATGTGCTGTTTGTGGTACTTAAAGGGGCAATGCACATCCATCTCTCTCTCACACACAGAATGTTAGTCTTTCTCTCTCTCTCTCTCTCTCTCTCTCACACACACACACACACACACACACACTGTGTGTCTCTGTCTCTCTCTGCCATGCTGTGTCTCCTCCCTCCGTTCCTGATGCTTTATAGAATGTGAGTCTACATTAATAACAATGTGTTAACCCTTGAGGACTCAGCTGAGTACTAGTTCATCATTTAGCAGTAAGGCACTCCCTGGGAAATATTCCACGCTCTGTCTCCACCACCTGAACCAGGCTTCATAATCACCATTGCTGTTTACAGTATTAAACTGTTTGTTTAAAGCTTATACTGTGTGTATTTGTGTGTATATATATATATACATATAGTACACACACACACATACACACACACACACACACATATATATATATATATATAGTCTTTTGTCTGGAGAAAAAAAAATCCCTGGAATCTAACCCTGCTATTTATATAAATTCTTACAAGAAAATTGGATTTGCTTAATATCATTTTGCTTAAAGTAGCATTTTTCAGGAACATAACTACAATGTTAAGCAAGGAGTTATTTTATGTGCAAGTAGCTAGGAGGAAGGGAAATGGATGAATTCTTATCCAAAAAATTGGTGACCTCAAAATAGAAAATGGCTAGTGTTCAGATTCTTGGAAAATAGGAGAAATGTGATGTTTTTCATCCAAACTGGTTCACTAGTCTTTTATTTGTCTATCCTACTTCCCTTTCTGCTGACATTTCCCCTCTCCCATTTTTCAAGGACACATTCAGAAAGAAAGTTAGACTCCTGTTCCAAGATTTATTTGAGATTAGTCTATGCAAGGTAAAGCAAATATTGAATTTCTTATTAACAAGTAGACTAAAGTTTGAAGTTTATGGAGATCGGAATAGAATATTCAGTTTAACATGCACTGTGCTTTACGTTAAGCAGCTTTATCAGTATATAATCTTTGTCAAACTGCTTATTTATGATGCAGCAGCTTGAATATCAGGCCACTGGAGAGCCAAGTGTTTTTTGTCAGGGCTGAAAATGTGTTTTTGCTTTGTCTTTAAAATGGGAACCAATTTGTTCTAGCAAGAGCTAAACTGCTATTATTTTGTTTTTTTCTAACAGACTATCCTAGGGATACCATAATTTTGCAAACGGAGGTCAAGAGTACAGTCCATGTACTTTCCTCATTTTGTAATTACCGTTATATTCTTGCCTAGCATGCTGCTTTTTCAGAAAACTTTCATGATAATATGTGATTAAATTGCTCAAAACTCTCATTTCTATTACTGTATTGGCAAGACATTCTTGGCTTCAAGAAACTTATTATTGTCTTGCCCATCACAGAATGGATAACCTGCCCATGGGCTTATTATATTAACAATATATCTTTTCAGCCTTGCAGTTGTCATGCATGACTCTAGAAGTTATGAATATCATTAAGGATGCAAAATAGTGTTTGTTAAAATCCCATATTCAATCACTTATACCTTTCTGAAATATTCACCTTTCTGTCTAAAAGTTTCCAAACTTAGCCTCTGTCTGAAGATAATATTTTTTAAAAGGATATGAAGAAATACTTCAATTGTTTTTCAGTGAAAAAGGAAAATAAAAATACACTTCTCTCTTTGGGAGGCAAAATCCCCTTCCCAAAACTTGCAAACTTTGAAAGTCCTACAAATGAAATAGCTAAGAATTGGAAGTATCAGTGTATGGCCTTATCCTGGAGAAATACTTTCTTAACTCGATAGAGTTAAGAACATTTGAAAATCAAGTACAGAAATGTGTATGGTTTTCTTTCCTAACCTCATTAAATACACTGTTAAGAAGGATGCAGTGCGTGACTCATAATAGCACTACAACAGTGGCCTCCACAATTATCTGAATTCTATAACTCTTCTTTAATAATAACTAATTATACTTAGGATTCCTCACACACTGATCTCAAATCACGTTGATAAGTAAATCAATTCTCTATTTATATGTGTGTGGGAGGGGTTCCATGGGGGACAGGAAGAGAATTGTGGCTCAGAACCACATTTTCTCCCTGGTCTGCTCATATAACAAAGCAGCTACTCACTGCACCTTACTTAGGCAGACCGCAGAGTGACATTTTAGTTATAAATCTATAGACCATAATTGCCGATAATGGTTGAGGTTTTCACGGGCATGTAGGGCAAAATATATTCTTATCCAGGGTTAATACAGAGAGAAAGAAAGATAACTTCTAAATGGTAGAAAGGGCTGAGCAAATAAAGATATTTTGGATGAATATGACACAAAATACAAAATATTACCCATATATTTAATTTTGTGGAAAAATATTATTTTATATCATTGGAGAAAGGAAAAAGTATGTGATCATATAATGAAAGACTATCATAATGCTTATGCATGCTGGGACAGAGTTAAGGTTGTGTGTGTAGTTTAATTTTTGCATTTCCTGATTTCTGAGTGCTTAAATTTGTGATTTTAGACTCAGATTATGTTATCCTTATGCATATTGAGCAGTACTTTCCTCCAAATGTTGTCCCATAAACTTCAAACTTTTAAGTGTGGCAGAATTTGATCTTAAATAGAAATTTGTTAATTTCCAGTTGTGAGAGGCTAGCTTATGAATATTATCAGAAACTGTAACTGATCATCAGACCTTCCAGAAAAATAATTTCTAGAAGATGCCCAGTAATATGGATCCACTACAGTTCTTACAGGAGAAACAAAATAATATTGTAAAGCAATTCCTGATAAGGCAGTATAGCGTTGCCTGTTTTCTCCATTACGTGGGGCAATGCCATCTCTGGAACTGCTCATAGCTCTTAGGATGAATGACTGTAATTGCCAGCTACAGAATATATATAGTGTTAAGGGTTAAAAAATATTCAGCTAGGCAAAAGCTTCTTTGCTTATGTAGGGTTATTGTATTCTGCCAGTATCTCTTGTTTGGCCTTGCATTTAGACTCTGTGTTCTGTTCTCACAGGGATTGCTGATTTTTGGCCAGTTTTGCCTTTATCTTAAGATTATGCGTTTGTTACTCCTGTATTTGCTTAAAGAATGTGCTGTATTCACACTCTGTTAGAATATTGTAGCTGTTAAGAATTGCTACCTGCTGAATGATGAATTGTCTTGAGAACAGATGCTGACTCAGAGGTCATGGACCCTTGGTTTATGTAACTGCTTGCTATTATGTATGCCCCTGGCACATACCTTGCTCAAACCCCCTCTCTGTACCCTATAAATCTCTCATGCTGCCTTAAATAAACTGAACATCACATCACCCCTTCTAGCCAAAGGAGGGTGTTGATGTTCCGCTTTGATCAGAGCTGTGTCGTGTAATTCTTCATTGGTCTCTGACTGCTTGTGAGCTTTACCTTCAACTCCGCTCTTCTCGGGGTTTCAGGTAAGGGTGAGACGTGCCTTTTGATTTTCCCCCTGTCATAAGTGTGAAGTAGCCTAGAATTAGTGTTTACCTGTAAGGGGTTAAGCTAAAGGTAACCTGAGAGGTGGACAACTGACCAATGAGAAATTCCTCAAGAGACAAAGGATTTTAAGTTTCAGTTTCTCTCTGGCTCTCTCTCTGTTCACCTCGGCTATGGGGAGAACACAGCTATGTCTTTCACTATAACTATAAGATTCTATCAAGTACTGTAGTTAATAAGTTTACCTTCTCTTTATCACTTGGAGAGTTCTCAGTGGTGAGTGTTGGCTGGGTGCTTCTTGATATTGTAAGCTTCAGCAGAGATATCAACAGTGGGAGAAAATTGCCTTGGGGGAGAGGTTTGGTTTTTGAATCCTTTTGTTGATTATGGTAGATGCTGTTCTACTGATGGTTATAAGGGATTTATTCCTTTCTTTTTTCTTTTATTAAAATCTTTCTTTTAAGAAGCTGACTGCTTGTTTTTCATTGTGTAAGATCCTGGTTTTGGATCGGGCACGTCTCGCAGGATCAGGCGAGGTTTGGTTTTTTTTTCTCTCAAGCTTCCCAGGGAAGGAAGGAGTTTGGGGGGTTAGTGGAAAGGGAAAGAAGGGTCCCCAAACTACCCTAGACCTAGTTTGGTGGTGGCAGCATACCAGGTCCAAATACAAAAGAATTTGTGTTCTGGGGAAAAACATTTTAACCCAAGCTGGTAAAATAAGCTTGTGGGGGTTATTTCTTTTTTCATGCGGGTCCCCACATCTGTACCCTAGAGTTCAGAGTGGGGAGGCAATCCTGACACCCCCTAACAATAGTATCTGCAATGGAGCCTGAAAACAATGTCTCTTCCTTTCCCTCACTCCCTTTTTCTGCATGAGTGTGCACTCTGGCTTCCGTACATTTTCCCACTGTGCAAATACATTGCTGCAGAGCACTTGAGGCAGGTCTACACTACAAACTTTTGCCAGCATAGCAGCTATGTTGGCCAAAGATGTCATAAGGTGTGATTTGTGACTGACATAGCTGTGCCACAAAAAGCCCCTGGTATAGGTGCAATTATACTGGCAAAACTGCTTTTGCTGGTATAGCATATTTTGCTCGGAGGGGCTGGAATAAACAATAATGGCAAAAGCACAGTTCTGCTGTGTTGGAAGAAGAACAGGCTGAACCAGAGGTGGATTTGAGTAGATGGGTTTCTTTGTTGTGGTACTTGTTCCCCTGAACCCAATTGTCCAGTAAACCGTGGATTAGTTACATTATACTCTTTTTATTTACATTAGTATGTAAATTCCTACATTTATTACAACACCCCCAAAACCCTTATGGAGTAATATGAACGCCCATACAATGAATATTGATAACTCTATACTGAATATAATTATTCCCACCCCTGATTACTATTCACCTCATTAGTATATTCAGCCAATAAGTTTTACCTTGAAGAGATACTTCTTTGCTATAATTGCAGCTATGAATTCCTTGGATCAGCAGTTTGCAGGGGAGGGAGAAAGGAACCATGACCCAGGGCTCACTCATGTAGCTGGGAAAGGAAGGGAGGAAGAGATAACACTTCTTTACCTAAAAAGTATCCTTTAGATCCTCACATTTCTTATGCAGTTGCAACATTTATTAATTCTTGACAAGGAGAAGGGTGGGGAAAGGGGTAACACTTTATCTCTTAAGCGAAGGAATAGGGTGTGCCTGTGCCTACTCCCTGATACTATGCCAGCACACCAGCAGTTTTCCATGTCTTTACTTAACCCTTACGTATCCCAACATGCTGGAATAAATTACATCCACTCTAGGGGCGCTCTGCCAGTACAGTAGATCAATACAGCTACACCAGCAAAGCCTTCCAAGTGTAGGTCTAGCCTTGTAATGGAAAGTCCTTTGTTAGTTCTGATACACTTATGGTAACCAGATAGCAAATGTGAAAAATCAGAACACTTTTTTTTCCTGGAGAGGGGGGTATAGTTGCGTATATAAGACAAAGTCCCTTATATCGGGATGTCTGGTCACCCTAAATGTACCCCAGAACAGCAATCCCAGAACACAAGGAAACTGAAGCAAGACAGGCAGGTAGATGGTAAACCAAAACATTTAATGACACATGAACTAGTTAAGTTAGTCACAGGCTGAAGAAAACAGAGCAGTCTAAAAGTAGCAACAAGCCCTGAGTAACTATACACACATATTGCTATATACATACACACAGTCAAATACTAAATCCAGTGGGTAGGAACTAGTAAACAAACAGGGTACAAGAACAGGAAGCAATAAGCAGGAAGGCAACACACACAACCCAGTCATCACATCCTACAAAGTGAGAAGAAATAAAACTGGACTAAATTAATCCATGGCAGAACTCCAGTGATGACTTTACAGTTCCACCAGGGATGAATTTAGCCCTCTGTGATTAACTGTGTGTACTTTTTCTGTGACATCCCAAGATTTTTTTTTTACAGACACAGTCATAAATATAGGCAGCATAGTATCAGATTATGAAACTTGGAAGAAAGATCACATAATAAGCGCATTAAAATGTGATAACGTTTTAGTCCTTTGGTCTAAGGAGTTAGCTATGCTATGAAGCATCTTGAAGATACACCTGGCATGAAGGTTGAGTATTATTTGAGCAAACTAAGGATTCATACACATTTAGCCTCCAGTGCATTGCTATTTAAAACCTCTTTTAGCACTGACAAAAATGACTAAGGATGCAGCTGGAGAGAGAGACAGCTCTAGTTGGACAAGCTAATACTGTTCTATACTAAGCCCTCCAGAAAACAAGGCTAGTGAAGAAAAGTTATTGTTTAATGGAAGGATTCTGATGCTCAGATCTTTTCGGGGCAGTTTTTTTTTCTCTTACACACACTGAATAGCACCTTGCTCCAGGAATAGTCTCATTACTGCAGGAGCACTTCCACTGAAGTCAAACTGTCCTTCAAAGCGAATAAGCCTGTTCGAATCCAGCCCCTGACTGGTAACTAAGATAGATAGGGATGCCTCATTTACTTCTTCCTAAGAAAGATATTTTTAGATGTAATAAAGAATATTGATCCCCTTCAGGAGAGAAAATCCTTACATTCACTCTTGCAATTTTGTCATAGTCTGGCTAGGGGGCTGAAATACTTGATTTCTAGAAAAAATGCCTAGTCAACACAATCATATTTCCCATAGCATGTTTTCAACTAAGCTTCTCAGCAGTATAGCTAGCTCAAGTGAAACAGCAGTTTTAATACTTATCTGTACTTCTACACAGTTTCCTTTAATAAATGTAATGAAGAATTAATTTTGATATCTCCAAAGAGATAGTATGAAAGATTTAATAACTTTGCTTTAAAGGACCTACTGATGTCTGAAGAGCTATTTTAGTAATTAATGCTTAACTAAAGCTGAATATATTTCAACATACCTTTTAATTATGTACTTCAGATAAATATTGTTTACAATATCAGTGATTACTCAGTGTTATAACTATGTTTCCTTTTGTATTTCAGGTTTCAGCATGAACTTAAACTGCTCTTATTGGAGCTAGATAAGGGAATTTGTGACTTGTATATCAGGCAGAGAGCAAAAATACTAGGTAGAACTGCCTCCAAAGCAAAACTGAAACCATCACAATGATATATTTTACCTCCAGGGCTGAAATTCCATTATTATAATGATATAGGATCCATTCCAGGGCAACCTTCACAGAAATGCATGGATGCAGTTTGGCTTTCCAAATACAGTTTCCTTCAGTGGGGAGATTTAATTCTGTCTTTCATCATGTTGCTGATATAATTGTTTTCTGGGTAGAATTCTTAACCTAACATTAAATAGCTTTACCTTCCAAGGAGGACTTTCTTGACCTAATCTTCATTGTTGTAGAAATACACAGTTCTTTGTTTCTTGGGCAGAGTTCATAGGCATCAATAACCTAGCTTTTTTTCAAAGTAAAGAATTTTTTCTAGGTAGAATATCTAACATTACAATAATAGAGCACTGTATGCCAGGGAAAGATTCCTGGCATGGTAATTACAGATGTGCCAAGTGTACAATACACATCCGAACTGAAATGGAATGCTATATTTTGCTCATGGTTTAACTCTGGTACAGGCATGTCGCGTCTTAGGTGTATTTAACATATGCGATTTCAGCTTTACGGGGTCCGCAAAAAAAAAGAAGGGGGATTTTTTTAAAAAAACTTCCTGTAGGGGGCGCAATTTCGCCTCCCATTGAAGTCAATGGGTTCTGGCTATACGCAGTTTCCGCTTTACGTGGGAACCACGGAATGGAACCCTCGCGCAAGACGTGACATACCTGTACATGAATTGTTTTAGATACTAACGGCTGGTCTACAGTAGGGGGAGGGATCAACTGAAGATACATAACTTCAGCTACATGAATAACAATTTTTACAGGATAAGAGTGGTCTGATAATGCTTTAAAATAGACAGGATCCCAAAAGTATGCTTTTGAAAAAAATATCTTTATATTGATGTGTTGTATGTTTGTTTTATGGTGGAATTCCAGATATCAACTTTGCCTGTGATGCAGGAACCACCTTCTGGTAGAATCCTCTTCATCACCATGATGTAATTTAACCTCCAGGATTAAATTGTAATCTTTGCTTTGCCTGCAAGAACAAGCACTGCCTCCAGGGTACAGTTCTTATCTCTGCATCCACATCGCTCTGCCCTCAAGGAAGCTTAATGCCTTCAGGACACAGCTTCTAACATATCAGCTTTGTAGATTCTTTTCCAAAGTGAAGAAGATCTGACTTCTTAGGCAGAATTCATAGTACCAACATGTAGTGATTTTTCTTAGCATGCAGAGCTAAAGTAGCTTTCTGCCAAAAAGATAGTTAATGGTCAAAATGATTATTAATATAGGAATTATATACTTTAACATCTTTGTCCTGGGAATTCTTAACCTTATAAAAAGAAAAGACCACCTATGAAAGGTGCATTGTGCATTAGTGATCTAAATGTCTGTGGCTTTATTTTTTAATGTACAAGACTCTGGGAGATATTAAAGATTCTTAAACTTTCAGTCTGGGAGTTGTCATTTAAGGGACACAGGGCATCTGAGAGAGTACTCACATCATCAGATACCATCTCAGTAAACCACCTGCACAGCTGAATGATGATAATGCTGAGCTCTGCTCTAGGGGTACTCGAAATTGCCAGTTGGTGAACCAGTGTAACAAATTTAAGACTGCCTTCTCCACACAAATTTCTACTGATCTGCAAAAGTGAACCAAATATTTTCAAAAGCTCTTTTTCTTTCCCTTATTTTCCAAACCTTTGCTTCTGGGCCTAGCCAGGTGGAAACATGTGGTACTGAAATATCATACAGTAATAATGACTAATTTTGCAATTTTTCTATCCTGATTAGAAGCAGTAAGCTTTATTTATTATTTATGGTCATTGAAGTCTCTATGTATTACTCAGTCTGGATCCAGGACCACCCACCCACCGCACCCACCCCACCCACACAAACCCCAACACACACATTGTGTGTCTCTGTCTCTCTCTGTCATGTTATTTCCCCCAAACAGCTTGAAATTTAAGTAAGCACTCTGACTTAGAATATACAGATTTAACATCAGTTTGCAGATATGCTTAATGGTGCATGAGCTAATCGTGATCCATTCTTAGAATTTGCTATGTGCTAGTTGCTTTTGTGACCTCTATTGATAAGATATAATATAAAAATAAATATTTACTCACCTTTGGGGATTACACAAGACTAGTCAATCCCCGCACTGGGAAGCATGGTGTTAAGGAACTACTTTGAGTCCAGCCAGCCCCGCCCTATAACCCCTTTAGGAAATGCTACAACTGGAGGAGGAGTTAAAAGCAGAGGAGCAGCTCATTTGGCAGCAGCCCAGGGAAGAGAGCAGGCCTGTAACCTGCAGCTCCAGTAGAGAGAAGACCAGGGAAAGCATAAATCTTTCCTGAAGTCTGTGGTTCTCAACCTATTTACTATTGTGAGCTGCAGATGTGTGCTGATTGGGCTGCAAGGGGCTCACAGGCAGACATGCCAAACCCACAAAACCCTCCCACAGAAATTGGCCTTGTTTTTGGCTTAATTGGCTTGTTAGTTGATTGTTGGCTAGATTTTTGTTTGTAGCTTTCTTTTTTTCGATCAGCTCCTGGCAAGGAGGGGAGAGAGTTGGGGTGCACAGTGAGCCCATTGCAGTCCCAGACTGCACGCTGTGGGGATCTAGTCACATAGCGTGTTGGGGCTCTTAGGGATTGGTTGGGTTTGAGCTTGTTTTGAAATGGGATTAGCTTGATTTTTGGCTTATTGTAAAAGTTGGGATGCTTATTTACTGCTTGAAAGTTGGCGACTGTGCCCACGGGCTGCAGGTTCAGAGCCACTGCCTTAAAACAACTGCCCAAAGGTCCCTCCCTGAGGCAGGAGAGGATCTGTCACAGAAACAGCCTAAGAGGGAAGCATTACTCTCTTCCCCTCATTTGAATCCCTCATCACCAGAAGCTGCCTTTGGTGCGCGGCACCTTTCATACCACCTCAGCCAGGATGGTGACTTTGGGACAATCACAAGGAGGGTGGAGGTGGAGATAGGAAGTGGCCCAAGAAGGACAGCCTTAAGCAGCCTCAGCTGTCAAATCACTAACAGCCCTCAAAAGGCCCTGCGTTGGTGGAGTGGGAGGTCCTGGGCTCACCTACCAACAGCCCCCCTTGCAGGTTGCAGGTCTTAGCCCTGACCGTCAGGCAACACTACCTGATCAACCAGCCCCTGAATTAGGAGTATCATATAATGCATTTTTCTTTGGGTGCAATTTCTTAGACCTGGGACTATATTATGTCCTATTAAAATATTTTGGACAAATGTTTTTGGCATGGGCTGACCCTTTTTATTGAGAATGATTAACTCCAGTGGATTACTAGCTGTTCTTGTGTAACAAATTGTAGTTAGTTCTCTCTTGCTCTTCAGAGACATCTGGCAGTGACTAGCAGTCAAACACAAGTTCAAACAAAACTGTATGACTGCCACTTCTGAACCATCTGGAGAATAAGATGGAAGCCGGATGCTTAATTTGTCTGTCCTTCTGGACATACGAGGAATTGTGGTAAGCCGTTGGAAAACTGTCGGCCCTTGAGTGATTTAGCCTGCATCCTCATTGCAAAGTTGGCTGGTTATCAGCCAAAGTGAAAGCAGAATACATGCTCTAATCTATGCCTGAGCCATGCCAGCTAGTCTGGGTTGAAAGCACAGCTAAACCAGAGTGAGAGGTTTCTGTGTGAAGACGGATGGGGGTTGGGGAAACACCTGTGTAAGTGCCCAAACTAACTTTGAGGTGAAGATATTATATTACACTAGTGTAAATCAGAATTAGCTCCATTGACACCACTGAAGCCAAGGCCCTGGGAGAGCTCACCTATATATTCTCACCAGCCTAATGTAGAGAAATACTGGGGAAAAGTTCACCATGATAATTGTATAAGCATCAGTGTTTCTATGAGGCTAGCTGGAGGTGAAGCAAGAGAGTGATAGAAACACACTCTAACTCTACGTTGGCTCTCTGTGTCAAGAAAGGAAACGCTTCAGAATATATAATATAGACACAGAGAAAGTGAGAGAGTTTCAGTATATTTTGATGTTTACCTTCAATTAAAATTAAATATTAAAATATCTCTTTGTGAGTCTGCTACCTGTTCTTGTAGAGTGGAAAATATATTGTAAATATACCATACCAAATGTTTCATATCTACTTACTAGGACCAGTTCAGAAGTAAAACAGGACAGTAAATACACCTACTTCCTGTACGTTTGTTTTCCAAAAGGTTTGGCAGCAGAATAATATTTAATAAAGTCAATTGCAACTATTCATCCTGTATTTATTTTAGAAGCAGCTAGTAGTTAATGTCCAAGGTTTTGCTCATTTCTGCAGGAAACTGGTGTAAATGTGGAGTAACTACACTAATTTTAGTTATTTGGATTTATTGGTATTATAAATGAAAACAGAATGTGCTCCAATATCCGTATTTTGGTAGCTTGGCACCAAATAACACCCTTATTTTGTATGGCCGTTATCCAAAGTACTAATGATGCTAGGAATGCGTGGACCTCATGGATTTCAAAGATCTGTGAATCACTCAAATTGTTTTGGGATTCAACAGGTTTACAAAATGAGCTTGAATTTACAAAGCTTTTCATCTGTAATGTAAATCTTCCTTTTTAAGAGTGATTCAATCACACCAACATTCAAACCAACCATGTTTTTTTCTAGAAAAAGGAAAGCCTCTGGTATAATTTCAATTGACATAGAAGAGCGTGGCACAAGTGGGTGCCCTGTGTATGGTGTATATATAATGAATTTTAGTGCCCCTGGGACTACTTTGCACTATGAACAAGTTAGAGGCACTCCAACTTGTGTTCTAATTAGCTGCTTAAGCTGCTGATTTCTGTTCTTTTGAATTGGCCCAAGGATTCAGAGGCTGCAAAGGTTACTTTGGTGCCCGTCCTCTGGTCTTGCACAAAATACAGCATGGCCAGACTAGATGTTTTGGCCCTATGTATCTATTCTTATTCTCATTACAAATTTTTCTCTTTCTCCTTCATTGCTTCTTTTCCACAGTTGCTCTATACTTGCCAATTCTTCAGCCTAACCGGACTTTTCCTGGCTATTTACATGATGTGTTTGAATGACATTTTAAAACTAAGACTGTCAATTAATTGCAGTTAACACACTCAAATAACTCAAAAGATCAATCATGATTTAAAAAGTTAATCATAATTAATCACAGCTTTAATAACACTGTTAAACAATAGAATACCAGTTGAAATTTATTAAATATTTTAGAGGTTTTTCTATATTTGCAAATATAATGATTTCAATTACAACACAGAATACAAAGTTTACAGTACTCACTTTATATTATTTTTATTACAAATATTTGCACTGTAAAAATGATAAACAAAAGAAATAGTATTTTTCAATTTGCCTCTCACAAGTACCATAGTGCAATCTTTTTATTATGAAAGCACAACTTACAAATGTAGATTTTTTTGTTACATAACTGCACTAAAAAGCAACACAATTATAAAACTTCAGAGCCTACAATTCCATTTGGTCTTACTTCTTGTTCAGCAAATCGCTAAGACAAATGAGTTTGTTTACTTTTACATAATGCTGCCACTTCTTATTTACAATGTCATCTGAAAGTGAGAAAGATGCTTGTGTGGCACTTTTGTAGCCGGCGTTGCAAGGTATTTTCATGCTAAATATGCTAAACATTCATATACCCCTTCATGTACTGCAACCATTCCTGAGGACATGCTTTCATGCTGATGATGCTTGTTAATAATGTGTTAATTAAATTTGTGACTGAACTCCTTGGGGGAGAACTGTGTCCTGGTCTGTTTTACCTGCATTCTGCCATATATTTCATACTATAGCAGTCTTGGATAATGACCCAGCATGTTGTTCATTTTAAGAATACTTTCACTGCAGATTTGACAAAACACAGAGAAGGTACCAATGTGAAATTTCTAAAGATAGCTACAACACTCAAACCAAGGTTTAAGAATCTGAAGTGCCTTCCAAAATCTGAGAGGAGCAGGGTGAATGGAGCATGGTTTCAGAAGACTTAAAAGAGCAACACTCCAATGCAGAAACAACAGAACCCAAACCACCGAAAGAGAAGATCAACCTACTGGTGGCATCTGACTCAGATGATGAAAATGAATACGCGCTGGTCTGCACTGCTTTAAATTGTTATCAAGCTGAACCCATCATCAGCATGGATGTATGTCCTCTGGATTGGTGGTTGAAGTGTGAAGGGACATATGAATCTTTAGCACATCTGGCATGTAAATATCTTGCAACGCTGGCTACAACAGTGCCATGAGAATGCTTGTTCTCACTTTCAAGTGACATTGTAAAAAGAAGCAGGCAGCATTTTCTCCTGCAGATGTAAATAAACTTGTTTGCTTGAGTGATTGGCTGAACAAGAAGTAGGACTGAGTGGACTTGTAGGTCTACCAAGTTTTACGTTATTTTATTTTTGGATGTAGGTTTTTTTTACATAATTATACATTTATAAGTTCAACTTTCATGATAAATAGATTGTACTACAGTACTTGTATTAAGTGTATTAAAATACTAATTCTTTTATTTTTACAAGGCAAATAGAATAAAAATAAATATAAAGTGAGCACTGTAGACTTTGTATTCTATGCTGAATACTTTCGGCATATACGTCGGATGCATGCAGTCATAGAATAGAATACTTTCTATTCTATGACTGCATGCATCCGACGAAGTGGGTATTAGCCCACGAAAGCTCATGCTCTGAAAAAATTTCAGTTAGTCTTTAAGGTGCCACAGGACTCTTTGTCACTTCTGTATTCTATGCTGTAATTGAAATAAATATATTTGAAAATGTGGAAAACATACAAAAATATGTATATAAATAGTATTCTATTATTGTTTCACAGCTTGATTCATCACATGATTAATCACAATTAATTTTTTAAATTGCTTGACAGTCTTATTTTAAACCCATAAAATTCAAGCTCTTTCTGTATTCTACTCTCTCAGACAGTTGAGTTTGATATAAAATACCTGAAACCATTTCAACATGAACAGTTTTCTCCACATAATGGGACCCTTCAACTTTATCTATTCTCACTAATCTTAGAATCCTGAACATTAGCCTTAAGTCTGTATATATTTGTGTTTAGATCTCTAGTGTCTTAGAGAGATAAATGTCCTCTTCCTTTACTGTGTCAAAGAGAAACAGGATGAAAAGCATGGTGGGCCTTAGAAGTGAGCATAGTTAGGATTTGGTTTTATCTTGTGGTTTTGATCATATCACTTGCTGTACTTGTTATGCTGTGTACTGAATATGGGTAATGAATACTTCAAGAGATTTACTTGAAATGCCACTCTCTGTAATGACTTTCTCTGTTCACCATATATTGTTACAGAAATAATATACAGAATACATACTTTCTGGCAGTATTTTGGGTTCAACTGCATTGAGCGGTATTTATGTAAGTACTCCGACTGAGTTCAGCGTGAGAGGCTTATGTGATCACAAAAGTGGCAATTTTCATAACCATATTTGGATCACTGACTTTTGTGTGACCGTCATAATCCCCATGTTATTATTATTGTTTGGTATTTTTGCAGGGCAAAATTCCATTCAGAGCACAAACCCTCTGAAATAGTTGGAAATCCATAATATGAAGAAAGTCACAATAAAGGCTTAAAAAGTACATTATTGCAAATAAGTCTTTTAATGAGTTAAAAAAAATCCCTAAATGAATGGTAAGACTCCAAGCAGAGAGAAGGCACAAGAAAGCAGAAGTGAAGCTTTCCTTTTAAACAGTGGATTGCAAAAAAATGTAAATGTTTGAAACAGCATAAATAAAGTTTATTTATTTATTATTTTCCATTTGCAATCTAATGACCACACGGCGTATTTAGAAACAAAACAAAAATGTTCCTTGGTCTTGGCCTTTGAATGCCACTGTCTGCTAATTATGTGAGCTGAAAAGACCTCATAATATTTGTTACTTAATGAGAATATTTTTAATACTATATAAAAGATATTTCATTCTCAACCTTGTCTTCAGAAGAAAAAACTGACTGCAGCAGTTCAATGACACATTAAGCAGATTTTAGATTTAAAGTACATTAACTATCTTCTAAGTCAGTACAAACTTTTCAAGGTCAAAAGGAATGGGGCAGTCTTGGTTGCAGACAGAGTAAACAGATTAATCAGCAGGGACAGGATTCCTTGATTTAAAATAATGTAAAGTGAGTAAAGTATGCTTTCTAAGAGGAAAAGAATCATTATGTGTATATGTTGTATAAACAAACCACCTAAAATCTTGAAAAACAAATTTTCTTTTGGTAAATTAGACAGTAACAAAAGTTCAGGACTCCAGGAAACCATTTTAGAAGGAAATAAAATGCCCACAGTTCTTCATAGGGAGATTTCCCCTAAGTATCTCCTGTAAGAAAAAAATAACAATTTTGACTCTTTTGGGGTAGATTTGTAAAAGCATAAAACAGATTTTTTTTTAACTACTGAGTAGGTCTATTAACCACCACTATTAATGTAAAAGGTGAAGTGATGCACATGTAAATAATTAAGGTTTAAATATTTCACCCATTAGCATTATTTTATTTAGGAATTATATATATAGTAAAAACATTATGGAGATATAACAATCAATACACTTACTAATATAACTGTTATTAAATTAATACCCAATAATCTATAATCTGTGTGTGTGTGTGTGTGTCAAGGTTCCCTCCCCACTCTGAACTTTGGGGTACAGTTGTGGTGACCCGCATGAAAGACCCCCTCAGCTTATTTCTACCAGTTTAGGTCAAAAACTTCCCCAAGGCACAAATCCTTTCCTTGTCCTTGGATGGTATTGCTGTCACAACCAAGTGATTTAGACAAAAATTCAGGAAAAGGACCACTTGGCGTATTTCCCCAAAATATCCCCCCCAGCAAATCCCTTTCCTAGGGACACTTGAGAATAATATACCAACCAATTGCCTTTAATAAAAGTACAGGCCAGACCTTTTATTTTCAGGACACTAAAATCAATCAGGTTCTTAACAGAATAACTTTATTATAAAGAAAAAAGTAAAAGAAGCATCTCTGTAAAATCAGGATGGAAGGTAATTTTACAGGGTGATAAAAAGATTTAAAACATAGAGGATTCCCTGCTAGGCTCAACTTCAAAATTACAAAAACAGGAATAAACCTCCCTCTTAGCATAGGGAACATTCACAGTCTAAAACAACAACAACAAAAATCTAATGCATTTCCTTGCTTTACATACAATTTTTGTAATCTTAGATGCTCGTTTCAGGTATGTTTTTAGGAGATATTTTTTCCTGCTCTGGTCTCTCTCTGTCCAAGAGAGAACAGACAAAAAGAGCACAAACAAAGCCTCCCCCCACAGATTTGAAAATATCTTCTTTCCTTATTGGTCCTTTTGGTCAGGTGTCAGCCAGGTTATTTATTTCTCAACCCCTTACAGGTAAAGGAGGGATTTTATGCTACTCTGACCTGTATGTTTATGACAGTGTGTATTTACGAATGAAAGAGAATGACAGGGTAAGAGGTAATATATGCAACTGTATGCAAATACAAGAGGTATTAAATACTATTTAGCCCTTATGAAAGGTCTGATCCAAAGCCTATTGAAGTCAATGAGATTTTTCCTATATAATTCTGTCACAGCTTCACAGTTCATAGCCTGTCTCTATGAGGGAAAGAGAAGACTACAACTAGTATAATACTTTCAGTTCTGTATATTTCTACTCCAGAAGTTTGTTGGTAAATTAGATCACCACCAGCACTCCCAGTTCACATATGAAAACCACCCTCCCCTATCAGACATAGATGAGTCTTAGAGGATGGAGTGATCACACCAGTTTTGTATGCAATATCATGCACTCCCAAATCAATTCTTCAGCCAATCAAATGCTCATGCAAAGACCAGATGCTCACCACCCTGTGAACATCCGGCCAGCACCCTGCCTTGTATGGAGATGTCTGAGTACATGCAGACAAGGATCAGTGTGACAATGTGTCAAGTAGTAGGGCCCTAGATAGAAATGACACTGATGATGAGTTTGATGAATATATGTTTTCTATCCTACATGTCAAGGCTACTTCATTAGGATTAGCCAAGATTATCATCTTTTTGATGTAAGAAGTGCCTCCTTGAGTTAAAGTATATATTTTTTAAACAGCTGATTTTTTAAAAAACATTTTCTTGAATATATATCTACATAATTGTTCTAGGCTTGCCAGGCCTGATACCACTGTGTTTCTGAGAGAGAGAGTGTGCGCTTGGGAATGTTATCCATCTTGAAGCATTTCTGCCAACATTGTATTATCATAATTTCCACCAACTGGAGGACTTGGAGCTGGGAGTGGGCAGCAAGTACACCCTGCTGTGCTTCAGACAGTGACACCATTGAAATTATGATTCTGTAGATGTTTATTAATCAAATGACACCTCCCTTACCTTTCTATCACTATCTTGTCCACACAATGAGCCTTTACTACATTATGCTCTGAGACTAAAAGGAGAAGAAGGATTTAGATGTTACATTTATTTCATAAGTGAGGGGATGATACCGAGGAAAAGAAAACGTAATACTACATTGGAAGTAATAAATGTTGTGCCCTTGTTTATCAACATTCATCTAAAGATCTCAATGTCCTTTACAAATATCATTTCAGCTTCACAGCAGTGGCAGCACATCTGTTACATTTTATTAGAACTGTGAATAACTGATTTTTACATTCACTAGCTGTTCTGGGGGGGAAAGAGTTGCGGTGGGGGGTTCAAATTGGCACTTTTTTCTTCAGTTAACAGAAAAAGTCAGAAAAGTTTCATGGCTGATCAGCTGAGGGTGACACCCCCCTTCCACCATAGCTTAGTTGTCAGGGCTCTAGGAAGGGGGAGACCTGCTTTCAAGTCCCTTTGCAGAGCAGAGATTCAAATCTGAGTCTCCCACTGCCAAGTGAGTGCTCTAACCATGACAAATAGGGTATCGATGGGGATGATAGTGGGGGACACCAGCACCTTCCCCTTTGGCTTTGTGGATGATACCTAAATCCCCTTGTGAATCTAGCCCCTGCCCAAATGTTTCATTTTGTTAATATAGAAGGGAATCATTTCAGCACTTTCTTTTTTATTTTGTCTGAAATAGTTAATCAAAATGGACACAAATTCAGAAAAGATTTTTGGCAAACCAAATCTGCATCTTTCAGCAAAAAAATTTTTTCTCCAGCTCTACTTATTTATTATTACTCTTATTTAATAATTGGAGAAACCAAGGAATAGTAATGTGAAGTCATTTGCCAACAACTGCACATTAAATTAGTTACTGATTCTCAAATGGTAACTACTCAGGATGAAAATTGTGGTAGAATGTGATCCATATAGCAGCGTAAAAACATTACCCTGAAAGAGGAAGACACATTAAAAAGGAGAAAGACCTATGTTCACATGTAAGTTTTAGGACTATCTGAAAACAACATTTATATTGTATAACATCTTGTCTCAGTGTTTTGGGGGCATATAGTAAGCACCATGTTCAAACCTTCGCCTGCTTCTCAATAACTGTTTTTATTTTTTAGCTTGGTTCTGGTAAAACACTGTTTTCAGGAAGCATGTTGATAGTAGCAATTCTTTGTAGTTGTCTTCACATGTCTACTTTAAAAATGGCTTCACAGGGTAGAGTTTTTGTAATGTGCTACATATCTCAGTTCTAGGACATGCTCAGGAAAGGAAGAACATTCACACACGTATGCTGTTATTTAGCGATAATAAAAATAAAATGGTATTTTTTCAAGTGGCATATTAGATTATTAAATAATAGCATCAGCTGATATGATGCTGGTACTAACCTACCAAAATAACAATGCAATCATACCCAAGTCTCTCAACAACTTGATATAGACAAGAAATAGCTAGTCTCAAATATCATCCCCAAAATGGTGTTTGCAATGTGTCCTAGTTTTGTTCTTTTTTGTTCAATTTCCTAATGCAGTAGTTAGTTTTCAAGATAGAACTAAACATTAATAGAAATGTCCAACAAAAGGCCAGGTACAATCTTGATACAATAATGTTAGGTTTTAGCATGGGCCTAATTCAGTAGACTGGTATATATTAAATTAATAAGATACATTTGCATGCAGTTTGGCTTAAGAATTATTTTGCACAAGGCTATTATATCAGAGGTGTGGCAGACCTTTAACATTCTCTTTCTTCATGTATTGTATGCAATCTAATACTCACTATTTGCATAGGTATTTCTAGCTGCAGTTAATAACTTCCATTGTACTAGATGTGATAAATTGTGTTTTAGATGGTTTCACATAACTTAGAATTTGATACAATGTGAGACATTATACTAGGACACAATGCATACAAAATTTGAAATTAAAATACAGTTTTACAGTCTCATGTTTCTGTTATCAATTGCATTTTATATAGAAAATAACCATTTCCAATTGTATATGACTAAGGATGTATATTATTCATGTAACTCTATGGTCAAGCTACTCTGACTATCTCTAATATCCTTATGAAATTACCCAATATCAATTCTCCATTTAAAACTAAAAGATACATCCCAGTTTTCTAAGTAATACTGGACAATTATTAAAATAAAATGGCAGAAATTTCAAGTTCATATTATTACAGACGTTAACTTTATCCATTGATGATTTGTGCCTTTGCTTATTAGATTTCCAGTCCTGCTGGCTATAAAAAGTCTAGTGCTGTTACAGTGGACAAATAACATTAAAAATTTTGGGAAGTCTTACATAAGGAGAAAATTATCAATCTTAAGAATGTCTTCTATGACAGAGATTTGTATACATGGCTTTTTTAAATACTTAGGATGTAACAATGTGACTGGCCCCTTTAAGGGAAGATGGATCCAGTCCCACTTGTTACATACACAGCTCACCTCCACAGGTGGAGAACATGAGCAAAATGATGGACTATATGGCTAAATAGGCTGGGGGAGGGGAAGGAGAAAACAGAAGTCTGGAGAGAGAGAGAGAGAGAGAGAGACTGACTCTAGACATGAGCACCTTGGAGTTGCTATTTGGTGAAGAGCAGAGAAAGACATAAAGGAGGATGGCTGCATAATCTATTCTATACAGAGAGTCTCCTTCTAGGTCTCAGACAGAGACTTGGTGGTGCAAGTTAGGAAGGCTTTAGTGTGGATAGGAAGTCTGAAAAGCCTGAGTGAGAATGTGAGTAAGAACCCTGCCCCGAGGTTTGAGAGCCAGGTAGAAAGGCTGGTCAGGCATATTTATGTTTTCTTGTGAACGTTGTCAATAAAACCAGAAGGAGGTGGATTGGTTTTCCAGTCATCTTTCTAGGACTTTGTGTTGTGCGAATGGGCCAAATTCAGATATGAAGGATAGCATGATTACCAAGTCTATATCCATTACAGTTTGTGGTGCCCAAGAGGCTATATTGGATGTGAATGATTTGTCTTGAAGAAGTAGTCTGTAGGTTCTGGAGCAAACAGAGGCATTCTGACCGTGATGAGGCCAAATCACCAATGAACAGAATCACTCCATTAGTTAACTGTATATGGAAAAAAAAATGAGTACAAGTCAATGTTGCTATCTGGGAAATTGGGATTGCATAGGGAAAATCTAAAATACCTTTGGGTTATGAATCTCTGTGGTTTTGAGCAGAAGTTTCATCCTTGTCCTTACTGATGAATTTTGTTTCAGTACCAATACGCTGCCACAACAAGTTCTGGTTTTGATGTATCTGCATTTTCTGATAAAAAATACATTTTATTGAACAGTTCCTCACCAGCGCTAATTAAAAGTCTATGATTTGTGGGGCCCGTTATCTGTTCAGCCCTGAGTGCCCTCTGCTGCATGTTTGGATGTCATTGTAGTCTAAGCTTGCATTTGACATCTGTAGCGTTTGACCAAATTACATATCTGAGCAGGTGGACAGTCCTGACATCTTTCCTTGCTCTGGTCAGCAGCATAATTTCCTGGGAGAAGTTCCAAGAGACTGTTGAGTGAGGTTCTGTGGACAAACCTGCAGGAATCATATGTAGGTTAGGATGAAAAACATTAAATAACTTTGTGATATTAGACAGTATTTTCCTTGATATAAATTAACACAAGTTCTCTAGTTATTAGACTCATTCTTTGTAGGGCTCAGTATCCATTCTGACAGAAAGGAATAAATACGAGAGCATCATGGAAGGCAGGAAAAGCTAGTCCCATATTATTTTTTTCTAATATCACTCAGAGTCACTGAGGCTGCAGCAAACATCAGTCATTAATGCTGTAAAAGTATACTGCTGAAATGCTTTTGGAGGCCCTGTAGTTTCAGGTGGGAGGACTCCATGCTGACATATCAGTCTCTTTCTCAAAGTGAGAAAGTCACGCAGAAGTCAGGAGTACTTACTATTTCAACTGTTTCAAGAAGCGAATTAAAAAGTTACCATATCAACAGCTTCAGGAACAGTGTGTGCCATCAACATTTCTGACAGACTTCAGGTCATTTGCAGACATCTTTAACTCTGCCTGATCTATTTCCATATAGTCCACTGACAAACTGGAGTGTTGTTCAGAGTGTTCACAAGAGGGCCTTTGGACCCTGGGAAAGGGAATCTTTCACTTTAAAAAAGCAGATGTACTGTACTTTTCTTTTATAAATGAAAAAAGGAATTGGTTTTTAGCGTGAAGGCTGCCCAATGATATTTTGTACACTACCAGAATGGCGAGTTCAGCAAAACTCAAGCCCCTGGAAACTTCCCAGGAGCAGAGGCCTAAGAGGGAAGAAGTGAAGCTTCCAAGGAGAGCTGACAGTAGTTTTCAGGCACAGAGGGCACAAGGGAATGAGCAGCTGGGCTGATACATTATTTCATAAGCTGGGAGTGGGGAGGAAGGAGACCTTTAGCTCTAAGTCCTCCTTTGGCGGGGAGGAGCAGGAGAACAGGTTTAAGGAGCATGGAGGTGCAGCAGAAAGAGTAGGGATTGTGCAATAGCTGCACCAATTCCAATGTATAGAGAATCAGCCAGCACTAAGGGGAGGATGCTGGCCTGTTTTACGGTACAACATGCCAGGCCATATTTATGTGCAATTGGAGCTCCTGATACAGAATATGTAGCACAGATTTGTCATGAGCAGTAATGAGTCATAGGTAGCTCACTTCCAAGGATAAGGATAGTGCAAGAAGAGAGATGAAAAGATACAGTGACATTAGGAATAAAACACAGATAAATGAAGCTTATATGAAAAGATCTTGGATAATTTTAAACTGAGAAAATTCAAAGGCAAATATGAACGGAAAAACATGTCAAGAAATAATAGCTGCAGTCTTGTCCTATATTTAAAAACTATTAGGAATTCCTAAGAAATTGTAGTTTTCAGAGTGGTAGCCATGTTAGTCTGTATCACCAAAAACAACGACGAGTCTTTGTGGCACCTGAGAGACTAACAAATTTATTTGGGCATATGCGTTCGTGGGCTAGAACCCACTTCATCAGATGCATGGAGTGGAAAATACAGTATCAGGTATATATATACACAGTACATGAAAAGATGGGAGTTGCCTTACCAAGTGGGGGTTCAGTGCAAATGAGATTATTCAAATTAACAGTAGAATACCATGGGAGGAAAAATTACTTTTGTAGTCGTAATAAGGGTGGCCCATTTCTAACAAGAAGGTGTTTGAGTAACAGTAGGGGAAAATTAGTATGGAGAAATTAGTTTTTGTAATGATTCATCCACTCTCAGTCTTTATTAAAATCTAATCTGATGGTATCCAGTTTGCAAATTAATTCCAGTTCTGCAGTTTCTTGTTGGAGTCTTTTTTTAAATTGTTTTTGTTGAAGAATTGCCACTTTTAAGTCTGTTAGTGAGTGATCGAGGAGATTGAAGTGTTCTCCTATTGGCTTTTGAATGTTATAATTACTGATATCAGATTTGTGTCCATTTATTCTTTTGTGTAGAGACTGTCTGGTTTGGCCAAGGTACATGGCAGAGGGGCATTGTTGGCACATGATGTCATATATCACATTGGTAGATGTGCAGGTGAACAAGCCTCTGATGGTGTGGCTGATGTGTTCAGGTCCTATGGTGATATCCCTTGAATAGATATGCTGACAGAGTTGTTGCAGGGTTTGGTTCCTGGGTTGCTGCTTGTCACTTGCAAAGCATTGTGAGAGACCCAGGTTGGAGAGTTAAGAGGGCACAATGGTCCCACGGTCCCAGGCTGCACCCCAGTGATTCTGTCTCGACCATTTTAGATTTCATTAAATTAGACTTAAAATAATTTATTAAGGTAGAGCTATCTTTTCTGAGTGGAAAATAGGGGGAGGGTCACATGTCATATTCAGTGTATCTCTGTCAATAGGCATGTGGGGTTTGGTATTTAACATAATTTAGCTATACAGTAGCTATATTTATAGGGATACCAGAGTGCATAAATAATGTCTTAGAAATACTATCAATAGGGTATTCTGTTCATCATTTTCAATCAAATGTGGATGTCTGGTGTAGAACACCGAAAAATACTAATCTCTTTGAAGTTAAATCTTAAGAAAAGATACCAACTGTTACTCCTGTGTTAAGCCTGCTTAGCACTTGTATGGCTGAACTCCAGTGGAGCAAAGGCAGATTCAGAAAATGTTTTTGATGAAATAGGTAGCACTGATGAATCTGAACTAAACCATTGCCTCTGCATGATGCTGGGGTTTTGAATTAGACTTAAAATATGAGTTCCTGAACCACCATGCTCATCAAAGATACCTTGGCCCTTTTCATGAGAATAGAATCCTAGCATTGGTGGCCAGGCTCATGTCTGAGATGGGTTATTATTGTATATTGTGAATCTCTAGATTCTCCCTGAAGTCCCTCTTCAATATTTGTTTAGTTAAATTTATTAAACCTATTAGCAATCTCTGAGGGATGAACTTTACCCCTCTCCCTTCATTTCCTTCTCCACTTCTCAGAGGTGACTGCAGTGATTGCTAGAAATGATGTGACTCATTACGATGCCTACACTCAGAGGACCCCAGGCTTGCTGAGTCTGTGTGCTTGTAAGAATGTTAATTTCCCTTTACAAGTCTGGAGCGGGGGCATGTGGTGCCATGGCACCTCCACTTCTGTATCCAGCTGTGGAGCTGATTGGGTGTAGAGAGGAATGCAGCGTGTGTACTGTCCAGGTACACCTGGAGCTTCCTTAGGGACAAACCATCTTGGAACTCCTCCTGGAGCAGTGCAGAGCCACCCCACCCTGTAGTAAGATGTCCCTATGTAAACCAGCCCACATCAGACATAAACATGGGCATAGCTTCAAAGACTGTTAGCTATGAACATTGCTGAATTTCTTTTACCCACCCCTGGGACTGTGTGCAAGTAAACAATGCCTCTGGGTTCTCTGTAAAGCACACACCTGGTGGTCGCTGCAGTTCTTCAAGGGATTCATCCTGCAAGCTGTCAAATGTCCTAAACTTGCAGGAACTCACTTGTACCTTGAAGAGTTGAGTACTAAAGCCTTGTCTACAGACAGTTTTGTACTGTACAAGTGTGTGTTTGTTTTCCAAGCTGATATAATTATACTTGTACAATCCTAGAGCAGTGCAGTTTTACTGCTACAAAGCTTCCTATACCAGTACGGATTATTTACCTAACAGCAGCATGCATCCGACGAAGTGGGTATTAGCCCATGAAAGCTTATGCTCTAATACTTTAATTAGTCTTTAAGGTGCCACAGGACAGTTTTACTCTAGTTCACACTATAAGAGAAGTTATGATCTGTCCATGGTTATCACACTAAAGGTATAAGTCTTTGGCAAACGGAGACAATTTCTTCATAAAAACTTATTTCAAGTCAAAAGAATATTTCCTAAAGATTTATCTGATATCGCATCAAGATAAAAGATCTGCTCTGACGATTTTGGAAGACAGATGGATCCTTTCAGACTAGCACCGATCTCCTCGTGATCTAAAGGTAAATGTGACTGTATTGTTTGTGTCATCACTGAATCACTGTCCCCAGAAAGACATTGCTCTACATTGAATAGTACTGTACATAGTTTAGTAATGATCAGAGAATTAAATGGCATCATAAGTTATGTTGAAACTGCATCTTTAGCAATGTGTCAAAAAGCACCTCAAAAATTATCTTCCCCAACCTGAAAATATCATACTTTTATTTTTTTAAGGGCAGATTTCCAGTGCACTTTCTTGCAGAACTGTGACATTTCTTGAATTTACAGTTAGGTTATATTTTGCTACAGCATTTATTTTCTTTATTTTAAGCACCATGAGTAAGACTGAGATTTGTGCTGTATTGGATCACTGTTAGATGTTCTGACGCATTTGTGTCTCCAGAAACTTTTGCAGTTTGCAGCTTTAAATTATGACCAAACAACCTACGTAGAACATTTCACATAATGTAGATATTGGGGTCACTACATAGAGCCACCTCTCATGTAGTTTCATACTTTGGAAGTTCACATCATCATGAAAATCAAGTCTGTATCCAGATTGTCTGTACTTTATCATCTACCCATGTTACAGAGTTTAAGCAGTAAAGCATAACTTTCTTAATGTTGTTCATTTATTCTGTATGCAAGAAAACTGACCACTTATTGGCCATAAAAAAATCTGTTTATTCAGCTATTCAGTGCAGTTAAACGAATGCCTATTATACTGTAATTACAATGTAACTTGTGCTATTTGATTGCTTTATCATTTCATTTGGTTCAACAAATTTATTTTTTAGACAAGTGTCCAATCACATACCATACTGAATATCAACAGGACATTTCAGTTATTCTAGAGATCATTAAAATGTGATATCCCAAATGAAAATGGTGATTCTGAAGGTATTTTAAGCCATTTGAACTGCGGTTGCATTTTCCTTGCCTTTAATGACGCATGGTATGGTGGATTATAGAAATGCATTGATGAAAGACAGAATGGTGAAGTAGCTTAAGATTCAGATTCTCATATTAATTTCCTGGTTTATTGCAATCAGTTTTCAAGTGAATCACAGCATGATTTTGTTTGTTTTAAAAATACTTTATAAGTCACAACCATTTTCATTTGTCAAAAGGAAAATTGTAAAATACTTAAAATGCAATTTCAATTCATAAAAACAAAAAGCATCCCTCTTCCTATTTATTGACGATAATGCCAAGAAATACAAAATGTTAATCAGAGTGGCAGAGTCAAACTACTGCAGAGTAAATAAATGTTTGCCAGCATTTGCTTGTTAAATTCGCCATAAACCAGCCATAAAACTTTACCTCCTTGAACAAATAACAGAGTTACAGGAAAGAACATCTATATAGGACTAGGCAGATTGCTATTAGAGATTACTGAGAAAATTTATATTTCTCGTTTATCATGAAATATCAAATCTTCCAACTGGGCACATGACTAGACTACCTAACTGCATATTGCCATCCCTGTTGCTCTTGTTCTCCTTTCCCCCACCCATTCCCTTTGATTCTTCTTTTCTTATCATCGCTTGGCTCATCTTGTTTTAAATTTGTAGGGTGGGATTTTCAAAAGTGTTCAATATCAGTGTAACTCTGTTCCCATTAATGTCAGTGGTCATATTATACTGATGTTGGTGGGAGGAGTTATGCTAACTGTCATAAGTATAAAGTAGCCTAGAATTAGTGTTTACCTGTAAGGGGTTAAGCTAAAGGTAACCTGAGAGGTGGACAACTGACCAATGAGAAATTCCTCAGGAGACAAAGGATTTTGAGTTTCAGTTTCTCTCTGGGTCTCTCTCGGTTCAACTTGGCTTTGAGATGAATCACAGCTATTTCTTTCACTGTAACTATAAGTTTTCTATCAAGTACAGTAGTCAGTAAGTTTACCTTCTTTTTATCACTTGGAGGGTTCTCAGTGGTGAGTGTTGGCTGGGTGCTTCTTGATATTGTAGGATTCAGCAGAGATATCAACAGTAGGAGAAAGTTGCCTTGAGGGAGAGGTTTGATTTCTTAATTCTTTTGTTGATTATGGTAGATGCTGTTCTATTGATGGTTATAAGGGATTTATTCCTTTCTTTTTTTCTTTTATTAAAATCTTTCTTTGAAGAATCTGACTGCTTGTTTTCCATTGTGTAAGATCCTGGTTTTGGATCGGGCACATCTCGCAGGATCAGGCGAGGCCTTTCTCTCAAGCTTTTCAGGGAGGGAATAAGTTTGGGGGTTTTGTGGAAAGAGAAAGAGGGGCTTCAAGTGGCCTGTGTCCAATAGTTTTTTGAGATATTCTCACTTGATGGTGGCAGCATACCAGGTCCAGACACAGGAGAAGTTTGTGTTCTGGGGAAAAACATTTTAACCCAGGCTGGTAAAATAAGCTTGGGGGGTTATTTCTTTTTTCCAGGTCCCCACATCTGTACCCTAGAGTTCAGAGTGGGGAGGCAATCCTGACACTAACACTGAGCATTGTTGAAAATACCTGTCAGGTCTTTGGGGGAGTGACTGTCTATCGTCTTTGTACAGTGAAAAGCACAATGGGGCCCTGATTCTGATTGGGACCACTAGGCCCCGCTGTATTTGATACCTACTTTTTACATAGGAGATTTTGCTCATGTATGCACAAATGTGGGAGGTAGGGGTCCACTGACTTACATTATGTTGAAGCTAGATATATAGTAGTTACACACACTTGTAAATATAAATGATATCAAGGAGTGGACGGCTTATATTATTGGTAAGGATTGAGGAGCATTATGTCACTAGGAAACTTGCTCCGATTTGGCTTACTTTATTATTGACCAAAGTCATTACCAGTACGACTACCCAGCTGTTTGGTAGATATGTTGTTTGAAATGGATTACTGATACGGCTCGAATTGAATTGATACAGGTGGT
Organism: Dermatemys mawii; assembly: GCA_007922305.1. NCBI lineage: Eukaryota > Metazoa > Chordata > Testudines > Dermatemydidae > Dermatemys > Dermatemys mawii. The sequence goes on along the minus strand of ML677365.1, from coordinate 8,295,465 downwards.
ACATTAAATATGTGATTACATATTTACACTACTGGCACTAATGCCTTTCTCTAATTGGCTAGGGCTAGCAGGAATATGCCTTAGGACATCAGAGCCTCATTATGAATAATTACTGCAAGTTTCTGTTTTTGTGGATAATGGATTAAAGTCATCTTTGGAATTACTGTTTAACCAGGCATGAATGTAGCCCAATGTTACTTTTTAAATTTTATTTTTCACTATTTCTATCCTTCCTGCCTCCTCCATCCTGAGCTCTTTCAGCAGTGAGAGATCCTAAGGAGAATGTAAGATTCTTCAGGCTATAATGTACATTAACACTTCTGTAATTTATAAAGGGAGCACTGGTTTGTGTGGACAGATGTCCATTTAAAAAAAAAAGCAACAAAGATGTGAAAGTCACTCCAATGTAGAGTCACCTTGTTCAAGACTACTTGTAAGAGCTTCAAACTGGCGCTCAAGTTCATCCTATTAGAATCTTTTATTTTCACTCTCAGCAGGATTTCCAAGAACTCCATTGGTAGAGACTGGTCTGTTCTAACACTGGATGTATTTTCTCCAAGTCAGAACTGAGGTATAGGGTTAGCGTAAAGAAATCTGTTCTTCCTCTGCTTGTGCCACACCTGTTTGTGAAGACAGAAGTCCAGTCTCCAGAGCAATGAACATGCCACTTTCTTGACTATTCCAATTCATTTTAAGAAGTAAGGAAACATTACAGTTTTTCTGTTTTAAAACACTAACCTGGGTACCTGTCCTTGTAACAAAGCCCGATGCCAACTCTGTCCACATATCCATTCAACTGACACCATCATAGGACCTAATCACATCAGCCACACCATCAGAGGCTCATTCACCTGCACATCTTCCAATGTGATATATGCCATCATGTGCCAGCAATGCCCCTCTGCTATGTACATTGGCCAAACCAGACAGTCTCTACACAAAAGAATAAATGGACACAAATCTGACATCAGGAGTCATAACATTCATAAACCAGTAGGGGAACACTTCAGTCTCTCTGGACATTCTATTAAAGACTTGAAGGTGTCAATTTTAAAACTGAAAAACTTCCAGAACAGACTCCAACGAGAAGCTGATGAACTGGAATTAATTTGCAAATTGGACACTGTCAAGCAAGGGTTAAAAAGGGACTTTGAGTGGCTTTGTCTTTGTACTAATTGAATGCATTTTCCTAGTTAAGTCTCTTTTACAGATTCTTATCAACTGTTAGACAGATAGATCCACTACATTTTCACTACAAAAAGATTTTACCTCCTGCTAATAATTGCCCATCCACATTTAACAGCCTCTTAGAATTGGTATGGTAATTTACAACTTTTTTTTTGCTTTCTGTGTGTATAAATGCATCTTACTTCTGTTTGTTCCATTCTATGCATCCGATGAAGTGGGCTATAGCCCACAAAAGCTTATGTTGAAATAAACTGGTTAGTCTCTAAGGTGCTATAAGTATTCCTCGCTTTCTTTATAGCCAGAAGGGAATACTGTGATCATCCAGTCTGACCTTCTGTATAGTACAGGTCATAGAATTTTCCCCAAATAATTCATAGAGGAGATCTCTTAGAACAACATCTAATCTTCATTTCTAAATTGGCAGTAATGAAGGATTTACCCTGATCCTTAGTAAACTTTTCAATGGTTAATTACCCTTACTTTCAAAAATTTATGACTCATAATGGATCATACTTTTTTACCTGAGGTTATAAGTATTATTAAACTATGTACTGGTGTAACCTTTGGGTGGACTAAAGTTTACTTCACTACCCTTCTCCCAGTGCCTAAAAAAAACTCCCACAGAAAGCAGTATTGCCAACTTTAAGAGACCAAAAATCTTGAGTAAGACTTCCGAAAATCATGAGATTGGCCCCAAAATCATGACAGTTCTTTTTTTAAAAAAAAAAAAAGAAAAGAAAAGATGAGTTTGTGTTTTTTAGGTCAGTCTCTTTGATTTTTCTTAAATCTCGCCCCCCCCCCCCCCCCCAGTCCATCTCCAGGGTGTGTTAATGTGAGAATTAGTGTTGCCCACTCTCCCACATGTCCTGGATAAGGTGATTTTGACCCCTATTGCAGGAGCCATCATCCCCACATCTGCCCATCTTCTGCCCAGCAATTAATCCTGTCCCCCTTCAGTTCAGTCCCCTAGCCCCCATCATCACCAGTCCATCTGTTCAGCCCCTTACCCCATGGATCCCCACCACCCTCAGTTCATCCTCCCAGCACTCAGCCCATCTGCTCAGAGCCCACCATCAATACAGCTCCCTGCCCCATTAATCTCCATCCATCTCACGTCAGCCCCCCTGCACCTCCAGGCCATAGTTCAGCCCACATATCTTCACCTCTGCTCCACTTACGGTTCTTCACCCTACCTAGGCCTGGGGAGGAGGGCTGGCATCAGGAGCCGCAACTGTGCCTGGTGCTGCTAAGTATTTCTAAGTAAAATTATGCCTCACTCATGATCTCGTGATAGAACTCTCAAATGTCAGGGGTTTTGGCTTCTTTTGAGCCACAGCTGAAAAAAATAATCCTGATATTAAATCTTCTATTGTGAGTGAGGCTTAATGTTATTTAGAATCATGTCTCTCTTGCTAAGTCATGTCTAAGAAAGGCACATGGAGACCCAGAGTTGAGTCACTGAAGACTTTCAGCAAGATCAGCCTCCCCACATTCAAGTTCAAACACACCAAAAGGAATGAACTTGATTCTTAAGTACTAACTTTATAAAATTTTATAATGATAAGGAAACAATAATAGTAACTTAATTTTTGCAACATAACATAGCTACTTTATATTCTGCATACCTGATCCTCATAGTTATAGATATTCTTAAATACAGAAAACAAATTAAATCTAAAAAGGCAGTTCCCATAGACACACAGTGAGAAGTAACTCAGAGTTCCAAAAAGCTAAGGTTGAGTTCACTGGAGTCTCAGTCTTTGATCACCAAATCTATACAGTCTGCTGAGTCAAAAACACTACAATAAAATCTTCCCTCCACTTACTTGTAGAAATCTCTAGCTGCAATCCAAGCAGTCTCTTCCTTCTGCTCTGCTGAAGTCACTCAGCTACTTAGCTAACTAAGTAACCAACCACTCAATTTAAGTACATAGATTTTTAAAAAACCCTGTTACAAGAAAAATACAAACTGGGAGTAGCAAAATATAAGTGACTCTTTCCCGTTCATCACATTTAAATAAGGGAAAAGTTGGTGAATCATACTAATTGAGACAATTTAACTAAAACACTCTGGCTAAAATCAAACAATTTCCCCTTTCTATAATTAGCACTGCTAGGGCATCCCTGGTGGAGGGTTAACAATATCACTAACCTTCTGCAAAATGGTTCAGCCTGCTTTCTGCTCCTGTGGCCTAGCTTCTTCCAACCCACTGCTTTTTGTAAAGTAGCTGCCCTGATTATTTGCCCTTACGGTGTCTGAGTCCAGTTACAGAGGACATATTAAGCATACCCAAAACTTCTTAGGGTGACCAGACAGCAAGTGTGAAAAATTGGTACAGGGAGAAGGGGGGAATAGGGACCTATATAAGAGACTCAGAAAACTGGGACTGTCCCTATAAAATCAGGACATCTGGTCACCCTAAAACTTCCACACCCAATTCCAGAAGTTTCTGAGTGTAGAGTGCTAATTGTGCATCAGTCTAGCAACAATGACCCAGACAACTCATTTCTACCCAATAGAGCTCTCAAAGACATATCTCCCTATTAGGCATGTGGGTTATGCTTGGGTAATAGAGCCTGTAACAATCATTATGGTCATAACTAAATGTGCATTTTAAAAAATTACTAGACAATTATTCCATTGAAATTTTGTTAACATTGAGGAAAATGACATCGATACTCACACAAACCCTATTGTAGGAACAGATTTTTTATGACCAGTAACATGTTTAAACCACTGCCAGCAGCTGGAATGCCAATTGTTATACTTATTGTCTAAAGAACTAAAAGGAGGCCTTTCTGAAACCTTAGCGTGGCCAACCTGTGGCTCTGGAGCCACATACGGCTCTTTAGAAGTTGATATGCAGCTCTGGGACTGGAGCTACATTGGAGATTTCCAATGTGCTGCGGGTGCTCACTGCTCAATGCCTGGCTCTGTCACAGACCCTGTCCCCACTCCACCCCTTCCCATGCCCTCCCTTTAGCCTGCCATGCCCTCACTCCTCCCCCTCTGCCCCAGAGCCTCCTCCACATCACAAAAAGGCTGATGGGGAGGCACTGATTGGTGGGGGCTGCTGGTGGATGGGAGGTGCTGGGAGTGGGGGGTGGGGAGAAATGGTCCTGATCTAAGAAAAACAATGTAGGCTTATGAGTAGTCTCATAGGCTTAAAGTTGTACATCTGCTTAAATACTTTCCTGGATCAGGGTCAATTTACATCCTTTGGTGTTGTGCCTGATGCTGTGACTACACCACCAGGTAGATCTGCAGCATTTCTATGATGAGAAAAGACTCTCATAGGCATAATACTCCCTGTGTTGTTCAGCATGGTCTCATTTTAAAATCAATTATTGCCTGCAGAATTGGCTTACTGCAGGCTAGGCTCCTTTCCTCCAAAGTGGAAAGAGAGAAAGAGAGAGAGAGAGCTCTCCACGTGGCATGGGGGAAATGATATTGATTTCATGGCAGATTCTCTAGACACATGTAAGGCAGGCTAAGGTTTGATCATTCCTTGCAAAATCTGAATTGAGGAGAATGTTCTGGCAAGCATAAGTGACAAAGAGTCCTGTGGCACCTTAAAGACTAACTAAAGTATTAGAGCATGCATCCGACAAAATGGGTATTAGCCCACAAAAGCTTATGCTCTAATACTTTAGTTAGTCTTTAAGGTGCCACAGGACTCTTTGTCACTTCTGCAATTCCAGACTAACACGGCTACCCCTCTGATTCCTGGCAAGCATAGTGTTCCTGAGTGCTATCCTCTTAGCTATTCATTGACCTGTACAGTTATCTCACTTCTCCCTTGAACATCAGATGGCATCCATCTAACTGGGAGAAACACAGGGGCCATTATGCTACATGTTTACTATAATGCATAGAACGCCTGCTTACTGAAATATTTAAAAAATTGACAAGAATCAACCATATCTTTAAAACTAAGTACAGATTTTTTTTAATCAAAGTAGATCTACATTCATCCACTCCTCTTGTTTATGTGCACTTCAATTATTTTTCTAGTGCCCTGAAGTACAGTATAATAGTGAGGGAGTGTGAACACTGAATGTTCCCAGTTTTTTATAACTAGAGATACACATGGTAAATGACTTTTCATAGTGTTTAATTAAACTTGGTGTTTCTTAGTTCCTGCAATTACACTGGTCTACAATTTTTTAGAAGTCGTCTGTTTCAGAGATAAAATGTGATATTTATTATGTATTTTGATGTGCTGAATTCAAATGTGACAATTAAAACAACTGATTGGCTACTGTTTCTAAGATATTTAAGTTTTTACATTTTATGTCTATGTATATTGTGTAGATATTTTAATCATAGAGTTTTAATCACAGAGTACAGTTTTAATCATAAATTGTAAACCTAGGTCTTTTCATGTGTTTATGGTTGCTTTACATGATAATATTTCACCTGTCCTGTTTATGTAACACTTTAAAAATCAGCAAAAAGGGTTATATAAATAAAATGTATTATGAAACAAAAGGCAAAAAACTATTATGTACATAGTTTAGTCCTATTCAGTGTCTACTTGGCGCTTCTTGGCTTGTCTCTTGTATTCATTAAATGGAGCATCTCTTGTCACTGTCCAGCAATAGTCTGCAAGCATTGATGGGCTCCATTTGCCCTGATAGCATTCCTCCATTGTTGCAATGTCCTGGTGAAATCGCTCGCCGTGCTCGTCGCTCACTGCTCTGCAGTTCGGTGGAAAAAAATCTAGATGAGAGTGCAAAAAATGTATCTTTAGTGACATGTTGCAACCAAGGCTTTTGTATGCCTTGAGGAGGTTTTCCACCAACAACCTGTAGTTGTCTGCCTTGTTGTTTCTGAGAAAATGTATTGCCACTGACTGGAAGGCTTTCCATGCCGTCTTTTCCTTGCCACGCAGTGCATGGTCAAATGCATCATCTCGAACAAGTTCACGAATCTGAGGACCAACAAAGACACCTTCCTTTATCTTAGCTTCACTTAACCTTGCAAATTTTCCATGGAGGTACTTGAAAGCTGCTTGTGTTTTGTCAATGGCCTTGACAAAGTCTTTCATCAGACCCAGCTTGATGTGTAAGGGTGGTAACAAAATCTTCCTTGATTCAGCAAGTGGTGGATGCTGAACACTTTTCCTCTCAGGCTCCAATGACTGTCGGAGTGGCCAATCTTTCTTGATGTGGTGGGAATCTCTTGCACAACTATCCCATTCGCAGAGAAAACAGCAGGACTTTGTGTAGCTAGTCTGCAGACCAAGCAAGAGAGCAACAACCTTCAAATCGCCACAAAGCTGCCACTGATGTTGGTCATAGTTTATGCACCTCAAAAGTTGTTTCATGTTGTCATAGGTTTCCTTCATATGAACTGCATGACCAACTGGAATTGATGGCAAAACATTGCCATTATGCAGCAAAACAGCTTTAAGACTCGTCTTCGATGAATCAATGAAGAGTCTCCACTCATCTGGATCGTGAATGATGTTGAGGGCTGCCATCACACCATCGATGTTGTTGCAGGCTGCAAGATCACCTTCCATGAAGAAGAATAGGACAAGATCCTTTTGACGGTCACGGAACATGGAAACCCTAACATCACCTGCCAGGAGATTCCACTGCTATAGTCTGGAGCCCAATAGCTCTGCCTTACTCTTGGGTAGTTCCAAATCCCTGACAAGGTCATTCAGTTCAGCTTGTGTTATGAGGTATGGTTCAGAGGAGGAGGATGGGAGAAAATGTGGGTCCTGTGACATTGATGGTTCAGGACCAGAAGTTTCATCCTCTTCCTCTTCCTTGTCTGACTCAAGTGAGAATGATTCTGGTGCATCAGGAACCGGCAGTCCTTCTCCGTGGGGTATTGGGCGTATAGCTGATGGAATGTTTGGATAATGCACAGTCCACTTTTTCTTCTTTGACACACCATTCCCAACTGGAGACACCATGCAGAAGTAACAATTGTTGGTATGATCTGTTGGCTCTCTCCAAATCATTGGCACTGCAAAAGGCATAGATTTCCTTTTCCTGTTCAACCACTGGCGAAGATTTGTTGCACAACTGTTGCACCATATGTGTGGGGCCCACCTCTTGTCCTGATCTCCAATTTTGCAGCCAAAATAAAGGTAATAGGCTTTCTTAACCACAGTGGTTATACTGCGCTTTTGTGATGCAAAAGTCACTTCACCACAAACATAGCAGAAGTTATCTGCACTGTTCACACAAGTACGAGGCATCTCTGCTCACTTTGGCTAAACAGAAATGTGTCCCTTTGCAAAATCAAACACTGACAAATAAGAGAGCATGACGCTGTATGATTTCTAGAGCTGATATAGGGCAATTTGTTCAGCAGAGTGATGTAAGCTTCGTTATGATTCCATCATCCATGACTTCTAGGAATAACATGATGCAATTCATATCATGTATGACGCAATACCAGCTTCAGATTGCATCATTCATTGTTTTGCCTAAAAAGCAAGTACTGTCCAAACCCAGTCATAGATTTATTCATAGATCCAGTCAAAGATGTATTTTAGTCATTTCTGGTTTAAATTGAGATCCCTTCCCTTTATAACTCACTTATCCTCCGCCATTCCCATGTCAAGGGTCGTATATACTGACCCAATAGCATATCTTGAAAACTAGAGCCAATCAAAAATTTTAAGCATCATTTTCGTTCTCAGTGACCCAGAATTAGTAAAGTTTGACTGCATTTATTTCAGAAGCATTTTGGCTGTAGAGCAGTGTTATTTGTGGTTATCATTTTTCTGAAGTATAAAGATTGAAGAGACACAAGTTCAAGACTATTTAAGTAGACCTTCTTTTAATTCTGCATATCACTTGGAGTATGGCTGAACCTGATGATATCTGGGTTAAAATTTCATCCTCTAAAGGTGGTAAATCTGAACTTTCCCCCTGTTCCAGATAGCATTGTGCAAAAGTTGTCAGGCTTTGCCATCTGGGGTTCATGCAAAGCAATGTTTTGGATTTGTTTCATGTAGGATTGCTCTGAGACTAGTATTCTAATTAATCCCAAAACTCAGCTGGCAGTTCTGCATTTCACCTGGCTTCATGTCAATAAGGTGTTGAAGCTGGACACAGATCAGACCAGATTCACTCAGAAGGCTCATGATCATGAGCTCTGGTGTTATAAAGAAATTTGAGTCCAGGGTGATTTTTATGTCACCTCATAAGTTGCATATAGCTCAGGTTTTGGAGCTCTTCTCAAACACTGGTATCACACAATTCTAGTTGCTGATGTCAGTGTCGCATGTCACAATGCTATGATGGCTAAACCTGAATTATTCTTTCCGGTCAGTTTGTGCTGCTTACTGTTTTTCCCCCAGACCATTCCTCCAGCCCTATTTTGTATTCTTGTCTGCAAAGGTAAACGTGTGTTTCTTTTCTTTTACTTGTCACTGCTTTTCCCCCCTTGGATTCCTGTGTGCCATATTCAAGAGCCTAACAGTTACAAAGTTTCAGTCACATGGAGGAACTATACAGAATATCAATAATAATTAGGAATGTGTTAGTTTGAGTCTTACATTTTGGAAACACCTCACAGTATTTTGTGGGGTTTGACAAGAGTTTTCCTTGGGATTTTCCTCACCCATCTACTAAAAGTTAGACTGGCACAAGTGGCCATACATAGTGTCTCATACAGTGTATATATTGTGGACTTTTTGTTAGAATTTTTTTCTCTACTTTTCCCTTTCCACCCACTCCCCTCACTCTCCCTTTGTCTTGTCACTCTACCCCTTCTTTAACCTTATATTTTCTCTCTGCCTTTTTCTGTTCACTTCTCAGTTTTTCCGCCTCCCCTGGGAGATTTACTCAATGTGGGGTGTGGTCTCACACCCATTTCCTCTGGCAAACTCCAATGGGATGATGTCACAGGATTTCCAGAGCCTCTTCCTGTGGGTTTAACTGACGGTATAAGATGGTCTATCCCACTGGCTTCAGTTGTCTTATTATTTATTTTACATCATTATGAAAAGCAATTCTTTATTACAACTCTTTGGTCCCCTCCTCACTCTGAGCTCTAGGGTACAGATGTGGGGACCCTCATGAAAAACCCCCTAAACTAATGTCTACCAGTTTAGGTTAAAACTTCCCCACGGTACAGACACCTGTGTCCTTAGAGGGTATGCTGCCACCACCATGTAATTAGAGAAAGAACCAGGGAAAGGACCACTTGAAGTTCCTATTCCGCCAAAATATCCCACCAAGCTCTCATCCCCTTACTGGGAAAGGCTTGAGAATAAAACCTTTACCAGTCGTTACAGATGAGCCGATCCAAACTCCTGGATCTTAAAAATAATGGAAAAATTAGTTGAATTCTCAGAAGAAGAATTTTAATTAAAGAAAAGGCAAGAAGAATCACCTCTGTAAAGTCAGGATGATAGGTAACCTTACAGAGTAACAAAAAATATGAAGAGCACAGAGGAAACCCCTCTAGTCTTAGTTTCAAAGTTACAAACAAACAACAGGGATAAACCTCCTTCTAGCATGGCAAAAATCACAAGCTAATAAAACAAAGATAAACTGACATGCCTTGCCTAGCTATACTTACAATTTCTGTAATATTAAGACAATAGATGGTTGATAGGAGAAGGAGTTGCTGATCTGGTGCTTCTCTGCTTTCCCTGAGAACACACACACACACAAAGAGCATAGAAAACAAAGCCTCCCGCCACCCCAGATTTGAAAGTATCTTCTGTTCCCATTGGTTCTTTTGGTCAGGTGCCACCCAGGTTATTTGAACTTCTTAACCCCTTACAGATAAGGAGGAATTTTAGGCTACCCTTATGTTATGACAGTCTGTATTTTATCCAGGAAAGCACTTTGTGTCTTACCCACAGTTAGTTACTTCTCTTAATATCTTCTGAAGAACCTCATAAAAAGCATTAAGAAATTCCATATAAATTGTATATAATTGGTCACTTTTATCTCCTAACTTATTTCTTTACCTTGATAGAAGAAAATCTTTATATCCCTCTTAGACTCTCTCAGTAAAACTGATTAAATCTTGTCTGAATTCATGGTGGTTATAATTAAAGTGAACATTAATGTAATAGACATTAACACTGTATGTGGTCAATATTAAACTTAATGTGCTCCGTAGAAGTTACAGAATATATTCATAAATACTAGAATGGCATGAATCATGCAAGCTTTTATTGTTTTTTCTTCTTTTAAAAAGCATAACATGTAGTGCCAGGTTTCCTACAGCGACTTTTATAATTAAAAACGCTTATCTTTAAAAACCTGTGAAATTGGTAAAAAACTTATTAATGAAAGATAAATGCTATAGAAGGAAATACCTTAGTTATTAAAGCTATTATAGCCATATTTGAAGCAGGTGTAAAAATATAAGGAGAAGAAATTTCTCTACAAGGAACAATCACCTTCCTCAAGGGTTGACAATAAATGTCATCAAATCATAGAATCATATTATTAGAAGGGACTGCAAGGGTCATCAAATCTAACCCCATGCCAACCATCAAGACAGGTGGCTATCCAGCCTCCTTTTGAAAACGTCCAGTGAAGGAACTTCCGCAACCTCCTTAGGAAGTCTTTTCCATTGTCCTACTGTTCTTGCAGTGAGGAAGTTTGTCCTCAGATCTACTCTAAATCTGCTATGCTACAGTTTGATCCCTCTGCTTCTTTTCCTGCCCTTGGTGGAAAGAGAGAACAACTTGTCTCCAACTTTTTTTATGGCAGCCTTTTGAGTATTTGAAGGCTGCAGTCATAGAATTATAGAAGATTAGGATTGCAAGAGACCTCAGGAGGTCATTTTGAATTCCAATCCTGTCCTCTAAGGAGCTGGTAACCTCTCCCAGCTTAGTGTCACCTACAGTTTTTATAAGCATTCTGTCCAGTCTGTTAGCCAAGCTGTTAATGAAAACATTGGACCTAGGACAGATCTCCAAGGAACCCCACTAGATACCTCCAACAAATTTGAGATCAAACTATGGTACAGTCTTTGAGTTCAGTCTTTCAACCACTTTAGCAACCAATGCTGAGCATTGCAATACATAATTCCCTTTGTGGATTTGGGCTAAAGACCTCAGTTTAGTTCTGTATTAAAGCATGTGCCTAATTTTAAGGAGTCAGTAGTTCCATTTGCTTCAAAGTTAGGCATATACTTAAGTACTTGGCTGAATCTGGGACTTAATTTCTCTGTACCTCAGATCACCATCCATAAACATCTATTTATATTGCCCCTTGCTACGTATGTAGAGTACCTAACATAGTCTTAGTTTGGTCTACAACTATACTGCAAAAAATAGGATGGCCCTCTTCCAGTAGATTTTGAGACATATCACTTTGTTGGGTCATGAGGAAAGTTTACATTGATGCTGTTGAATGTGTCACATTGAGGCTATGTCTACAATACGGCTTATGTCAGCATAATTTGTCCCTTCCTCCCTCCCCCACAGGCAACGGTGCTTGCAGAGGTGGTTTCATTATGCTGATGGCATTGTTCTTCCATCAGCCTAGAGCATCTTCATCAGACTGCTGTATGTGAAGACATTTATCCACCTGATTAGTGGATAAAATATATAAAACATGGATTGGAAACCTTTGGCATGCAGCCCACGCTGCCACTTCCCGCAGCCCCCAGAGGCCTGGAATGGTGAACTGCGGCCAGTGGGAGCTGTGGTCAGCCAGACCTGTGGACACTGCAGGTAAACAATCCATCCTGACCCATCAGTGAATTTCCATGATGGGCCGTGTGCCAAAGGTTGTAGATCCATGATATAGAACTTTATTGTCAAGAGCTGTCGCATTAGAAACTTCAAGATACTGTAGGCTCACTTTAAAATATTAACAAAACTGTAGTTAAGGGGTCTTTTTAATATAGTTCTTAACTATAAAGTCAAAAGTGCTTAGACCCACTTATCTGTGCGATGTTTCAGAAGGGAAAAATAATTCTCTTTATCAAATAATGGACTCCACTGTTCTTGGGGATGTCTAATCATCCTGTTGAACTTGATACTTCAGCCACCTGCTCCTACTGCAAATCTTCAGAAAGGAGATATCCCCCTAGTCTGCCAAAGTAAATGGTTGCAAATAATACAGGACTTTTCATCTACCCATAGCGAATGCTGGTTTTAGTGGGGAACAAATGTTTTACACTGGGCTTGTGTGGTAAGGATTAAATTTAAAGGGGCAAAAAGGTACAGTTTTGAGGGCTGATCTTCTTCACTGGTGTAAATAGGCATATCTCAGCAATCTTTACTGAGCTACATTGATTTAGACCAGCTGAAATTCTAGCCCTATGGGCCTGTTTTTTCCAAAGAACTGACTTCTACTTAGGCACCAGAATTCATGGCCACATTTTCAAAAGAGATCAGCATGTTGGGGGCTGAGCTGCTTTGGAAATCTGACCATCAAGATCATAGTGAGAGCTGCCCAGTGCTTGGAAATATGATCTTTACATAGGTATCTGGGAGTTCAGCTCTTTGAAAATCTGGCCTCATTTGTAAGCACTTAACATTGAAAAAATCATACCATATTTAGCATCCTTAAGATTCCTGGCTGCATCTAAAAACTTGATCCCTGACACATGGTTCAGAGCAGGATATACTGATTGTTCCTCCGGTACTGCTGCTAGTTTTCTTATGGGTGCATCCTGGATGCCCTTTCATTATACACGCTATAGAACCTTTTATCATTTTAATTTCATTATTTTGAGCACTAACTAGTCCATGAAGCAGTTAGTGTCCATTTTACCTTTGCCTATAAAGGTGCTCAAAATTCATACTTTTAAACACTAGACTATATCCTTCTAGTTATCTTTAACCAGAGCACTCCATGGATTTTCAGTCTTCAAACATTTATTGTAGCCCCCTTTACAATCTAGCAGATTGTGCTGACAACTGTAACATAAACTCCACATCATCTACTGCACCAGCTTGTATTTCTTGCTCCATATGATTTTCAAGCTCTGTAAAATTAGGAAGAAGTACTCCTTTCTTGTTAATTGGGAAAAGTCTCTGTTATGCAATTTGTGTATGTAGAGGGCTTGCACTGAGAATTGGGCCCAGCCTGCTTGTTATGCAAAGCAGTTTATAACTTTATAACTTCAGACATTTTTCGGGTAGATCCCAGGAAAGTGTAGTTGAAATTGATTATTTCTTGTTTATTTAATAGTGACAATTGCTTATGTAAAAACTACAAAATGTAATAACCTTCCTGTAGAATTTTTTTTCGCCATCCCATATAATTTTATAGGATGATACAAATAAAATATTGCGACAAAGCTCCTTCTCTGCCTTGGTGAGTCCTGCACTTTCTGGTGGATTTTACTCATCTCAGAGGTTCATGGCAGCCCTCAGTTTGTCCACTTATGCTACTAGCTCAAATTTGCCATTCTCTCATCTAACCTCATCACTGGCCACCATGGGCGAAAAGAAGGAGGACAATCCCCACAGTCCCTGCTGTCCCACCTACTGGGTCGGGGGTAGGCCAGAGACCTTCCCCTCTGATATGACTCACAGTCCAGGTCAATTCCTCTTGTGTTAAATAGAGAGTTGGGAGGATGGAGGGAATCCGGGCCCGCCCTTTACTCTGAGTTCCAGCCCAGGGCGCTGTGGATCGCAGCTGTTTACAATGTCTTCTGTAACAGCTGTTCGACAGCTACAACTCCCTGGGCCACTTCCCCATGACCTCCCTCCAGCACCTTCTTCCTGTTGCCTGATGGTGTTTGTATTCCTCAGTCCTCCAGCAGCAAGTCCTCTCACTCCCAACTCCTTACATGCCTCTCTCTAACTGCAGGGAAGTCTTTCTTTTAACCAGGTGCCCTTATTAGCCTACCTGACTTAATTGGTTCTAGCAAGTTCCTGATTGTTCTGGAATAGTCCCTACTTTTTACCCAGGGAAAAGGTACCTGCTTAATCTGGGACTAATGTATCTATCTTCCACCACTGGTGGGACCCTATATATATATATATATATATATTTCTCTGAACTTAATTGCTTAGAGTAATTTCTCTTGAATTCAATAAGTTTTATAGATCCCTATTGTTATTTCTATTAAATTCTATAAGACTCTTTCATTAGGGATTGGCTGACTTTTAGGGACTGATGCAGTTCCAGTGTTCCAAGTTAATTACAATTCTAGAAATAATATTGGTTCTAGCAGTATTTCCTCATTTAAATATTAAGAATGTGTGAGAACTAATCCCATTTTTGAAACCAGTGCCTTCCTTCTATTAAGCAGCAACAGAATTCTGCGCCTTGGAGGAGAAACCAGTGATGCGGAGTCTGGGTGTATTCTAAATGTACATATGTAAATAAAACAATTTACAGAAGCCCCAGAACAGCACGCAGTTGCAAACAGCAGACATGCAATTCCCTCTTCCAGAAATCTCAGTTCATCACTGCACAGTTTTTAAGAAGCTACTCTGTTGTGAGAACTGCAATTTAGAATAAAAGCAGAGAGGAAATCTATCTGTGACAGCTTCTCTGTAGAAGCATCATCATCATGATGGAGATTCACTGGATAGCCATCTATCTTGGATGGTTTAGACACAACAAATCCTGCCTCTTGACTGGGGGCTAGACTAGATGACCCTTGCAGTCTCTTCTAACGCTATGATTCTATGATTTTATTACATAAATTGTCAACTCTTGAGGAAAAGGAATGTGATATAGGCTTCTTGCAGACTAAACAGCTCCCAGTTTCATGTCTAGCTGTCCATGTGCCAATTTTGCGTTTGCCACCAACAAGAAGAATACTAGAATGCTTCTGATTGCCACTAGGGTAAATCTGACCAATGAAACTTTTTCAGCTCCAATGACAATTGACTGACTTGTCACAGATGGTCAGCTTTATTATAGACATCTCCACAAGTGCAACCTAACCCGCGAAAATACAAACATTTCTTCCAAGATTAAAAACTCTCTCACACTAACAAAAAGAACACAGAAGATCATGTATAACAGTACAATCTGGTGATTCCTGCTGTAATACGGTATGAAACTGAAATATGTAGGTATGTCATCTGAACTGGTTTTAACTACTCTAGATTGCTCATAAATGTCATGGATTCTAAAGTACAAATGTTCCATGATTTGGCTCTTGTTCTCAGAGGAGAGGCTTTGAAAAAAAGAGCAGAAAAGTAAAAAAAATCCCCCTAATAATGTTTTAATACAGTGAGTGTATTTTCATGTTATAAAAATTGGATCCCTGTGGGAGGAAAAAACATTAGTTTATATTATATGAAAGTAAAAGGATATTTTCCCCTGCTGCTTTGCACTGCTCTAGTGATGTAAAATACCATGAACCATACTTAGCTACCTGGCTAAACTATGTTGTGGGTTTTTGTTTGTTTTTTAATACTTAGAGGCAGATATATGACTGTATTGCATAGTGTGAACAGCACAAATAGCACACAGTGTACCATTGAATCTGTTGCATGGTTTGCAAATTTCAACTACTTCTGTGAGCCTTATAAACCTGGCAATATAGTTCAAGGATTTGCTAATCCCTAATGATTTTACAGATCAGAGTGCTCTTTCTATCTTCACTTCTAAATATCTTCCAAAAAAGTAATTGTCCACTATTGCCAGAACAATAAAAATAAATAAACAAAACCCCAAAATCTTCAGGGGAAGTTCCAGTTCTCTTTAGCTGTGATGAAAATTTGCTCATGTAACATTTACCCAGCTTTGCTACTGGGGTGCCAGAACAATTTGTATAGTGGGGGTGCTGAGAGCCACTAAACCAAACTGTAAACCCTTATGGAATTCTTATGATGGAAACCCCTTCAAGCTGGGTGGTGTGACAACACCACCAGCACCCCTAGTTCCAGCACCTATGTCTGCCTAGCTCCTTTTTATAAAAAAAAAAATAAACTGTCACTTTTTAGTGCATTACAAACAGAGTATAATTCCCCAAAACAGCATCCATAGGACTCTTTGTATGTATGGTGTATATCCTGCTGCCACACTGTTCAAAAACTTGCTCCCATCTTTTAAAGGTTTCACTCTAGGCAAGTGCTGGAGCACAAAATTCAAAGACTAACAGGAACAAAGGAGCAAAGGAAAAAATGAGATCACAGATAAAGATTTTCTAAGATCTTTGGAGCCGACTACACCCTAGTAAATTGGCAGAATGGGATTTCAACTACCGTTATCTTCAGAGTATGAAAATGGAACACTTAACATCCAATAAAATGATATTGATTTTGTGCAACTCGAAGACCTCCAGCACTATGCTAACTTGGTGCTGTCTTTAATATCTGGAGACACAGAAAGTAAAATACTTCTACATGTCACTCAAAGTTTCAAAACCTACAGTGTTGGTAAAAATATATCAATGCTTCTGACTAAGAGAACCCAACCACCATTTTTAGCTAGGTTTTTAGCGTGGGAATCTTATTAGATCATTACTCTAGGGAGTTACAAAAGACAGGGATCCTCTGCTGGTCCTTCGCACAGGGGTGAATGTCACTCACAGAGAGCACAGTACACCCATGCTCAGTAATCTACACTCACTGTAGCTTCCAGGTGTTAGCTTAAAGCTTTCATGGTTTGGAAACTGCCTAGCTGAGAGACCACTCTTCTCCCCATCCAAAATGACTCCAGTTCTGATAAGCAGAAATGTTCAAGCTAACAGCTTCCCGATTTAAAAGGAAGAAGGGTGGGGGCAGAGCATTCTTTGAGAATACTTGCTCAACCCTGGCTCGTAGTTGTATACTTTCAGGGCGTGCTGCAGTGCATGCTGGTGGTGGTTGAGGAGACTGTGGAGTGAGGTGTAGAGGGAAGAGAATGGAGAGACATGATGATTATTGCAGGAAAACATCTTTGTTGTTTTACAGGGTGAGCTAAAGATGCACAGACACTTTCTGTGGTTTGAATTATTGAACATTTTAATTGTTTTAAAACTGCCTAGAGCAAGGATAGACCCTTCCAACTAAATCTAAAGAATTACAATAAATAAAGAAAAAAGAATAAGAGTGAGTATAGCTACGCAAAGCAGTCATTAAAATGTTTCTTACAGAATATTCCAAACAAATTCCTCAGGTGATCTAGGAAAGAGCAAACATTTGTATTATGTTCCCGTATAACCCTGTGTGGCTTATGTATAGCACATAATGCTAAAACCTGATACAAAACACCATCCACATTTCTGCAAAACTGAACAGTAGCATCCCGTGGCTACAGCTACATGACTGGAACTTGAAACTGTAAGAAGATCTAGCACAAGGGCAGCTCCCAGTGAAGTATGGTCAGCAGAGTTGGTTTAACCTTTTCTGCTGCCCTCGGCTGAAACTAAAAATGGTTTTCCCCTAGTGCGTTCCACTTAAGTACAGAAGGTGGGGGAAAAAGAGCTTGCCCTTGTCCCTCTCCCGTCCCTGCACTGTAAACTACTTTGGTTGCTGATGCCAATTTTGGCAAACAGGCAAAACAGCAAGTGTATGTGACAACAAACTGGGCAGAAATAATCCCTGCAATAATTCCATTGAAATCAATGGAGATAAATCAGAAATTAAGTTAATCCAGTATCCAAGGGATTAGGGACCCTTTCAGGGGTGTATAGCAAAGAACATGACTGAAACAAATCGAAACCAAAATGGAAAATTACAAAAAAAATGCTTTTATTTCTTCTTTCTCTCCCCATAGGATATCTAGCTGCATCTCTAGGCCTCTAAATACTTTTTAAAATGTGTCCTTCATTGTACTGCATAGGGCCTGTACACTGGGGTAAACTTCACCCATAGAGAAAATATGCTATTCAATGAAATTAAATTAAATGTATCTATTCAAAGAGCTGGTTATTGGAAATTTAAAATAGTTTTCTGTGGGTTTCTAAATTACCCTATATTTTTTGATGTGACTGTTACTACTTTAGACTGGAGCATCAAAGACACCAACCTCACTGCAAGGAGCAGAAAATTAATGGTGGAGATGGGTAAGTATATGCATAATATGCAATAACATACATTCTTCAGCCACTAGATGACTTTTTGTGCTGCACAGAGTCCCTAGTAAAAAAGGGAGACAATGCTGGAACTTGGGCTGTGAGAGAAACTATGTCTACACTGCCCTGAAGTTCAGACTATGCAAGTGCAAATAGCAGTGCCTGCAGAAGTGCTGTGCTGTAATTCCCCCATGTGAATGATGTGGATGTGAACTAAAAGGTTCCTAGTTTGCACTAATGTAGTCTTGTGTCAAGAGGACTTTGTTAAAGTGAACGAGGAGCCTTTTTGTTTGTTCACACAACATGCGTGTCGGAGAGTTATAGATCAACAGTATGTTAATAGTGCTTTTCACATCCCTGTATTCTGAAGTGCGGAGCAGTATAGACAAGCTCTAAGTCTATTTGTATGTGTTTACCGTTTGTAGTTTTCTTTAATAAGCACTTCTTGTTTAAGAAGAGCTTTGATTTCATATATCATGATAGGAATCAGACTATAATTAAAGAATATTTCCTTTTTTAGATGTTCTCTGTAAACAAAGACCACTAAACTAGGGAGGAGTCTTAGGCAGTTGTTATGCTGGTGTGAATGTTTAAATGGAGAATATATTAAATTGTCCACTTTTAGAGAGATAGTAGCTCTTAAATATATTCCCTGTTGCTAAAATGGAAATATCATTACAAATAGTAATATCTCTAGAACTTCAATGAACTGTCTAATTGCATCCAATTAATTACTGGATATGCACAAATTCTATTTAATAGATAGGGGCAATAAACAATAAGGGACAACAACTCTAAAACAAAAAAAAATGTTTGTTAGAATAAGAAAGTTCCTTTTCTCCAAATTAGACAGTTGGAAGGCTTTTTCCTTTAAAACTAAATAAGTTCTAACTGTTTGTGACTTTAAGAAAGGAGAGCCAATCAGAGCCCACAATAACTCCTGGGCTCTGATTCAGGTCTCACTTACACTGTGTAACTCCATTTGATTTCATTGGAGTGAAGTGACTAGAATTACACTAGTCCTTACATCTGTTGTAGTCAATAGACCTACCCACTACCTCTCTAACTATAGTGACAACAACTTTCTAAGTACAAGTAATAAAATTCATGAAAGGAATACAATCGCACATCTGCTAGTGCACACCTGCTGGTGTGCAATGGAAACAGATATAAATAATTCCCTATAAAATCTAATTTTCAGTAGTTTACGTGGTGCATATCTCTGCTTTTCAATCATACTTTTGGTTGAAATATGAAAGCCCCATGTTCAGATCTTACAAGATATCTTGTTAGTACTGACTGTACTGACATTTTTTTCTAAACTTTCCAAAACAAACAAAAAAAACAAACAAAAAACCCCTCTTTATTTTTCATTAGTGATAAGCCACCTGCTATGTCCCCTTAAATGCATTACAAAACAGAAACACAGAAAGCTATAGAAAAAGGCTTTCACCTCCTCTCACCTATTGTTTGAATAGTGTGAGTATCCTAAGAAGTTCAAAGGACTTATATCACTCAATACTGCAGTGTGCTAATAGAATGTTAGGGTTTTTTCCACCTCTTAATTCTGACTATCCTTGTCCTAGCAATAATCTCCTTAGTTCTTTCAGTACCAGGCAGCTAACACATAACCTGTGTCCAAGGGATGCAGGGCAAGAAGTCTCATGAAAAGCTATTGCCCATAGGCATTTTTGAGTGTCCAGAAATAGCTGCATTATTCAAGGCAGAGTCTGTTAGGTACTGAGACTGCCAGTCAGTGCAGTACAATCTACCAGACCAATGCTAATTATAACTTTATGGTGTAGTCTGTGGACAGTCAGCTATCAATACAAAATACTATAGTATCTCTAATAATCATGTTAATTATAATGTTTGGATAGTTCCAGAAGATTTTTCAGTAAAGTTCCATGGATGATGGTTTAATTAGCATTATTATAGCATTTATATTCATTTATTTAAGGCTAAAATTGTACCTAAGTCTGACGCGGAAGTGCAGAGGCTAGAAGAGACTCCTCCACACACAATCTGTATGAGAACAAGGGACAACTACAGCTCTGGGACCTAGGGATGCAGCTCAGTGGAGAGTGAGTAGGGAGGAGGTAGAGCCATGGTGCAACCTGTCTATGCATCAGCCAGCTGATATAACCGACTCTGTGCAAAGTGTATAGGGGAGTATGCCACCCTTTAAATGGCAGTGGTAATTTATCCTCCCTTTTCTCCCAAAGCAATGGGGGCCTTAGAAGGGG
This sequence comes from Dermatemys mawii, assembly GCA_007922305.1. Taxonomy (NCBI): domain Eukaryota; kingdom Metazoa; phylum Chordata; order Testudines; family Dermatemydidae; genus Dermatemys; species Dermatemys mawii. The sequence continues at coordinate 8,275,116 of ML677365.1, read as the reverse complement.
TTGTGCCTGGGATCATGCATTTATTCATTATTCCTTACTATGGTACACATGCTAAAAGACATAATCTGCCCCCTAGCTGGTATAATTACTTTCTTATTTTCCTTCAAAGTTTCAAAAATTGTTATAATGCCCTGAGAAAGGAAAGGATAATGAATGTTCCCATGTAGCGCAAAAAAACAAAACAAAAAAGCTTGTTTGCTAATTGCTAGAGCGGGAATGGGGTGCCGCAATAGCTAGAGCAAATCAGATGAGAATTAAAAGTAGAGAAGGGGAAATAAAAAAGGAGGAGGCAAGAGAGTGTAGACAACCTGCTGGGGGAAAAGATCAAAACTCAAAAAATACCCTCCGTGAAGGAGCCTTCAGGAAAGTCTAGGAGTGTTTTAATGAGAAGCTTTTTCAACTCAGAGATTCCAGTTGCTAGGTGTCTGAAAGAGTGTGATAATTAAAACAACAACAACAACAAAGAAAGCACATCAAGCCTTTTGAATATTTTTTTGCATTAGGATACAGGAAACAGCCAAGGACTAAGTACTTATGCATTGACATGCTCCGTTACGCACTTTGGGTTTAAAGAAGCAATACATAAATAAAAGCATGATCTACAAGGGATCCTACTTAAGTGGCACTGTTTCTACTTGTTAAGGACGATGGAGTTATTATAATGGAAGTCAGCTCTGAGAGATCCCAATTATTACTAAGTTAAGATTTCCTGAGGACATTTGGTTTAATCTATTTTAGTCTGCCCAGATTTAGCAAAATAACCCTGAGTTGGAGAAGCTAATACTTCTAAGATTCTCTACTGGCACTCAGATCCCATGTTTTTTTATAAACAAATAGATAATACCTATCATGTCCCTGATGCTGCAACTGTTACTCACAGGAGTAGTTCCATTGACTTCTGTGGAATTGTTTGTGTTTGTAAATATTCCTAAGAACTGGGTTGCAGATCTGGGTCAATATATTTCTACTTAAAATTTCATCTCTTGTTTTTTTAATAGTACAATGCTTTAGCATTCTCATAGCATGATCCAAGATTCAGTATTTAGCTTCACAAAGCTGTTACAGAATGACAGACTTGTCATTGAGACTGGCTTAGGCTCTATTGCTGGCAAGAATGGATAAAACTCACAGGCACAGAAGAAGCTATGCTTGGGCTCTGAGGGGACTGTGGCAATCTGAATGGTCCTACATATGGTGCTAGAAAAGCTGAATATTGAAACTGTCTCTCAGGCATCCTGAGACCTCACAACAGCTATCAACAATTACAAATGCCAGCATTCTGTTCCACAAGGAAAGTTTTCCTGGCTAACTGCTAATAGGCACTGGATTCCCCTACAGAGTCTGATTATAAATCCAGCAGGAAGGGGGCTGGCAGAGACTAAGCGGCTAGTTCCAAGAGACAAAAGAGCTGTGCTGCATAACTCATTCCTACCGGTGACTACTAGCTGCTGGGATCTGACACTCTGCAGCCCCAGAAAATTTCTGATTTTATTTAGCTGGCCTCAGTTTCAAAAACCTGTAATCTAGACGTAGTCCTTGGTTGCTATGGTGAAAATGCCAAATAATTTCATTGATGTTCTTAGTTTATGGGTGACTTCTGATGGAAGGAAGCTTTCTTCTTACCCTGAGAACAAAAATGAGGTGAGACAGAGCCTTTCCTTTAGTGAAAGCAGTTGCCACACAGACTGCCCCATCACAGTGATGGAAGCTGCCGTATTATTGTATTTGTTCCTAAAGTACATGTAAATATTACTAATTATTACTCTGTTACTTTAGACCTAAAACATGAATCTCGTGTGTGTGTGGGGAGAGGTATTTGTAGCTGACTTTGCATTGGACTAATGCTAAATTGTAAACTATTGTAAAACCCGTGTTATTACTTTGAGCATACTATTACACGTGTCACACACCTCGTGGTCTGTTGCAATGTTGTTGAGGCCTCCTCTGGGTGGAAGAAGAGGGGAAAGTCATGTGAGAGAATGCAGATTTTAATCTAGTGGGTACAGAAGGGTGTAACTCAGCACTGTTTCATTTTGACCGCAATGTTGCTTAGCCTGGCACTATTGATATCATTAAACTAGTAACCATTAATTCTGCTTGATGGAACAACAGTATTGAACTTCAGATCCCATACTGTTAGTCTGATGCTCAAGTTTCAATTCTGCTTATGATAAAAGCAAGTGAAATTGCACTGGACAAGACGTAGTCATTAATTAGATCCATATTAAAATCGTGTAAATCAGTGTGACTCCACTGAAATCACTTATTACTATATTATTTAAATTACAAACTGCACTGGCTTTTCCCCAGTAATAAGAGTGCCTCACAAATATTGACAAATGTATTTTCACACCACCACTGTGAAGTAAGGAAATGTTGTTGTTCCCATTTTACAAACAGGGAACTGAAGCACAGAATTTAATAGCTTGATCCAACTCCATTGACCCAGTCTTTACAGGGCCACATTTTCAAAGGAATATGGGGCACTTAAGGCATCTAACAGGATTTTCAAATGTGCTGTCTGCATCTTTAAGTGACTAAATTATTTGAAGATCTCTGAAAATCATAAGTAATTAGCCCAAAGTAAAAAAGGAAATTTGTGATAGAGCAGGGAACTGAATGCAGAGCTCTTAACCACAATATCACCCTTACATTTCCCTTTCACAGCAGTTCCAAGTAAAAGGGGTTGCAAAACAGGCCCTTAATTGTTTTAAGAATGGCTTAGAGAGGGGATAAAAATAATTAGAAAACACTTGAGCAGGATAGGGGTCCCTTTCAAAGTGATAAATAAGGAACACCTGCGAGATTCCCACTAAAATCTGTACAATTGTAGCTATAATACACTTCATTGTGCCAAGGTCAATGGAGAAAAAAAATTCAAGAGGATGGAACACATTTAAAACCTATGCTCCAGGAGCTGGCATCTGGCTATGTGAGAAAAGAACCAATAAGTAAAGAATAGAAGCAATTGAAAAAAAAAGATTTGATAGTTACATAGCAGAATTTTAAAAATCAATACTCATGTCTGATAACTGTGTTCATGTCACTTTCCAAGTGCAAATACTTTTACCATAAATGTACTTAAGTTACCGTATACAAGAATGTACTCAATAGATGAAACAAAACAAATACAGATTCAATACAATTTAAATACAATAAAATTCAATAGGAATCAAAACCAAATTAAAAGAGCTGGTTTGGAAAATGCCCTTTTTTTTTATTCAGTCATTCAGATATTAGTGGCTGCCCTTGGGATGCCTCTATTGATTGTGGCTGGTATCTACAGCAATGTTTTAAAAGAAAAATAAAATATTATCCCCAGAGATGGCTCTTTGTTGTCGTCCTTTTAAGCAATACAAGAAACTCAGACTATAAACATCTTAATTAATCCCCTGACACATTCTCCTCTTTTCAAGATTCAGATCACAGGCATGATATTGATGCCACCCCAAGGAAAGTGTGTGCTGGGAGTGGGGAAGTAATGGATACAAGTGACTGGATGGAATCACAGGAGGAAATTTAGGCACATTATGGGCAGTTTTTCATTAGCACATAGAGCTGTCAGTACAATGTATAATTTCTACTTTCAGGATTTTCATCAAGGACTTCAGTGGACCTTAGGCCACCATCCCTTCCCAAACAACCTCCTGCCTTCACATTCTTTCCATGTTTCATACAGACCCCAAATGTTCCTCATGTGTTTCTTTTTCTTCCTCTGCTCCTTCTGGAATAAATGTCCTTATGCCCCCAGTATGATTTACTGCATGCCACCCTCAGCATCATGACCAACTACATCTGCACAATGTACAGTCTATGAGGCTGGGCAATGCATAGTAAAGTCCATGCAATCTACCTAAGGGCCAATCAGAATTCCAGTCCCTTCTCCCTGGAGGATGCAGACTGTGCTCTGTCTTGGGAACACAAAGATGAGTGGGGTGGGAGTAGAGGTAGAGCCATGGCTCTGCCTCTACCTCCCTCCCCAATGCACAGAGAAGCAGTGTAAAGGCATTTGCAGCTATGTTCCAAGAGCACTCGGTGACATTCTGCCTCCATAGGGCAAAATGTCTCCTGGTGCTCACCCTGAGGTGACTCCACACCAATTCTTACTATGGGCATTGTCTTCCAGGCAGCTCCAGAATCCAGTTTTCACTCAGTTCTTGCTCAGGAAAACTTGCACCGAGATCACTTTTTCAAGTCTCTTCGGTTGCCTCATTAACCTGGAATAACCCCCAAAGTCCCTGCTAAGATACACCAAACTCCCTCTATCTGCAATTCCAGAAGAAATAAAGTGCCCCCTCCCCCCCACACAACTTGTGTGTAGCATTAGAGCTCTATTGTTCAGGACATTCTCTGTATACTGTCTTGTTCTTTGTCTATTTCCATGGCGTCTTTAACTTGTTAACTTACTGGGTCAGAAGCCTATTACTAGTTTGGGATGGAGCTCTTACCATAGAGCAGACTACATTTACAGTAGTTTGTTAATGAATTGGAATTAGAAAAAAATTGTGTGTGATGACTGCTGCTACAATTTAGTGAGGAAATAAAGCATATATTTTAAGATAGATCACATATCAGTATTTTCATTTTCTTTTAAATATGAGGCATGCTTACCCACATTCACTTAATTTTTTTTTTACATGACAAATCTGGCTCAGACATACAACCCCCAAAATGCAGTACCCTAAGTGAAAGTACTCTATTCCAGCTAAAAACATTACAGATATTTTAGTTGCTACAGACCTCCATAGGAACTCTGGCTGGGTCACTTCTGATATCATATGAGATACAACAACTAGATGTAATGTGTTTAGGTAAGCCTTATTTTTGATTTCTTTGTTTTTGTCAACTCTACATTGTCATCAACATTTTTCTACATCTCTTTAGTTTGTGTGTGTGTGTGTGAATATAGAAGGTGGAATGGATTAAATCAAGGCAGTTTAGATAAGTGATTTAAATCATCAAGTGGAAACCCATGATTCAAATTATCAGTTTTAATCAACTTTTCCATTGGTGCATCAGTTATTTTTTGAAGAAAGGTGGATTGTCATTGGTTGATATAACCATTTAAACATGTTGATTTACAACTAAATACAGCATTTGAACTAGATTTAGTACACTTTTTTGCTAACTATGAGGGTACGCTTTAACTATACACAATTAAGAAATTATAGAGGTTAATATTTTCAGCTTCTTATTAATCATACATTTTAGTATGTTAGAAAATGGTGAATGATATATTGAAGTTTATTTACTAGGTAATTAACATGTCAAATGTCTTATCATGGTAATTGGAATTTAATTAAACACACACAACAGCATATACAAATTATTTTTTACTAAACACAACAACCTTAAACATTTTGAATGCTTTAATGGGGTATACAGACCCCACACAGAGCAAAAGGAAGTTGAGGAATTACTTTGGGTCTCGCTAGCATTGTCCTGCCACACTTACAGCCAATGCTTCATCTGATGGAGGAATTAAGGCCATGTCTAAATGTACAGTACTGCAGTGGCGCAGCTGTACTGATATAGGAGCATCGCAGCAGCGCGTCTGCTGAAGCTGGTGCATGCAGATGGGAGAGAGCTCTCCTGTCAGCATAAAAGAGCCCACCTCTGTGAACAGCAGAAGCTATGTTGGCAAGAGAAGCTCTCCCACCGACCTACCACCATGTACATGAGTGCATATGTCTGTGTAACTTATGTCACTCGGGGTGGCCCCCCCCCCGGAGGCAGAGGCACCTCCGGGCAACCAGCGCAGCAAGCTGCAAGGGGTGACGTGCCGGTTGCTGTGAGGGCGGCAGTCAGGCAGCCTTCGGCGGCACACTTGCGGGAAGTCCGTTGGTCCCACCGATTCAACGGCAGTTTGGCGGCAGGGACAATACAGCTGAGGGACCATCGTACCTCCCGCAGAAACGCCGCCAAATTGGCGAGACCGGTGGACCTCCCGCAAGCGTGCCGCCGAAGGCTGCCTTACTGCCACGCTTGGGGTGACAGAAAACATAGAGCTGCCCCTGGGAGGAGGGGAATAGTCACATGCCTAAGCAACATAAGTTTTGCTGACATAGATTTGTCAGAGTACTGTACCCCTTTCAGGAGGCTGGTTTGAATTACGTACTCCCGATTTTCAGTACATTTAAAAACTACTTGCTTACAAAATAAGGCATAAAAATACACAAGTGTCACAGAACACTATTACTGAAAAATTGCTTGCTCTCTCATTTTTATTATATAATTATAAAATAAATCAATTGGAATATAAATATATTTATAAATATAAATTTCAGTGTATAATTTCAGCATAAACAACCCATTGTCTGTATGAAATTTTACTCTGTACTGACTTTGCTAGTGCTTTTTATGTAGTCTGTTGTAAAACTAGGTAATAACTAAATGTGTTTATGTTCCCCCTGGAAGACCACTGCATATCCCCAGCGGTACATGTACCTCAAGTTGAGAACCACTGGGCAAAAGACAGCTTATTTGGTGGAAGACCTGGAAGAGAGCAGCCATGCAACCAACAACTCCAGCAGCGCAGAGCAGGGGCAAGGCTGAAATCTCTAGGGCCCTCACTGAGTGTACGTCATAACTACCTGCTGGATCGGTGGGCAGTGGTCGATCCCCGAGCATGCTCCCCGTCAACTCCAGAATTCCACCTCCACAAGAGGAGGAAGCGGAGTCAACGGGGGAGCAGCAGTGGTCAACTCACCACCGCATGGATGGCCAGGTAAGTCATCCTAAGATAGTCCAACTTTGGCTATGCTATTCAATAGCTGAAGTTCCATATCTTAGGTTGACTCCCACCCCCAGCATAGCCCAGGCCTGAGGGAAGGGAGGACCGACCCCAAAAACACTCAGAGAGGGAAGCATTCCCCTCTACCCCACATATGAACCCTGGACATTGGTAATCTCTTTTTACTTCCTTGGTGTGGCCTACCCTAGCAGGGGAAAGCCTGGGACTGATGTGGCGCTAGGAAGTAGGGGGAAGAGATAGAAAGTGGCCCAGGGACAGCAGTCTTAAGCATCCTTGTTTGTCAGATCACTGGTAGTCCGAAAGGGTCCTGGGTCGGAATCCAGTTGAGTAGGAGGAGAAAGGCTCCCCTACAAAGAGCTCCATGCCAGTCACGGATTGTAGCTAGGACCAATTAGCCATTAATTATTTCAGATCAGCATGAGAAAAAAAATTAAATATGCCTAAGTGAAAGTGACTGGCTCTTGAAGTTCCTGCTTGCTTAAGTCTCTTGAAGATGATACAATGGTCTCATAAATTACTTACACTGTCCTTCAAATGTTTAAACCTAGCAGATCTCTTCTTCTACCTCCTCATTTCTTATGAGACTGAAAGAGAAAGGAATGCGTTCCTGCTTCTTCAGCTCCCAACTGATTTCTGAACTTTTACTGAAGTAATCCAAATGAAGGAAATATTCTTTCTGTGACTGTGGAAGAGGCTACTGCTGTCAAAAGCTGGTTTAACACTTCAAGAAACTCAGGTTCCAGGTGCTTAGTTGGTGACTTCCACCCATTCACTGGTGTGATTTTCTTTAAAGCCTCATCAGTAAACATGTACAGCTAGAATAGTTCACTTCCAGATCTGAAACTTGTGGTTGGTATGACTGATGAGTTGCTAATGTCATAGCAGCAGCAGCGTCTTCAAGAGTTAGGCATCTACACTGGTTCTTTGCGTTGGAAATATTGGCAAGAAAATGATGTGAAGTAAGTGCTTGATCCATCCACTTCTTTGCTGCCCACAGTTTTACTTTCCTATTCAATATTTCTTCAATGTCTCTTGAAGTTCTTTTCAAATTTCAGCAGCATCAGCAATACAGAAGTAATCTTTCTGCAGTTTGTCCAAGGCAATGGAAATAGTTTCAGTATATTCAGCATATCTTCTACTTTTCTTTTTAGTCGAGAGTTGACTGTGATAGCTCGATCTATTTTGATACAATTTTCTTCACAAATTGGCATCAGAACAGGCCAGGTCTTAATAAATAGCACAAAAACAATCAGCCGTCATACATCTTGGGGAGAATTAGTATGGATCCTCTTGCTCCCTTCAGTGAAGCTAAGTAAAATGGTTATTATGAAGTATTTTGCAATTTCAGCAACTCTTTCCTTTATTTTTGGAGCTGTACTTAAGTCTTCGGATAAAAGATGTATCAAATGAGTACTGCACCCATATGTTATAAGTTTCAGGTTCCCTTCATTATATTTTTCTAGTTTCCTTATTATCTTTGCTATATTTGCAGCATTGTCTGTGACAAAGCTACATGCTTGAAACTTGAATTTTTGTTCACTATTTATTATAGCTTTTACTGCTACTTGTTTTAAGTAGTCTACCATATGGGCATTTCCTGATGTATCAGTTGTTTTCCTGATGTATCAGTTGGGAGATAGAGAATGCTATCTTCTGTTAGACACCAACACATATTACTGTCTCATTGTGTACATGGCTTCACTCATCAGGACCTAGATCAGGGTCTCCAAACTACGGCCTGTGGGCCGGATCCGGCCCGCAACTTCGATTTGTCCAGCCCTCCAGCTGAGAAGGCACACTGAGCAGACACATGGAGAAGCTGCCACTGCACCCCTCTCCCCGCCAGCTGCTGCTGACGGCCCCACGTGCGGTGGGGTGAGTGCCCCCGTGGCAGTGGCAGGAGGAGCAAAGGTGGGGAGCGCAGCAGTGGCCAGAGAAGCAAAGGGAGGATTTTGCATATATTGAATTTTTTCACAGTTGCTTCAGCCACGAAGCTACTTCAAAAATCTAATATGGCCCTCGTCTCATGAAGTTTGGAGACCCCTTACCTAGATTAATGAATCTCCCTTCAATGTTTTTTTTTTCCCCACACAGTTCAATTTCCTCCTCATACACTTTTCAGTAACGTCTACTGTACCATGTGGAGTGAAACTTGGTTATAATGATTGAACCATGCCAATGAAATGTGTGTTCTGAACAGGACGAAAGGGAGCATTTGTTGCATAATTGAGCCAAGCAACCTTTCATCTATGGAGTCTTGCTGGAATTTGCTGGTCCTGATTATGAACTCATCCATGATTTTAATGGATGGAGAAAAAAAGAATTTTTGGATGTCTATTTAATTGCAGCACTGATGGTAGTATCAGCAAGTTACTCTGAAGTTGTAGATATTGCAGATGATGGACATTCAGAATCCCTTACTGGACTGTAAAACAAAATTGTGAAAAAAAGTCACTTTGAATCACCATTACTCAGTGCACTGCTTTAAAAAAATGAGTTTGTAAATCAAAGATCTCCTATTTCAGCTGTTTGTCCCACTGTTTAAATTATATTATGTTATTCTAAATCAAGTTTTACAAGGAAAATTATTAATAAACCAAAAGAATAATATAAATTTATTTAAAGCTTTATCTCTAGCAATATAACCAGCAGCTTGACTTTATGTTAAAATTCATAAATACTTAATAAAATTTTACTTTTAAACAGGAAATCTTCATCTAGGATGTTTGATTATAGTGGGCAGTAAACAAAATTCAGAAGTTCAGCAGTAACTGTAAAAATGTAATTAATATATACTCCCAGAACAGATCAATAATTTGAAAAAATATGAAATTCATAAATAATCCACCAAAAATACACATTTATGACAATCTAAGTTATTTATGACAATCTGAGACGTGTTAACCATAAGAATGGTGCGAAAACAAGTTCACTAACCAGTTGATTCACATTGTTCAGACATGTCCACATCATCTTTTTCAAAGACTCTGCCTTTTGAGGAGCTTTATTCATAATGTTGTTTCATTGCAATAACCAGGCCTTAAATCTCTTAGACTGAGTCTTTGATCACCAAAATCTACATGATTTGTTGTGTCAAAAGCACTGAAACACTCTTGCTTGCAGAAACCTCCAACTGCAATCCATGTAGACTTTTCTTCCTCTGCTGAAATCACTTAGTTAGTCAGCTAACGAATTAACCAATGAATCAATTTAAGTATACAGATTTTTTTTTAAAAAAAACATATTATGAGAAAAATACAAAAACTGAACATAGCAAAATATAAACAACTCCCCGTTATCACATTTAAATAAGAGAAAAGTTGGTGAACCATACTGGTTGCAACAGTTTAGCTAAAACCAAACAACATTCAAAGTACACAATTAAAATAAAAACATATTATCCCTCCCAATTTCCCCTTTCTCTACAGATCTCTTGAAGAGATATCTCCCTATTAGGCACATGGGTTACATACGCTGTACCAACTACTCGATCTTCAAAATAAATCAAAGCATCCAGTTAACACACTCACATTGCATTAGCATTTTACTGTAATAATATCCTCCAGATGAAATGAAATAAATACTGCTTAAGATTTGTACTTTAAAGGGAATCTATAAATTAATATTGTTCTACTGCATGGACAACATGGAGGAAGAGAAGGGATATTCAAAGCATTTCCACCTTTACAGAACATTTGCTGGCCTATTCAAAAAGGAAAAATGCTGTTATCTAGGAGAAAAGAAACGTATTATAATAATCTTTTCACAGTATGTCATAAGGTGCTGGCTTATATTTGGCTAACCCAGTTTTGCTAATTGATACAATGAAGCTTTCATAAATAAGGTTAGACTTCAAGGTATTATCTTGGTAACAATGTCATATCTACTCATTCCAGCTCACTTGCAATAATGCCTGTGAGCACAAGGGTATGATTCATATTTTCATATTTGTGAACAATGCCTCTGCATATTCAGCATGACTAAATTACACTTGCATTACATTTATTGAAACTGCATAGGAGGGTGACTTTCACATTGATTGTCGAGTATTTTGTGCAACTATATTTTGCCAGAAACTCTGCCTAGTTCTTAATGTTTTAAGCCAGCAACACTGTACAAATATTAGAGAGGTTTCAAAATTAACATAATACCCTGACTGCAGGTACAGAGAATTATCATTTTCTGTGCCTCATTCTCTCTTTCCTTGAATCTTGAGTACTCATTTATCCCCATGAAAAGTGAGTTCACAGTGGGCATATAAAGGGAATTGAGAATCTCACAGAATTGGGACTTTTTCCGTATGCTGTTAGGGTTTGTCTACATGAATCTGACAATCTTTGAGCAGACTGAAAGTGTATGGCAGACAGTTAACACCACCACTTTCCAAAGAGCAGAGTATAGAAGCAATTTTGTATATAATTTCCAAATATCCATGCTGTACCCACACCCCAAATTCTGTCTCATACTTCAGTACCTTGCATCTTGTATTGTAAACTACACTCTGCAGAGAGATTGCAAAATGTTACAATTCTAACTGGTTACAACAAACAGGTACAGTCCAAATGCAGAGCAAGTGCTGCTGCACGGTTATAGAGGAGGATCTAATGCAGTGAAGTATTACGATGTGTGTGATGAGGTATATACACCACAAAGGTGATGTAAGGGTTAATGTGAGCCTCAGGCCAATTAACCTACTTGGATGATCCTGGAGAGTGGGCTACGCCCAATTAAAGATGAATCCCAGTTGGGAAGAGTTGGGTGGTGCTATAAAGAGAGAAGGTCTAGGTCAGAAGGGAGCTGTAGAGAGAGGGAAGAACTCCTTAGTTACTCTCTGGTAGAAAACAGACCTGTGATGAATAGAGTCTCCTGTGGGCTAGTAAGGAAGCCTGTGACAGGAAAGACACCTGGAAGACAGATCGGAGCAAGCTCCTGTGGCTGACTCTGATGCATGGGCAGGAACTGGACTTCAGCAGCAAAGTCCTGATTGTTACAAAGATCCCAGGAAGGAACTGGGGGGAAAAGCCTGAGGAAAGGTTAGTAGTCGGAAAACATCCAGAAAGGCAGTGGCAAGGTGTCTGAAGGAGCAGACCTTGGCTGCTCATCACAGGGTACACTGGAAACCAGTGTAGAGAGTGGGCTTGCGTCCCCATAGCAGCAACTGGTTAAGAGGCATGAAGCCCCCTAATACAAGGGGATAAGGACAATTTAAATCCCCCAAAGAAGAGTGTTAGGACTCCACAAAGCCAAACATTTGGTCTGAGGAACAGATGTAAGGATATCAGATTGTACTTTCTGTTACTCTGGATGGGGAGGAATTAAAACATGTCCCAGCTGGAGAGCTGAGTTGTGAGGAGACTGTCCGGTAAGCAGGAATTGCTAGAGAAGAAAGAGTTGCTACAGTATGTCTATCCACAAGGGGGTGCACCAGAGGAGAATACACTCATACAGTAGGATGAGGACAGAGACTAACCTTTTATTAAGAGCATTCTGGCTTTCCCTCACAAACAGACATACACACTGGCGCTATTTCTGAAAGCATGCACAGTGAGCTCAATTCTTACATGTTACAGTATATAGGATTTTCTTCGTATTGTTGCAAAATCCAGATTTCTTGCTCCACTTGTCAGCTCGTGGTAGATAGTCTACTTGGCATGTGCCTCTAAGAGTGTTGGATGTATGTCATTCCTGCCTTTATTGTTGGCTCATTCCTGATTTGCATCTCTGTCTTCAACTTCTGTTTATCTTACGTTTCTACCATGATGGCCCTATCACAGGATGTCTTGTTCTAACCTTAGCTTCCTTTTTTTTGCACATTTTTTTCCTGTACACTCAGTTCAAACAGATTTTGAAACTTGAAAAAATATGTCTAATTCTAGGATGTAGATTTAGGCTTCCTGGGGTCCTGTTCCCTAAGGAAGATATGATAGGAAGGAATTATGGCTACAAGGACATTTTGGGGGGTTTAATTTAAGGAGCTGACTGGCCAGGCATGCTAAATAGGAGATTAGTCTTGCTACTAATTAGCTGTGCCTGCAAAACGAAAAAAGTGCCCTCCACAGCTAAAAAAGAATAGATAATTAGTACCTGTAGCATAATAGCATTTGCCATATAGCACATGCTTTTCCCTAGGCCACCACTAACTATATCTGCTTGCAGGTGCAAACCTTTCTGTTTTAGTACTGGATATGAAAATGCTTTAGGAGATGGTTGTATGCCACGGTGTTGTAGCCGTGTCAATCCCAGGATATTAGAGAGACAAAGTGAGTGAGGAAAATACCCTTTTATTGAACCAACTATTGTTGAGGAGAGAGAGAAAAGCTTTGAGCATACACAAAAATCCTTTTCTCCCTATGACTGGGTGGGTGTTAACAGGCCACTTCACCTTGAATGGTTCCTTGAAATATGAGTCAACTATTTATGCTAAACAATCTGTTCCACCTTGTATTTAGGTGTGATGCTCTGAGACTAGGGCTACGCTACAGGTTAAGGGCATGGTTACACTTACAGGTTTATAGCGGTATTGGTTATAGCTGTCCTCATATACAGCTATAGGGATAGTGCTAGAGCGTATCTAAACCGAGACCTGCCAGCGGTACAGCGTGGTCACATTAGCGGCACTTGCAGCGGCATGGGGAGTGGTGCATTATGGGCAGCTATCCCAGCATTCAGCTGGGTGCAACGTGCTTTTCAAACGAGATGGGTGAGGGGGAATGTGTTGTGTGTATGCGGAGGGAGAGAGTTCATCCTTCTGAGAGCTTGTCAGTAAGTGTCCTTCGACAGAGAAGACTAGCAGACTTTGTATTTCACACAGGCTCCCTCGGTAAACATTTGCATTGCTTATCTGCCAAGTTAAGAGAGAAACTAAAAAGTTACTTCCACATTCCTCCAGCTGAGTTCAAAACAAAGGGAAGAGACGTCAATTGCCTTAAATGGCTCCAGGCATCTCAAGAGATCACTTGTAGCGCAGTGGGTGTCCACATTTGCACCATAGTGCTACAGTGGGAGCGCTACAGCCCTTATTCCCCGTGCGGAGATGGATTACCAGTAGCGCTATAACTCCGAGGTTATAGCGCTCTACGTGCCTCGCCAGTGTGGACAGGTAGGAGATTATAGCGCTCCTGGCGGCTTTATAGAGCTATAAAGTGCCAGTGTAACTAAGACCTAAGTTGACATAAATTATGTTGCTCAGATGTATGAATTAGCCACCCCAAGAGCAATATAACTTATGCTGATTTAGGCACCAGTGTGAACTGTGTTATGTTGGTGGGAAAGCTTCTCCTGCTGACATAGCTACTGACATTTGTAGGGGCTGGATTAATTACAGAGCGGCTACGAAGAGTTTACAGCACTGCATCTGCAGAAGTACAGCTGTGCCAGGGTATGCTCTCTAGAGTAGCCATAGCCTGAGTAAGTGCCTCACACTTGAAGAAGAGGTGTGTGTAAGTGCTGAAGCTTGTCTCTCTCACCAACAGAAATTGCTACAATTAAAAAAAATATTACCTCACCCACCTCAGCATATGACCCAGCATTTATCTTGTTAGTACAGAATTAGGTCAGCAGGTGACCTGTATCTCAGTCTGATGATTCCTTAAACTCTGTGGATCAGATCCACAGCTGTTGTAAATCAAGTTAACTTCATGGTTTTTAGAGCAGCTATGCTAATTTACATTAGCTAAGGATCTGGCCCTGGAGGTTGCTAAGGAGATGACTGAAGGTGCAAGATGTAGCTATTACTATTCATTTGGGTGGCTTGGAAAGGATTTGAGACCAAAGGATTGCTCTATCCATGTACACTTAAAAGACCAAAGTACCAACCTTGCATGTTTTATCACATGCCTGTTTTATACTATAGTGTTATGGATGGTATCCTATGGTGACAAATCAAAACTATCGTGTACACTGCATCAGGGTACCCTCATCTCTGGTGTTATTGTGCCAGATTCAGGAAAAAAGACAAGATAGGATGGATATGGCTTAATTAGGCAGTGACTTTATTGATTTAACTCCAATGAAAACTGTTGAATGTAATAAGGCATTTGGTGCTGGTCATGATTCCTTTCTTAATTGTTTCTGCCTGGTGGAGGGCTGCTGTCAGCTCCCCATCCTTCCCCAGATGCTAACCAGCCCATTCCTGGGAACTCTTCATATGATGGTTAAAGGGCTCGGCTAAGGAGGCTCTCTCTTTACTGTATCAGACCCCATTCCCCAACTTCGGTAGATGATGTTCCCCTAAGCCCACTTCCAACTCCAATTTATCAGGGAACCAGACACACTGTGGAACTAGTACCTGCACTGGACACCAGCCATTTGCTAAGCTCTGACAACTTGAACCCTTATATCCTGACCTGTCCCACTGTGTGCTGGAGCTGCTATGGGGAAGGCTAAAAAAGACAACCCCATCCCAGCCACTCTGGTGATGAAGGGAAAAATTCCTTCCCAGTCCCTAAAAAGATCACTAGGTCAATTCCCACAGCAGACCACAAAACCTGGTCTTATGCTAATGCTAGTAGTGGGAGGATGAGAGCTGCTAATAAGATCTGAGTGGGAACTCCAGCTGGAGGCACAGGGTTTGTATACCCTCCCACACATACATAGGATCAATGGTTTATCTGAGCCCCACAGATCCACTCACCCACTCAGGTGATGCCTTTCCCTCCCTTTGGGTGAACCTTCTTTCCCAGTCCCCCGAGGGGGAACTGTTAAAAGAGCCACTATTCCTTTTTGTTGTCCCTGCACCAGTCTACACAAAGAGGATGAAGGGGTTAAATCTATTTTTCGAAGGAGAGCCTGATGTGCTTTTTAAACAGTGCTGTTTGAATTGTTCCATCCAACTTGCTTGGCACACATCTCCTGTCAACTGACAATTCACTTAAAACACAAGGGCTGGTAAAATGCTTGTGTTGAATCCAGTGGGGATCCACTAATTCAACTGTATGCAGAGCAACCTCTCAGCACCATGGTGAGAGCTGCGAAATCTCCTGAATTTTTATATTTTGTAATGCACCCCACACAATGAGTATTGAGAACTGCACACATGGATTCAAAAGAGGCAATTAGGGTAGCATGAGTAACCTTTAGAAGATAGCTGTTATTAAGCATCCAAGTGACTGTGATGTTATTTCAGCCAAATATCCAGAACAACATTATAATATGTATTCTACCAGACTGTGCATGCAACAATGTGTCTGTGCTATGAATTTTTTTGCTATGGGCTCTGATCCAAAGTATATGAAGCTAATGACAGATTTCTGTTGGCTTTAATATGCTTTCACCAGGCTATTCATCATTTAAAGATTTACTTTTGCTTAAAGATAGGTGTTGCAGACAGAAATCACTCAATAATGGGAATATATTTACTTTAAATTATTTTACATATCTGTATCTTTATCCACACCTGGTACTGATGTCTGGGGGAAGGGCATGACACTGTTAGACTCTTCAAAATGTGGGACATTTTGCCAGGTTTGAGGCCAGTTTGGTCAGGGTCTAAATCATATCAGGTAGTTTAATCAATTGTGGTTATTTCTCTGACCTCTTAAATCATTAATGCTAAGTAAAGAAGTAGCACAGTTTCAGCACTCTGGGCCTTATGGCATATTGGATTTACTATTATTTATATAGTATTATGCACTCTGTAGAGTCTGTCCAGCACTTAGCCCAGCAGGGCCCTGATACACTGCTGTAATAGACCTAACAAATTCGCATTACTTCGTTCCTGCTCTGCAAGGCCTGTGTCTTGCAACTGATGGCATTAGGAAAGTCAATAGGGTTCTCTGCAGGTATAGCAATCCAGCCTGCATGGAGTGGCTTGTTGCATACTATCAGTCACAGGATTGAAATCTAATTTTACTGTAGATGTAACCCAGTGATTGAGAATAACAAACAATGTTTCAGGAGGGTATATAGAAGGTGAAGGGTTGAAAGAACACCATGCAGCTTGTCAACTTTAGCATGTGGATGTCTTTTTTTAATGCCATTAATGTATGATTTTTTCATTTGTTCTTCCCCTTTCTCCCCACCCCACAAAATATTATTCACTTCTTGTGAGTAACACAGTATACATGTATCAGGATTGCCTCCCCACTCTGAACTCTAGGGTACAGATGTGGGGACCCGCATGAAAAAATAAATACCCCCCCCCCCAAGCTTATTTTACCAGCTTGGGTTAAAATGTTTTTCCCCAGAACACAACTTCTTCTGTATCTGGACCAGGTACGCTGCCACCACCAAACTAGGTCTAGGGTAGTTTGGGACCCTTCTTTCCCTTTCCACTAACCCCCCAAACTTCTTCCTTCCCTGGAAAGCTTGAGAGAAAACAAACAAACAAACCTCGCCTGATCCTGCGAGACGTGCCCGATCCAAAACCAGGATCTTACACAATGAAAAACAAGCAGTCAGCTTCTTAAAAGAAAGATTTTAATAAAAGAAAAAAAGAAAGGAATAAATCCCTTATAACCATCAATAGAACAGCATCTATCATAATCAACAAAAGGATTCAGAAACCAAATCTCTCCCCCGAGGCAACTTTCTCCCACTGTTGATATCTCTGCTGAAGCTTACAATATCAAGAAGCACCCAGCCAACACTCACCACTGAGAACCCTCCAAGTGATAAAAAGAAGGTAAACTTACTGACTACAGTACTTGATAGAATCTATAGTTACAGTGAAAGACATAGCTGAGTTCATCCCATAGCCGAGGTGAACAGAGAGAGAGCCAGAGAGAAACTGAAACTTAAAATCCTTTGTCTCCTGAGGAATTTCTCATTGGTCAGTTGTCCACCTCTCAGGTTACCTTTAGCTTAACCCCTTACAGGTAACCAATAATTCTAGGCTACTTCACACTTATGACAACATGAAACTTTAGGGAGGATGGTAATAAGAAAATATATTCAGTAGTTATAAAGGGATCTATATTGCGGATTTTTTGAAGGTTTACAAATCCTTTAGTTTGATTAAAGGATCTTTCAGATTAAACATTGTACATCAGTAAAGGGAGTGTAAACTAGCACTTTCCAATTGTCCTCTTTCAAAGGACTAGTCAGATAAGTACCAAAACTACACAATAGCTCTCAAATGTATTTTCTAACTTAGATTCTTTGAAACTCCTTGTGCGGAGAGGAAAACAAACCACAAACTGATATTTTTAGGGAGTCTGTTTCTTTTCCTCACCACTTTATAAAAAAATCTGCTTTTCAAATTATACTTAATCCAAATTTGATTTCCATGTTATTTGCAGCATTTCTCACCATACGTCAAATTCAACTCCATGTTGTCCTTTTTCATCAAACCTCAAAAATTATATGATTATTTTTCATGAAAACCAACACATCGGCTTAAATAATGGATTACCCTCAACATTCTTTGGATGTTAGTTTAAAAGAAGAGGATTAAATTTATCCTGATTATATGCTGAGAAATCATGCTCCTTTGTATAATTAGAATGCTAAGCATATTTCTATAGGGAACAATTTAATATGAAAAGATATATGCAAAGCCTTCAAACCACTCTGCATCTGAATAAGCTTCAACTTTGTAGTCTCATCCAAATATTTTAAAAGGGCCAGGATGGATACAGGAAATCTATATTACTTTATTAGCTCTGTGACTTCCTTGTTATGCCCCAAGTGTTCTCTTTGACAACTACATTTTCCTTTTTATTCTAATTGCTTTTTGATCTTAAATAAATGACATGCCTCTGTAGTACTTTCCTCCACTCACTAACTGTTTCAGTATTCAGTACAACTGAAGTAATACACAATATGCTGTGTTACTGATACTTACAAATAAAATTATTGTATAAAATTTTAGCAAATTCTAAATGAATTTGTCAGCAAACATAATAAACACAACAATATACCTATCTTAACTAGACCTTTGGAAAGTGTCTGTCTCATAGAATGTGCACCTTCAGTCTCCACTGCAGTCCATATGGCAAAGCTCCCATTGTCTATAAAAGGACTATGATTTGACCCTTCATGTGGAGTAGGTGTAAGAACAATAACAGTACAGAATAAAAATGTAGTCAAGATAAGATTCATATCCGGTCACTGTTTCCACGTTGTTACTGAAAACAGCATAGCACACATTTTAAAAAATATGAATGTAATTTAAAATGGGAAAAATGTGATAGGAATACTAAATATTAAAGAACTCTCAATAACCTCTTCAAAAGTCAGTTTGAATTATTGTCATTGTTCAGAAAGCAAGAGATTCATCTTATTCCTTTTGGCTTAAAATGACTAATGCTTGATGTTCAGGTCAAAGCGGGTGATCCAATTGATTTTTTCAGGTGTTGCAGAGTGGATGGCAGAGATGCCACCAGCTTATGATTGTTTGGATCATTAGTTAACAATATTTTCCATAGTTTGAAATCTGTTTCTTAAAAATAGGATTGTGTTTCAGTCCTCCTTTTATGGAGAAGTGAACGACATCTGCCATGTCATGTGTGGGTACAGTTCAACGTGGATTACATTTTCCTTGGGAGGGAATAAGCATTGGGTTTTGCAGGTGGGTCCATCAAGAAGTTTGTTTGGAATGTTAGCATCCATCCACTTTTCTTGCCATTGATCTTCAGAGGGCAAACCCAGAGTCTTTGAACTCTTGCATTGAAAGCCAAAAAAAAAAATAAATTCTAGATTTTGAGTGGAAATCTCAGTATTATTCAGGTCTTCATGAATTGGGAGATCCTTGTTTCCTCTAATAGTATGGAGTTGCATAACCAGAATGTATCAGTTGTAAATATTTTAATAGACTAAGTAGGGAAAATGGGAGTCGATAGAGGACTCTGCAATCACTTGGAATAGGGTATTTGTTCATGGTCCTGATTGTAATTGTAATTGGTGATAGATGAAAATTGCTAAAATCATTTACTTGTGATAGTTATAGGCAATGAGAACTCATAAACTTCTGTTAACTTTACAAAACAATTTACAAAAATACTTTAACAAGTGGTAGGCACTGATGCAAGAACTTCCATGCATGTAAAGTGTTTTTTTACTTCATGGGTGAAATCCTGGCTTTTTTGAAGTCAGTAGGGGAGCCCCTGTTGACTTCAGTAAGTCAGGATTTCATCCCATGTCCTTAAATTCCACACATAGGGGAAAAAAAGCAATATTCAACAAATTTGGAATCATATTGTTGTTTAGATAATAATTGTACTGTGCTTTCAAATATGTACAGTAGCTGAGTGTCCTCAAATGGTAAGGGGAAGATGCTGTGCTGTGGTTCCAAAGCTTTAGCCAGCCATGGGGGAATTATCTCAGCATAGAAGGACCCTCCAATGGTGTAGAGATGTTATAGCAATTCTTATGCCATTCCCTCCCAAGGCTGCTCTGAAGGCAATGGGCACAGCAAAGGGGGAGTGGCTGGAAATTCCGTTTTGCCTTGGTAACTTCCAGTTACTGTGTCAACCTCTTTTGGGTGTTGACAATAGTTGATGGAGTCCTATGTAACCTGTTTATATCCTCCCCAGCTTCTCTCCTTCTTTACTGTACCAAAGAAGGTACAGCTCTGAGAAATTGAAATCTGAGAAATTGCAGAGCTGCAATTCATTTGCAAATTTGATACAATCAACTCAGGACTGAATAGACATTATGAATGGCTAGCTAACTACAGGAACAGTTTCTCTTCTCTTACTGTTCACACCTCCATTTCAGCTGCTAGAGGAATATCTCACCCTCCCTGATTAGAGATAACAAGCTGGTTCAGCCTCATTGGACTAACCCTGTTATCTCCAACCTGGTTCTTGCCTACCTATTTATACCTGACCCTGGATACTTCCACTGCGTGCATCCGACAAAGTGGGTATTAGCCCACGAAAGCTTATGTTCTAATACTTTAGTTAGTCTTTAAGGTGCCACAGGACTCTTTGTTACTTCTGCAATCCCAGACTAACACAGCTACCCCTCTGATTATTAGCATTCTAATTACCACCATTTGGTTTTAATTGTTTATACATATATGAGAAATTCACAGTCCCTTCCTAATGCTGTCACAAATAGCAGACAGTGCTGTGGGCTCAATTCTACTTGTGGTGAAGCCAATGGGAGCTTTGCCATTGACTTATATTGAATAAAGATCAGGCCCAAGCCCTATAATTAAAAGAACAGAGTGGGGAATTAAGAGTGGGAGTGGAATCATATTATTAGAACAGCAAAATCTCAATGCTAAATTAATTGACTGGACATGCCAGCACACCTTCTGTATTGATGTTCACATTAGTTAAGACTTCTAGAATAAAACTGCTTATTAGCACATTTGCAACTTTTAATATTCATAGAGCAGTCATTTATTTGTCCACACTTTCATAGCTTTAATTCCAGCGGGAGTCATTCAGCAATTCTTACTCAAGCAGGCTCTTTCCCACCATTAGTTTTTTAATCGGAGTTTTACCACAATTAAGAATTGAAGAATTTGACCCAATATGGCTTAATTTTCACAAACATCACGTTAAAAAAGATAAAGTAAAATACGGTGATCATTCACACAAAGATCATCATCTAGGAAGCAGAGAATGTCTACCGAAATGTGTAGCTTTATTGGAGAAGAACTACATACTGTGGCCTAATAGACAGAAATGAAACCAATCAGCTGACCAAGTACAGAATGTGAGATACTAGTATAGATATAGAAATATGTGGTGGGTTTTTCTTAAGCAGCAATTAAAATTTTGTACTGTACCCACTTTTTTTTTCCATGGAAAGGCAAGTCTACCCTGCTAATTATGTTTCTAGTGCTTGTAGTAGCACTAGTGGTGGTGTACAGAGATCTCTGATTCTGGAATGGACAAATATGAGGTCTAATTTGCTGGAGTTTCAGCCTGTACCACTCAATGAGATTCTTCAAATTCTGGAAGAGCTCAAGGTTATACTACCTAATAGCTGGACCCATGCCCATCCTTTTTGGTAAAACATAAAGGTAAGGCAGTGCATCCAAACTCTGGTTAGGAGCTGTGTTCATATTTGAATATTGTACAGCCCCAAACACATTGTTGAAAATAAATAAATACATACTGAGTATTTTCAATTCCTGCCTTCAGGAGGGGAGTCTTTTTACTAGAATTGGTAAAATACTTAGTTTTAGTCTTCCCCACCTCTGGTGGGGGCAAAAATACATATTTTTTCAGGTTTTCATTAAAAAAAGATTTTTTTTTCCTGGTTTATGCTTATTCAACTTCCTCCACACCTCAAAATCAAACATGTTCTACCGAAAAAAAAAAAAATCCAGGTAGCTGAACAAATCAATTAAAAAAATGTTTTGTTAAGATTTTGTCAGTCACCCATTTATGTCAAACATTCTTAAACCGACAGCAAGGTATGGCTAAGCTAAAATCTTACAGGACTCTAAGGCCTTACATTACAGCCATATTTTACTTATATGCCTAATACACAGTCATCCCTCCTAAATACTTGTCAATCTGATGTAAGCAGTGTCAGGAATGAGATATATTCTGACATCTGGTGGCGAACTATGGGAATTGTAGTGAGTTATGGAAAATAACTTTGAGGCTGATCAATTTGCATAGACACACCCACTGCGCCTAGCCTGAGCCCACAGCAGCCCACATGGCCACTTCAGCTGATGTGGGAGCCCGAGTTTCTATGTTATTGGGTCAGGAAATATAAAGTGATGTTACCCTGATTATGTGAATGAAGGACTATGGACACGTACTTGGCCCTTGTTATGATGGAGGGACTCGCCATCATCTAGGTAGCACTCACTGGGCAAGGGCCAGGAGTTTCAGAACATTCTGAGATTGAGAGAGGCCATGGACAAGTCTCTATACCTTTTGGTAAGGGCTTTGTTTAAGGGTCGCCTAGGCCTGTTGCACCTTGCCTCTCTTCAGTGTGAAATGTTAGAGCTAGTTTTGATTCCTTTAGGAGTCTAGGTTCAGCCTGCTAAGCTGAATTCACTTTGGGTCTGCTGGTGTACCTGTGCCAAGGTGCACCCCCCCCAAGAGCTGAAACCACTGAGCACTGTGTTAAGTGGGGGCGGGCCTAAGGGCATGTTAGTGGCACCAAGCAATTTGTGCAGCTAGCAGAGCGGAGCAGTGGACTCAGCTGAGCGGTTCCTGGGTTCAGTTTGTGCGACTGGTAGCAGACACAGCCGAGCGGTTCCTGAGTGCAGTTCGTGTGACTGGCAGCGGACTCAGCCGAGCGGTTCCTTGGTGCAGTTCATGTGACTGGTGGAGTGGCTGGCACAGCAGAGCAATCCGTGTGTCGGCTAGCAGGACGGCTAGCAGAGTAGTTGGTGCTGCTGGCGGAGTGGCTGGCACAGCAGAGCAGTCCGTGTGTCGACTAGCGGAGCCGTTTGTGCTGCTGATGGAGTGCCTGGCACCGCAGAGCTGTCCGTGTGTCGGCTAGCAGGACGGCTAGCGGAGTGACTGGCGCTGCAGAGCGGTTCGAGTATCGGCGAGCAGAGCAGAGCGGATTGCGGTGAGGGCTCCAGCGGAACCCCACAGAGAGGCGGCGCAGTCGGCGTTGGACCACGTAAGGTGCCCCTTGCCCTACCCTCCATTTCCACCCAGGCTGGGAGGTAAGACTCTGCCAATTGACTTTTGAACTCTGCACTGACCAAGAACAGAGACTCTTGGGCTGTTGGACTTTTGGGACTATTGAGTGACTTTTTGGGGTTGTGGAACTCAAGAGCCAAAGGGAAGGCCACGGCCTATTTGCTGGGCGGGGGGCTTCTGGTTCATGGTTTGGTTTATTAACCTTGTTTGTGGTGTTTCCCCAATATAATGCCACATTGTTTCTCCCTGTTATTAAAAGGCTTTGGTACACTCAGACTCTGTGCTTGCGAGAGGGGAAGTATGTCTCTTACAGACGCCCAGAGGGGTGGTATATGGTTGTCCCAGGTCACTGGGTGGGGGCTCGAGCCGGTTTTTGTATTGTGCTATTGGAATGGAACCCCTGGATACTGAACCCGGCCCTTGTTACTGCCAACTCTGATGGGCAGAAGGGTTACATTTATACTTCTATAATATTATTTTATTTACTACTTAAATCTGTTTTGTACATATTAATTATATATGAAATAACATATGTATTCACCATAATGCAAGCTAACACAACTATAAATGAATGATAGCATAAACTAATTGGCTACACTGTCCATTGTGTGCAATATGTCAGATTTTGTGGGCTGCTGAGTTCTGAGAGCTACTGTAAATACTCATGAGAAATTAAATTCTATGTGGATTAAAGGCTGACACAGAGAAAAAAGAATGAAAATAAATGGTCAGTTTTCAACATGGCAGAAGGTTAACAATGAGGTCTCTGTTTAATATATTCTTTAATTGCCTGGAGAAGGGATGAACAGTGAAGTGTAAAATTTGAACAGGACACAATTATTTGGGTAGAGTATTTAAGACCAGAGAGCACTGACAAAGGTAGGTGAATGGACTGCACAATGGTAGGCAAAATTTAATGTTGCCAATAGCAACAAAAGAACTGCTATTAAGGGGGAAAACTTCACTTTCAAAATTTGATTCTTACTGGTTTCTACAGCAACTGTAACCCTCAGGAAACACTAAAAACACTACGTGTTAAAGAAGTTTAATGGTGAGATAAATAAGAATATGTGAAAGAAATATAGCTGTAACTTCCTCCTCCTCAACACAACTTCTTCCTTCTCTCTTCTCACAGTATTGATACTTCCCATCTCCCCTTCTCCAACACACTCACTTCTCTCTGTGATCTCACCCTGACTCTTTTTGCCCCACTCACTGACCTTCTCTTTCTTACTCCCTTCCAAAACCTTCCCTCACAATACAAGCATGAGCAGGTCTCCTGCATCCTCATTCATAAATCACTCAATCAGTCAACCAATCCTCTGACTCTAACTGCATATCTAGTTACCGCCCAGCACATTTTTTTCAACCAGCTTTACTGGAGATAAAATAATATATTTATATATGTGTGCATGGTAATTTTGAAGCACTTTCTGATTTGAAGTGTTTATAGGAAACGTTATTAAGAATGTTATCAAAATGATTATGAACATTTTTCATTTACCAAACCCCATATTTTTAAAACAAATAGTATGGCAGGGGGAGGGGAGAGGTGAGGCATGATTTCCTTTTATGAAAAAGAAAAGATTTTGTCCACATCAATAATTTTTGGCAAAAATAGTTTTGTATTTCTAAAAAGCCTTTTTATTTGAACACACACACACACACACACACATATATAATTCCAACACTAATCTCCAGACTCGATTGAGCCAACTGCAACTGTTGCCTTAGTTTTGATGTCTAGCATCTTTCTTTCTGGTTTTTGCCTATTTCATTCCAAATAAACTATCCCGTTAGTGTCTCGAATCATCCTTTCCTACCAAAACATAAGACTCACTGCTCCATCTCACTTATCTCTACACCGAGCGTGGCCCCATCAGTCATACCTCCAATCTTGACATCCTGTGTTACCCAGGCTTTCATGAATCCTTCTTCTCCTAGCTCTCCTCCTATGTCTTTGGTTCATCCTTTTTAATAAGTTATCCATCTCCCCTCCCCCAGCTGTGCATACAGATCCTTTCATAGGATATCTTATCTGTTTACCTGCCTTCAATCACCATCTTGTATTAATGGCTCACAAATCTATCTTTGTGCCCCTGGATGGTCTCCCTCCGTCCACTCCTGCATCTCAGCCAGTTTCTCTGACATCTCTTCCTGGACATTGTCCCTTCAGCTACACCTAACTAAAACTGAACTTTAAAAATCAAGTCTTTTAACTTTAGCAATAGCTTTTATAACTAATATATCTGTGCATTACTTGTAGTGACTAAAACTGATTGAATAACTGATTTTTCCAGAAAGGATCCTGGGTCTGTTTCAAATTGATTCTGAAATTTTCTAATTTTTCTTGCTGGAAAAAAACAAACAAGGAAAACATTTCAGGTTGAACAAAATATCTTGTTCAACCTTTCATTTCCTTACATTTTGTATGTGTATTTTGTCCTTTTAAAACAATATTTCAAACAAATCCAGCTAACTTTTGAAATACTTTTCAAAATGAAAAGTCAAAACAGTACATTTAGGAAATGTCAAAAATGAACCTTTTTTTTGCCTGGTTTTGAACTATTTCTCATTTTGCATTTGGCCAAAACTGTTTGCTAATTTTGAGCAGAATTTATGATAGTTTTAATCCCCCTGAAACTGCACTTATTAGTGAATTAAAATTTTTCATGATTTTCTAGTACTGACTAAATATAATTTCTGAAAATTCTTTTTTTTGCATGTGCAGCTTCTTGAGATGAAACTATTGATGGGTGTATATTAAGATCAAAGTTAGCATGGTTAGGATTAAAAAATCAAACAGAACCTTGCTGCTCTTTTAGCAGTGATGGCTCACAGTAGTTCTTGAATGTGCTTTTGCTTGTATTTATTTTCTGGCATTTCCAAGGTGCACATTCCCATAGCACATCCTAGTGATAACACTTTCTGAAAGGCACAATCACAGTGACCCGAAGCCTAAAAGAATTAAATAGTTCAGGCACTAAATGTCAACATATACTTAAAGGAAAATAATTCTCCCTGCTGGGGCATACAAGTGACCTTCACCATTTAGTTTTCCCTCTGTAGTAAGGATCTATTAAAGTTAGACTGTCAGTCTAGACAATGAGGAGATAAAAACCTAACACAGAGAAGTGATCACCCTATCTTTTGTCAATTGTTTTATTGACATCTTATATAAGATGTCACTGAATTTAATTTGAATACTGTTGGCAAAAGGAGAAGAATTCAATACTTTCTCTTGAAATGAAATTGAATGTAACTCTTCACTGGCATATGGAAACAAAATAAAAAAGATGTATACACTACTTTCTTTTGGGGCTATTATCTTAGCTCAAATCTTTACTAAGATCATCAAGTTCAATGTATGCTGCAAGAAACCTTCCCATTTCATCCAGAAATTGTAAAATGCCTAAATATCCCTTTCAGGCAAAAGCCTTAGTCCCTAGGTCTCACTAGTAGAAATTGTAAGGAAATCTAACAATGGATGTTAGAACACTGAGAGAATTTTCCAGTATGCTTGCATGTTTAAGATTAGAGAGAATTCAGATTGCTCAGAGTCAAATTAAAGCTCCCCTTTTCAATCCAAATAGGACAAGTTCCTTAAAGAAGTACTTCTACTGTAAATGTTTTAGCCAATTTGTTACATATCTTTTCATATGTGGAATATATAGTAGTTTAATTTTGTCATCTTTCTTTAATCTGTAATGATTAAATCACATCTTTGATCCATTATTTTAGTCTTCTTTCATATCAGATATTATAAATTATTGAACAAAGGGACACTGAACAAAGGACAGAAGAAATTTCCAGTTGGTTACATTACTGCCTGTTTTATCAGCTGTTCAATATAGTGATTATAAATACACTGGCTCTATAGAAAGCCACACAGGATGTTTAAGTAAATGTTTCATAATCTATTAAACATCTCTGAAAAAAAGGGGAAACTTAAGAAGAGATTCTCAAAAAAATGGCAAAAAGATAACTTATTTATTTTCTTTCTTGTCTCTCTCCTTTTTCCTTCTATTTAGTGTCTGGTTTAGCTGGCCAAGACTATATTTTGCAACACTGTTGAATCCGTTGATCAGAAAAGGCACTGCATTTAGCTTCCTAAACATCTTGATGCTGATACAAGTTTGCCAGGCTTTGGAGTGGCTGATAAGACTGTGTGCTGTGCATGTGTTTTGCCAACATTGAGGTTGCAGGTGAGAGTGAACACCATAGAGAGAAGCTCCATATTCTGTCTTTGGTGTTCTTCACTCTCCCCTCTTGTGAGGGTTTGTTTTGTCTTCTAGAAAACAGATTTGGACTTCAACAACAACAACCACAATGACAGCTCCAGCCTGTTTCAACTAACTCTTCCCCTTTTCCCACCAAGAGGACAGTTATCATATAAGACAGTGTCAGGCTTCTAGAAGTTCTCTACAACTAAAGGGGACAAGGAATGTTGTTTGAATGACAGCCTTACTTAACACTTTACATCTTAAATGCTTTAACTGTGTTTCTTTTATGTATTGTTAATAAAATACTTAGAAGTATTTCAGTACTGTTTGCTATGGTACTAAGAAGGTCAAGGTGTCTGCATAAACTGTTTAATATTGGACAGGCACAAGGTCATATTAACCCAGGGGTGGGAAAACCTTTTGGCCCAAGGGTCACATCGGGGTTAAAAATTGTGCGGAGGGCCAGGTAGGGAAGGCGGTGCCTCCCCAAACAGCCTGACCCTGCCCCTTATCCAACCCCCACCCACTTCCCGCCCCCTGACTGTCCCCCTCAGAATCCCTGACCCATCCAACCCTCCCCCACTCCTTGTCCCCTGATTGTCCCCTCCGGAAATTCCCCCATTCTAACTTCTGCCCCAGAACCCTACCCCTATCTAAGCCCCCCTATTCTTTGTTCCCTGACTGCTCCCTCCCAAGATCCCTCCACCCTAACTACCATCCCTGGGACCCAACCCCTAAGCCCCCTTGCTTTGTTCCAACTGCCTGCTCCCGAGATCCCCCCACCCTAACCATCACTCCCGGGGACCCCACCCCCAATCTAAGCCCTCCTGTTCTTTGTTCCCTGACTGCCCCCTCCCAAGATCCTCCCACCCTAACCACCCCCCCGGGACCCCACCACCTAACCCCTACCCCTTACCTTAGTCAGCTGGGTGCTCCTTGATTGGGCCTGGCTAGGGAGCACGAGGTCCGGCAGCTCCCCGCACTGGACCCGGACCCCAGCCAGGGAGCGTGGGCTCCCACGGCTCCCTGCGTTCCACCCGACCACCGGGCCAGGGAGCGCGGGCCCCCACGGTTCCCCATGCTCCGCCCAGCCAGGGAGCGCGGGTCCCTGCGCTTTGCCCAGCTGCCCGGCCAGGGAGCATGGGGCCTGGTGGCTCCCTGCGCTCCACCCGGCTGCCGGGCCAGAGAACATGGGGTCCGGCGGCTCCCTGCACTCCACCCGGCCCTCGGCCAGGGCGCGGGAAGAGTGCAGGGACCTGCAGCACGCTGGGCTCGGCCGGCCCCCGGCCAGGGAGCGCGGGGCCCAGCAGCTCCCTGCGCTCCACCCAGCCCCCGGCCAGGGAGCGCGGGAATCAATAGCATGCTGTCCCGGCCCTTCCGCCAGGAGCAAGTTCGCGGGCCCAATGAACATGTGGCCCGGGGGCCATAGTTTGCCCACCCCTGTATTAACACCTTTGACTGTGTCTCTTTTTTCCATCTAAATTAATATGGCCAAGGGCCAGGTTCAGTCTGTCCCTGGAAGCATGTAAATAATAAAATAACTCTAACGAGGATGAAAGGAAATATTAAATGTAACAAGAGGGACTATTTTCTCTGGATAGAATTGTAATATGTTGGAACTGGCTGACTTCTAAATATACACCACAGATATCCCAGGTTCAACAGGATAAATATCTCATGAAAGGCATAAGCCAGCAATAAGGTTATGAGCAACTATATCAAGCCTCAGTTTAGTAAGGCACATGCATAATTTTAGGTACATGAATGGACCATTGAAGTCAATGGGCTATTCACTATGCTTAAAGTTAGGACTGTACTTCAGTACTTTACTGTCAAGGCCTATGCGACCCATACAAGATATAACTTCTGAGTATTAGAATGGATGTCTTAATCTTCCAGTTCACGTCTCTCATACCCACTTCAGTCCTATCCATCAATCATCATTGAACAAAGAAGTCCATTGCCATAATTTATTTTACTATAGATATCTGTGATTCTATTGGTATTATATGCCTCAGCCAAAAACTAGGTTTTTGAGCCTTTAATCATGTTTTTGATGTACAAACCGAAGCTGGAATAGTTATAAACAACTGGACATACTTGCAAGTTGTGTATTTTAAAGGAATGTCAGAAAAGTAAAAGACATTCTTGAAGAATGTCTTGTTAAAGGTCAAGGCTGTAGACCAATTACAGTATTTTAAGAACTTCCCTGCTCAAAGGAAAAGGCTCAAGAATTCATTGTTAACAAGAACGACTTCACTTAGAGGTATAAAATTATCTATTAATCTAATGTCACTGAGAAGCATAATGTTGCCCCTTTTTTGACCTGAGTGGTCAAAGTTTCAGGGCCCTTGGGATGTTACAGTTGGAAGTAGAAACTGACAGAGTCTGGTGTTTTTCTTTCTTGCTGTTGAGTTTACTTACAAAGAATGTACAAAGTTCTGTGCCTCTGAGCAGAGAAGGAATCAATTAGCAGGAAACAGCTTCTTTTGCTCACAACACTAGGAGTTCTCTTTTTAGCCTGAATCCTAACACAAAAATTGTCCTTGGGTTTCTTTCAGGGTCAGCCACTGTGCTTTCAGCTTGCTCCTTTGGGCTGTCTCTCCCTCTCTCACTTTCCCAGTTTTTCTGTTCTGCCCTCCCACAAACACGTACTGAAACCCATAGTCAGCCAAAAGTTCCTGCGCAGGTTCTGTTGTATTAATTTACATGGACTAGAGGGACCAAAAATGTTACCATAACCAGACACTGTTCAACAGTATCAAACAAGGTCCAGGGTTATGTATGCAGAGACCTCAGACTGCTGAGGGACATGGCAAACACACCACTAAAAATCCTTTTAACCTTATACTGAAAATAAAGAAAAGTTGGAAAAACAGTTCAAGCGTTTGAAATGTAAAGTATTAAGTAAAGGTTTAATTTTAACAACTTCCCTTGTTCCCTATCTCTTTAGCTGGAGCTATTTTTTAGAACGATTTTAAAAAAAACACCTTTGACAGTCTCTTAGTTTGCATCAAAGGTGGTAATGATGGTCCTTCTGGGGGAAATGAGAAGAAGGAAGCTGAGATGGGCTGGAACTGCTGTTGTTAAAATCCCATCCAGTTTCATCCCAGGCGGTGTTTGGGATTCAGCTAGAGCTGGTAAAGGTGGCAATGGCATCTAGGTCCCCTCTCTGGCCCAGTCTGTTCAGAAGATCTCTCAGGATCAAGATGATGAAGGCCTGGGATCCCAGTAGACAGTAGGGATGGGAGCAATGATGGTGAAGCTTGCTCCAGTAGCCAGTTTATCACCCCAAAGTCAGTTCTTAAGGACCCCAAAAGGGAATGGTGAGTGGAGTCCCTGAATAATTTTGTTCATCAGTTAGACCTAGTTTCTGACACACCAGTTTTGATTCACTTATTTTTGAATCCACATTTTCTTGTTTAACACACATGATCTTAACACTGCCCTTGAGTTGTATCACTAGGCCTTTTTCTTTGGACTAGTTCAGTCTTTCTGACTTGCATTATATCCTTTCTGATCAACTTTTGTTATAGTGTATTCTGATATCTTATGAATTCCCCTCGATTCTTACAGTGGAGCTCATGAGCAAGGAAAATTTGTAGGCCCAATCATTACATAGAACAACTACCTATGTATGGACTATTGTTTTCACTTAGAATAAATGTGGTTTTTTTTTTCCTTTCAGCATCAACTGAAACAGTTAAAAAATGTTTTGGAAAGCTTGTAGAAAAATAATTATTTTCTCTTTCCTATCCTGCGTTAAGGAAAAAAAAGAGTTAAACCATTATTATTACCATTTGGAAAGGTCAGCGTGATTAATAGCATTGCATGCCTGTTTATAGTCTCTTTTATAGAAGATTAATTGAAAACACAGACAAGCAAGTTCCTGCTATCAGAAACATCAGTTCATGGAATTTATTCATCTATGTCAATAAACACAACCAGAACAGAGGATGGATTGAAACCTCGCTGAGAGCTAGACCAAACAAGGACTTGACCTTTCTTAGGTCTTGTCTATAGTGCCCTGCAGTTTGAACTAAAGGGGTATGAATAACAGTGCGCACAGAAGAACTGCACTGTTACTCCCCTTTGTAAATGGTGTAGGTGTGAATTAAAAGGTTCCTAGTTTGCATTAGCACAGTTCTCTCCAAACAGCCATTTCTCTGCAATGCATCTAAGTGTTACAGCTCGCACAGTTCACTGTTGTATGTAATTTTGCTAATGATAGTTTACATATTGGATTGGATACTGCTCCAATGAAGTCTGTATGACTTTTGCCATTTATCTCAATAGAATCTTAGAATCATAGAACCTTAGGGTTGGAAGAGACCTCAAGAGGTCATCTATTCCAATCCCTGGTTCAAAGCAGGACCAACCCCGCCTAAATTGTCCCAGCCAGGGCTTTGTCAAGCCAGGCCATAAAAACCTCTAAGGATGGAGATTCCACTATCTACCTAGATAACCCATTCCAGTACTTCATCACCTCTTCTTTTCTTCTGCAGACTAAATAAGCCCAGTTCCCTCAGCATCTTCTCAATAGTCATGTGTCCCAGCCCCCTAATCATTTTGTTGCCTTTTGCTGGACTCTTTCCATTTTGTATACATTCTTTCCGTAGTGGGGGGCCCCAAAACTGGACGCAATACTCCAGATGTGGCCTCACCAGTGCCGAATGGTGGGGAATAATCATTTCCCTTGATCTGCTATCAATACTCCTGATAATGCAGCCCAATATGCCATTAGCCTTCTTGGCAACAAGAGCACACTGTTGACTCATACTGTTTGTCATACACTGTAATCCCTAGGTATTTTTTCCGCAGAACTGTGACTAAGCCAGTCAGTCCCCTGTTTGTAGCAGTGTATGGGATTTTTCCATCCTAAATGCAAGACTCTGCACTTGTCCCTGTTGAATCTCATCAAATTTCTTTGGGCCCAATCCTCCAGTCAAGGGCGGCAGATCTGTAAAATTTTTGGTGATGCCCAAAATGGATCCAAGTCCCCCCCCACCCAACAGACACACATCTGCATAAGGTTCTGGGATGAAGTTTGGATACTAGGTGCAGGCTCTGGGCTGGGGCATGCGGTTAGTGTGCAGGGGGATGTGTGGTTGGGCCAAGGATGCGGAGTTTAGGATGCAGCAGGCAGACTGCCCTGGGGCTGGGGTGAGGGTTCAGAGAGGAAGACTCCCCCCAGCCCTCTCCCCACCTGCAGCTGCAAGCTCTGCAGGAGGGTGGGCCCTTCCCAGCCCTCCTGGCACAATACACACCCAAGCCCTCCCTCCCAGCTGCTACTCAGGGGGTCCAGCCAGGATAAGCCCTCCACCCTCAGATCTGACTCGGAATTGCCTGTCGGCGGGGAGGGGAGGGCTCCTCTCCTCTTCCCTCCACGGGTGCAACAGCTGCCTCAGTCTGCCCCCAGCGCCACTCTCTGGCAGTGGCTGGTGAGGGAGCACAGCACAGTGCTCCAGGGGACAGCTGCATGCTGCCCAGGCCTTGCAGAGATACTCAGGGGAGGCGCACAGGGGTGGCAGGTGAGGCCTAGGGTGCCCTGGGGAAGCCATGCTGGGGTGGCAGGCAGGGCCGGAGAGGTGCACAGGGGCGGCAGTCAGTGCCGGGAGAGAGACCCGGCCCAGAATGTTAGTGGAGCCAGGCTGCTGGGGCTCTAAATTTGCATGAGCCTGAGCACCATGTGCCCATACAACTTGCTGCCTGTGTCTCCAATTTGTCTAGGCCACTCTGGACTCTATTCCTACCCTCCAGTGTATCTACCTCTCCCCTCGTGGAGAGGTTGAATACAGGGGGGATTGGCCTATAATTTTACATTTGAAAGCCTCCCTGACAGAAGGCCAGATTGGTTTCAGTACTTAGAATCATAGAACTAGAAGGGACCCCAAGAGGTCATTTAGTCCAGTCCTCTGAACTCATGTCAGGACTAAGTATTATTTAGCCCATCCCTTGGCAGAGCTTTCTGTACTGATTATGGGCTAGATTCTGGCCAGCCCTTATACAGATGGGCAGTAGGAAAGGAGGCAGGACAGGAACTTCTCTGCCCTTAGTGAGATCAGATTTGTAGTTCCTGTGCTCAATGACTAGAACTCTTGAGATGCTCCCCAAAAGGATTAAGCAGGGGTGAGAAAAAAGAGAGCCCCTTCTCCCCAAAGCTCCCAGTGTACTATCGAGCTTTGGTAAAAGCAGTATAATATATTGTACTCACACCAGGGAGCTCAGAGGAATGCCCCCAGTGCTTCCCTTATGGTACACCTCTGTGCAGCCTTAACAGAGGCCTCCACCAGTACACCTGACACTGAAAGCTTTGCTTTACTTATCCATTTGAATAAGCTCCTCATATTCATTTGAATATAGTTGGGAGGGTGGGGAAGAGTTTTTTTCCCCTTTCAAAACTTATTTTAGCATAGTTTGAAAAGGTTTAGCTATGGGATTTATTCATGAAACGGTTCTTTCAGACAGACAATACAACAACAAGAATGCACTTGAAACAAACATCAAAGATATTACCGGCAAAAAATAAAATAAAATTCCCAATAGAAATACAGCATTGAGTTGGTTTTAGAACCGTTAAATACCCTGGAGGGAGGAAAGATCAAACAGTAAGGCCAAAATGCATGATTTTTTTTTAAGATAGAAATCTTAAATTCTAACAATTGAATACACACATCAGGATTCTCGTCTTTGATCCATACAGGACTTTTGCTTATAGGAAAATCAAATACAGACAAACTAAGGAAGTTCCATCCTAACAAATCCCAGAAGGATATCACACAAGGAGCTTTGAGTACCTTTAATAACTTTGC
The DNA here is from genome assembly GCA_007922305.1 of Dermatemys mawii. Classification (NCBI taxonomy): domain Eukaryota; kingdom Metazoa; phylum Chordata; order Testudines; family Dermatemydidae; genus Dermatemys; species Dermatemys mawii. The sequence goes on along the minus strand of ML677365.1, from coordinate 8,240,816 downwards.
ATACAGCAGTCTTACGACCTTGCCAAACACAGTACCTTGGATCCCTTGATAATATTGAATACCAACAGTTTGCTTTAGAAAGATTCAGGTTAGGCTGTCTTCCTTCATTGTCGCTGTGACACTGCATCCTATATTCTTCGTAGGGATATTATTTTGATATGATTATGGCATAATTATGATGCATGTTGTAAAAGATGAGTCATATGAGTGTCATTGCAAAAAATATGATTTGCTGAATATGATTATCCTATTTGTATGCATGTATCATTTTTGTATCTAAAGTTAGGAATATTGACTATGTAGCTGTATTTCAATCCTGGTTACTCTGGATGACACCAATAATTAGCCTTTCTGGTACAACAGTGAAGAAGCCAGATAGTGCTGGTGGCCTATCAGCAAAGACAGTGGACCTTGGAAGAACTTAACATTCCTGTGAACATTCCAGAGAGCCCGTAAATAATGACTGCTATGACTCAGCCAAGTATACTAGGACATGTAACCAATATTATGGACTCCATCTTGGGATGTCAGTGTTTTTTCACAAAGTGAGTTTGGGACAAAGGGTTCCCACCATATGCTAAAGCTATATAAAGCAGGGAGTGACTTCATCTGTTGTTCTTTACTCCCCACACAAGAGCATTCCTGGAAACACATGAGGAACAAAGACTGACTGGGGGAAGCTCTGGACCCAGGCTAAAGAGCTTTCTAGCCTGTGTATGAAAAAACTGGGGATTCCAAGGTGTAAAGCACGTGCAACTTGTCCCTGAAGAATCTGAAGCCTGCTTCCATCACCAATCAGGCTGAGAGATTGTTAATTCAAATCCTATCTTTCTTGTATGTTATGGTTAGTTTGCATTGTTGTTTATTTGCCAGGTAATCTGCTTTGATCCATTGGCTCTCTCTTAAAATCTATCTTTTGTAGTTAATATACCTATTTTGTGTTTTAAATTAAACCCAGTGTGTCTTTAAGTGAGGTATCTGAGGAAAAATCTCAGGATTGGTTTAATAGAGTTTTGTTGTATTTCCTCTCCACACTGAGGGAAGGGCAAACTCTATGAGCTTACACTGTAAAGTTTCCCGTGCAGTGCAAGATGGTATAATTTGGGGTTTCTACTCCAGAAGGGGTGTATGCCAGGGGAGCTGGAAGTTATCTTGGTTGTAGCCTTTCTATTTTTGGTTCATGCAATCGTTGATCAGAGAGCCTGCATGTAACTGCAGCTGGGTGTCACCCAACTTGTGTGGATGCTGGTGAAAGTTTAGGACTGGAGGCAGGTCTGCAGCTTGACACAACACCACAGTATGAGATGGAGCCCAGGCTCATGGGTCCAGGGGCTCAGTGGTACCCCAGTTCCAGGTGGCTCCCTGGGGGGAACCTGTCACAGTTGCCTCCACTCACATTTTTGAATAAAGTTATTTTTGAATAAAGTTGTTAATTTTACAAATAACCCTATTATTTAAAATAAGTGAGTCTTCTCAGATCCGTGGGAAGTAGATTAAAATAATGATATTTATTTATTGATGTTATTGATTCCAACCTTAGTAATAAGCTATATACAAATACTGAAAAATAATAACAGTTGAATATAACCCGCCTTGAAAGGATAAAGATGATACTCTTAAGTACATAAAGAAACACAAAGCACTTAAATGATAACTAAATCTCTGTTGGATAACAGTGACGTTTTTGTTGGATAACAATGAAATTTTATAATCCTATATATGACATTTTTAAATCCTAATTTTTTTGTTTTGAGAATTTGTGATGCTCCTTCTTAGGCAATACTCAGTTGTTAAGTGGATGGGTGGATGTATTGATAGATAGTTGGAATCAGCTGTCCATTCGACAGCTTGACCCATTAACTCCCTGGGAACAACTGACCACTTTACCTAAATCAATGTCTTCAAACTCATTTGAATGATAGGACTGAATTCCATGTTTTATTACAATCTGAGGGTTGTAATATAAATTCATATGTATATTTATTCCCTACAGTTCAGAATGGAGGTCCTATTAACACTGGTGATTTAAATTTAGAGTAATATGACTGATATCCCTGGCTTATTACCCCCCAAATCAGACTCAAGAAACCCTCACAATAGCCTGCCTATACCAGTAACTGACTTGTCAATTTGTCTGTTTTGGTAGGTGAAAGAAGGTGGCCCACCTTAGAAGAATTGCCAGAGTTTTACTAAGTGTTTCACACTAACCCTTGGAAAACTTTCCCAAGATAGACTAATTCCATTGATTCTTGGGAGGACATGGATACAGCCTTGTAATCCAAATATTGACACTCAGGCAGTAATTCTTTGAAAAACAAATTAATATTTATTCAACATACCAATATTCTTTGATAGAATAAACTTTACAAATATACATCAAGAAACAAAACATAAATTCCATTGGTGCAGATATGAATATCAAAGTGGCCAATAATGCAATAAAATATAGTTAGAAATAGCTTCATACAGTGGTCCATCCCATGTAGGATGCTGACAGCAAGTTCTTAATAATTAAAACTGCGTATTTAGAATAACATACAAAAATATCCAACTTTATTATCTCTGACATACATACACACTACTGGTTCCTTATACTATGATCATGATGCTTACTTCTCTGCTGTTTTCTTTCTCTCTGCTCTGCCAAATTGTCTTTCTATTCTATCATGTCTCTTCTTAGCTATTGCTGCTGCCACAGATCCTACCTTCTTCAGTGATTTCAGTTCTCTTCTAATCTTCCTTTTTCCTCTCCTGTTTCTCTACCTATTCTTATCTTGACTGACTCAAGTCAGTCAGTTCTCTGCCTTTTATAAAGGTGTTGACCTATTCTCATTGGTTATTTCCTCAATCCTTATCATTAGCATATCCAACCACCAATCATCTTTAAGCCTTTCTTGATTGATCTGTTCTTATGAACCAATCACAGCCACTGAACTCATCTGTCACTCAAAGTTGAACCTGGTTGAAAACGTATGCCATCCCTGAGCGACCCCTCCTTTCAGGTTTTGGAGGGACCTTTATCTCTTCTTAACCTTCCTGTTTTCTATAGACCAAATTATTCCAAAACTACCATCTTGTTATTTCTAGCTGTAACCACTTAAAACTGTCTTTATTAGTTATTAAATTCTTATAACTATAAACATTTGCATATTTATATGTATCTTAACATTAGGATTCAGTATCACCACTCCATTTTTACTAATTTAAATAAGTTTAATTTTGATCTTTCTCTTGCTTCACCTATTGGTGGCCAGGCAATGTTCATAATGCTGTATTCCTGACACACAACAGAGCAGCTGAAAAGTCCTGTGTGTATCAGCCTAAGTAGTCAGCTCTCCAAGCCCACTCACCAGTTAAGCCCAGGTATTTGGTTCCACTTAGAGCTGATCAGAAAACAACTTTCATCAATTTCCTCCCTGTTCTTCTCCTAAATCTAAATTTGACAAAAAGTTTTGACCAGTACCACTCTTCCACCCACTGAAGGGTCCATATAGACTACCCAAATGATTTTTCTTCTCCTATCTGAAAATCTGCTGGACCATACATCCTATCAATTGTTTTGATATCTGGCATGCAGCCAGCATGACCTTCTCAGACAGGGATTTACTTAATGATATGGCAGCCCTCCACTTCGCTATGGATCTTAGTGATCCACATAATGCAGTGCTTTGCCCTACCTTGTCTCCATAATCCCTCCCATTGCATAGCAGGAGAGGAGACCTTGTGGGGAGGTAGTGTGTAGGACTTATAGTAGAGATTTCCCCTTCAGCCTGTTCAGTTTCAGAACAGAAACATCTGGCCCTTAATTTTAAGACAAGATCCTTGGAGACAAAGTTCTGTCTTTAAGAATAAACAAGGATAAAGAAATGATTCCGAAAAATCTGAACAACCTCCTACTTTTAAAAGATGTATTCAAAAATTCAGTGACATATCACTGGTCTCTAAGCATGTTTTTTATGGGGGCATTAGCAACAACAAAGCAAATATGGGTCTTTCTCCATTTTTCAGGGGTTAGAATGGATGAAGACAATAAAATATGCCTCACTCTTAATCAGTCAAATTTAGGTCCATGTCTGCAACTCTGCGGCTTGCCCTTGTTTTCTACTATCCATGTGCTGTGAAAATGATTGAATCTGTTAAAATAATTTAAAAATGGATAGCTTTGTAAAAAGCAAATAAATAAATAAAATAAAAAAGTAAACCCATTGTTATTATTTGTGTATATAACACAACTCCTAATATAAAATTCTATGATAGAAGAACATTATCAACATATTTAAAAAATAAAGTCTTATTAACAGTCTTTTAAGAAGCTGTGACCTCATATCAGATCTTTCCAGATTGGAGCCTCCAACATTCATAGCTTCTGGTTCCTTAATTTTATCATATCTATTTACTTGTGTATGTAATTAAGAAATACTCTTTCCATTTATGTCTAAAATGAATTTTTGCACTTATTCCTAGACCATAGATGATATTCACAATAATTCTAAGTATTTTAAATTAATGTCTCGCTTGAATAATTTTTAATGTGAGACTTTCCAAGTAATATCTTGAGTGAAACCCTGGACCCACTGAAGTCATTGCTGACTCCCATTGACTTCAATAGGGCCAGGATTTCCTCTCTTACTTGTATTTTCACTGGAGACATTTGAAACAGCAAAAACCTGCTGAAAAATAAAATGTGGCATTTGCTAAGACAAGTGTCAGTGTTTAGTGAAAAGTAGAAACAAAAACTTTGAGGCAAGATTGCAAAACATTTGACTTTTTAGTAAAAGTACAGGAAGAAATGTCAAGTTTTTCAAGATTCTTTCCTCTTCAAGGAAACAACAAGAACTTTAGGTGGGTGTTTTATGTATATTATATTTTGTTGAATTCTTGTTCTCCTTTATCAGGGCATCAGAAATGTGTCATCTTCTGTGGTGTCTCTCTTTTCCCTCCTCCCCCAAAATCCAAAATGTTTATACTTTTATGTGGTGAGTCAGAGTTAAAAGCTTCAATTCAATCTTAGGAGAGGTCATCACTTGTACTTATGTTTTCAGTGCCTGTAAGCTGATGTTCTACCTTGGAAGCTTCTGAAATCTGTGGCCCTTGTCTTAAATTTAGACCCTTTCTCTGACTCGACCTGTTTCAGTTAGGATCAATGGGAAAGCAAAAGGAAAACAAGTACCACATGGGCAAGGATCAAAGTGGGCCAGTAAACCATTCTGGCCAATTTTCTGCTGACAGCCTTGTCCAGCTCATACTGATCCCATTTGGGCACACTGAGTGCAGAAATGACCAGAAGAGGGCATTCTACTATGTCATGTATAGCAGAATGGAGGAGCAGAACTTTGAATGCCTACAGGAGGTCGGGCATAACTGACTCCCTCCCTAAAAAAGAAAAAAATAGTTTGGAGCTACCAAGCAGCTGGTAATTTCCCATTGCTTCTTCCGCTCCCCCTATCGAGAGCTAAATTCACGTTAAATTCTAAAGAAGTGATTCTCCTTTCCCTTCTGTCAGTATTAATCAGCAGTAACTTCACTGAAACTAGTAGACTTACAACAGTGTAAAATTGATGTGAGAGAAAAAAATCAGTTTTATGGGTATGTCCATACTGCAGTTAAAATTCAGGGCTGGCCTGTGCCAGCTGACTCCTCCTTGGGCTGAGGGGCTGCTTAATTGCAGTGTAGAGTCTCAGGCTGAAGCCTGGGCTCTAGGACTCTGTGAGGTAGGATGGTCCCAGAGCTTAGGCTGTGGCCCAAGCCCAAATGTCTATAGTACAAGTAAACAATCCCAGCCATGAGTTTTTAATTGCAACCTAGACATACCTGACTCTCCAGCTTTGACACAGAACCAGAAATATAAACCTGGAGAACTATAGCATTGTAATATCGTCCAAGTAAATAAATGTTCTATAATGTATTATGGCTTTGGTAACATGTAAACAAACAAAATACATCTCAGGTGATCACTTGCACGCAGCACATCAGCTACACACACTTTAAAAGACTGGACTTATAAAACCTTATAACAAATTAGGGCTTATGTTGGAAAATATGTCCCTGAGGTGGTGGAACTTATGGGGAGCACAGTAACTCTTAATGTATGTATTTTATGGAGAATACACACTTATGTTTGTATATTTCACATGTGAAAGGCTATAAATAACTGGTTTGGTACTAGCACCTACAGAGCATGGCATTTCTGTTCTTTCTTGGTGTTACTATGAAGATCAAAGAACAAACAAAACACCACCAGACCTAATTACCCCTCTCCTAGTATCATTTTTTAAATAACCTCTGTGTGCAAAAATACTTTTCTTGAAAGGTTCTTACATTAAATCACAATGACCTTTATATAAATAATGCTATATAATAGCATGGACACTCATTAGGACCCGTCATGGTAACTCCTGGTTTGCCATCCACTCCAAAACCAGTGTTTGGGATGTTAACATTTTTGGAATTCCCTCCAACACTTTTTCCACTTGGCTTATCCAGAACACTCTGTCTAGTTCTGGGAGAAAATTTCACCCAGTTCTCTGAGACCCAAAAGCTCAGTTTGACTCCAGATTTTATTACTCTAGTCCCTTTACATGGCACACAGAAATGTGACTGTGTTGATCAGACTCAGGTGTAGGGGATGGGCATACCACAGATCCAAAATTATACAGAAATCCTTCCCCTTTCCATATATTGACACATCTCATTGCATTTACTATGCATTACATCAAACATTTCTGGCTTGGCTTGGTTACTTTGTAGGTACCAATCCCTGTGCAATATGTTCTGTCCCTGCACTGTCCATGCTCAACCTACCCTTTACCTCATCTCTACATTCCTAACTTACCATGCCCACTGTCAGTAAATGGTACCTAGATGTTCTCCCTCTTATCTTAGCTGGCTCACACATTGTCTTTTTTCAAAGTAATGATCTGTTTATCTCCCTAATATTATCCTTCAAGAAATGAGGTCTCCCTGCATGTGTTAATTATGTCATGCGAGTCCAGGCCTCAGCTACAAACAATCTGTATTCGAATGATTCACAAGTAGAAGCTTAAAAGGGGTCTCTGTTTTTTGGTTTTTTTGAGTAAAAGTTAGCATAACTGCTAAATGATTGAAGTTTCTGTATACTATTGTCTGACTAAGGTGGATCTAGAAAAATTTTCAGACTTTTACTACTCATTTTTTTTGGTGTGTGACCAGTCTTTTCAAACCTCATGTCTTTTGCCAATAGAGTACTGCCTGTCTCCTTGTGGTTTAAATCTGTATGTATTTATAAAGCTGAAAGTTTGTGGATGCAATTTCATAGAATCTTCTTATGGAAGTAACTTAATGTCACATCTCTCCTTATAAGATCTGTGAAAATTATGGTATGTTTCTTTAAATTTATGAAAGATTATTCTGCTCAGTCTACGAATGATCTGTTCTTGATCCTCTGTTTTCCGTTCTCCTTCACTTTTTGACAACACAATTTGTGAAAGAACACATCAGAATGGAAATTAATCCCCCTGAAAACATGGTAATAAATATATGTTAGGTGTTTTGTATAGAAAGTGTTTGTTTATTTTGACTCAAAACAAATTATTAGCATATGAGAAAATGTGAACACATTCAGTATCTTTCATTTTCACCTTTGTTAGGCAAGAGTCTATCATGTTGTTTATATTTCCTTTGTAGTTCACAAAAGAAAAAAGATTGCTCTGACATGAGCAGCATCTCTTAAAGAAAATGTATGTGTTGGCTGGCAGATGTTTGATAGAACTACTCAAATGTAAAGGCCCTTTTAATGTGAATATTATTGATGTTAAAATGTAGCATTATGGTTACAATTTGTTAATTTAGTAAAAAAAATATTTAAAACATTATCTAAATGCAATGCCAGGAATATTTTATTTGTGAACTTTTTCTTCTTTGGGTGATTTTTTTGTTTTATACCTTAAAGAGAGTTTTCAAAAGCTAGAATTCAAAAGCCTCATGCTGGCACATTATTTCTATGAAGTACTGTCTACTTACCTATTACTTACTGTAACAGAGACTGCTGGGTAAGTGAGTTCTGGGAAGAACTGATGAGAAGAGGGGAAGAAACATACTGTAGTGGAGAAAGAAAACTTGATGAAGTGTAGATGAGGGTAGAAGAGAGTAGATGAGATGAGGTCTGCCCGGCCTTCAAAACAAAAGTGATTTTTACAAAGAAACAGGACATAGTCTGGGACATATAGATTGTTCCATGACATTCAGACATCAGTAATGGTACAACAAAGAACTTGTACTTTCCCAAAGTCTCACGTAGATCAACATCACACTGAGATGTGGACATGACCAAAAGACAGACAAACACTGACTGTCTACAGCTAGCTCTGCAATAGTCCCTGTCATCTTCACTCTGACTTTCTTTGCATTTGAGCACAGCTTCAGTCTGTTCTTGACTGAAGCCCAAAGAATGATTTGAGCTTTGGATAATTCTTTGGGTTTTGAAGGCTTCATACAAGTCATGTCCCAAAGTATGCAATCAACTTTAGCTATGTAATAACTGGAGAGTGCTTTAATCGTAATATTAATAAGCTCTGGTCAATCCTATGTGAATGGGTTGCCACCAAACCTGGTGTTGCTGGCCTTGTGCCCCCGCTCCTCCAACAGCAGTCCTCAGGTCCCCAACCCCATCAGGAGCCATCTCCCCGCATCCCTCATCAATGGTCCTGGGGTGGCCCCCAGAAGCAGGTGCCACTGACCATGCCCATTCCCTGGAGCAGTGGCACCTCCATACTTAGTCAGGGGTATTTATAGTATAAATCATGGACAGGTCAGAGGCCCATGAATTTTTGTTTATTGCCCATGACCTGTCCATGACCTTTATTAAAATATGACTAAATTATAGCCTTGTTATTACATACAGTAGAACCTCAGAGTTACAAGCACTAGAGTCACAAACTGACCAGTCAACCATACACCTCATTTGGAACCGGACGTACGCAATCAAGCACCAGCAGAGACAAACAAAAAATAGCAAATGCAGAAGAGTACTGTGTTAAACATGAGCTATTAAAAAAATAAAGGGAAGGCAGCATTTTTCTTTTGCACATTAAAATTAAAAAGCCGTGTTAAGTCACTGTTCAGTTGTAAACTTTTGAAAGAACAACCATGACATCTTGTTCAGAGTTACGAACAATTCAGACTTACGAACAACTTCCATTCCCGAGATGTTAGTAACTCTGAAGTTCTACTGTAGGTTGTCATGGTCAGTGGTTTCATTTGGCAGTGGTTACTCTTTCATTTGGTTACTCTTCCAAACTGAGCGTTTTAGATGGCTCAATTTGCCCTTTGTTGCCAGATTTTTTTTACACCATGTGATACAAATGTAATTTGCCTGATCATTATCATCTAGAAATAGGTCTCCCAGGATTAGCCTTAAAGCAGTTGTAGTGTTAAGAGCTGCAGATGAATCAAAGTGCACTCATCATTCCTCTATAGATTCTAAAACTCTTATTATTAAAACTGGCCAGTTTTCAAACATGGGTATCTCTTCTAGCTCCAATGTGATAATCAATCACCTGTTGTAAACTGGGATTTAGAGCCTTGTCAAAAGCCCACTGAAGTCAATGGAAGACTTTCATGGGCTTTGCATCAGGTCTTTAGTTTAGCTGTTCTGTTTCAGTGCTGTTTTTGGTTATTTGTATGTTTGTTTTTTACACTGAAAGCCATTGGGCCTGATTCTTCACTTAAACCTCTTTTGTACCTGGGTGGGAGCAGAATGAGGCTCCTTAGTATGAGGTCTCATGTGCCATAGATGTATAGCCAATAATGCCGTCAGGTACAGATCTGTTACAATGTTACTGAGATTTTTGAGTATGCACCGTGTATATTTTATTGTGATTTTGTCTACCCAGCTTTGCCTTGCTTTGGTGGGTTCTGTCATGTTGGATGCTGACTGTGACTGTAGTAAAGTACTGCCCTTGTAATTCGCCATGTCAGGAAAGGTGCCAGAGGAATGGATAGTAGCATTTTACTGATGTATTCATTGTACAGTATGAACTACTCTGAACTTCAGGACTTTTTACCAAGAGTAGGTGATCTAGTTTTCTGATTAGTTTTCCTCCTCTAGCTCATGCACAAAATCTTCCTCAGTTACTATTATGAAAAAATCTATCAGGAGTTAAAGATGTTAAACCTGTGGATTTTGCAATAAAAAGGAAGTGCTGAGAATGTTCTGAACTGTGTGAGACCTCTCAGTCTGGGGCATGATGAGAGGTGCAGGGATGTAGGGAATCAACACTCATGTGATTTGTTTTTTAATATCTTTTCACTTGCAGTCCTAACAAATACTTTCCTTTCTGGTATGCCTGCATTATCCCTGTCCATCTCCAGCTATTCACATGCAGTCAGGAGCTTGTTCTTTATAGATTCCTTCTGAAAGTGAATAACTCAGCGCCGAGTGAGGTTAATATTTGCAAATCCTTTGAAAATGTGAAGTATCACATAAAGTGCTAAGTGGTGTTAGTTTGGATTGTTTTCAAAGAAGCTGACTATAATGTGCTGGGTATACAGATGAAACAACAGACAATATAATGATAGCAGCTGGAATAATCCAGAACTGATTTCCAGAGATATCTCAGATAAGCTAAAGTATATATGTTTTAAAACCTGCCAAACAATTTTGTTAAATAGGAGTTTTGTCCATCTGTGTCCATTTTGGATTGTAAAATCTACTTCGGTGTATTTTTAAGTTTGTTAAACTAGTAAAAAAACTCTGAAAAATTTATTGGAAATATTCTAGCATACACTGCACTAATTAGGATTGTCAAATACACAAGTCAAAAGCAGACACAATGTATCCCATACAATATGGTATATTTAGCTATGCAACTCTTATTATTTTTGTTTTCTGCATACTTTACCTTGTAAAGTTCTTTAGGCTAATTTTGACAGAGACAGGCATTTATTTCATGTTCAATTTATTACTTACTGTTACACAGGAGACTTGCATACACTGTGTGTTCTTATAGTTACTGATCCAAAGCCCACTGAAGTCAATGGGAGTCTTTCTCTTGGCTTCAGTGAACTTTGGATCATCCACATGGAGTTTTTATTTATGTTCTTTCTTTCTTTGATAATTTTTCTTAATCTAAATTAAAGGCTGACTGAGAATATTTATTTGCTATTAGTGTTTGAAAATGCATGAAAAAAATGAATAGATGACTCAATCAATCAGAAAGAAAGACTGTTACTTATTACTTCTAATACAAATTTAGGATGATTTTAAGAGCAACAATTGCTTCCTTCAAAATAAGGAAGCAATTGTTGCTTTAAACCAGCACTTTCATTTAGGTGAAGGATAGAGGTAGGGATTATTATTCCTTCCTTCCCTTCGACCCGTATAATCTCATTCTCTCTTACTCTCACTGACAAAGCAACATGAAAAAAGAAGTAAACAACAAAATATAAAAAAGAAAATCCCTACCCCAAGCAGAGTTCTTACTCCCCAAAAGTGAAAGTGACAGAAACTCCATGAAGCCCACTGAGAACTTCACTATTGCTGTTGATTGCATGTGGAATATGCTCAGGTAATATGGTGATGGATGGCAGTATTCAATTTTACATCGATATTATGGCAGATGGAAATAAAAAGGAAATTACCTTGTTCCAGAACCTTAATATTCTTGTTGCATTAGTTTAAATGTAAGCTGTCTTTTCTGATTTGTTTCATGCTTTTGTTGTGAACTGATATTCTGTGGAAATCATATCCCCAAAGATAGAATCTTAAGTGCTTAAAGTCTCTTTTTTACTCTCCATAACATCCCTTTCCATTTCAGCTTTCCCCATGTTCATTCAAGCATTACTTGTGACTTTTCTAGCTAGGAAGATGTGGAATCTAGTTAGTTTATGAAACCCTGGGCCTGCACATTAGGCTTTCCAGATTGGATGTGTGACTTTAAGGCTTATTTTTCTCTGCATATAGATAAAATCATACCATCATCCTGTACACTAACCTTAGGCCTACCCAAGAAGGTAGTATGGCCTACTATTTAGACCAAGGCACTAGTACTCCTGGTTTCTATCTAGCTCTGCCACTGATTTTGTACAATCTCTCTATCTTTGTTTATTCACTTAATCCTAGGGAGGAGGAATGGTCCAGTGGTTATGATGGCAGCCTGCATAGGGAAAGACTTAGGTTAAGTTCTCTGTTCTACCCCAGACTTCCCGTGTGACATAAGGTAAGTTAATCTGGTGACTTAAAAATGTAGGTGCCTGACTTCTACTTTAGGAAATTAACTCCTAGAATCAGGCCTCAGTTGGATTCCCAAAGCTCCCAGTAAGCTGCTCCCAAATTCTGTAGGTGCCTAAAGATGCTTGGTGCCTACATTTTTGCAGCAACACTTCCCTAGGCACCCGTGTTTCTGCTTCTCAGCATTCACACTGCAGCCCCTTCTCCTGTTGAAGCTGTTTCTCAACGGATAAATAATGAAATAATCTTTAGACCAGAGAGAGATAATGCAAGTAGAATACTCTGTAGCCTGGTGGTTAGAGCACTCACATGGTAGGTGGTGACCCCGGGGCAGAAAGACTGAATTCTGGAACTCCCCATCCCACCATAAGAATATTTTATATCCCTGTGAGTGAGGGTAGCACACTCACCTGAGAGGTGGCAGATCCATATTCACATCTTGTCTTCTCCCTCATGTAGGATGAGGGAATTGAATTGGGGGGGGCAGATCTCCCATATTCCAGGTGAGCATCCTAACTATTGGGCTAAAAGATATGTGGGAGGTGCTTTTCCTTCTCCTCGCACCTAGCTTCTTGCCAAAATGGTGCAGGTACCTAATGCCAAGAAAAGGTTTGATATGGAGACTCCCAAACAGAGGGAGGTGCTAAGGACTGTCCTTAGGCATACACAGCATACATGGCTGCATAGGGCACCCAAAAATTTGGGGCACCCCAGGCCTTAGCATCCATTCTTCTGCCTCTTCCTGTCCCTGTTCTGACACTTCCTGCAGGCTCCCACCACAGCTGGCTGCTGCCATCTGGTGAGTCTTCCTCCTGATGGGATCTAGTACTTAAAAGTGAAAAAGCCTTCCAGACCTATTAGCACAACACTAAAACTGTTAAAGAGCCATTCATTTGGTAATGAAGCTATTTCCAACCCCTATGTATATACTGTCAGTTTCTGAATTTACTGACAAAAGCAGTTGTGCATTATTGTAATATTTACTCAGAACATGGTGGTCTACAGGACCTTAAAGTTTAAAATTTGCTTTAAAATGTTTCATTAGTGTATTGCTGAAGATTATAAAAATCACATCTCTAAAAAATCCTTGCATACATTTTTAGATGAACAATCTGAGTAATCATCTTAAGCCTTAACTGCTTGGATCTTCAGACATATACTTTTTTTTAAAATACATCTTTCAAAAGACCACCCTGTCTAAAATTCACGAGTCCAGGCTGCCATCAGGCATAGGGGCACAGGTTTAATACTGTATAGAGCCCCATAAATCCTTAGGATGGACCTGTCTTTGGTACAGGCTTTGTTGCCTGTCTCTGTGAGAGGTTGGGACTGAGTGCACATCCCTTGGTTTAGCATCTCCTCACTGGGTAGCTAAGGTGAGGAGCTGCTTAGCATGCTGGCTTTTGTGATTCCTATTCTGCAGTTCCTAGCTCTCTCCATACAGTGTATAGGAGCCAAAGTGCCAGATTCAGGCTTTGTGAATCCCAGTGATTTTCTAGTCACTTAAAAGTTATATGTGGAAACATACAGGGTCACCATGCCCAAGTTTCTTTGTGAATCTAGGTCTTAATCTCTGTCTCACATCCCCATGTGCATAATAGCACTCTCCTACCTCACAGAGTGTTGTGAAGCTACATCAAATAAGATGGTGATGGGCTCAAATATTACAGTAATGAGGCCCATACAATTACTATAGATCTATCCGTAAAAGGTTTATGGTGGGAATTATCTACTTTGCCTCAAACTCGTACTGTGATGTTTAACTAACAGTTGTAAAGGACCTTGAGGTCCCTGGAGAAAAGAGACTAGAAAAGTGCATAATGTTATTGTAATTATTCTCCATTTAGCAGTTGAACTGGGTTTCCATAGAGCTCTGCTAATCCTGTGTCTGATTAGACAGTAGAACTCATTGTTCTTCTTTATAAGCTTGAGATCTTCCAGATCTCCTCAATAAAGATGCATGAGAGAGAGCAAGAGCGAGTATAAACTTGTATCTGGTTAGTTTCAGAAACGTAGAATGATGTATTTGAAATTATGTTGTTTCTCTGCGTGATTTTACAAATTAAATGTTTGTAACAAACAGATCCATATTTCTTATGAAATTACAGATGTCTTTCTGCTACATATCATGGCTCTGAACTATACTGTGACAGGTGGGTTGTAACCAATTCTGCTGCTACACAAGTGTGTGCTACAAAATAAAAGTAGTCAGATGTTAGTAATATAGGATATATGCCAAAAAACTGAGAACAATAATTTACAATTCATGGCACTATAATCCTTTTTCCTCTCACTGGAAAATATGAAATTAAACAACATTATTCATAAGTAATGCAGACATTTTGGAAATAGCACATACTGTAACATCATGAAAATATACTTCTGTTTCTAATGATTTTTCATTTCTTTAACTGCAAGTTAGGCTACTTATAACCTCAAATACAACTAATTACAACAGTGGATCTGAAAGCATCATTCTTTGATTATCTGGTGGACAAGAAGAGACTAACTTAATATATGCTGACTATTTCACTTAGTAGTGCCTTGATGCAAGAAAGCATCCTAATTCATGATTAATCTTAAACACTTAAAAATGCACGTGCTTTCCTGAGCCGTGGACAAACTAATTCAGGAAACGAGGTAAACAGCACTATTTCGGGGGTGGGGGAGGGAAGTGAAAAATTTTCAGACTAAATTTCCTTACAAATCAAAGTTAGTATCTGTGCCTCTTGTGATAGTACGAAAAACATAAGACAATACATTGTGAAATTTCAAAAGGAAATTTTACCCTATTTCAGTTGTCAGAACCTAGGGAAGTCTACATGTATGCTTTTGCTGGAGCAATGCATGACATGGATGTAGTTCACCATCAACAAAAAAGTGAAACTGACTACAGGAAAAAGGTGACTTCAAATATACAAATAAACAGGAACAATGGAGAAAAATATATTTACTAATCTCCAATCTTTTTGCTCTGGTGATTTTAGAAGTTGCTAACAAAAGCGGCTATACATTTTTTTGATTAGAAGCTGATACTCCAGTTGATGCTGTCAATTTAAAACCAGTAAATAGTCTGATTACATACTTAAAATTCACATTCCATGAATATATTGTACTAATCACTTAAAATTGGCCATGTTGGTGAACATTCCTGCCAGTTTGATATTTGCTTGAATATTTTTGAAAAGTGAACAGAAGGGCCATGAACAGACGTGAGGCAATTGTTTTTAATGAGAACAAAAACTCATAGGAAATATTTTCATGAGCAGCCCAGCCACAGTACTTTGTAGTTTTTGTGAACTCTGAGCTCACAACCCTTTACCAGATGCCCCAAAAGTCACAATCCTACAAACGAGGAAAATGACAATACTGGTTTAAAAAAAAGACCTAGGTTAGAGGGGAAAAGGGAAAATAGATCCTGTCAAACTAACCTAATATATTTTTTATGAGATAGCAAGTTTGGCTGATAAAGGTAATAGCGCTGATATAATATATTTAGACTTTTATGAGGCATTTGTCTTGGTACAGAACAACATTTTGATAAACTAGAATATAGTGTATAATCATCATTCTAGCACACTCTCCCTGTACCAGACACATATTTTTCTCTTCTCAAGTCCACATGGTGGGATATAACTTTTATAATAAGTTTCACCAATGCCATTATACCTAATGCCTAGTCAGTAGGTGTTTCTCCCTTCTTCCTTATTTATATTTCTTCACCCTACTAATATAGAGGTGCTCTTCTCCTACAGGTTAGTATTTTAATGAACTCAATTTATTATCATATACATCAAGTAGTTACCATCATACTCTTGTGGGCTGCAATTTGCAGATGTTTCTATCCTAAAATATCAAAAAACTGATGTAGTTAATATTCCTGTGGTTGCTTGGTGTCATGCTGTAAAAACTTCTTCTTAAATTCTAGTCCAAGTTCCTCAAAACTTAGGAGTGGGTATTGTGCCATTTATCTGTGCCAAACTTCATATGTCTTGGGCCTTATGATAACTGCTGAAGACAAGGTCTCAGAGGGATACAGAACTGTATTTTCCTTGTGTTTCTGCTAAATAAAATAAATGCAAAAGTTCTCTCTATTGGGTACAAGAAGTTCCAAAAAAATGGGGGAATGGTTAATAATGAAGAGAACAGCCCCCTGACAGAGTTATCTGGATCTCTTGGCAAGCTGCATGCAAGCAAACAATACATTACATTTAGCCATTTTGAAAATAAATACATCCAGGAATAAAGAATGTAGGCCATATTCACAGGATGGGGGATGCTATCCTGGGAAGTAGTGACTTTAGTAGTGTAAAAGAATGGGGTGGGAGAGATGTCATTAAGGGGTGAACATGAACTCCCAGTGTGATATTGTGACCAAAATGCATAATGCAATCTTTGGATGAATAAACAGGTAAATTTTGACTAGGAGAAGAGAGGTTATTTTGCTTCTGTCTTTGTCGCTGGTGCGACTGCTACTGGAATAGTATGTCCAGCTCTGGTGTGAACAACTCAAGAAGAATGTTGATAAACTAAGAAGATTTAGAGAAGAGCCACGGGAACGATGAAAGCATTAGAACATGCCTTATTGTGACGGACTCAAAGAGCTCAATCTATTTAGCTTGACAAAGAGGTTAAGAGTAACTTGATTAGGTACCTATATTAGGAACACATATTTAATAATGGGCTCTTTAATGTAGCAAAGAAAGGTATAAAATGATCAAATGGCTTGAAGTCAGAGCTGGACAAATTCAGAATAGAAATAAGATGTACATTTTTAACCGTGAGGACAATTACCATTGGGACAATTTACCAAGTGTCACGGTGGAATCTCCATCACTGACAGTTTTTAAATGAAGATTGGATTTTTTTCTTCTAAAATATATGCTCTAGGAATTATTCTGGGGAAGTCCTATGGCTTCTGTTATATATGAGGTCAGACTAGATGATCACAGTGGTCCCTTTTAGCCTTGGAATCTGTTCTGTAAGACAAATCACATACTTATAATCACACATACAGTGGAATTGCCATAAAGCATAATCTTTTTTTGGAAAAGACAGAACTTACTTACATTATGGCAATAAAATGGTTTGAACTGTGAAACAACAACTACAATTACGATTGTCACAATTTTCCCCCACACATATGGAAGTGAATGTCAAAACTTATTTATTCAGCATTTTACTCTATAGCCTGACAGTACATGTCTAGAAGAGCAGTGCTATATGAAGCACAAGAAGAGAAAGGCATTCTGGAGCACTGAAAGTGCCCATGCACTTTTAAAAATCAATGGATTATATATGTGTTTTTCATGGTAATCTCTGAGAGCTTTGTAATCAGCTGTCTCTTTTTTACAGCTGCCATCTACATGCTGTTGAACTCATCCAGGATGTCACAGAGTTCTGAATAGGGAGATTCATGAGGTCATTTTCAGCCTTGCTGCTTACACTTAAAAGCTTCCCAATCGCTGCATTTGGACAATGTGAATCATTTTGTCCAGAATAAGTTTCCTGTGCAATGACAATTCATATCTATACAAAGTGTAGCTTTCATTCATAGGATAGAAATGATTCTGAGAAGAGTAGCTGAAGCTTAGAGAAGCATTTTAAATGTCTTGCAGAGAATTGGAATAGCTGATTTGGGGATGGGAACCTGCCTCTCAAAATATTTCCAAAATTGATTCCAGTTGCTGAATTTTTAGAAGTTTGTTTACTGCACGTAATGGGGTTGGGACTCACCACCGCAGCGCTTCCTGTCGTTTAGTCCAGTAATTAGCTCAGTCAGCAGTCGTGGAGAACCCTCCTCTGGTGGTGTCCCCTCTTGTCCTCTGGACCCATGTTGCTCCTCACTTGCGGCATCCTCTTCAGGACACTGCCCTCTGGCAGTGCCCCCCCAAGTCCACACTTGCCCCCTTTTGGGCAGGTGGGGAGTTACATCAGTCTCTCTCTGCAGCCCAGGTACAGTGGCCAACCACACCCCAAGCCTTGTGGAAGGGGTCTGGTGCAGTCCACGGAGGCAACTTTCAGCAGCGAGGTGCAATATCAGGAGGGAAGGGGAGACCCAGACCCACCCTCTACTCTGGGTCCCAGCCAGGGGTGAAAGTAAAAATAAGTTCTTACTGGCATGGGGCTGGGTTGGTGCCAACTCTGGCCTCTGGAAGGGGCAGGGCCTCAGGGTAAGGGGCGGGGCTGGGGGTCGGAGCCTTCACCAACCCAGCCTCGTACGGGTAAGTGCCCTCTCCCTCCCCAGGCAGGGTAGCAGCGGTAACCGGGGCTCCAGAAGCGATTTAAAGGGCCCAGGGTTCAGCTGCCCCTACCACTCCTGGCCCTTTAAGCCACTGACAGAGCCTCTGGTTGCTGCTGCTACCAGGCCTCCAGCAGTGGGGCTCTGGGGGCTATTTAAAGGGCTCACAGTGGTAGAGACAGGGGAGCCTGGGACCCTTTAAATAGCCCCCAGAACTCCACCACTACTCCAGGGCACTGGATAGTGGCTGCGGGGCTCTGGGGGCTATTTAAAGGGACTATGGCTCCCCTGCTTCTATTGCCCCGGCCCTTTAAATAGCCACCTGAGCACTGGGGTAGCGGCAGCGGGGCTCTGGTGGCTATTTAAAGGGCTGGAGCGGTAGAAGCAGCAGGAGCCCCGGGCCCTTTAAATAGCCCCCGGAGCACTGCTGGAGCCCCAGACCCTTTAAACTGCCACTTGGGGAAGCCGGGCCGCCCCGGTACAGGGCATACCAGCATACTTTCATCTCTGGTCCCGGCCCAGGGACCCTTTGGTGGTAGTCATCCTGTCCTCCTTCTCTCCCCTAGTCCATCTCGCTTTCCCCGGGCCATTCCCCTTCGGTTCCTTTGCACTGGATAAGCCCTTCCCTCAGGGCCAGCAGCCTGACAGGTAACCAGGCCAGAGTTCCCTTCTGCTCCCCTGAGTCTGCCCAGCACTATGCTTTCCCTGATGCTACCCCTCCCGCAGGAGCCAGACCTTCCCCTTCAAATGTCCAGGAGAGACTGACTGCTCCTTTCCTGGACAGTTTTTATATAGCGCCTAGCCAGGCCCTGATTGGCTAGCTATAATCTTGGCCCTGATTGGCCCTCAGTATCCCCTTTTCTGATTGGCTGCCAGGCTGCGCAGCCACTCTGGCCTACTCTGCTGTGGGGGTGGGGCAGCCGCCCCACTACACTGCATCTTATTATCTAAAGCTCCGAGATTGTAACAGAGTTAGTCCATATTAAAATAGCTTGGCTTGAATAAAATTCCAGCTGAGAAGTAAAAACAAATATTGTGTTTGTGTTCTGGAGCTTCATTTGATTTCAGAATTGCTATTTGTAGTTATTTGAGGACTGACTTTATTAGTGTTATCTACTATTTATAATGCAGTGTTTCCTAGAGTTTGCAACCAAGATTAGGATGTCATTGTGTAAGCACTATTCAAACACAATAGTAAGAGACACTTCCTGTGTCAAAGAGGTTTAAAGAAGTGATGCAAAGAATGGGAGGGGGAAATGAGATAGATAAAGTGAATTGCTTTGCTCAAGATCACACATGGAATCAGTAGTCAAACCAGCTTTTAGCTTGGGACATGGAAAGCAATGAATTTTAGGGTATTCTGTTGGTGTGTCCAAGTTACTGGTGAGGGAAAAGAGAAGTGATTTTGGTAGAAAAAGTGTAAAAAGCAACAAAGGAAGTGAGAAGCCGGCAACAGAGTGAAACAGAACAAGTGTGTGAATCCATATTAAAAAGAAAACAAAAAGAGAGGGTAGGTCTGAATATACTGTCTGCATGCGAATTCTGCTCCCCTTTGAGGAGTATTTCGTGCCAGCAAGGCATATGCTCTAGTAAATAGAGTTTTGGTGTCTGAGAACTCCATTTTGATCACTATTGTCACTCTGGTGTCATCCAGGCAAGCCTGAATAAGGCCGAGTGGAGAATCAGGAAGTGAAGAATCATGTACTTTTTTTTCTTGTCCTTTAAACAAGAAGTTTCATTTTTCAGTCCATGTCAGTTTCTTGGTGCTTTATTACCTGCTTTACTGAAGTCAGTGTCAGAGACAGAGTGCTCCTGTGATCAGTTTTTCTTTCAGTCCACTTCAGATTAACAGTGAGTTGAGTGGCAAACTCTGAGTACTAAGTGTGCTTGTAGGGAATGAGGAGAATCCCATAATGACCTTACAAAAATGTTCTGATAGCCTACTGGGAGTGGTTTTGCTCTCATAGATCAATCTTCATTAGACCACTGTGGAACACAAAGAGCAATCAGAGTTTAAAGAAATTGCAGAGGGGCGTTATGATTTTTAGTTTACATCATTTGTCTTCACAGACTATGAGGAGGAAATATCTACCTGGGGGTTAGACTTTTCAGGCAATGAAGGTGAGCTACTGTCAGAATTAGAGATATTACAAATTCCACGGTGGAACAGCTCAAGAAAACAAATTACAAAAAATCATCAGTAACAGGAGATATTCACCTGAGACTTCAGAAGGAACTAAACAGTGAAGTAGCTGAGTCACTGATAAAAACAAGTAACATATTATTGAAAAAAACAGCTGCTACTCTGAAGGACTTTTCATCTACCTTTTAAAAAGTAGTTAGAGGATCTCAGGACTGCTTCACCATACGTCAGCACCAAGCAATATGTTGGAGTATATCAACTTCTAAAGCCCCTAGTTAAATACAATACACAATGGTATCTTTATGAACATCTGAGTGTTATATTCATATGCCTGGGGCTAGTAAAAATTCTACAGAGATCTCAGAAAAACTCACCAGTACAGCTTAGTCAATAACTGATTTTCTGGTTTGGCTAGCAAACAAAAAATAGGGAAAATATTCAGTTTGGTTCAAAACATGTTCGGAATTTGTTACCAAAATGGGAAAATCCATTGGGGACAGTGAACTGTCTGTCCATCCCCCTCCCAACTACAAGAGAAATGCAGAGAACAACAACAACAACAACAACAACAAAGCCCTTTTACATAGCCTTCATCTATTTCACAAAGACTTTTGACCTTATCAGTAGAAGCAGAGTATTTGCACTTCTAGAAAATATTGGATATCTCCCTACCCCCAAGCTCTACAGAATGATTCAGTCCTTCCATTAAAACATGTATGGCACAGTTCAATACAACAGCTGAGTCTTGAGGTTCTCCGGATTCATAGAGATGTTAAACAAGTCTCTGTACTTGCCCTAAATCTGTTTGGGATCTTCTTCTTGCTACTGAAACAAATTTTTGGTTCATCAGTTGAGGGAATCTACTTACACACAAGGTCTGATAGAAAACTGTTCAATCTTGCAAGACTCAGATTTAAAGCCAAGACTTAGGAGGCCCTTATGCTACACCTCCTCCCTTTGTTGATGACGCAGCAGTGACAACCCACACAGATGCTCATCTCCAAAATCCAAGGCTCATTTCCACAGCCTGCCAAGACTTCAGGCTTACCATCAGTCTAAAAAAGACTAATAATGTGCCAAGGAGTTGAGGATGCACCCTCCATCAAGATCAACAACAATGAACTGGAAATGGTGAATGAGTTCACATACCTGGGGTCCATTACCACAGCCAACCTTTCACTTGAAACAGAACTCAACATCCGCACTGGAAAAGCCACCACTACAATGGCTAGACTGAGTAAGAGGTTATGGAAAAACAACAAACTGACAGAACACACAAAGATCTGTGTGTATCATTTATGTGTTATCAGCACACTTTTGCATGGGAGCGAGACGTGAACATTATACTCTAATTAGGAAAAGAGGCTCAACAGTTTTCATATACATTACCTTCATCAAATCTTTGGCATCTCCTGGAGGGACAGAGTTACCAATACTGAGATGCTCAAGTGGGCCAGAATACCCAGCATGCAAGCACTCCTCAAACAGAGATACCTCCGCTGTCTTGGAATGTGTGCTGAATCAATGATGGGCACACACCAAAGGACATCCTCCACTGCAAATTGGCATCTGGAAAAAGACCCAAAAGATGGCCAAAATTGTGTTTCAAGGATGTGTGCAAGCAAGACCTCAAAGAAATGCACCTGGATATGAACAACTGGGAAGATCACACTCAAGACTGCAGCCTTTGGAAACAAGAAGAGCTTAACAAAGGTCTCTGGAGTTCTGAGAGGAAGCAGTCCAGGAGAAAAAGGCTCACAGAAGGTAGAGTCCAAAGGGTCAAAACTTCACCTTTAAATGTGAGAGATATGGCAGACATTATCTCTCTCAATGAGACATTGGGTCTCTTCAGCTACAACCGTGACTGCCATAAAACCAACTGAGTAAATTCTTTACCTATCAGGGCAAATACCCATGGTCCCTTGGGATTGAAGGATGCCTACTATCTGAGATACATCAATGATATTTTCATCCCCTAGTCAGACATCTTAAAGTTCCTCACAAATTTCCACAACTTCAGCCACTACCACCACCCATTAATGTGTAACACACTAACTCCCCTTTTTGTCCTACACTGCAGTGGCGTTAAAAGGGCCACTCTACCTTGAGTGGTCCCTTGGATTTTGTGCTAACTATTTATGTTAAATAATCTGTTCCATCTTTCATTTAGCTGTGACCTTTGGAGTACATTTCCTAGACCTGACAAAGAGCTCTGCGTGACTTGAAAGCTTCTCTTTCTCACCACCGAAGTTGGTCCAACAAAAGATATTGTCTCACCCACCTCTTCTCCCTAATATCCTGGGACCAATATCCTAGAACTACACTGCATAAATCAATATAAGTTTGAAGTGTTATTTATTATTTAAACAAACAAAGCCTTATATATGAATGAACACTTTCCTAATTAATATTCTCTGAAGGTTATGGTGACTTTCTTTTAGTCTTCTCTGTTTGGATCACATTCAGAGGTGTTAACTTTTGGTTTGGCTGGTGAGTGCACCACACCAGCTCTGCCCCCTCCTTTCTGCTCACTCCTTCCTTGCCCTGTCCTGCACTGAAGGGAGAAGGCAGAGAAGAATGGATGGTCCCACTCAACAGTTGATGGGTGGTGGGGCAAGAGCCCTCGCCAGCCCCTTAGGTGCTGCACACCTCCTATTTTTTCTTCAAGGGTGCTTCAGCACCTATGATCATATTAGCATACATATTTGTGTGATTTTCCTCACTAGGATTACCATTAGCTCACACAAAAATAAAGATTTTTCTCTCAGAATGTAAGTGAAAAATGGACAGAGCCTAAGAGAAATGCAAAAAAAGGGGATTTTGAAAAAAAGCAAATGAATCTAACAAGTTATTTTAATTCCCTTCCTTCTATGTTGCTAGCATCTAACACTGATTTTCCATTAGATCAAGTAGTAGAGCTCTATGCTGTTGAGTGCTATGTAGGTAGAAATCAATACATTATATATGAACCAGAAACAAACAGGCAGTCATTACAGACAGGAGAACTGGCATAAGAGCTGAGCACCTTTTGCTGGCAAATAGTAAATATGGCAAAAATATTTTCCAGGGCACCAAAACTATTTGCCAAATTCAGGTTTGAATTTGGGGAATTCATCCAAAAAGAAAAACATCACCACCACCACCACCACCAACACCCCTGAAAACAAATATCAGAAATATTGAAGTGGTTATTTTTGGAAATGCCAAAACAAACCATTTCAACATTTAGTTTTGAATTTTCTAAATGAAGTGCTATTTCAAACTGACATTCAAAACAGTGTCTGTACGCCTGCACATGTGCTGCTTCTCCTTATGCCTTGCCATGAGGCTAATCAGTATGTGCAGGCTACCACCTTTACTTTTACAGCTACCCCCTGGCTAGAGATGGAGCTATTAGTGATCCATTAATAACTATTACATTGTGCTTTCTTTGCAGCCTAGAACCTAGTTTTTATTAGTAATTAGTCTAGTGTCTTATTTTTATTCCAAAAAGTAAAACAAAATATACTTAGTTTACTTTCTTCCTATCCTTCTTGTTGTGAGTTTCTCCCTCTCCCCCTAATGGGGCATGTCTGGTTCTCCAGACTTCAAAAAGTGCCTCTCCTGCAACAAGGCTATCACCTTTGCAGACATGCACTCATGGTGCATTAATTGCCTCAGGGAAGGACATGTTCCTCAAAAGTGCACTCTCTGCCAGCATCTTAGACTTTGATCTCACAAGAACAGAGAGCTGAGGCAAAAGTTTATATTCATGGAGACAGCTCTCAGACCTTCTCCTGACCCACACCAAGAGTCTCCATGAAGTTGTGAGTCTTCCCCACAGCCCATAATATCCAAGGACTAGGGAATAGTCTCTCACCCCTCTCAGAAATCAAAAAAAAGAGTGGTAAGTCCCCAAAGTGAACCGTGAGCTCGTTGCAAATGATCCCCTGCATGCTTATTATCTTTGGTACAATTGGTACTGAGACAGGCCAAGCCCGGTATCCCTGGCTCAAGGAAGACTACAATGGCAGGTACCACTGATATGCTCACAGACCCTATGGTCATGGGCACCAAGTCAATGGCAGCTAAGGAGGATAGGAGCAGACCCTGCAAGGTATCACCGGTATGTGATGTCCCATCAGAACTGACTCCTTATCCGGTACCTGAACAACTGGAGTGGATGAGATCATCATCCTGCCCCCCTCTGCCCCTGCACCATGATGGTACTGAGCCAGTCAGCACTGCCAGAATTCTGCTGGTCAAGGGACCTCCATGTAACTGAGGTCCTACAGTGCATGACATTGCTGGGGACTCCACTTCCAATGGCTCCACAGTGCTGTCATCTGTAACTGACCCAACTTGGAACCCCAGCCCTCCAGAGGGGATACTGCTCAGGACTCATGGAGCACCCATAGGGACATTACTTAAAGAAGAAGTTACTCACCTCATAGAGTATGATGGTTCTTCGAGATGTGTTCCCTGTGGGTGCTCCACAACCCACTCTTCTCCTCTCTACTAGAGAGGATTTCTTGTTAATGACTCTGCAGTAGAGAACTGAGGAGAGTTAGCCTGCACACAGTGACTAGCCTCATGGAAAGGCACAAGGAGACACAGTGCATTTGTAGGCCTAGTTCACATGCTGCTACTGAAGCTCTCTGATCAGCAGCACAGTGATGCAAGCATACCTACAGTGTAGCACTCACAGACACATGCATCTGAAACCATCATTATTGCACAAGGTGAATAACTTCTTAATCCAAGAGTCACCCTAGCCATTTTGCAGGCCAGGTATAAAATGTTTTTGGTGCCCTCACCCCACGGCAGAAAACAGCTGGCCAATCGGAGGGGAACAAAAAAGAACCCTGCCAACAGCTGACCAATCTGAGTGGGGAGAAAAAAAAAGGGTCAACACATTGAAGTGCCCTCTCCCCCGCCCCAGAAGGGACTGCTCTGCTCATCTGACTCTAGAACCTGCTCTGTATGGATTATGGTAGCAAGAGGTATTTCTTGGGAAATTTCTGGTCCTCTCCTATACGATTAATTTATGATAATCCTACTTCTGGTCCAACAGAAAGTACCTTTAGTTATAGAAGGGAACTGGCAAGTTTTAAGAATGACTATTGCACCTAATTAATTATAGTTCCACTGGGAGAATGGTACAGGAAGGGCATAGTTTTGCACAAGTTGAGACATTTTTATCCTATTTCTACTAATGCATGATCTTCTGGTTCTCACTTAGGTATAAAATAACTTCATGTTAAAAGTTCATTTTGGTTGAGAGAATTAATCTAGCCTATAGGGAGAGTAACAGATGGGCAGTAGCCCCATTGGAGGTGTAGCTGCAGGGAAGGCAGCTGGATACACTTCTCCGAACATTAGCATGTAAGCAACTTCTGTGGCTTTGGGAATTCTCCAAAGATTTAGATCTATGCAATTTATTTTAGGCAGTTTGGGATGGGTATCATCCTAATCTCATAATTTAAAGGAAACCTGTACATATTTACCTTGCCAACACAGAGAAAATTCCAATAATGAAAATCATTTCTCCGAATAACTATAATATATATTACTTATTTAGAAATATCTTTAAGAATATGACTTTGAAATAAGCATAATGAGTCTTTTAAAAAAAGACTGCTTATATGAATGTAGCAGGATCACGACTCACCCCTGTGGTGCCTCCTGCTGGCCGTCTGGGAATTAGCTCTTTCCAGCTCCAGAGTGCCCTCTGCAGGGCAGTGTCTTGCAGTCCGCTGGCCCTCATGTCCCTCCCAGACCCTGATGCCCTTTTTCCTGGAGTGCTGTGCCCTGGCAATACCCCCCACACTCTGCCTCTGTGTCTCCCCATCTTGGAGAAACCGCAACCCTCTAATCCCCACCTTGCCTCAGTCTAGGGGTACTGCCAGTTATCATCAAGCCCCTGTTTCCTGGGCCAGTCTGCAGTGTAAAAGCCTGACTCATCATCGGCAAGGGAGGGTTGGACCAGCTGATTTTGCCTAGCCCCGAGTATCCTCCTTAGGCCTCACTTCAGGCCTGTAGCTTGGGGAGTTGCTAGGCTGGAGCTTCCCAGCTCACTTGCCTATTGCCCCAGCACTATTCCACCTCAGGTACCCTGTCCTGGAGGCAGCCAGGTCCTGCTCTCTCCCAGCCTGGAGAGAGACTGACTTCAGTGTCTGGTCACAGCCTTCTTATAAGGGCCAGCTGCGCCCTGACTGGGCTGGTCACAGCTGTGGCTGCTACTCCAATGAGTCCAAGTTTACTGCTTCCTCCCCAGCCACAGCCCCCTGCAGAGCTGTTTTAGCCCCTTTTCTGCTGGAGTGGGGCAGCAGCCCCATTACAATGAACAACATAGACAGACATAAGAAAATGAAAACTGTGTATGCAAAATTTGAGGGAGAGAAGATGGCTAAGGTAATATCTTTTATTGCACCAACTTCTGTTGGTGGAAGAGACAAGCTTTTGAGCTTCTCAGAGCTCTCCTTCAGGTCTGTGAACTTTATACAAAATTTAGCAAAGGGTTACAGCACTTATATCGTGAAGCATGAATTTCAGTCAAAGAACAGGCATGACACACCTTTGCTTTTCAGCTGTGGCATGGCTGTAAAAGAAATATGTTTGATATATGTACAACCATTGTTGTACACCCAGGTAGTCAGCCACAAATACATGTGTGCATCCCCAGTACTTTATTTTGGAGTATACTCTTAGAAAGAGTAAATACAACTTGACTTAAGAATTACAAGATCTTTAACACTTGTTGACAATTTTATTTGGAACTACTTATTGTAGCCACAGAAAGAAAGAAGAGAAGGAACACAGACACCAGAGGGATAAGAGGAAGATAAGTACAAGTATAATCGAGAGTTGTGACAAAGGGCTAAAAAAAGAGCAGATTAAACAGTGAGCAGAGATGGGAGAGGGAAAATGGGATTTCTCACTATTTTCTGTAATAGAATTTGATTGTTTGAAAGCTCTTTGGAGAGCAGATTATTGGCCAAATTTTCAAACTGTTCAGGACCCAGCCATTCCAATTTGATCATGTGGTTTTCTTTTCTCTCTAAAGCATTAAAGCCCTGAGCCAGCTCACACGGAAAGAAGAGAACATTTCCCATTGGTTTTATTTGACAGTTGGATCAGGACTCTAGCCCAGTAGTGGTGCTGTTCAGATGCTAAATAATGATGATGCCTAATCTTCAGATTAGCTCAAAAATGCTCTTGTACCTCAATAAGTGATCAGCACATGGAGGAGGGTGGGGATTTATCACATATCTATTGACGTCAATGGGAGTTTTGTAATGGACTTCAATGGGTGCAGGATCCATCCATAAGTGATGAACTCTCTCTAAATCTGAAGGCATATTCAATTAGAACAAATGGTTAATATACCACTAAGTGATTTTTTTCAAAAGAATAGGATTTTTTTTCCTCTTTGTGATTAATTGTAGTCACCATACAGCCTATTTTAATGTGAAGTGCATTATTTTTATAGAGCAAGATATATTTCAGTAGGTAATGTATCAATTTCAGCATGTGCCATCCACAAATCTTTCAGAATTATGAAATGTACTGCTCCCCCTATTTGTTGAAGTGGTTCTGGAAGATGAGAATGTGAAATAAAAAATCTCTCATATAAGATAATTAGCATTCTATCCACCCACCTTTATTCAGCCAAACCTTCCCCTGAATTTCAGAGGAGTCCGAGTAAAGAGTACAGGTTAGCCCTTTTGTACGTGACGCTAATCTCACCACAAACCAAATAATCAATGAGCTGTGGCAGAAATTCATTCATATCCTGTGTTCAGTACAACATCAACATAATTCACAAAGCTGTTTAAATAAATAAACAAAGATCAATAGTGTGCACTATAGGTAATTTTTCTTGTCTATGGTGTATAGATTGGACAGAGTGATGGAGATTCACTGTACAAAAGAAGCTGCTGTAAGACTGTTAATTGAGAAAACACAGACATAGACAAATAGTCATATTTTGGCGAAGTAGCTTTTTTCACTCTAGAATTAATTTTCTTTGGGGCATTAAGCAGGCAAATGAATCCAAGGAGCCTCTTCCTAAACTTGTTTTCTGGAATACCACTCTCAGAGGAAAGAATGTCTAGCCTAAGTAGCCTGGCTGAGTGCTTGGAAGGTTTACATGGAAAGCAGGAGAGGAATTCTCCCCTGCACACTGTGAATTGGCTGCAGAGCCACTTCAGAAGTGCAATTTCAGTCCAATATCTGTTTATATACCTTCCTATGTCTTTTATATAGCTGTCTAGCAGAGGGAAGAAATGAGGATCTGTGTAATGGTGGATGCCATATCCCTTCCCATTTCCTAGCCTGCCCTTGCTCTGCACCTTGGTTGCCTCTGTTCAGGGAGTGTGCATCCCCTGCTTGGGCACCTCACATCAAGATCACCTTTGCAAGCAGAATCACATCAGTTCCACTCCAAATGGTACTTTGACAATCACACAGATGGGGCTGGAGTTCCCCTTAAAGGTGTAAGTCTGATGCTCTTTCAAAAACACACTTAGGCCTGTATTCAGCCTGATTTATAAACAATTCATTGAAAGGTTTAAAGTTGTAGTTAAGTTTCCAAGAAGTAGAATAGCACTTGCATAATATTTAGTGGGTAGCTTATTCTGAGTTTCTTTATATTCTTTGGTGTTGTTTAATAATAATCTAGGAGTTTGTAAATAAGACATTTGATAGGAAGCATCAATGTCTGATTTCCTGTAGGTAGTATTAATGAACAAGATTGTCAATGTCATGTAACTAGGTGAGCATATATCATTTGTATCAACATTCTGAATTTATGTCTGAAACAAAGTTTTTGGACATGCAGTGAGAATTTTTTAAGTATGGAAAGCGAGTGTCCGACCATTTCTTTTATTGCTATTTTTCTGGAACAAGCGGAACAAAAATACATTCAGCAAAGTCTTTCTCATTTTCAGATTTTGACAATGAAATTAAGTTTCCAGTTTGCTCATGATTCATATGTTGACTAACACAACCAGATTAAAAGGAAAACAGGAAGCAGCAACATACTTCTTCATGCTTTGCAAAGTACACCGACTCGGTTTCAGGCTTTATGCAGGCCCAGATCCTCCCTGCCCTTGAAGCCATAATCAGCAGTAGATAATAATGTTTGTAATAGTAATGAGATAATGAGAGGCTAAGGCATCCCTTAACATTGTGGAAAACCAAAGGGCATATCTCTTTCCTTTAAAAAAAGGCCATTGGATCATCCAGAAAGAGGCACCAGGAAGGTTAATATTTACTGGCACAAACAGAACTTTTGTTAATATTTACTAGTATACCCAGTTACAATGAAGGTTTATATCCATGTTAACCATGCATACGTGCTTGTCTTAGATAAATGATGTGATTCTCCCTTCAATTACATCACCTTTAATGAAGAATAGTTGTACTGACGTTAGTGGAGTTGCACTATGTAAAACTTGTGTAAGTGGGAGAATAACTCGTTTTCAAGACCTGAAACAATCCTCTGCATTGATGGGGAAATAGATTTGATAGTTGAGTCTGCTTAGGTTCCTCTGCACAACTCTGAACTGTCCTACCTCTGCTGCCTTGCAGAACTGAAGGAATCTTCTCAGATCCCATTTCCCAGACAAATGCTGCTTCCTTCTGGTTCCTGAAAGAACAGGATCATGGGACACCCACTATGTGGACCGAAAGGATCTGACTTGCACGTCCCAAATATTTTTTATAAACATACCTAAGCTATGGATTTTCCTCAAACTCACTTTATTCAAATACTCAGAATTCACTTTTAGAGCACTCTGAATAGTCTCCCTGCTGGAATGATATAGGCCTAGACTGTAAATGTTAAATGGTTTTCAGGAACATTTGCATGTACAGAATTTCACTCACACCAATGTTTGTGAACAGTTAATCTTAGTACGTCCATCAGTTTGATCATTGTTCTTTACAGTCTCCCAGTATGTTTGTTGTACTTGTTGAAATACATGTTAAAGGCAACAGTAATCTAATTAGAAAAAAAAACAAGGAGAAATTATTTACAAAGCAAAGAGAAGAAAAACACCTGCGTAGCTGAGGCTCCACAGTCTTTTTCTTATTTTAAACCAATAACATGAATTTCTGAGGAAGTGGAATGATAGTTCATGGTACCAGATATATCTGTAAATCAGATGAAAATAGAACCCATTGCTAAACATAGATAGAAAAACAAACCAATATAAAGTTCGAATTTGTGTTAATTAATGTAAGTTTTAGTGTCTCAAGAAACAAAGTTCCAGACTCCCATAGCATGGGTGGTGGCTGCGAAGAATGATAAGATGGTCTTCATTCTTTTACTATTAGAGAACTTTTTGTAAAATATCATCCGAACATTAATGGTTTTTACTTTTGCTAAGAAACAAAAGCTTCTCTTAAAATATCCCCAATTGGGACAGTCATTGTAAATTCTCATATTTAAGTCTATGAAAAGCCTTGTCTTTATTCCAGGATATTGTTATTGAATTTATTTTTGCTTTCGAGTCTCCCATGTTATATGCATCTATTTATATATTTACAGTAGCTGGCTGCTTTCCATGTGGATTTTTATCAAAAATCCCACTTGGTCTGGGTTTATTGTTTATTATAATCATTGTATTATAATCATTGTATTTAGTCTAGTAGGGATCTTTTAATCTTTAGTTTTCAAATATTTTATGGTATTAATTGGATTTTAATATAAAGGACTCATGAAGGAAGATAATATTCCTGTATAATTTCTGTATGTAGCATATAATATTTGAATATTCTGATGAATTTTCCCACTATTCAG
This sequence comes from Dermatemys mawii, assembly GCA_007922305.1. Lineage (NCBI taxonomy): Eukaryota > Metazoa > Chordata > Testudines > Dermatemydidae > Dermatemys > Dermatemys mawii. Next base: position 8,209,441 of record ML677365.1, on the reverse strand, counting down.
TCTTATACTGGAGACTTACTATTTTAAGGTATTTTGAAGTATCTATGATATTCCTTACTATTTTTGTGTTTAGTTCAATATAGTTTGCTCAGGGGAGTTTTTGTTATTTTTTCCTCTGTGGTGATGTTAGAAAATAAATGTTTAAAGAAGATTTTATTTCTTTTATCTATCTATCTATCTATCTATCTATCTATCTATCTATCTATCTATCTATCTATCTATCTATCTATCTATCTAT